>CAVNZK010000048.1:0-1200000 GCA_963693345.1 Pieris melete | reverse complement strand
AGTTTGTAACTTTAATTCTTGGTCAAAAATAATTTTTGGCATTTGTGCAATTGTGTCATAGTAACACAAATTATTCTTATACTCCTATATAGTATATTGTATTATACTCAGTAACTCCACAGTTGTATAATAAATAATAATGATATTATACTCAACTAGAATATAATTTTCTTTACTTCCTTTCACAAGCATTTGAAATAATAACACATGAGTTATGTCTGCTTTTACGACCATCAAGATTTGCATCAGCTGCTGTCGCAACTGAAGTTAATGCCACTGTTTTGTCAAAATCTATAGTAGTATAGCCTATGTTAGCCGTGGCTAACGATGGTACAGCATTTGTACTTGAACCTTTATCTAAACTATTTTGTGATACTATTCGGCTCCTTGCATGTGACGAATAAGATGCAGTACTATTATTCTTAGAACTATTATTTGATTGACTCTCAGGGCTTGCTGCTTGCATACTTGTTCGTAAAGACTCTTTATTTGTATCAATATCTAAAACAGCATAGTTAACTTCTAATTCCTCTACTGGTGACATAGACATAAAAGTATCAGATTCAGAAAATTTGTGATTATGATCATGTTTTTTGATATTGTCAGCCATTTCACCTATCATTAGATTAGCATATGTGTTGACCTCTGGGTTAGAACCAATAGTTAGATTGCAATACTCTACTGGTTTGGATGTAACTGGTGTGATAGGTATGTCATTTTTAACAGGTTCTATGGCAAGTTGTTCATTGGCTGTTATATTAACATATAGCCTGGTAGGATCTCTGACAGAATCTTTTTGACCAACATTCAGCTCAGAATTTATGGTTGTCTGTATGGCAGGATCAGCATGCAATTTATCATCTTCTAGTGACTTTTGGGCAGTATCATTTGTCATTTCATTTGATGGTCCTCCTTCATTTTCCATAGGTAGGTAACCTTTAAGAAACTGTGTCTCATCTTCAATGTCTCTGATGGCAATTAAAGCCATTTCACGTCGTAAAGTTTTTCTAAGCATTGCCAAGTCCCTATTAAGTTCATTAGAATACATATGTCGCCCATCTCCAAGTTCAGACTGATTGTTATTGTGTTCCCTTTTAAAATTTCTTACTTGGTAAATATTAGTAGCATGAGTACTTGTTTGGGTACGTCCATTCAATGGTTGAATTACCTCTAATATATCAGCACTAGATGGGGACCTGGGCGTTGGATTACGTGGCAATGAAGGCAAAATAGGATTATTGTTCAAAATTGTATCTGGTTGCCCATTATCCACTGAAGATCTGTGTACCACACTAGCTTGAAGTGTTTGTCTGCTTTGAGGAGTTGAATTGATTCTTGATACTGGATATGACACTGAATCATGGACAACATTGCGTAATTGGATTTGTTGTTGCAGTGTTCTAAAGAGCACAGATGCTCTTCGACATCTAAATGCATATATTCCTTCACCTGTTTCACACCTCCGTCCTGTAATGAATCGTCAAAAAATCACAGTAAAACCCTATTATGCATGGTAACTTAGATTATTATAAAATATATTTGTTTAAGTTTGTCACACTTACCTGACTCAAAACTAAATAAATCTCCTTCAAAGCCATATCTTCGTAAAGAATGTAGTGGCCATACTGTTGAGTCTCTGCCTTCTCTATAAAGAATGATATCTGAATCTGTTATTTCTAACTGACCGGAACACAGGTCTGTGCCATCTTCATCAATATTAACAACCCGAAATATATTTGGATGCAAATCAGAAATTTCCTTTTTGCTATAAAAACATCCCATCGCGATAACAGTAATTACAATAAAATTAATCAAATTCGAATCTTGTACCTAAAAATCATTCAAAACATTATCGCGTCTTCTTTCTATACGTTACATTATCATTTTGAACAAATAATCAACACAGTTTTCACTTTAATAATTATTATGTAAATTGTTTGGGTTTATATTTCAATAATCACATAATAACATTTAATGATTTTATTTTCTTAAACCACAGATTTAGTAGACACCAGAGACTGTAGAAAACTCATCTGTCAGTACAGCCTTGCGATTCTTGTAACTCACTTTTGGAACTCTCACAGCGGTTTTCGCTGCGGCGGTCGCGCTCAAATCAAGACGTAATGTGAAATTGCTTAACAGAATACCATGAGATTCCAAAAATGGAAGGGTGTTTAACTCACTTTTAAACAGAATCGCACGGCAGATTTAGTATTAGTAGGTATTGCACGCCTCATTAGCGGAACGGAGGCAGTGCTCTACTCTCGACATGTCAAAAAACCCAGTCTTTCGAAACTTGAATGACTTTTTTCTCACTAATATAACACTTACAGGATAATATGAGTGCACTAAAATCGAGTTAAATAATCTATCAACATATGGTATTTTTTATGAATAATTATTTTGTTTAACATAGTAAATAATAACATTAAAATCAATCATTCTTGGACGTCCGTCAGTCTGTGTTTATGGATCCATGTATGTGGCAGAGAAATTGGTCGAAAAATGTATCGTACCAGAATACTTTTTCCCTATTATATAAAGTTATACCCTGGGCTGAATCCTAGTTAATATTAGCGTTCTAAGTACTGTCGTTTAATTATAATTTGTAAAAAACTAAAATACGACTGTGTATTTGTATATCTATACTTATATACATTTATTTTGAGTATATATTTTTTTTCCTCACCTTAGAGTTATGGCGCCACTATATATTTTTTTATTATATTATTGTTTTTTTTAATTTTCATTTATTTTTTTTGTTATTTTGTTTTAGATTTATTTTTAAATGTGAATGACCGCTATGAGGCACTTTTGGATTTTCCAAACTTTATTATGTCTATACTCTATACTCCTCAGAGAACGTAGGTACTTGGTAGAGGTCCCGGCACGAATCAATGGTGCTGAGCGACTTGTGGAGGGGATAGCTGCGCATGTGTACAATCGTGTATACAAGTGTTACCTCTAAAAAATTAAAAAGGTAGAGTACATCTGTTTGTGTACAAAAATAACTGTAATATACTTGAAATTAAATGTCTGGTACCTGATAAATTACAATTTGCGTAAAATAAATAAAATAGAACAAGTAAAATATGTTTTTAAAACTTAATTTAAAAAAAAACCTAACACTAACTAAATAAATTTAACAAAATAACGCAATAACAAAATTCAAACAAAACCGTACTAACTTAATAATCTATAAAATTTTAACGAAACAAATTATAAGGCGAATGAAACACAGTTGAGTTCGCGACTGTATATTACAGGCAAGCGGGGCGACGTATGAGCGCGGGCAGCAGAGAACGACTGGAGAGCCAATCGCAGCCGGCAGCTCCCGCCCGAAGCGCGCGACCGCCCCGCGTCCCGCTTTCGTCCCTTTGATACCATATTTTGTACTCATGCGCAATAACGGTCATCACCATTCGTGCTGGGACCTGTACTTGGGCTTGTGACAAAATTACTTTTCGACAGGAGTTACCCACTAACGCTAAACGAATTTGTATGAAAATGGTCACGAGATATAGCGTGATCTATATATATGTAGTTACTGTAATATTTTAACTGTGCCTTTATTTACTGCTCCGAAACAAGAAACCACTAAAGGAAAACATCAAGCACTTAGGTATGATTCTGGACAGCAAACTGCTTTAGAATAAACACCTAGAGTACAAACTAAATAAAGCAACGATCGCCTTTTATCAATGCAATAGATGCTAGGCGTGAAAAGGGGTTTATCGCCTAAGAATACTTTATGGCTATACACTGCCATTATCAGGCCAATGCTAGCTTACGGAGCCGTGGTTTGGTGGCCGAGTACAGAACTCCAAACGGTAATAACGAAACATGGACGCTTCCAAAAGCTTGCTTTGTCCGCTGCTAGCAGTTGCATGAAAACAACGCCAACTGCAGCATTGGAGATAGCCCTGCAAGTTGTACCCCTGTAAAAACATACAGCATGAGGCAACACTAGCTTCCGTTAACCTTATGGTATTGGATCTATGGGGTAAAAATCGCTACAGCACACACAACGATTCTCAATAAGGCGTTAGATTAACAACCTCTAATAGCCGCGCCATGTGATAGGATCGCAAACCAACTCAATACGAAATACCATGTGCAAATGAGAGAAGAATGTGATCGATCAACACTGAATGAGCTACGCATATATACCGATGGCTCAAAAGAGTGTGGTTCCGGCGCTGGCATATTCTCTTTGGATCTCAACATCAACATACTCCTATCTTTCGGCACATACAGCTTGATAATACGATAATTATAATGGGTGTCCCAACTAGAACGCAATTTTTAAATAAAACACAGATATTTAAAAAAAATCGTGAAACTTTATTATATTGTAAAGTAAACAGAATGAGGTTATGTATGGAGCAAGATATCGTGCAGATGGCCGCCACGGCTTTGCTGGCACACACGCGATCTTTTAATGAAATTTTCAATGACCTTTTTGCATAAATGCTGCGGTATTTCATTAATGCAGCGTCCAATTTTCTATTTTAAGGCTTGAGACGTCGTCGGCTTATTCGCTTAAATCATCGACTTCAAAAAACCCCAAAGAAAAAAATCTAAAGGTGTTAAATCGCACGATCTAGACGGCCAATTCTGGTTTCCAAAACGCGAAATAACACGACCGGGAAATGACTGATGCAGCAATTGAATTGTTTCTCTGGCTGTATGACATGTGGCGTCGTCTTGTTGAAACCACATGCCCTCCACATTCATTTCTTCAATTCTAGGCAAGAAAAAATTGGTTATCATTTCACGATACCGAACACCATTGACTGTTTGCGCTTGACCTGCCTCATTTTCATAAAAAAAAGGTCCAATGATTCCTCCAGCCCAAAAACCACACCACACAGTGACACATTGAGGATGCATTTGCTTGTCGTGAATAACTCGAGGATTTTCCTCACCCCAAATGCGACAATTCTGCCTATTGACGAAGCCATCAAGATGGAAATGGGCCTCGTCACTGAAGATGATTTTATCGGCAAAATCAGCATTTTCATATTGTCTCTCCAATACCCAATTAACGAACTCCCTTCGCTGTCCATGGTCAGCTGGCTTCAGTTCCTGAGTAAATTGAACTTTGTATGCATGAAGATGCAAATCTTTCGTCAAAATTCGCTGCATAGTGGATTTGGAGACACCAATTTGCTGAGTTCGGTGTCGAATTGAGGTGGATGGAGTTTGAGCGACATCATCACGTACAGCTGCGATATTTTCGGTCGTTCGACCTGGTCAAAGGCGCGTTGTTGTCTTTACATCACTGACAGATCCAGTTTCGGCAAATTTATGCATTAATCCTTTTACAGTTGATTCTTTTGGAGCATTATGGTGACCACAAATTGATCGCAATTTGCGAACTTTAGCAGCAAAACTTTCACCATTTTTTAATTATATATTTGGTACGACGTAATGGAATAGAGCCTGCTCAGGCTCTTATGCTAGCCCTTTGGCTAGATTTGCAACTTAAGGGAAGCACGAACATAGTACGTTCGAATAAAAGTCCAAGATATACAAAATGGTCGACATGTCAAGTTTCTGCAGATCACTTCATCGTTATAAAATATTGAACTAAGTAAAAAAATATGTTATCAATTGAATTCTTAATAAAACTATCGAAATATTTGTTGGCTAAGGCTACTTAATATAATTATGTTTAATTAAATACAAATAAGTTAAGTATATATATTTTTTAAAGATTTCTTCGTAACAATACTTCACAACTTTCAATTAAGAGCTTCGCCGTTTTAAAATCACTCTCATCAAGTGTTTCTGAAGCCTTTTTATCAATTTGTATCAATAACTTCTGAAGAAGCAAAACAGTTGATGACAAAGATGGACACGGCGGAATCGAAGAATCGGGTAGCTGAAATATACATACAAAAAATAATTATTTAGTCGACTACCTACCCAAATTGACAGACATATTTTTGCATATTCTAAACTACTGCGATTTTGATCATTGTAAATACCGTTGTTTGACAAACAACACTGATTTCTATAAATATGTAGCAAGTATTCTTCACTTCCTGCTACTAAAAGATTATATTATCAGATTTAGACTTCTTTAATTTTACAGTTTTAGTGATATTTCAACAAGAGATGAGAACCGCAACAAATGTTTAAAATGTGTAATTTACTCGAAAATACAAACCGTGTTTTGAATCCTTTTATAAACTTGTGGTGGAATTGAGACTATCCATTCTGGCTGATTTTTCGAATTCTCTAAGCTTTTTTTTAGTCTTTGTATGGTGATAGCAAGAAGCGGAGGTAACAGCGACCTCGGCTCATTGAGTAAAACTAGCATATTTTCAGCTAAGCTATCATAGCCCATATGGTACAAACCAATAACCTGTAATAATTAAAAATAAAATACTATACGTGACCTTGTTAAAGGTTGGATATTAAAATTTCTACGAGTAATAATCATACACCATACTTTTTTACTACAAATGAGCAAACTGAAAGGTCAACATAGAATGAAGTGTCGACCATCGCCCATGGACACCTACAACGCCGGTGCCGGGGGAATTCAAAAGTGTCATCGTATACCTTAAAAAGCTATCTGTTTTTTCGGAACCACTTTTTAACAGGCCGACAAATATATGCTCTCGCTTGTCACTTTCTATTGGGGCCTGTGTTAGCAAGATGTTCATTATTAGACTGAATACTACGCAATATCTTTGTATTAAAGTTGAAACAACATTAAAGTTTTATTACTTTATATTACTTACGTATTGACGTTGCACAAAGTCACTATTTATATCCCATAAATCGGCGAGATTTGTAATATTTTCTATCCACTTCAAACAATCACCATCATTATAAACTTTGCTTTGTTCGCTATTATCCACGCAGCTAATCGTCTCAATTGCTACACGAATAAGTTTTGTCAAGTATTTCATTCTTGGGTTCAACAACTTCTCCGATGGTTTTAAATTTAATTCTCTTTGCGTTTGTCCAGCAAGCGCCTCTAATACAATCTGATAATCGATATCAAATAAGGTATCTAAAGGCTTTGAAAATTTCACATTAAAATAACACTGAAAGTAAATCGTACAAGACATCTGATAAATTAATTCCAATATATTAGAGTTTATGTTCGTTGTATCCTGTGCCACCTCAACCAGGCAGGGCAGACTCTCATCCCAGATTCTCTCAAACTGAATTGTATCCTTTTCGCGATCGGGTAACGCTACAGAACACTGATAAAAGTCGTTTAAAAATTTTGTGATAATTTCCAAAATTCTTTTTAAGCTTTCGCTGTCGAAGTTCAAGTCCTGCAAACACAGTTGGTCCTTGGGTAACTTTCCCACTTTGTTCACTAAACGGCAACTCAAGTCGAAAACTTGTTTTATGTAGGTGCACCAAGTGATTGAGAAAAGGCCTAGACGAAGATGAGAATTAGTTATGTGACTTAAACAATGTATTACAGCGGCCAATTCATCGTATTTTTTCATGTCTTTTTGCCACTCAACAGCATATTCCCAACACATGTTTGCAATAATATAATCAGACTTCGTACTTAACGGAAATTGTCGTCGTAAAAGCGAAAGCCATTTAAATATTTTAGGATTATCATCTACACACTGTCTGTTATTTACCATAAAAATGTAAGACGCTTGGTCTTTATCCACATCTTCGAAACTTGTAGCACCATATGTTTCCATTAATGCATTAACGACTACTGCCTCTGGCGGTACTCCCATACTACAGAGCCATTTTGCAATGAGTTCGGTAACTGAACCCTTTCCTCGAGTATAGATATATTTGAAGTTGACATTGATATCACCAAGCTGCAGTTTCGTCATTGCATTTCCTATGTACGAATCTTTAAATATTAAAATAATACTAAGAATAGATATATCTTCTAATTTACCAATGAGGATACCCCACTTAGCGTTTTCGGCAGTGACAGACTCCCAGGCATCATCCTTATCATTCTCTGCTTCGAATATTTTGACCACCGCTTTACAAGCCATTGCTATAATCATACTGCGCAAAGGGCACGTCATATTTATTAACATAGTTCGAATGCTTTCCCACCACTCCGATATCTCATTGTAAACTATATTTGTAGCCTCTTCGGAAGCACAACAGGTATAGCATATAATTTGAATTAATTTCTCAATTAATTCTATATTAAAGTCTTTCAAAGGCATATACATCAAATGTGTTATTACAAGTTTGACAACATCCTTTGGATCAATAGCACTATATTTGATAAATTTGGTTAAATTGTTAAGATTTTTTAGTTTAAATATCGATTTTGTAAAATCTGACGCCAGAAGACTAAGTTTCTCCTCACTTATATCGTACTTTAAAGATATAGTGTTAGTTTTTTCATCAAAATAAAAGTTTGTAATAAATTCTTTATAATAATTAAATTGCGTCTCAGCGAAAGTAACTTTAGCGTGTTGATAATCTTTATACTCTTTTTCCTGTGCCAGAATAAGCAAGCGTTCTAGAACACAATTGTCGTCTTCTAAAAGATGAAATCCTTGCATTTCTTTTCTGATGGAAAAATCAGCTTCATGATTATAACTAGTTATATCAATATTGCATGATTGATATATTTTAAACGCAACATTTTGTATATCATCAGTATTATAGTCGTGGATATGGTTGTAAAATAAAGTAACTAGTATTATGTTACTAAAATATTTTTTAATTTTCTCGTCTATAGCAGTTCGTTTATCACCAAAACTATCCCAAAAAAAATTCAAACAGTGCGGCAACAACTCCTTACATGTTTCATAATTTTTTATTAAAATATCAATCCAGAGTTTTTTACATTCAAACGTCTTAAGGCTCGATGCATTTTTTAGTAATTCATTTATTGTGTCTTCATCTAGATTATTACCTTTCTTTATCACATCTCGTAGCGCACGAAAAGTGTGTAAATCCTTGGACCTTTCCAAATGTTCCCCTTCCAGAGAATAATAAAATGGAATGTTAAATTTCTTAAGCTTACCATCGGGATCAATTAGAACACATTGAAATTCGGGGAGATTAAGCTTCTTATGGGCAAACGTTTTATCGGCTCCTACCAATCCGCATGTATTGTACAAAAGTTTTCCGTTTTTGGTTGCAGTGAATACTGCTACTCTGCTTCCTCTTTGCATCAATCTAATGTCTATGAGACCCTTTTTTGGATTGTAAATTATCAAAAACATTGTTCTTTTTATATCCTTCACCATTGAGAGTTGAGGCTTTTTAGTGTCTGAATCAAACAGCTGAAATGAAACAAAAATATACGTATATAAGTCTTTTTTTTAAATAGTTATTAATCTAAAATTAATTCAAAACTTCTAAATGTTCCGAGGATATCTTTAGGTTTCCTTTTTACTTTTTACTACCGTTAAAATTCGTACGTCTTGTAGGTATTGAATAAAGAACCCACTTGTGAGCCCTAGCTAGCACCGTAGGCCCAGGACGGACGGACAAGCCTGTACAAGAAAAAACTATAGAGGACTACGGGAGCCTAAAAATTGGATAGATCATAAAAACACCACAACACAACATATTTACCTGAATAAAAGCGCATTGCGCGTCTCTATAACCTTTGAATAACCTTATCAAATATCCCTTATTAATATCTAGTATTGAAACTCTTCCAATATTGTCTGTGATTGCTGCTAGCCTTTTGTCAGGTGACACCACTATGGAGGTGCCATATCTTTGAGGGTCATATAATCCATTCCGCATTGCCAGTGATTCAGCTCGGATGAGAGGCTCATTGTTGGGAACTGCAGTTTCAGTGGAACCGCCAAGCCAACCACTAAAGATGTTAGTAAAGATGTGGCATTTAAAATGTTTGATGTATAGTCGCATACTTTATACTAATAGTCTTAGGACGCCCGTATATGTTATGGCATTTTATGTGTCAAGTTTTGTAGATTACAAATATTTAGTCTTTATATGTAATGAAAGATATTAATATTATTGGATAAAAATATAAAAACAACAAGACATGTAAATATATCATATATCTATACATTTTAAGAACTTTCTATGGTACGATAGAAGACATGGTTATACATATTTCATAATTGGCCAACTATGTCATGAAATGACCTGTACCTTGGTCTGGCCACAACACTGGTACATGGAAGGATCAAGATTAATTGTGTGTTTTGTATTGCAAAGGTTGTAACTGGCATTGAATTTTCGCTCGATGTGTATATTTTTTCGTTATGAGCATGCTCACAACACCTGAATATTCGCGATTAGCCTGTGCTCCTATCCACAGTTGCAGTCAAAATGGTGGACGTAAAGGTGGTGTGTGCTGCGTTTCTTTAAATCCCTTACTGTTATTTAAAGAAGGAAGAAACGCGTGTTTGGACAACAAATTTATTGAAATAGAATGAGACATGAAAGTGGCGGATTGAACATATTAAATATTCTAAAAAAATAAGAAATCGGGTGTCAATATACTTATAACTTAATGAATAAATAATAATAAAATATTTCAACGACTAATCAATCTAGTTGGACCTTTAGTGTGCAAAAAAGATACTGCTTGGAGAAAAGCAAGGAAAAGCTTGGACACAATCAGCTCAGCAAGACGAGGCGTGCCGCGTGGGTGCTCACGCAGGCAGCGACTGACCGACTGACTTGTAAATTGTAATGTAACATTCTAAGGGATTCGCCGACAGTCGCGTGTAGCGCGCTCGGCGGTCGTATCGAGCTGCACGGCTCACTGTACTTCTGCTACATACTAACGTGCTCACATCGAGCGAAAATTCAATGTCAGTCGCCACCTAAATAATTAAGTTTGGCATTTAATGGAACAGATTAATATTTAATAGAAATGGAGGCTACTTTACTAACTCTTAGTTTAATGCAATTTAAACAATCAAATTGTTAGCAAGTACTTACGGAAGTGCTGATTTAATTTTATGAGCCACAGCTCTGGCAACATCATGTAAGGGTGGTGTGATACCTCCTTCAATAGCATAATGAAAACCTAGGTATGGACTCTGCCCAGCAGCAGAAACTAAAGTATTAACAGGAGGTACAGAACGATACCTGTTAAAACAAAGAACATGTCATCTGATAATAAGGTTTGGAAGTCCATTATTAGTATATGTTACATTTAAAATAGTTCTATTAACTTTACAATAAAAGCAGTGCAGAAACATAAGAAATATTATAACATTATTAATCAATTTAGCTTTTATTTTAACTATCATACATACATATTTCAAAATAAAAACTATCTTACCAAATATCATATCCTCCATATGTTGAAGCAGCTAATAAATGGTCATAAGTATTTTTAAGCTCCAGTCCCACTACTGCAGCATCCGAAATGACTTCTTGTTCAGAAAACATCAATTTTCTTATATTTATATTTTTACTGTCTACCATGTAATTGTCTTGGATACCTGCGTGAACTATTGAGATTCGAAATATACAAATACAGAATGTTTAAAAGATAGAGAAAATAATGACAACACTTTTTTAGATAAGGTAATTTTATAAAATTATCTTTCTTCGGAGATATAGTAAAAGTAACAAACTTGCCTTAACTTTTGTGAAAAGCTTCATAAATTTATAATATAATTGTTAAGTATAGAAACTACAACTACAGAATGAATTTTCTGTAGACACATAACCAATGTTGTATAATTAAGTCCTTTATAACACAACAAAGCTTCAAAATTAACTCATGTTAAAAATAATAACCTTTAGCCAGCTGAGCCTTTGCACTTCTGAGTGTTGGAAATAAACTTGAACCAGTGATAACATAAACACAATTTTGAAATAAAACATGAATGTCATCTGGCAAAGTACCATAGGTACCAGTATGACAAGAAAGTTTCAACACAGCTTTTTCATCTAACTTTTCCAGTAAGAGGAGATGGCCAGTATTTGTATAGAATCCAACACTTCCATTATTAAATCCAATTATAACACAGAACCAATCAGGACCATTCTATAACAGATGATATAATATAATACATAACAAATACCTCAAACTTCTAAAGGACATTATGATGTTGTCATTTATTAAGTGGTTGAAACTTTACCTGAGAGGACTGTTGTGTTGAACAAAGAGTCACTGCTAAAATTGAAGTGATTTCTGATGAGAGGGTACCACTCCATGATATAAGGTAACTGTTACTCTCTATAGAGCTTATCCATTGTGTAGTTAAAAAACAAATACGATTTTTATATCCAACAGCTAAAAAGTTACCACAAGAAGATAGGGATACTATGCACTGTGATAACCAAGCTGAATCTGAAACAATATTTGATTAACTATAACAATAAAAAATCGTTTCAGACATCATATTAGTTTTGTAATGTCAGAAATGAAAAAATATTATGATATATATATTTTACAAAAATTAAGTTATTGTAAGAATTCAATTGGTTCAACGTGTTAGCATTTTTTAATAAGCCAATTTTATCCATCAAAATAAAATCAAAACTCAACACAAACGTTTTACTTCTGATAATAATTATGATTCATATAACAATAAAAAAATTACCTTCTTTTTCAGGAATAAACAATGCTCTTCCCACACTTAATATGTCACCACAATCTGCTATTTGTTCTACATTACACATTGTATGATTGCTTTATTTGTAATTCAACAAAAATTTAATAATGTATAAATTCGACCATATCTACACATTAAAGTTTCTACTTTTTTCATTGTTATTTGTTACTGAGTACTGAGTACTGACTAGTGACTAAATCGAAATATAAATGACAATTGACATAATTGATAACAGTTTTTTTTTTTAGTTTATGGCCTTGTATCTAGACCTTTAGGCCAAAAATAACAGAATAAAATATTTAGCAGTGTTGCCAGGTCGATAGTCAAAATTAACACAAAACATTTCAAAATGTAACATTTTCACGAGAAAATAACATTATTATATTTTGTAGAAAACTACGCTTAGTGTAATATGGCACTTTGTTACACAAACAATTTAAAATTTTCTTTCGTAACAATCTTTTATTTATTTTAATTAATCGTGCACCTGTAAATATAGACATAACAATTACATTTGAAAGTAATATAGCAATCGACGGAGTAGCTAATGCGATCGCGAACCTGAAAAAGCGTAACGGTGCAAACATACTACTAAAACGCCACGCGACGCAACGTGTCGACACCCGATGTCCATCGTGCACATTACCAACACGCGACACCACGACATAAATCCAATTCGTAGAAATTCCACACAGTTATATGCATTTTCAGTAAGAAACAAATTTAAGGAATGTTTTGGTGGTGAAGGCGCCGTTCCGTGTCAGCTTGATATAGTGAGGAAAGGTAGACAAAATTAAAAACTTGCAACTCATACAAAAGTCTTTTAATATTATATTTTAATAAAACTTTCCGCTTGTATTCATTTGTTCGGCTATTTCTTCCCATGCATTATTTCTCACAGTATGGTCGCTGTATTGGGCTAATCTTATGTCATATAGAACAGAATATTGTTTCACCAACTCAGTTAATTGTTGGTCGTTCATTTCGCCAAATAAATAAATCCAAAAATATGTAAGTATATAAATTGACATTTGTGCCAAAAACTCGAACGTTTGACGCTTGGCGTCAACAACACGACAACACGCTGATCCAAATCGATTGGATGTTACCGCGTGTGATCACATGGCGTGTTGTATATGTGCACCTGACCATATTAAATATATGGGATTGATAAGTACTGACATGCGTCGGATGGCGTGGTGTAGCGTCGCGTGTTAGTAGTAGTTAGTAGTATGTTACCGCCTTTATTATTGTCAACTAAATCATGAAAGTTAGTTAAAATTAAGTGACATTTTTAGAAGACCTTAAAATGTTACTTTGGCAAATGTGACCTTGGCTTAAAATGTATAGCGAAATAAGCCAAAACGGTCAACACATTTAAGCTTTGAAGCTGTAATTATGCATAAGCATTTGATAATAATGAAGACAGTCAGTGTGTAGGCTATTTCAGTTATTATTATTTTTTTAAATTTTTGTTGACTAACTCTTCTTTCGACGCATGTATTAGAAAATTGAAAAAAAGTAAAAGTTCAGCACACACCCAAACATTCGGGGTTAAATTCAAGTCTTTGTGGCGAAGAAAACCATGCGTTCCTATTCCTTTTGTAGCTGCACGACGTCTACGTATTTTTTTAGGTATAGGAATCTGAACGTCACATTAGAATTTAGATCAATCTATTATTTCATTTAAAGATTTGCTTGGTTCAATTAATTCTGTAATACTAAAAAGTTTGTTTCGTTTTACGATTATTTTTTGTTTGCAGAAAATATTATTTTAATTGCGAAAAGTATTATTTTGAGCCACGTAACATGGAGGTAACATGAGAGGATCAAAAGTAACTTAAAATGTTACCACAGTTACATTCTAGCAACGCTTATTTTACTTTAAGTTGACGCAAGGTTTAAAATTGTAGGGAATAGAGATGTCATTCTCAACTAAAGACCTGAAGAAATGTTTTTTTGAAGTTATACTTCTTTAGGCGCGTTATGAAAAATTTATGAGAGTGAAATGTTACGATGCGCGCGCACCTGCGACACAAAATTGGGAGGGTGATTATAGCGTGCGCGAGCGAGATAGGAATAAGACAATCTACAAGTAAAAAGAAATAGAATATGCGTGAAGTTCGTATGCCAAGAATTTTGAATGACCATAATGACATTTGTCATTTACTTTTTAAACAAATAAAGGAGTTTTAATTATTTTTAAAGTTATACTTCTTTAGGCGCGTTATGAAAAATTGATGAGAGTGAAATTTTACGATGCGCGCACACCGTGACACAAAATTAAGTTGCCCACGGTAGATGCAACGGCATTGGACATAATTTAAAAACAACATTCGAATAATAATATAATTTATGTTAAACTTAATGCAAGAGAATAATAATATATATTTATTTATTTAATTTTTCAAATGTAAACTGAACTTTATTGACTATATTGACTGTATGACTGTATGACTGATTGTCTTTGATTATTTAATTGTAATTAATTATTTGCATGCAATCAAAAACTATTTTTAATAATGCCAAAAAAAGTATAACTTCTTACACGCATACATAAATACACGCACCCTTTTTTTGATTGGTGGATGCGTAGATAGAGTATAGAACTAAAATAACAATAATAACTAAAGAGAGAAGGCATTAACGTAAATTACTTAAGTGCGAGTGAAACAGAGTATCAGTTTTTCTGTCTCTATTTGCGTATCGGGTTTTATTTGCTTACCACCGAGCCCTTGGTGGTAAACAAGTTTTCACCGCTTACTGATAAATCGGTGAAACCCAAGTCAAACCCATATTTTAAGACTTTATCCTTATAAGAGGTGTATTTAAAGTGTCAGTCATGGTGAATTGTTGCATAATTGGCTGTAAAAGCTATAGTGAACGTAAAGAACCAAACATCTTTCATCGGTAAGTAGCTTATTTTGTCACTCTCAGTAACTTTGTTTAAGAATTATTAATTCGAATGTGTATTTTGGACAATAATAAGCAATCTTCAATGAATTAAAACTGTAAATATGACATATGTCGATCATTCGCTATCTCACACGCTGTACGCTGATGCCTGGCCTATACCATAGTCCGTCTACGGGTGGATGCTATAATGTGTGATTAAAAGGTTGTATATTGTCAGTTGTCAATTTAGTTCAGTGGCTGAAATGGAACTAAAGAAGCAGTGTTGCCAACTTAGCGAATTTTGGTTTTAGTGGCTAGTGGATTTTTCTTGTTTGTTTCATTCAGTGGTATGCTACGACATTTAACCACTAGCACAATTGATATCTTTACAGGAAAAGACGAAAACGTTTACCTTATAAAGGAATATTTTGTCATTATGTAGGCAACTCTGTAAAATTACGTTCGTTATTTTCGGGAAATTCCCGAAACAAGTTAATCAATTTCCTAAATTATGTTGATTATGGACTTTATTCCTTTGAGTAATGGGTCAAATTTGATTTGAATTAATGAGATTTGTATGTGTTCGTTTCGTATGCATGCACAAAAATAGAAATACACAACACATTACACAGATACTTAGTAGTTTTGGACTTTTGGTTATGCTATGCATCGGAGCGACCTTGTTTGTTTGCAAATGTTTAGTTTATTTTTAAAACAAAATGCCAAAACCGCAATATACGCAAAAGTTCCGGGATTGTTGGTTACGGGACTCCCAATTAAAGGACTGGCTGGAAGTGGTAAAAAGTACAGCTGGTGGCGGCTGGAATTTTGGTACGAGGTGCTGGATTTCGAAGACATTGTAGGAGAAAACCGATTTGAAGATAGCCACGTTTGCTATATCTTTATTAGTTTTACCGCACTCTAATGCTGAAGTAGAGCGATTATTCAGCATGATGAATATCGTGAAGACAAAACACAGAAACCGAGTGAAGCTAGATCTACTGTCATCTATTATGACAATCCGCGTAGGTTTCAAACGCGTAGGAAAGTGTTGCAATAATTACATCTTGCCAAATCATGTAGTCCAGAAAATAGGAACGAAAGAAGTGTACTTAAAATCAGAAGGTGCAGAGGAATCCGACTCTGCTGAAGATGATTTTTAACGATTTTGTATGTCTTCTATAAGTTTTTTGTAATAAAAATAAACTAATTTTATAATTCAATTTACAATATTGTTCTTTAATTCTCAAAAAATATATCCTAGCTTTATGCTAAAGTAAAGAGTGACATAGACTACTGTTTACTTCAGTAAACCATGTGTTTCCCGCGGTAAAACCTAAAAAATTGTGCTCGCGGGCTGCTTGCCTAACCTCCTCCTATCTGCGGACATAAAAATCACATCGATCCTATATTTCCTTTGGGCTTTGGGCGTGAAAAAAGGATAAATAAACAAACACACATTTATAATATTAGTTAGTGTGGATTTTAGTGGTTTTCTGGCGGGTTGCGACGGCAAAATTGGTGGGTTCGTTAAAACTAAGTTGGCAACACTGTAAAGAAGGCGTGACATTGAGCTAGGCGTTACACTCAACACTGAACACTCTAACTCAATAGTGAATAGTCTCTTTTTCTAATTCAACTGTGAATAAGATGATTAAATATTATGTACTGTTATAAATTATAATGTGTATTGTATTTATTAATATCTCTTAACCGTAATATATTATTAGCTATTAAACATAATTTATTTTATAATTCTTAAAGAACCAATTTTATTTTAAAATAAATATATTTACGTTGTATATATTTAATTTAAACGTGCTGTAACCCAACTTTTATATCACAATGCAAAGAGAAGAGAAGCAGTTGGAAGCTACATTACATGCTATTTTAAATAGAGTAAACGATTTAAAATCAGCAATTCAAGCTTTGATTTCAAAATTAGAAAATGAGTATGAAACCATCCATTGGCCTTCATTTCTTGACAACTATGCAATTTTATCTGGGCATGTAAGTACATACTTAATTCTTTGATCATCTTTCAAAGCAAACAATGATATAAGTATAGTATTTAATATGCAGAGGAAAAGGAGTTAATTACTAGTTGTTTTCTGTAATCACCTCCAACTAGTGATAGTTTTTATTTATAAGGTCATTTCTTCAAAAATTAACTCTACTATTATTATTAAACTACGTCTTATTCAAATAAACACAACTTTACATATTGTTATATTTGCAGTTAACTGGCCTAAGTAAAATATTGCAAGCTGAATTAGCACCTTCACTGCGATCAGTTGTAGTGTTACCTCTTCAATTAGGCTGTGAAAGAGATGAAGAATTATCTCGGTTGACTGAAGGAAGAGTTCCTGCCTGTACTCATGATTTAGTACCGGATCTTTTGCGTACAAAGCCAGAACCGCAGGCTGAACAAAGACTACAGCAACTTATTCATAAAGCCAGTACATTAAACTATGATACAGCTCAGGTATTTTATTTAACATGTTTTCTAATATACTTCTAACATAAGAATTACATGGTAAACTTGTGTTTTTTTTTCAGAAACAAGTAGCACAATTCACTAAAGTTATTAGTCATGTTTGGGAAATTATATCAAAAGGACGTGAAGATTGGGAAGGAGAATCAATGAGATCTGCAGGTTTGTTTTCGTGATTTACTTTTAATAAACTTAGAATTCATTCAGAAAGGAGGATTTATTTAATCTTCTTTAATTAACATAAAAATATATGTATTTATGTTCTGTATTTTCTAATTGAATCTATTATTTTTTTTATAAAAGGTATGCAGCCTACACATAGCATTGCTGATACACATGCTTTAGTGACTGCTGTGGGAACTGGCAAAGGTCTCCGACCTGGCATGCCAGCTTGTGTCCCACCAGGAGTGGTTGCCCCAGGAATGGGACCATCACGAGGACCTACACCACAAATGGGACCTGCAGCTCCTATTATGCCCAAAGCACCATCAGCTATTAAGACAAATATTAAAGCAGCTAATCAAATACACCCATATCAACGTTAAACTGGAACCCTTTGTAAATTTGTTCAAAAAGTGTAAAGTACCTAATATGAACTCTGCTAAACAGTTTAATAAATGTGTAAAAAGGTCAGTTGTTTTGGTGAATAAATGAAAAGAGACGGAACCAGGGGTTGGGTGTGAAAATGATGCGTTCGAATCTGATGATACTGATTATGCAGGAGTCTCGGGGACCTTGATTCGAACACCTCCAAGAAATTTATAAACAATCCGCCATTGTCTATCTACTTTTCTATTGGTTATAAGTGATGTGATTTTCTCATTCATTATTTTTAAAGTTGAACCTAATTGAATTGATTATTTCCTCATTTGTTATTTCATAGTTAATTTTATAGTTGAACCTAATTTAATCATTACTTGTCAAATGTACATACATTACATTATTCATGTTTCAATTAGTGCATGGTTCCGAAAATTTTTATATTATTCAAAACCCAATCAGAATCAAAACCAAATTCAGTACCCAAAACCGAACCAGAGCACCCCACTATCCACATGGTCTTGTCTGCCTTACCCCTAGAGTGCATATAAATAATCGGAGGCGCGGAGGAAGAGCAGCCCCCACCCGCTGTAACAAAGCACAGGCATTATGAAAGCTGTAGTGGCTGAGGCTGGTCGCCAAAGGAATTTTTTTATTTTTTATTTACTATCTAGCACCAGAACATCATCATAATTCATATCAGCAAGTTAAGTTTTGATAACTATTGCATAAGGCCGTGCATAGTGGGTATTATTAATAGTTTGTACTTTGTAACACAAGAGATAATTGTATATGATTTTTGAAGTTATACTTCTTTAGGCGCGTTATGAAAAATTTATGAGAATGAAATTTGTGACATAAAATTCAGTATGGGCGCCGAGCGTGCGCGAGCGAAATGGGAATAAGACAATCTACAAGTAAAAATAAATATAATATGCGTGACGTTAGCAGCTATGCTAAGAATTTTGAATGACCATAATGACATTTGTACCTTTTAAAGAAATAAAGGAGTTTTAATTATTTTTTCAAAGAAATTTAGCAATGCTTTTTCACAAAGACCTATTGTTACTTAGTTAAAATGTTATGAAACATACCTAGTTATTAAATTGAATTAATAATATAATAAAACAATAAATAATAATTATTATTAATATTAATTAATAAGTGAATAATATACTAAATATTAAATTTTGTTAAATTAATAACGCTTAATATTTATTATTAATTATTTAATATTTAAAAAAAATAGAGATGCTTAATATTTATTATTTAATATTCAAAAAAAATAAAGAAAGCCAAAGAAGTATACATAACTGCTTACGCGCGTACATAAGTACACGCACCATTTTTTTTTCTTGTGTCAGAATCCTTAGTATTTCTCAAAACCAAGTCTCTTAAAGTTAAAAAAGTATGGGAAGCAGTAAATTTTGATTTGTAAAATTCATTTTTTTGCCAATAAAACCCGATATTTTAATATTGTTATTTATTCGAATTAAGCCAAATAAAGAAATAAAGCATACACTTGTAAATATTGGTTTCTTTATATTTCGAGTGTTCATCGTACAAAGCAAACAGTAGATGGTCTACATCATTACTAAATTAAATTAACATGTTTTTGTGTCATAAATTAATATGTTAATACTATAAAGAATAAAATTATAATCCTCTTCTCAGTTTATTGTGTTGACCTGTAACAAAAAGATACCATAATAATACTAGAGTTAAAATTAGGTTTTCATTCATAGTAAATATATAAATATTTGATTGTTTTAGTGTCTAGATAGTCAACATTTATCCTTAAAATTAACTTGTAGCAACTGCAAATTACTACATACTTAAAAAGATAAAATTATGCAGCTAAGTCATCTGGCGAATATGCCGCGAATGTGTAGCTCGCGAGCCGTTTTCGAGCTGCGCGCGTGCAGTCACGGCAATGGTTTGGTGCGCCTCTTTAGCGCATAAGGAATGTATACTTACAATATCGTCTATCTTGAGTATAGAGCGCACAGTCTCAGTGGCCAGTGCGAGCGCAGAAGCAGTGACGTGCAGCGGCTGCAACACGTGTTCATGTCTCATGTCCGTAACTCGGCCACGACGTACGTTAACGCCGGCGCCTCCAGCCGAACCACTGGCGTGTGCCGCACGTAATTCCGTCACTGTCTCGATTGGATTTAAGCCTAAAAATTTCTTGAAATGATTATTACTCCATAGTTAACCTAACTAAATCTTGAATCACTATCAATCGCCAGTTCTCAAAATATTGCATTAGTGCACGTATTCAATTTAACTTGTACCCACAGTATAGATCCCAGAAGTTAAGAATATAGTAGCTTTTGTATCGTTTGGCAAAACTCATAATATACGTTTGTGTTTGCTTTATTATCTTACCAGCATTTTCAGCTAGAGTCGAAGGAATGACTTCCAGGGCGTCAGCGTAGGCCCTCAGGCAGTAGTGGTCGGCACCAGGCGCGACAAGAGCGGCATGGGACAGCGCCGCGGCGGCTGCTGCTTCCGGAGCCCCTCCACCTTTATAACAAATATTATTAACGTTTTGTAAGAATATACATTTTCGGCTTTTTAAACAGAATGCTCCTCTCCCGATAATACGATTGAAGGCAGATTGTTCTACTGGTAGAGGGCATCCCATAAAAACACAAAACAACGACTTTGACAAAATGAACAATGTTTTGATAGATATTTAGGGGCCATAGAAAAACACTGGGTGACCCCATCTTTCGCCAACAGTTTGTATGTAGTAGCAATTAGTAGTGCCAAACTGAGATCAGTGACAGTACCTAATATGAAATTAGGGAAGCGCGAGAAAATCGTCCTATAAAACGTGAATGAAAGTACATATAGCATCGTGTAGTAGTTATCATGGTGGTTACGATGACATTTTCATACATAAATGTATGTACCATGGTTACCATCCATGGTACACAATACTAAATTTGATGAACAATACAATAGTAGAATACGGCCCTTCCGCTCGAATCTAACCAGCGCGGATAGTATGAATCTTTCTCTTCCACACATTATGGCTCTTTGAAAAGAATAGGTAGGCTAGAAGACTAATTTGCCAGTAGCATTAGCAGTAAAGCTAATCACCGTGAAAACCACTTACCGGGTAGTAAGGCAGGCCGTCGTGCGACGCAGCGTACCACGCATAAGGCGTCGTGAAGGGAGCGCGCCGCCTCAGCCACTACCGCGCTGCTTGAACCGCGAGTTACCACGCACACCGTACGACCGCCTTGGCTGCACCCCGTCATCTATTATTTAACAGTACATTGCATTAAAATGACAAAACAATTAGCTTACTTCCATATTTACAAGAGCAACGGGCGAAATTATGGCTAGCAAACGATTACCGCAGTGACTGCAGAATTGGATTTCTTTCTATAATATGCCTAGACCTTGCACCCTGAGGCTATATTGTGAAGTACTAAGGAGTACGCCTTTAAATTGAGGTGACACGACAAAAGGATCTTTTTTAGCAGAAAACGAACAAAGCCGAGTCTTTGTATGTTTAAACTGAACAAGGGTGCTACTACCATACTCAGAAACTTTCTCCAGTATCGTTTGAATTTTGGAAACAAGTTTGTTACGACTCTCATTGACTTCAGATCGAGATGTTCAGGTGGCCGGAATATGTGGCGTTGGTGCTGTCGTCTGCATAGGGAGCGTTTAAGTATTACGTAACGAATTTTGGGAGGGGAAAGTCCTTTTGTAAAACGTTACGTTGCGGGGCGGGGATAAAATTACGCGTTATTGGTAATATTATTTTCGACTTTCCAGTACTTTACACCACATAATGGTAACTTTTAGGTATAAAGAGTCACTGGGTGGTCACGGAACGTTTTACTATTGGGTGCAGAAAAACGTTACGGCGCGTTACAGGAGGGTGGGGGGGTCCGTCAATAATCTCCGAAAATTGCGTGACGTAATACTTGAACGCTCCCATAGCAATAGATGTGATTCGTTCAACAGGTCATTGGTATGAAAAACGACGAGAAAACAACGCCTACATTGATGATGTGTGTAGGATTGGAGCGTGCTCCGTCAACTAAGATTTTAATGGTACGTCCTACAAGATAATTGCAAGTCATGGGGAAACCCTATGACGGTAGTTTCGACAGAAGTCCCCCATGCCAAACTATATCTCCCTTATTTTAAATTGATGACTAGGGCACAATGTTGACCATTATAATGGATATTAGGAATCAGGAATGTTTAATATGTACAGAGTGTTACCACATGTTACTTAATAGTAATCATAATAGATGTGAAATAATAATGTTCATTATAAATAAGTCTTAGAGAAAAAGCATATCAAACCTTAATGTATTTCCCACCGGACTCATTAACTTCTTCCACTAAATCTACATTGACAAGATTTTCAGGAGTGAAATGGTCCAGGGATGCAATTGGCCTACATCCTAAGGTTTTGCAAACAAATTCAATGTCTTCGCGTTCAATGTCTTTGATGACCATTGTCTTTATTTTATCCAAGAAATGAATGGCCAAATCACTCAGGGCATCTCTGTAATTATTTTGTAATTTCAAAACTTGTCTTCAATATCAATACATACCAATACTCCTACACCATTTCAATTGGTTAGAAATTAAATATCATATATAGATACTCCAAGAAATAGGAAGCCTATTGAAATTTAAAAGTTGAAACCATTTTAAATATAGGTTGGTATTTTACAGGTAAAAGTTTAAAATATAATTTGATAACACTCTTAATAGGTACAACAATTTGTACCGACTTTTGGAGAGAACAAAAAATTAAAATGACATTACCTCAAAATTGATTTCTGCACTAGCAGAACATTGCAGCCAGCTTTTTTGATTTGCTTAACAATGTTCAATATGTACTGACGCTCTTCTTTTAATACACGGTCCATGGCAGCATAATCTGACACAATCACATTGTGATCCATCTGTAATTTTGATATTACCATTCATCCTTTAAAGTTTAATTACAACAGTTGTGATGTGAAGTTCAGACACCTATCATTTAACACTTACTTAGGGCTTCTTCCTATATAATATTATTAGATATAGCCAATCAGCGAACGAAAAGCTGAAGCTCAAGTAGGTAATGGAGCAAAAAAATATTAATTAAAAAAAATGAATATTATTGATGAGGATGACAGAGAAAACTGTTAAAATATTGGATACCCACTACCAAAAAAATCAAAACAACACAAGAAACAGGTGGGAAGAAATGTATGTTTGCAATTATGAAACTTTTAGAGAAGTGAAACTTTAATGAAAAAAATTTATATTCAAGACACCATCATATATTTCTGGATCTAAAGATTATTCGCAATCTGTAATAGTTTATGAATTTAAAAACACATACAATTTGTTCATACAGGCTAACATGATCAACAATAATGATATGTTAAGCTCATACAATAAGGTTTAAAATTGTATAAAAATACTAACATCTGTTTTGGGTGGTGAGATGCAGAACTGTATGAGACCAACTTTAGCCTTTTCAATGCGATGAGGTCCATTAACATTAGCTGCTCGATGGGCGATAACTAATCCTTGCACCAGCTGAGTATCTTCAACAGTCCCTCCGATACGTTCGATAACCTTAACGTCACGTAAATCTACTCGAGCACCCACTCCACCGGGAATTGGCTCCATTACTAGTAAATTTAAATAATGTTTAAATGTAGATGCATTTATTTGACTAATTTTCTATAAAATCTAATACTATAAGTTTTCTTATTAATTTAAAAACGGTGTTTCAAAATTACAAGTTTTTCTATATGAGTAAAGTATTAAAAAAGTACTTTATAAACCCACCAACTTAATCTGCTCTCTCAAAGTATTTGTTTACTAATCACAAAATTTTACTACATAAGAAAACTGTTTCGAAATTTAAAATAATTTACCTGCACAAATTGCTTGTACTGCAATAGGAGCTAGAATAGTTGAGTGCTGAGATACAACTTTTGAGTTTAGTGATGTAGCAGCAGCTTTGAGAAGAGCATCTTCATTAGACAAATCTACTGGTGTAGACATGTTTTCAACCACCTGAAAGAGATATTTAAGAAACTGTAACAATTTCCCTATTTGTTAGGTAATAGCATGTGTATGATTCTTAGAATTTTATTGCTACAATTATTATACAAAATGCAACCTAATAATACCTGTAGAGCCATTTGTAAAGCCTTCTGAAAGCCATCTGATATAACTGTCGGATGTATTCCTTTCTGTAACAGTTTTTCAGCAGCATCGAGGAGCGCCCCAGCAATAACAACCACTGACGTGGTACCATCACCTGCTTCAATATCTTGTGCACGAGATAACTCCACTAGCTAATAGGTATAATAGTAAGTATGCTTTTAGTTTAATATGAAGTAATATTTATAAATATAAAAGAATAATGCTTCACTAATATTTTAAAAAGTAGATAAGGTACCCATGCTTGTATTCAGATTTTTTCCCCATATTGCCTTAACTAGAAACAAATAACTTGGGCAAAAGCTTGCTACAGGCTGAATCAATTAATCATGGTAGCAGGGTATGTTTCCCAGCAAAAACTTAGTGTAGTGCTCTATAAGTGAAAATAGTAATTAGTGGAATAATTAAAAATGCATCATCCATCTATAAATCAAGTATGAGCTAGAAGGGGAGGATAATTGAAACATTACAGCATAAACCTGTAGCCATTAGGTCCCTTGGTGTAACATTGTAGAGTGCACTTAGCACATGACTGGATATCAAAATGTGGAATTTTAACATTAGATAATAATATTATAGTTTCCACTAAGTCTGACTTCTGTATGTCAAAATGATATTTGATTTTAACATAAAGGAATACTAAGTCTGTTTTCTGAATCTCACACTAAGACCACATTAGAATGTGGTAAGTGTGGCACTTGAGGTGGTTAAGTGGTATGCATAATCAGGCTCTATGACAAGGGTTTTGGTGTGAGTTTGGTCATGGCATGGCAAAAAGGATGATTACTAACCTTAGCATATTCATTAAATACTAACCATTTTGGCAGCTGGGTGGATTACATTGATTTGTTTTAAAATAGTGGCCCCATCGTTAGTTATAGTTACTTCACCATTGGCAGCTTGGATCTAAAACAATTTATGTTATTTTATTTAAACAGACATTAAAAAATACTACACAAATATTACATAGTATCTCCACTGTTAAAACCGCATTGATTCAAGACTTTCATTGCACATAATGCATGTAAGTGTTATACTTTTTGATGTAATTGAACCCTAAGATATTTAGTGAAATCAAACTATATCAAAAACAATTAAGTTCAAGGTTTATTATGAATGAGTAGAGTATTGATAAAAATTAACAATATCTTAACAAATAATTAACTATTTTAGAACAAATTTTAAAGCATTATAAAGCTTTTACTAAGCCTTAGGTTACTAGGCAAACTAAAAGTATAATTTCCAAATAAAATTAGTAGTTCCTATATTAGCATTACCAAACAAACATAGCTTGATATGGTATATAAAAGCTCTTCCACTCCGTCCTCGTAATTTTTTCCCGTGTTCTTAACAAAGCTAGTCTAGATATATGTACTTGTGATGGCCATAAATTTTCTGTCAGAAGCAGAGTAATAAAAGTGCTACTTGGCTTCAAACCCAGTATCCACATATACTATGCTACAAATTCAATATGTTTTTGACATACAAAATCAAAGCTTTGTTTTCATTTTAATGTTTTATTATGATATGTAACATATTTTACTTTTCAAACAAGCATAACATAAGGGCTAATTATTTTGAGTTGAGTACATACCATTTTATCCATTCCTCGGGGTCCTAAGCTAGTTCTTATGGCGTCAGATACAGCTGTAAAATTATGTCAATGATCTTAATTTTCATTGTAAATTGTATTAATAATTTATATTGTGATTTCAGTGGTTAACATTTAATCATTACATAATATTGCTACCTATATTTTGATGTAGTATAAATTTCCTAATAAGAGCGTAATAATCCAAATAAATATTTATTCAGTAAAAAAATCTTTTCATAGAATTTATTTAGCCTTCAAATAATTAATATTAAACTCAAAACACTGAAAAGGCCAGTATTAAATTTAAAAGAAATAAATTAAACACCAGGTGTTCTTGGCTGATCACCTATCTTAATTTGGTTAAAATATTACTACACTGTCTTCGAAAACGAGTAAAAGTATTTTACAATTGGTCAAATCGATTAAATGGGTAATTTTATAACTATACACAAAATTTATACAAAAATTGGGTTTATTTACCTTTAGCGGCATTTATATTACTAAGGCGTATATCGTTAGGTTTGCTTTTATCCTTGTACACCGATGGATTATTTACATTAGCGGAGTCACCACCAGCTTTTGGTGCCATCTTATGTTTATACAAATTTATTAATTCAAATGTAAGATCACAGTGATAATATCGGATTAAAATTAATTGAAATTCAATATCGAAATAATCTTTTTTTTTAGTTGTTCACTACTCAGTAGTCAGTACTCAGTGCCAGCAACCACAGATTACAGTAAGGCCAATTTAATAGTCATATTTGATATCTGTCAGTTTTAGCTACTCACGTGAGTCCGATGTCGCAACTTGTAATGTCTCAATTTACTCTTTAGAACATAAATAGTTTATTCGTATATGCAAATCGAAAAATTATCTTCTATTACCTTAGTATAATAAATATTAAGAATTTGATAAAATTTAAGAAATGTAGCAGTTCTAACTTCGAAGAAATAAACAATTTAAAGTATTATAAATTGTTTATTTCGTAGTACAGTAGAACCTCTATAAGTCGAACATCAAGGGAGACGCCAAAAAATTCGAGTAATAGAGTTTTCAACTTATGGAGGATTTCGACTTAGGCGGATTTTGATTCGACATAAAGAGTTTGAGGTTTATTCTTATAAATTTTGAGTAGTTTACGTTTCACAGCACTCATGTTAACTGTTGTACTAATTGATGTGTATTGCAGTAGAACCAAACTACTTCTGATAGTATTTAAGTCGAAAACAAATGACTGGCTTAGCTAAATTTCAAAGGGAATCAAAATTGAACACCTGACACAAAGCAAGCAAACATGTGTTTCCATGAGTCATAAATTTATTATTGTATACTCCTAAAATGTTTCCTAAGAAACAATAGTGTACTCACATTGTCGGCAAGTTCTTAAAGTCGGTAACTTATTTTTGTTCGAACAATAGAGATAATAAATTCCAAATGATCAAGTTGTAAAGGTTGTAAAATAAAACGTTCCTATGTTCGAGATACAGAGGTCAAATTTAATTTTTCGAGTTATAGAGTGAAAATATGTACCAAAATGGCTTGGACGGACTCGGTGATTATTTCGATTAACAGAGGGTCAAGATTTCAAGTAATGGAGGTTTTGGTGTTTTAAGGGAAGGGAACAAAACATTTTTTCGAGATTTGGAGGTTTTTGACTTATCGAGGTTCGACTTAACGAGGTTCTACTGTATAAACCAATTCCTAACTATTAGTAAGGTACAATTCATTTATATATGAATTAGATATACAATATTCGTCTATTTCACCAGAATATTGCTACAGGTAAGAGGATAATGTGAACCACTTCAACGGCTTTTCCTGCTAAACAATACATTGGTCAATTGCCAAAAATAATACTATCAAATACATAACATACCATTCTTATTAATTCCTTACATAAACAGGTTCCACATTCAAGAAACCATATTATTTACCAAACCAATTTAAATTAATATATTCTGCCATATTGTACCTTTCCATAAATTTGCTCACATTTTTATGTAAATTTTTTCAGCTTGCTATTGCAAATTTAAAATAACATTCTAAAGTTTTAACTATTATTAGGTTTATTAAAGAGACTATGGGATGTTTTATCTTATAATAAATCACAACCCATAATTAACTTTGTTCATTGGTTTATTCACAAAACAAGAGTAATTAATTTACATTCTTATATAAAAGCCCATGGAAAAATTATCATATCACACTCCTCTGAAGTCTGTCTTGAGTGACATTCGTTTTCTTCTTTTTATTAACTGCCAGTATTTGTGTTGCCACATACGTCAAAATATGAAAGAAAGTACTACACAAACGCTACACCACCCCCCTACGGAGACAGAAAAACTAAGGCGAAAAATTAAAGTATATAACAATAAAATAAAAAAACTTAAAATATTTGACATTACAAAGAAAACTTAATATTTACAAATCTAACCTAGTCTTAAATCTAACCGTTCTGCCTGACCTGGTAACAACAGGATTAGGGGCAGAAACTGGAGGAATATTTTCCACAGTAGGCGAGAGTAATGACGGCAAAGCAGGACCAGCGGGTACAAAGCTAGGTGTGCGAGCTGAAGGAAAAACAAACTGCTCGACGAACGCTGGTTTAACGCGATCCACACTAACAGTTACGTCCTTCCCCTTTAAATCGATGTTCAGGGTTTTACCATCAATGGCGTGCTTTAAAACTTTATATGGACCCGTGTATGGTGGCTGCAGAGGACGTCTGACGGTATCGTCACGCAAAAATATGTGCGTCGCCCCAGGTAGCTCTTTAAATACGAAGGGCCGTTTGGTGCCATGTCGCGATGCCGGTGTCGGTTGTACTTCAGCCATTTTCCGTCGAAGTCGTACAACGAAATCAGCTGGGTTTTCTATTGCTGGAGTTGGCTTGTCATCTAGTACGAGTAGTTGTCCTGGTAGACGTAATGGCTCTCCATATATCATTTCTGCAACTGAGCAGTTCAGGTCTTCCTTTAGGGCTGACCGCATACCCAGCAATACCAAGGGCAACGCTCTAGTCCACGTATCATCGTGGCATGTTAGGGCGGCTTTAAGTTGCCGGTGAACTCGCTCAATCATGCCGTTTGCGCAGGGATGGTAAGCAGTAGTTCTTTTACGCCTTGTGGCAAACCTAAGCATCAGACGATGGAAAAGATCTGACTCGAACTGCGTGCCCTGGTCGGTTGTCAGAACAGCTGGGACACCAAAGCGTGGAATCCATTCACGGGTGAACGTTTCCGCTACTTCCTCAGCGGTGATAGATTGCATAGGCCAAGCTTCAGGCCACCTGGTCACTCTATCTATAGCTGTGAGGAGGTAACGGTACCCGTTATTTATTTATTTAACGTTACTGAATGGGAGAGGGCCAACGATGTCAATATGAACATGTAAAAATCGTCCTGATGGCAACTTAAACTCTCCTGTCGGCGCCGATACGTGTCGCGTAATTTTACTGCGCTGACAAGCCAGACATGAACGAGTCCACTCTCTGCAGTCCTTTCTAACTGATGGCCATACGTAACGATCGGTAACTAGCCTAGTCGTTGCTCTAACGCCGGCATGACTCAAATGGTGAAACTTGTCAAAAACCGCACGGCGAAAAGAAGGTGTTAAATAGGGACGCGTTTTTCCAGTTGAGACGTTGTGACCCCCGACGTGATGTGAATTTTCCGACGTGATGTGAATTTTCCGAAGTGACGTGACCACTTTTTTTTTGGACTCGCACTCCCTGTTGAGCACGAGCGACGAGGGCGCAACGACGAGGTGCGGCCCCCAATCGTGTCGCTCCAGGGCCAGGTGCGCCAGCAGCGCGATCGTCTGGATGGTTTTTCCTTTCACGAGTCATTTGTCGCATTTACAAAACGCTTCAACTATATTATTGTGCATATATTGTTAATTGTTATATTTATATCTATTTGATATGACAACTTATATGTTTACAGTTTAGCTTACCTGTATACTAACCGTGTGATCTGCCACTGCACCTCTCTCACAGCTACAATTTTTTATTTTTATTATTTCATCTTGCTTGGTCGTGTGGTATAATGGCTGATAGGGAATTAGAACAGCGATTACAACAGCTGACACTGGAGAATGCAGCTCTTCAGCAGAAACTGACTGATATTGGATCTACATCAGAATCAACACTCAAGTCTGAAGAACAAGCGGTGTGCAAGGTAGCTGTCAAGTTACCACCTTTCTGGCCTGACAAACCAGCAGTATGGTTTGGGCAGGTAGAAGCTCGGTTTGATATAGCGGGTATTGTTGGTGATAATACCAAATATAACTATGTAATAAGTAGATTAGACGAAAAGTTAGCTGGGGAGATTGAGGATATCATTACCAGACCCCCACCCATAGGCCAACGGTATAAAAAGGTAAAAGATGAGTTAGTACGGCGTCTTTCAATGTCAGAGGAACAGCGGGTACGCCAGCTTATTAGTGTAGAGGAGCTTGGAGACAGGCGACCATCGCAGTTTCTGCGTCATCTGCGTTCGTTAGCGGGTAACACCTTACAGATGAAAATATTTTGCGCCAGCTTTGGATGCGCCGTCTTCCTCAAAATATTCAGGCTATTTTAGCTTCGCAAACTGAACTGAGTCTGGACAAAATAGCAGACCTCGCAGACAAGATCACCGAGATATCAGGACCCAGCCACCAGGTGTACTCCTGTGTGATGCCAGCGCCTGCACCATTGGTACTGGATTCTTTAGTAAAGACAGTGGAAGATTTAAGCAAGCAAGTTGCATCTCTTACCAACTCGCATCCTCGCGGTCGCTCACGCAGCAAATCAATATCTAGACAGCGTTCTCGCGGTGCCTCACCTAGAAATCCAGATATGTGTTGGTACCATAGAAGGTTCAATAGCAGGGCAACCAAATGTACCAAACCCTGTAACTGGCAACCCGACACCTCGCCGTTGGAAAACAGGAAAAATAGTCAGTAGACGCGGCGACTGATTGTTCTCATCAAAGCCGCCGTATTTTTGTTACAGATAAACATTCGAAACTCCAGTATCTAGTGGATACTGGCTCGGATCTCTGTTGTTTTCCTAAGCGTCTTGCAAAAAACCGTCGTGCTTCTGCAGATTTTGATCTAAGCGCTGCGAATGGGAGTTCTATTAAAACCTATGGCAACATATCTTTGCATCTTAACCTAGGTTTACGCAGGGATTTCCACTGGAATTTTGTTATTGCGGATGTTGACACACCGATTATCGGCTCCGATTTTTTAAGTCATTATAATTTATTACCGGACTGCCGAAGCAAATGTCTCTTAGATGGTAGCACTGGGTTATCTATCCCCACTTCCATTGCATCCTCCAGTCAATCCAGTGGCAAGACCGTTATTTCTAATAACTCTAGTTTAACACACATACTTACTGAGTTTCCTGATGTCACGCGTCCACCTGGTCTACCTAGAATCATCAAGCACAGCACCGTGCATTATATTAAAACTATTGATGGTCCTCCTGTGTCGTGTCGTCCCCGTCGCCTGGCACCTCAAAAACTTACTGCTGCCAAAAAAGAATTTGAAGACATGGTTCAATGCGGCACAGCAAGACCCTCTAAAAGCGCTTGGTCGTCACCATTGCACATGACACCCAAAAAAGACAACACATGGCGTCCTTGTGGCGATTATCGCGCATTAAACGCTAGGACCATACCAGATAGATACCCCGTTCGTCATATCAATGATTTCGCCTGCAGCCTCGCTGGAGCTACTATTTTCAGCACTATTGACTTAGTGAAAGCGTACCATCAAATTCCCGTTTTTGAAGAAGATATCGCGAAGACCGCCATCGTTACCCCGTTTGGCCTCTTCGAGTTTCCTTTCATGACCTTTGGGCTGCGCAATGCTGGCCAAACCTTCCAGCGTTTTATCGACGAGATCACGTCGGGGTCACCAATTATGGGATGTTTTATCTTATAATAAATCACAACCCATAATTAACTTTGTTCATTGGTTTATTCACAAAACAAGAGTAATTAATTTACATTCTTATATAAAAGCCCATGGAAAAATTATCATATCACACTCCTCTGAAGTCTGTCTTGAGTGACATTCGTTTTCTTCTTTTTATTAACTGCCAGTATTTGTGTTGCCACATACGTCAAAATATGAAAGAAAGTACTACACAAACGCTACAAGACATTAGACATATTATATTTAATCCAGAGAAAATATGACGGAATAAGGGGCTACGAAGTACGAACAGCTCGGAGCTACGCTATCGATGTATATATATAGGTATATATATAAACACAAACAAAAGCGGTAGTGTATGTAGAAAACTTTTCGGTAGTAATAAAGCTAGACCCCCTGGGGGCTTAGTCAAGATGTCTTATCAGTAGTGTATATACCTATTGATTTTAGTTTATTACTTAAGTGCGTTTTCCAATTACAGAGTATTATGCGACTGAGTGCCCACTGCACAATGCCGCACAGTGCACAATGCCGCATAATGCTGAAGCTTAATTGGAACGTGAATTAGTTTTCAAATGGATCGGCAGAGTGCGCTAAGTCAGTGTAATAAAAAAAATGTTCTAAATTGAGTTAGCAACCTCATTAATGTATAAATAATGTGGTAAACACATTGATATACAAAAACCCAAGATGCACAATCAACGTCTAAAAAACGTCCTCAAAAAATGAGCGCAACATTCTAAATTGTGCTCTTATTTCAATTAGTCTCGCGTCTAATAAGTGGAGTCGATGTTATTTATTTGTGTTTTTTTTATAAATAAATTTATGTACTTTTGAAGTTTTTTGTGTGTAGATTTTGACAAATATATTTACGCTATATAAAGTGTAGGTCAGGAGGTAGCCAATTTAACATTTTTTTTTTAATTTAAAGAAAAAACTTTTTAACCGGATTAAAATTATGTATTATTATAAATTTACAACTATTTAACATCCAACACCTTCAGTCAACGTCTTCAGTCACCGTGACCACGCACGCTGTAAAGCATCCGAAAAGTCGGATAAATTTAAAATTATGTTAAATAGTTGTAAATAAAAAAGTCATGTTCGACTCCACTCAATACCTTGTCCTACCGACCACGGTCGGTCGTAAAATTTTGTTGCTTTATATACGTATAAACTGCGTTGTAATAACAACTTTAAGCAATTCGCGTAAGGTTGATTTTGCAATAATATATGCTTGTAACATATACTGTTATGGACATACTGTTATAGAAAGGGACAGAAATAGTGTTTCGGGACACTTTCGAGCGTTACTTTTATTCGAGACTGTGCATCTTGGGTTTTTTGTATATCAATGGGTAAACAATAATAATTGGTTGAAAACTTTTTACGCTTATTTTAATAATCAAATTATTTAATTAACATTTTTTTATTGAAATAAGAGAAAACCTTTAAAGAATATAAAATTTTAACAAGCTAAATTAACAGTTAAATATTTAGTTTCATGTAAGAAGTTTACATCATTTACGTTTTGAGTAAAATTTTTTTAATGATTTCTAAAAAAGTTATATACTTTTTCAAAACCATTGCAATTTTTTCTAAAGTATAATCCTGTAAAATAAATTTGTTTACAGATCCGAATTTTAAAATAAAATTGTATTCATATTTTAAATGTGGAATATAAAAAAAGTAACTATTTATACCTTCATCCATACTAATATTTTTTTTTTAGCAGTTTGAAATAACTTTAATTATTTTCAAAATCTACGACGAAACGAAAGCCTTACAAATTTTTCTACATTAAATAATATTTACTAACGAAAATTTCGATAAATGCCAACTTAAAGAAAAACACTGGTCAATTTTCTGTCACTGTGTTGGTATTGTTTGCGAGAAGCACGCGAGAGCAATAGTTTTGAGAGTGCTCAATTGTGCGAAGCGTTGCTGTAGTTGGAACACTCAACGTTAATGCCGCATAATGCGTTCTAGTGCTGTAATTGGAAAACGCACATGTCATTAGTCAAATTTCTACTCTATTAATCCAAAAGACTTGCATCCATGGTCATCTAATAAATGAATTTAAAAAACTATCCACTATCCAGATTCCAGAAATTAATAACAAATTTGAATTAATTGTTCTTATGTATTTTATATAATTGTAAAATTTGGAGTAGGCTGTAGGACATATCACATTAGTACCTTTGTATTTATAGAAAGACAAACCTACAACTAAATGGTTATACTCTTTACGAAAGTCTATTTACGTATCTGAGATTGATGAAGGCAAATTTTCAAACCATAATAATGGAATCTACAGAACTCACCTGTAATGTAAGTATAATTCTAACATGTTGATAATAATATCTCCAGTTAATTTTACTTGTGAGAAAGGTGTGAGTGACTTAGTTTACTTACTACTTTTTACCTCATCGTTTATTTTATTATACTATAATTCTGATTTCTTTGAATATAAACATTAATTTTAAAGATGTTTATAATATTGTTTAAGGACATGTGTGATGAAATACCAGGAAAATGTAGGGATGATGAATTGGATGCAACAAAAAGTGTAACTTCTATTACAATGTCAACACCAAGTCAAAATAACCCTATGGAAACCCAAGTTTTATCACAAACAAGAATTGTGGGTGAAGTATCTCTGACTCCTACAAATCGGTCGTTTACCCCACAAATTCTTAATCCACATTCCGCAATGATACCAATTACCCCAATGGCTAGTGCTGCCAGTCAAGTTAAAAGCAGTATTAAATTGCAGTAAGTTATGTCTGGTAGAGCTATGTAAAATATAATTACTGTTTTTTTTTCAAATTGATAATTTCAATAGTGTTACATTATTTTAATACTCATTACAACAATATTGTTATATTAATTGAAAATAATTTTCATATGTAAAGATTTGAAACAGTTATAGCTCAGTGCACTATACATATATTTGCATATTAAGGTTCACGGATAGATTATTCTGGCACTTGACACTTTTTAAAACAATGTAAAAGTTGTCTTTGATTGACATAACCTTTACACATTTAAAGCAAAAACTTTTTACTGGATTAAAGTTATGTATTATTATAAATTTACAATTATTTAACATAATTTTAAATTTATCCGACGTTTCGCATGCTTTACAGCGTGCGTGGTTATTTAAAATTATGTTAAATAATTGTAAATTTATAATAATACATAACTTTAATCCGGTAAAAAGTTTTTTCTTTAAATGTAAAATTTGTTTAAAAAGTAATAATTATCTTAACAAATAAAAAACTTTATATGAGACAAAAGTCATCTATTGCTAATCCCCATACTAGAGAGTCCCTGTGTTGTGGGTAACTAGATAACAATTATTTTGTGGCACATGGTACATGTTTAAAACAGTTTGTTTTAATAGTAATTTTAATGTTACAACTAAGTCTTATAAAACATGAATTATGTGTGATTGTGCGATTAGGTGTGTATGCCCTTGTATTTGATAGTGTAGCTTAGAGTTGTTATAATTGTGCGCTGTGACTGTGTAATTAAACTTCAAACTAATGATTTGGTGATAATGTTTTCTTCCAGAAATTGTGTAGCAACTGTTAGTTTAGGATGTGAACTTAACTTGTTAGACATTTATTGTCGCACTAGGTATTCTGAATACAATCCAGCAAGATTTCATGGAGTGGTTATGAAAATTTTAGAGCCCCGGGCAACAGCTTTGGTTTTCAGGTATGATATAAATTTATGTAACTAAAGTAACTTTACTATTTATCTCTACAGCCTGTCTGTCAGCACTTTTAAGTAATTTAAAATGTAACCTTTCTAGTATTTTAGACTAAAATTTGCTGATCTCATAAAAAATTACTGTACTTTATTTGACAGATCTGGAAAAATTGTGTGCACAGGAGCAAAAAACGAACATGATGCTTACATTTCAACAAGAAAATTTGCTAGAATTGTGCAGAAATTAGGATTTCCGGTGTGTACGCTATATTTCTTCTTTTTGTCATTTAATAAAACACTTTTATTATATATGTATATATAATAATAATAAAGGTGTATATATATATTTATTTTAGGTAAAGTTTTTAAACTACAAAGTTCAAAATTTTATTGCAACTGCAGATTTAAGATTTCCCATTAGATTAGAAGCACTCCAACAAGCACATGGCCAGTTTGCATCTTATGAACCAGAACTTTTTCCTGGTCTAGTATATAGAATGGTCCGGCCAAGGGTTGTTCTGTTAATATTTGTTAATGGAAAAATGGTTATTACAGGTAAGTCTTAAAAAATATAGTTTTGTCCAATGTAGTATAAATTAAAGATTTTTAATTTTACCATAAAAGAATCCATGTAAATGAATGCTTTACTTATTAGGCTATTGCAAGCCCCACTCTTTCATTAACCACATTTTAATTCTTTATTAAAACCAATGTATTATTTGTTCAATAGCAATTTTGTGGTTACGCCCTGGTCCTAAACTAAGGCTGATGTTGATGAATACAAAGATAAGTAGATTTAAAAGTGTTTATTGTTTCAGGTGGCAAGTGTCGGTCTGAGATCAATGAATCATTAGATATTATTTATCCTATCCTTAGAAGTTATAGGAAAAATTAATTAAATATTTATAAATTACGATTGACATGTTTTAAAATGCAGGCAAAAACAATTTACATAAATTAAAATTGTTAGATTGAAGTTAGAGACTCTTGACTTATTGGAATCTATATAAGTATTTATTTAAACACCCTTTAAACAAAAAAATATTTTTCATTATAATGCGTCCATGCGTCGGGTTGTCTCTCTCTCTAAAATATGGCGAGGGGGCCGATGGCTGGCCATGCGTCATGCTCGTGAACGGATGCTGCTTGTGGTGACTGGTCGTACTTGAATTCGTGTATGCGGTGATGTTGGTTATTTCGACTATGTGTTTGCGTGTTGTTCCCACGAGAATGTAAGTGCGTGCTCCTATTTCACCATGCCTTCTGCTGAGAGAAAACAAACCTTTGTTTTTAATTAATGTTATTACTATTAATTACTTAAAAAGTCACATGGGACATGGTGTAATGGTTGCAGCTCCTTACAAACATTTTGTAAAACAAAAAAAATGGCGATTAAAAAGAGTGGCGGAGAGTTTATTGCCCGTTCTTCTCTCCCGTTCTACGCCCTTGATTTGAGAACTGGCAGTAAATGTAAAATTAGAAGCATTAATATGTATTTCTTTACTGACAAGTCATAAGTGTATATTAGGTTACCTATGTGATTGAATGATTTTTTATTTTTATAACACCAAAATTTTGTTCTATGTTCTACTAGCAATATTTTATAAAAATAAATAAAAGTAACACCGGCCTAAATTGGGGCATAAAGAAGAATGATTTATGAGTTTGAGCCGCCCGCAAGCCTTCTGTTCATCTAAGCTTTTGCCAAATTACCTATTACACTGTATCTGTATGACCAAAAATAATATTTGGGGCAAGTTTATTTATTATATATAACCATACATAATATAAAAAAATCTAAATTTTGTTCTATCATAGAAACAAAATTTCGATTAAATACAACATAATAATGTATGTGGTAATTTCTTAGAGGGTACCGCTTCGTTACGGCGCTAGTCCTTTTTTTTTATATAAAAGGAGGCAAACGGGAGGGAGGCTTATCTGATGTTAAGTGATACCGCCGCCATGGACACTCATGGATTGCCAAAAGGCTTGCAAATGCGTTGCCGACCTTTCAAGAATTGGTACTCTCTTTTCTTTAAGGACCCTAAGTCAAATTGGTTCGGAAATACTTCAGTGGGCAGCTGGTTCCATAACGCGGTGGTGCGCGGCAAAAACTGCCTTATAAAATACTCAGATCTGGAACGACAGACGTCGAGGTGATACGGATTTTGTATTCTGCCTTGACGTTCGATAGTGAAGCTGTAGGTATTAGACCGAACAACTCCTCTCAACACTCTCCATGTTTGTTTGAAGATGCAGAGAGATCCCTCATCTCTACTCAACGCCGAGGGATCAAGCCGCACGGGCTGGTCGTTAACGATTCGAATGGCTCTTCGTTGAATATGGTCAAGCGGAAGGAGCTGGTGGTGGGGAGCTCCCGCCCATAGGTGAGAACAGTACCTACTCCATGTGGGGTCGAATTTGCGCTTTATAGAGTTGCAAGCGGTGGCCCGGAGTGAAGTGCCGTCTCTCCTTGCTGAGCACACCAAGATTTTTGGAGGCTAATTAAGCTTTGCCTTTCAAATGACTGCGAAACTAAACGTCGTTCGAAATGTCAACGACCAGTATTCCGATGCTAGCTAAAGCTTCAAAGAGTGTATTCAAAGAGAGGAGTAGCGACAAAGGTGTTTTTTTTAGCGGAATACGTGCAAATAATGCCACCGAACGGCACCGCAGAGAATGGAACAAAAAGTTCCATACCTTGCAGGACCACCTCGGCGACGGCATCTGGAGCACTCAACGAAAAACAAATGGGCCTCCAATGGTAGGACGCAAAACTTCATAAAGCTTCCCTTTCTCTGGCGCAGCACGCAGCAACTCACGGCAGCGGTAGGCAGGCTACCCCTCTCTCACTCTAACCCGCAGCGCGCGCGAATACTTTTATATATATTATGCCGAAATATTAACGAAAAATGAAACGACTTTCATGGGTAGTCGGTGAAAAAATTGTCGATCGAAAAATATGATTCTAGTTCAAGAGCTTGATAATACAGTGGAATCTTTATAACTGGAAGTCAATGACAGGATGTTTAACTTTTATATACAAGTCTTTCGCTGCCTCTGTCGTAATTATAGTTTTTTTAATATATAGAATGATTCATGAAGGTCGCTAGTCAATAAAAAGTAATTCAAAACTTTTCATGCATATCTAGTAGGTATTTTCTAATCGGGCTTATAAACAGAATTTATAAAATATGCTGCTATTGCTCCGCGAGTTTTAAATACAACCGGCTGGTTACTACTGCTTTTTTTTAAATATAATAAATGGATAACCTAGAAAACGTAGTTATGTGGGTAAAAGTAAAAGCATAATATGATTATAAAAGCATTTATTATAAAAGCAAAAACATAAACCAAGTTTAGTTCTTAATATTTGTAATTATTATAAAACTAAGAACCACAACTTAGACATTGGTCTTTGTTAAGTAATGAGCATGCAATCATTGACATATCAGCTTCTTCTTTATCAACTTTACCATTTTCAACTTTGACTTTTGATTTGTCAACCGTAAATTGAATGGCATTGGCAGCTGGTTTTGTGCGCAAATAATACATTCCAGTTTTAAGCCCCATTTTCCATGCATGAAAATGAATAGAAGTCAACTTTCCATAATTTGGTTCAGCAACATGAATATTAAAAGACTGGCTTTGATCAATAAATGCGCCCCTATCGGCTGCCATTTGGATCGTCGTTTTAACTGAAATTTCCCAGACTGTTTTGTATAAGTCACGAATTTCTTTCGGAATTCTTTCGATATTTTGAATGGAACCATTATTATGAATGATAAGGTTTTTCATGTCTTCATCCCAAAGATCTGCTTGTGTTAAATCTTTCAAAAGATGATGGTTCACTACTTGAAATTCTCCTGACAGAACCCTTCTCTGATATATGTTTGATGTAAATGGTTCAAATGACTCATTATTTCCAAGAATTTGTGCTGTGGATGCGGTCGGCATAGGCGCTAGAAGTAAAGAGTTACGAAGACCGTATTTAGAAATTTTCTCTTTTAGAGCAACCCAATCCCAAAGGTCCGTAGGTATTTTATTCCACATATCATATTGCAAAATACCTTTACTGACAGGGCTATTTTCAAAAGTGCTGTATACACCTTCTTTTTCTGCCAATTCACAGCTTGCTTCTAAGGCCCCATAGTAAATTGTCTCAAATATTTGTTGATTTAATTTCATTGCATTTTCACTTTCATATGGATAACGCATTAAAACAAATGTATCAGCCAAACCTTGAACACCAATCCCAATTGGTCGGTGTCTCATATTTGAATTTTTAGCTTCTGGAACTGGATAGTAATTCACATCAATAATTTTATTTAAATTTTGGGTTATTGTTTTAGTGACTTCCTTTAACTTTTCAAAATTGTAGGTTTTGTTTTCATTGACAAACATGTTGAGAGCTATTGATGCTAAATTACAGACAGCCACTTCATCTTCCGAGGTGTATTCTACAATTTCTGTGCAAAGATTGCTACATTTAATTGTGCCAAGGTTTTGTTGATTGCTTTTTCTGTTACATGAATCTTTATACAGCATAAATGGTGTTCCAGTCTCTACTTGTGCTTCAATTATGGCTTTCCATAAAATTTGTGCCCGAACTTGTTTAACATACTTTTTCTCTTCTTCATATTGTTCATACAACTTTTCAAATTCTTCTCCCCAGCAATCAGCAAGGCCAGGAGAATTGTGAGGACACATTAGACTCCAATTTTCGTTATTTTCTACTCTCTTCATGAATAAATCAGGAATCCAAAGAGCATAGAAAAGCTCTCTGGCACGCACCTCTTCTTTCCCTGTATTCTTTTTGAGGTCTAAAAATTCAAAAATATCAGCATGCCATGGTTCTAAATAAATAGCAAATGCACCTGGTCTTTTATTACCGCCTTGATCAACATATCTTGCAGTGTTGTTGTACACCCTTAACATGGGCACTAAGCCATTTGAAACCCCATTTGTTCCGGCTATATATGTTCCCTTAGCTCTTATACAATGAACATGAAGACCAATTCCACCCGCAGACTTTGATATTAAAGCAGATTGCTTTAGGGTATCATATATACCCTCAATACTATCATCTCTCATAGCAATTAAAAAACAAGAAGACAGCTGAGGTCTAGGTGTTGCTGCTGAGAAAAGAGTTGGACTGGCATGAGTAAAGTATTTTTCAGATAACAAATTGTATGTCTTAATGGCAGCATCTATGTCATCTCCATGTATACCAATTGAAACTCTCATTAACATATGTTGTGGCCTCTCCGCAACCTGCAAAAAATTACATTTTTAAATAGCCTCAACCTTAACGATAGGGTAAACCAATAAACATAGTGTTAACTCTATATAATGACACTGAAGGGGCTGTGAATTTTATAGCATTATACAGAGTTGTCGTTAACTGAAGAGAAGAAATTTCAGATAATTTACACAGTGATTTTCTTTTACTAGCCATGTTTGCAGTTTGAAAGTTGGTGAGCAACTAAGAATATGAAAACATATAGATAATCCATGACACCTACTTTATAAGTCATACATGGTCAACAACAGTCTACACATGCAAGAAATCCGAATTTGTAAACAAAATAATTATTTTTTAGAAACTTCGTATTCATGATGCTGACAGTTGAGTTTATTGCGGGCTAGGATAATAAAACGACAAAATAATGTACACAGCTGCCCAGTTTTTACTAATTTTAGAAACTTAAAATGCACATGATTAGTCATTTGTTGTCATTATTGAGAGTGGGTGTAATGCAAAAAACTCACCTTATTGTTAATCTTTAGAAGATATGATCTTTCCAAAGTTTTAAAACCAAAATAGTTGTATTTAAAGTCCCTGTCATATACAATTGCTGAATCTAATCTGTCTTTATTTGTTACAATAACATTATAATGAAAATCAGATATCATGGGTGACTTTTTGTTGGTATGTGGGTTGATAATGTTATATAAATCAGACATAACATCTGTAAATAAAATATAGACAAGATTATTTACCCACAAAAATTAATATTTAATATTTATTCTTAAATAGCAATGATCACCAGTTACCTGAAAAATGTTTTTTTGTTTCCTTATGTAAATTGGATATAGCAAGCCTAGCTGCAAGAACAGCATAATCTGGATGATCTGTTGTCATTGTAGCCGCAATCTCTGCAGCTAAATTATCTAGTTCAACTGTTGTCACTCCAGAATAGATGCCACTTATAACTTTCAGTGTTATGCTTACCTATACATAAATAAAATCACAGGATCTTGATATAATTCATATACCCAATAATAACAGTGTCATACTTTGATAATAAGTATTTTAAGAATGAAGAAGATTCATAGTCTATACATAACATAAGTTGAATATTGAATAATATAATGTAAAATTTGCATGTTACAGATAAATCTTGAAGTAAACTTATATACTTACTGGATCTACAAAGTCCATGTTAAGCCCATAGCAAAGCTTTTTTATTCTTGATGTTATCTTATCAATGTGTACTTCTTCCATCCTTCCATCTAATTTAAAATTTAAAAGTCTTAAATATAATATTACATAAACTAGTTGTTAAGACAGCAAAAGTAGCTTAAATAACTTTTCAAGTGTACCTTAAATGGCGTAAAACCACGTTTATTACTTACCACGTTTGAGGACGTATAACTTATTCATTTTTCCAACCATTGTGAACTTTAATACTTTGTAATTTGCTGATTTATTAAAGAATTATATTGATAGAAAAATGTGCCTAGTTGGTGAAATAGAAGACTTCCAATTGTTATTGTTGTATTTTCCTGGAATGCTGAAATTACAATATTTTTAAAGTTTGAACAACACGAATGGTAGGTAATAGGTATAGAATGTAGAAAAAACATATTTCGGCTCAACTCATTTGAAATGCGTAAATGTAATGGAATATCAAGAAATCAGTACACACTTACGTACTTTCTCAATTAACAACAAACGTCAGTCTAAACGTGATATACAACTTTTTAGGAATAAACTTTAGAAAATTGTTAACTATTTCAAGTTAACAATTAGCACAGGCATGCCAGATGGGAATGAAATACTTTAAGAATAAGATGTACAGGAAAGTTACAAAGTATGTAATATAAAATATTATAAACCGCGATTTCGATTTAACTCGTTTATGGGACTTTGACATATAAAATTGGCGGGAGAATCATGAGTACAAGAAGAAACAGATTACAGAAGTCTGAAACAGTAAAGCTGGCAATACTAATGTATAGTGCTGAAATTTTTAAATCACCGGCTTCTCCGCTCTGTTTTGTGTATCGTTAAGTGATGCACTAGATCCCATTTTAGAACAAAAAACAATCTATTTTTTTAAATGAAATAACATTTAAATATAATAATAATCGATATAAATAAAATATATATTATTAACATATAAAAAGAGTTGCATAAAAAACATTTAAAAACGTAACAGAAATTAAATTAATCTAAGAAAACCAATTTAAAAAATTTAATCTATTAACATAAACTAAATATAGCATATATGTAATATCTATATTATTTTAAAGTTGCTAAACTCTAATTCTCAGGCGTTTCATATTAGTATAGTTTTAATAGGAAACACCAATATTTATAAAAAAGTTTCGATATGATGTTTACCTTTAAGTAACAAACAAACTAATTCAGTGTCCAAACCACAACTTTTGGATTGATTTCCAATACATACCTTGTTGTATTAGTATGAATCGAATCCTGTGATCTTATCTCAATTTCGATTGATTATCACATTTTTACTTGTCTATAATAAATGTCAAAATCTTGTAGCCATACTCTAGTAATTCATTTAAAAAAAAGATAAAATCAATAAAATAATATTCCTGTGTTGTCGACTGTCGTAGACTAACGCTAGTACCGATTTTAGATGTCTTTGCGGTCAATAACAGTCGATCAAAAGGGTATAAAGTCGGCGTAAGATCATTGCGTGTATTTACGATAGTCCTTAAAGGCAAAAGCTTGTTCATAAAATATCATATTAAGCGACGTTTTATAGATCCTCTTTGAAGAAAATCCTTTGAATTCATATTATCATTCTAGGGTTGACGCGGAAATATACCTAATTATAACAGATGTATTAAAAAAATATTTCTTAATTCAATTATATAATTGTACCATATTGTAAGAGTATTAATTAAGTGGTACAAGACACAGTAATTATGGCAAATAACTATATGGCTAAACAAAACTCGGAATATATATCCTACATAATTGGATTAAGTTTAGCGATTTCATCTAGTGTCTTTATTGGCATAAGTTTTATTGTCAAAAAGAAAGCCTTAAAAAGAATAGTATTAGAAGGTAATTTGAGGGCTTCATCTGGGGGTTATTCATATTTAAAAGAACGGCTGTGGTGGCTGGGACTATTAACAAGTAAATAAACTTCAATTACTACTATGTTATTTTCAATATTGCTGATAATACATGGAAAATTCTTTGTACAGTGGGAATTGGAGAGGGAGCAAATCTCCTAGCATATGCTTTTGTACCAGCAGCATTGGTCACACCTCTTGGAGCACTGAGCATACTTGTTACTGCAGTATTATCATCTAAATTTCTTGGGGAAACACTTCATTTTGTTGGAAAGGTACTTTTAATATAACTATTCTCTTTTAATTAATTTCCTGTCAAATGTGTAGTTGATCATATTTGCTTAAAAAAACTTTATAATATTATTCTTGATTTTCTGCTTTTTAGAGAAGATGCATGATTTCAGTAACAATAAATTCTACTTTTTCAGGTTGGTTGTGTGCTCTGTGTTATCGGTTCTATTATCTTAATTGTACATTCTCCTAAAAGTGATAATATTAAAACATTTTCAGAGTTAGTAGTGAGATTGGGTGATACTTTGTTTTTGTCATATGTATTTTCTATAATCATATTATTTATGGTTGTAAAGTACTCGTTAGTTCCAAAATATGGAAAAACTAACATAACAGTATATCTTATAATTTGTTCTGCTATAGGAAGCCTGTCTGTAGTGTTTTGTAAGGCTATATCTCTTGGTATTAGAGATGGAATAAACAGTCATGAATCTGATATGTTTATATTTTGGTTAATATTTATAGTAGCTATTGCAGGCATAATTATTCAGATTAATTATTTAAATAAATCATTAGACATATTTAATAGTAACATTGTTACACCTGTTTATTATGTCATGTTTACAACTTTAGTAATAGTTGCATCTGGCATTTTATTTGATGAGTGGATTTACATGCAGATTGGTGATATTATTGGTTGTGCCATTGGTTTTGTTATACTAATTTCTGCAGTTTTTACATTGAATTTATATAAAGCTTCCCACAATATACGATATAAAAATAATATTACTTAAATGTTATCAATAATTTTTATAGCATAATTATGGCTATATATTATAGTGTGTATTTATATATGTAAAACAAACTGGATGGTATACTTTAAAGCAAGTAAATATAATATAATAACCTATAATATTTTTTATTTATTGACACAAGATGCTAGAATTTTTATAAAGGGAAAATTAAGAAGACAAGAAGAAGATACACAAGATAAATAATATTCTATAAAATATTAAATTTTATTTCCCCTACATATTATTCCAATTAGAGAGAACCAGATCAGTATTACAATACAATATCACAAATAAATTGTTACTGAGTGATAAATAAATGTTCTGCAAATAGGGCAAGTACGCTGATACCCGTAAAGGCGAAGACAACACTCCCTACAAAGACACACATGTTTGCATGGTAATATTAATACACACTTTTGTCTTTCTTGGCATATAACACATAATGCATCAGCAGGATTTATTTCCTCCACATCCTCTGGTGAGATATCTCTTGTCATAATTTGTTCTCCATTAGCAATTCTAGCTATTATAGCAACATTTGTATCTATAAAGTAGTTATAAACTGAATAGTATAAATACCACAACTTCCTTACAATAGCAAAATATATATTCCATATCTCCAAATGTATTTCAATTTGAAAAGTTATATAAAAGCGTATTAAGGCTATAGCAGTCATAATGCCAATGAATGACTCAAAAGGCACATCTGATAAAAAATTTGTAAACTTTAATACACTTTTGTAAAGATCAATAATTAAAGTAATAATAAATTCTTTGATATAATTTACTAGCACTCTAAGCAAATATGGTAAATGAAATGGTATAAATGTTATTAATATCCATAGTGCATCTCCCAATAACAACAAAGTCTTTTTTAAAATTATAAATATTTCAAAAAATATTAAGAGTAATGTATCAATTAAATTACTGATTGATGTAAGGAAACGGGTAATTTTACATATTATTTCACTGGACAGTAGCCACAAACCACTCTTAATATGCAAGTATTGTACATGCACAGTCTCAAAGTATAATGATAAATAGTTTGGTAATTCTTCTGTAAATATAAAAACATTGTCTTCGTATACGATTTGAAAAAACACTAAAGCACTTTTTAAACTTCGAAATATAAAATTTATTAGAGTCAATAGTGTTATCACAATTAATTGTCCAACGAAAGATGCTAAATATAACACTTGCTGTAGAACTGTAGCGAGGAAATTAAAAGCCTGCGTAAGAAGAATTATCATTTTCCTTTACTAAAACTTTGGTATCTATCTATTTTTTAATTGTTTTGTAATTTGAATCACATTTGTATTATTTTTACGAAGATTGTTTGATTCTAACCACAGAGTCTAAAGACTATAGACATTCTTACCGTTACATATTTAGCAAGACAATAATTGTATTTTATTATAGACCAGCAATTTTTCTCAATAATAAATATATTGAAAATTCAGGCTAAAGTATGATCATCAGGCAGAATTATATGAATTATAAAATAAAAATCTTTATAATCCTGAGTTTTCTAAAATAGGGGGCTTAGTCAAGATGCCTTATCAGTAGTCAGTATGTAGGAAGAAGGAAAACTAAATTTGTATGAAAATGACAGTTCGTGTCGACTAGAGAATAAGCGACACCATGACCGTGCTACGTCGTGACGTTAATGTGTCTTTTCGTAGTCAACGGCCAATGGAGGAGAAACCGCAAAGGTAATTGCAGATGTCGCTATCATCGCTTGACCCATAACAATACGCTGTCAGTTTTCAGAATTTTTTACGTAAATCTGGGATACGATTTAGTAAATCTTAAAAGGTGTTTACAAATGAAAACTCCTGAATAATGTATTCGACATGAACTGTTCCTCAATTAAAAGCAAAATTGAAGACTCGGGGCGGTTCATTAAAAGGAAGAAAGGGAGATCTTGTCACGAGGTTATGACATTGGATATTTTTTAATATTCATTGAAAAGAATTTATTGCACAAATTTTATGTGGTATATTTATAAGAATTACTTTGAAACAATAAAACCCACTGATTACTTTTATTTTTCAATTCCTTCTTTAAAATAACATAGCATAACACAATTTAATCCAAGGTCAGCAATTATTACATATTTTTCATCACTAACAGCTAAAAGAGAACTTCTTTCAGTTATTTGGCGGTCACTGGTAAATCAGGCATGTCCATCTTAAAAATAACGATATCAGGCCACCAGGTGTAACGCCCACCAAGAATTTTGAAGTGTGGTTAAGTTGTTGTTTTAAATGTTGTGGTTTTTGTAGCTACTATATTGTTCGTTGTGCTGTTAGGTTTTTTGGCTTTCATATGGGTATTTCTGTACTATTATCACTCTGGTAGCTGGATGATATTGCTTAAATAAATCTGCTATCTGGCATGAAACAGTCGACGGCTAGGCCAAATATGTAATGTCTTGGCTGCCCCTAAAATTATATTATTAAAATACTTGCTGTGGTAGTGGGTTTCTTCCAGGTGAAAATAGTTGGGATTGCAGTCTTTTTCGAATATCTATGAACTTGAGGTAAACCTAAAATGAATGCATAATAATTAGTGCTTATTACATACCTAAGTACCTATACCATATACATAATTTAAAAGTAGTTTATGTAGAGGATCTTACGCCTACATAATCGGATTCAATAAAATATTCCAAACATAACATTTATAGCTTTGAAGTTACGTCTTTTCAGAGCTTTTTTCCAGAGTCTTCTTATGCGTAAATCCTTAGTAAAGCTGTGATTGCCATTATTATTACAACCGATTTTGCCATTAATTCGGCACTGCCATCGCCATCTTTAATGGCTACCGTTTTAACAAAAAGTTTTTTTAGTTATTAAATAATTTTAATTTTATCTTGCTATATACAGGGTGGCTAAAAACTCGTGGATCAAACGCAAATAGGGGGTAGATGAGGTCATCAGCGGCAAAAATTGTTATACGGGAGGTCTCTAAGGTCAACCCCTGCAGAGTTATGATTTATTTTGGATTTGTATGAAAATTGACTTTTTTTACTAATTCTTCTTAAAATTCGAAAATATCTACACCTGTACCTTTCTCATAATATCCACTAGATTGGTACTGAAAAGTTCTTGCGTTAGACATACTATTTATAGTTGTTTACTGAGTGTATTCAAGATAATATATATATAAGACTTAGGGTCCTTCAAAAAAAGAGCGTACCACTTCTTGAAAGGCCGGCAACGCACTCGCGAGCCCTCTGGCATTGAAAGTGTCCATGGGCGGCGGTATCACTTAACATCAGGTGAGCTTCCTGCCCGTTTGCCCCCTATTCTATAAAAAAAAAAAAAAAAGTGATACAATATAAAAATTTTTCAAATCATAAATTTTCCTTTGCTTTGGACCCCACTGTGAAAAAAAATTACTCTACCGAAAAGTGACCCTGTATAACAAGTTTTGGCGCATTTAATTTGGATTCTGAAAAGGTATTACATATGGCAATGAGTGGCTCAAATATCTTTCTAGGTTGAAAAAACAACAACGATTCGGTCTTATGATATATTATTTACCTACCTGTGACCAGTGCTGTGTGAATCGGACTAGATTCAAAAAATTGGACAGATGGCTGGAGGGTTATGTAGGAATTTGATTAGACGGTGCAGATTAAGTATTATGGTCAGAGGCAGGAATTTTAAACATTTTTGTGAAATGTTTTGTTTCCTACAAACAACCTTTGAGAAATAATTGTTTTAATACAATTATTTCACACTTGTTGTTGTTGTAATTCTTCCTAGAAATATATTAGGGCGACTCATGGCCATGTGTAATACCTTTTCAGAATACCTATGAAATGCGCCAAAACTTGTAATACAGGGTCACTTTTCGGTAGAGTAATTCAAATTATGATTAAACAAAAAGTTATGATTTGAAAAAATGTTATATCGTATAACTTAATATTATCTTCAATACACTCAATAAACAACTACAAATAGTATGTCTAACGCAAGAACTCATCAGTACCAATCTAGTGGATATTATGGAAAAGATACAGAATGAAGATATTTTCGAATTTTTATAATAATTAGTTAAAAAAAGTCAATTTTCATATAAAAACCAAAACAAATCATAACTCTGCAGGGGTTGACCTTAGAGACCTCCCGTAGAACAATTTTTTGCCGCTGATGACCTCATCTATCCCCTATTTGCGTTTGATCCACGACTTTTTGGCCACCCTGTATATATATGCATATGGTTATACAGCTTTGTATAACGTTTTCGTATAATTATAATGATTTAAACTAGAGTTAATATGTTTTAAGTTTAAGTTTTCGTTTATGTTTATATTTAAACAATTGTAAGGGCTACTTGATCTAGTTGTAGTAGGAAATTAAACACTCCAATGATGACTTGATTCACTATAATTCACACACTGATTTTACATAAACTGTATAACTTCAAACTTGAACAAAGGAATTGCCTGTGCGCATGTGTTACAACCTCTTTTATCATCTATTCCCCACTCCGACTTGACCTTCCCACTTCGGGCAGTTATTCGTAACAACTCGTAAACAACCGAACGAGTCAAATGAGTAATTATTGCACATGCGCACTTGTAGCAAAAGAATATTATGTTTCATAAAAATGGTTAAAAATTAAATAAAATAAATATTAAAAGCTAACACAATGTTGAATTGAATCAATGCGAGGATAACTTAATAGACGCAGATAAATATAAAAATATCAAGAATATCAGCAAAATATTTCTTTCTTTTCCTTTATAAAGCTATAGTTTTCTGAAATTCGAATATGCTATACTGTGTGCGCTATAGCATGGTGCGGGTCACAGTTGCTTAATGTTTCTTTCTTTAATGATTTGATATATTACGAATGTGGTACAGCTGAAATATTAAGTCATAATTTTTAAATCGCGGCAACTTTCAAGAGTGAAACGAAACGTTACTGAAACTGTCACCCGCACCATGTCTCTTGGCTGCGAACGAAGTGAGTGTCAACGAAGCATTTTCGACAATAAAATTACTCAAAACCGGAAGTGTATGTGGACAACTTTTCGGTAGTAATACGGCTAGACCCCCTATACAGCCTTAATAGTTAAATTCAAACATTCTCATCGGTGTTCTATTTAAATACATTTTAGAAACTCGACACATTTAAGATTTTATGGCGCCATCTGTTTTTCATAATTCTAAGTATATCGTAGCCTATAGTATTTCATCTCACAATTGCGTTATAATGAAATAAAGACGTAGTCAGGCCACACACCAGGCATACATTTGTAACTCGATAGTTGTAGCGCCACATTTGAAACGCGACACATTTAACGCCCTCATCATACATTTTGTATGTGAGCACGCACACCGGGAAAACATTTGTGGCGAGCGCACTTTGTAGCGAGACGGTGTCCGTCCCACACAAATTCAAGATCAAACACGTTCGTTTTTTGGGTCGCGTTGGTTTGCAAATATGAAAGACAACTTTGAATTTTACGTTGAGTTTATTTCAGAGGTTGAAAAAAACCCTGTATTATACAATCACACGTTCAATGATAAGGTGCGTTTTCCAATTAGAGAGTATTTTGCGACTCAGTGCCGCACAATGCCGCATAATGCTGAAGCTTAATTGGAACGTGAATTAGTTTTCAAATGCATCAGCAGAGTGCGCTAAGTCAGTGTTGTAAAAAAAATGTTGAATTTGTATGAATTGAGTTAGCAACCTCATTAATGTATAAATAATACAATAATAATTGGTTGAAAACTTTTTACGCTTATTTTAATCATCAAATTATTTCATTAACATTTTTTTTATTGAAAAAATAGAAAACCTTTAAAGAATATATTAAGGTTTTAACAAGCTAAATTAACAGTAAAATATTTAGTTTCATGTAAGAAGTTTACATCATTTACGTTTTGAGTAATATTTTTTAATGATTGCAATTTTTTCTAAAGTATAATCCTGTAAAATAAATTTGTTTACAGATCCGAATTTTAAAATAAAATTGTATTCATATTTTAAATGTGGGATATAAAAAAAGTAACTATTTATACCTTCATCCATACTAATATTTTTTTTTTAGCAATTTGAAATAACTAATTATTTTCAAAATCTACGACGAAACGAAAGCCTTACAAATTTTTCAACAATAAATAATATTTATAGTGCTTTTCATGAAAGAAGTCCCGCGGTGATATTTGGAACTAAATTTGACAGGTCGGCAATGTTGTCATTCGTCGATGTTATCAAGTTCGTTTGTTGTGGTAGATTTTTGTGAATTTTTAACTAGCTTAGTGCATTTTAAAGATTGATTACAATGCCAAAAGTTATAAAAAGTTTGGCTCGAGAAATGATATTAAAGGTGAAAGAGTTCTGTGAAGCGGAACATAAGAATCAAGGTGTTTTAATACCACTAAACAATGGTCGGAAGAGATTTGCCTACATAACAGGTACTTTTTAGAGTTGCCATTTAATAATTTTTTGCTGTATTGATGGGACTTTTATGATATAAATTCGTTTTTGCGACAGAATTGAATAAATACATAACGTGATGAAACTAGGTAACTGAAATTAAAAAATATATTACATATTACATAAGCATTATAAACTTAAAGTTACTATTATTTTAAATTGTTCATAATTTAATTGCAGGTGTGTCAGAGAAACCTGTAACAAGAATTACAAACGAAGGTATAATAACGGCGTGTACTTCGAAAAAAATTGTAACCTAACAATTATGCAATAAAACTGAATAAAAAATTGTATAGCTTTTATTTACCCTATTTTCTCATCTTTTCCCTGTAAGTAGTTGGTACACCGCTAATATAAGTAAATAAAAATATACTTTTTACATAACAGAAATATTGTTTCATCGAAGTATGCAGAAAATAATATTATATTTTGATAAATGACATCTGCTAAATGTAAAGAAAATTGGTAAATTTTTTACTCATAAATGGCAACATTACGTTATGCGATTGCAGCGCCGCGTCTGGGGGACTTCTTTCATGAAAAGGACTATACTAACAAAAATTTCGCCGCAAAATGCGCTCTAGTGCTGTAATTGGAAAACGCACTATAGTAACAGACGGATTACAGAAATAATTTGGACTAAGATTGGCGAAAAATTTAATGAAATTTTGAAATTCCCGTACTTTGTGCAATCTTGATTAAACGGATGAACCCAATAACGTCTTTTTATTCTCATTAATCGCCACATCAAGAAATCTTCGTCATCAGACAATGATGTCGACATTCTCAAAGCGGCGCCACAACTGAGCTTCCGATGTGCGCATTTTCAATACATTTGTAGCACAACGACTTCGCAACGATTGTGGCGACGTAATTAACAAATGTATGCGTGGTGTGCGGCCTGACAAATCGATGCTTGGAGTTTGTTAACAAAGAATGAAGAATAAAGCTTTCAAGATATTTATTAATTACATTAATTTGTAATGTTGATAACATTTTCTGGATCGTTGTTTTAATTAAAGCTTGAATGTTGCGCCAATCCAAGTTTATTCTATTGGTTTTCAAGAATTGGTTGAGTAGTTTAGGCAATTATTCGTGTTTGATTATTTTGTCACACATGCACAATTTCTATATAGATATATATAGGTCTTTGTATATCAAAGTAATAATTTGAAATTAGTAGATATAGTACAGTAGAACCTCTATAAGTCGAACATCAAGGGAGACGCCAAAAAATTCGAGTTACAGAGTTTTCAACTTATGGAGGATTTCGACTTAGGCGGATTTTGATTCGACATAAAGAGTTTGAGGTTTATGAAGTTTTTAGTTTACGTTTCACAGCACTCATGTTAACTGTTGTACTAATTGATGTCTATTGCAGTAGAACCAAACTACTTCTGACAGTATTTAAGTCGAAAACAAATGACTGGCTTAGCTAAATTTCAAAGGGAATCAAAATTGAACACCTGACACAAAGCAAGCAAACACGTGTTTCCATGAGTCATAAATTTATTATTGTATACTCCTAAAATGTTTTCTAAGAAACAATAGTGTACTCACATTGTCGGCAAGTTCTTAAAGTCGGTAACTTATTTTTGTTCGAACAATAGAGATAATAAATTCCAAATTATCAAGTTGTAAAGGTTGTAAAATAAAACGTTCCTATGTTCGAGATACAGAGGTCAAATTTAATTTTTCGAGTTATACGAGTGAAAATATGTACCAAAATGGCTTGGAGGTACTCGGTGATTATTTCGATTAACAGAGGGTCAAGATTTCAAGTAATGGAGGTTTTGGTGTTTTAATAGTACGGGAGGTAGCAACGTTTGAAAAAAAAAATTTTAGGTCAGCTGATTTTGTGATATGTCTTCCTTCTTGCACTTCCGGTTAGAGTCTGGGCAATCTGGCTGGCGGTAGCGGTTGCGTTCATTAGTGCGCATCCTATCTGTCCAGGTAATAATCCTGGATTTTAAAAGCATTTTAAGAAGCGTAATTTTTAATTTTTCCTTTTTAAATACGTCTACCTGACATACTTTTTTTATTGCCAGACATTTTTCACGTTGCTAACTATGTGCCAGACGCGATTTTAAGTTTTATTTTTATAAAAATTTCAAAGTATTTTAGAATGTCTGTAATTTTAATATTATGTTATTTAAATATAAGAAAAACTAAAAATGAATTTGCCAGACATTAATTCGATTGTTAAGTCTTGAATTAAAATGATAAAGTATTGCAGTATGATGAAATAAAAGCATTTTAAGAAGCGTAATTTTTAATTTTTCCTTTTTAAATACGTCTACCTGACATACTTTTTTTATTGCCAGACATTTTTCACGTTGCTAACTATGTGCCAGACGCGATTTTAAGTTTTATTTTTATAAAAATTTCAAAGTATTTTAGAATGTCTGTAATTTTAATATTATGTTATTTAAATATAAGAAAAACTGAAAATGAATTTGCCAGACATTAATTCGATTGTTAAGTCTTGAATTAAAATGATAAAGTATTGCAGTATGATGAAGTAAAAGCATTTTAAGAAGCGTAATTTTTAATTTTTCCTTTTTAAATACGTCTACCTGACATACTTTTTTTATTGCCAGACATTTTTCACGTTGCTAGCTATGTGCCAGACGCGATTTTAAGTTTTATTTTTATAAAAATTTCAAAGTATTTTAGAATGTCTGTAATTTTAATATTATGTTATTTAAATATAAGAAAAACTAAAAATGAATTTGCCAGACATTAATTCGATTGTTAAGTCTTGAATTAAAATGATAAAGTATTGCAGTATGATGAAGTAAAAGCATTTTAAGAAGCGTAATTTTTAATTTTTCCTTTTTAAATACGTCTACCTGACATACTTTTTTTATTGCCAGACATTTTTCACGTTGCTAGCTATGTGCCAGACGCGATTTTAAGTTTTATTTTTATAAAAATTTCAAAGTATTTTAGAATGTCTGTAATTTTAATATTATGTTATTTAAATATAAGAAAAACTAAAAATGAATTTGCCAGACATTAATTCGATTGTTAAGTCTTGAATTAAAATGATAAAGTATTGCAGTATGATGAATAAAAGCATTTTAAGAAGCGTAATTTTTAATTTTTCCTTTTTAAATACGTCTACCTGACATACTTTTTTTATTGCCAGACATTTTTCACGTTGCTAACTATGTGCCAGACGCGATTTTAAGTTTTATTTTTATAAAAATTTCAAAGTATTTTAGAATGTCTGTAATTTTAATATTATGTTATTTAAATATAAGAAAAACTAAAAATGAATTTGCCAGACATTAATTCGATTGTTAAGTCTTGAATTAAAATGATAAAGTATTGCAGTATGATGAAATAAAAGCATTTTAAGAAGCGTAATTTTTAATTTTTCCATTTTAAATACGTCTACCTGACATACTTTTTTTATTGCCAGACATTTTTCACGTTGCTAGCTATGTGCCAGACGCGATTTTAAGTTTTATTTTTATAAAAATTTCAAAGTATTGTTACGAGCTAGGGGATCGGATAGAAACGCCGTAGATCTCTTCAAGGGTTTATTTTCAATTAAATCTACGAGGAATTTGTTACACTAAAAACTGGAAATTACGCACTAAAATTCACTGAATACACACACAAAATACTGTCACTAATTACACGCACTTCACACAATACTTGTATTCACTTGTCTTCACTATATTCGCATTTTGTCACTCCGATGTTTATCGCTTGATATCGCATTCGAAACTGAACTAATCGGTCGCGTTTCGGCTCGCTTATATATCCCTGGGAATAGTCTTGCAAGTTCGAGAACTCTCTAGGCGGGAGCGCTATTGAGTAGCGATCGCACAATTCTAGAACTTGCGTGCTATCTCTCTCGCACATTGCTCCGTCCTTGTCTTACGGTGTTCTAGAGTGCTCGGTCTAGCTTCGAGAAGGTTCCGATCTTCCGTCTCTCTCTCTCGCATCATTCCGTCCTTGTCCCACACCTAGAAAATTCGTTCTAGACTATTCCTCCATCATAGGGGTATAACCAGGCCTGAAAACGCCTGAAAATGGGTTTCCTGAAAAGTGTATCACTCGACTGCACTTGTTCTGAAACGGCCTGAAAAAATGTTTCAGGCTCCTGAAAACTAGGGTAACATTATGTAAATTACGATTTTCTAATATGTGATTGACCCTCTCCTGAAACGGTCAGAAATCACATTTCAGCCTGCTGAAAAGTTCTCTAAGTAGTGGAAAAATCTAAAAACATTGCAGTCGACCCGTCTTCGTAACACTACCCCCTCCTTAGACATGCTCGTCCCGAGCATCATCACTTTCTTTCATCGTTATCCTTTCCAATGGAGACCGAGTCTGCGAATCCTTAATAGCTGCACAAGCTTTACATTTCTTGATCCAGTCTTCAACATCTTCACGATAGTGTATCCAATAAAATATTTCTTTAATCTTCATAAGAGTCCTCTTTACTCCTAAATGTCCACTAGACAAGTCAGTATGAAACATTTCCAATATGTCGCAAACCTTTGATCTTGGCACAACTAACTGCAAATGATCGCCTTGAGCATTTTTCAGTTTGCGACATAACACTCCATTATGTAGAACTAAACTATCCCATTGAGCCCAGTAACTCTTAGTAATGGTACTTGAAGATGCGACTTTACTCCATTGCGGCTTGACAGCTGAAGATTTCATCCAATCCAAAATTGGTTTAATGTCACAATCTTCTTGCTGTGCTATCTGCATTAATTTTCCACCCCAATCTGAACGAATGGTGTCTGTTCTAAAAGTTCTCACATGGCCAATCTCCTTTCTGTCCTTTTTGTTGACCTTTTCACATAGCCGTTGAGACACATCTGAACTTCTTGTAACCTCTCTTTCATGGGCAGATAACATGTCCAAAAATTTCCTTAATTGTTCCTCTGCCTTTGATAGTTGTCTTGACAAGGCTTCCTCATAGGTCTCAGTAACTTTCCTTTCTTGTTGATTACTGGCCTGTCTGTCCACATTGATAACTCTACAGACGTCATAACCACTATTTGTAGAGTGTCCTTTTAAGCAAACTTCCTGTTCTCCACACTTAAAGATTCCTTTTTCCAGATCTATTTTACAATTGTACAGCTTCATGAAGTCTAACCCGATTATGCAGTCATCTACTATGTCTGCAAGAACAACCTTGTGTCTGTAAAATCTTCCACCAATCTTGAAGGTTGCAATACCTTCTCCCCGATCGGTTATACGCTGACCTGTAGCTGTAACAAGCTGTACGATTCCTCGAGATGGGCTTCCATAAAATGACTTCAGAAGATGGTATTTAATTACGGTTCGTGAAGCTCCAGTATCTAGTGTTAGGTCACACTTAGTTCCATTGACTTCACCGTCGATGACTAATGTATTCCCACGTTTAACCTTCACATCACCTCGGAAGTCTTTCTTAGGGCACGAAAACCTCATGTGCCCTACTTCCCCACAGATGTAACAGGTTGTCCCACGTTGAACATTAGCTTTTTCCGTGATAGCCCTAATACGGTAAGGTCGAGAATCCTTGCAAAATGCTTCCACTTCCAACGCATGAGCAAGAGCATTCTTGAGGTCCTTATGGTGACCTAGGTTCACAGCCATTCGAATTTCACGGTCTCGAATACCGTCGACGAAGGCTTGAACCAACATCTTGTCTGCAACGTCTGGTGAGGATGCGTAGGCTTTCCTAACCAGCTTCTCAATTTCAAATCCCCATTTTTGCAAACTTTCATTTGTCTGCTGAATTCTATCCTTTAATTGAGCCCTATAGACGTGCTCATAATGTGCGTCTCCGTACCGTGATTCCAGGGCATCCAGCAGTTGCTTCAACGTCACTTTACCTGTCTTGGTTTCTAATATGGTGAGGGCTTCATCTCGCAGTCCCATAATAAGGGCGGTGACAGCCTGATCGTCATTCCACCCGTTTGACTCTGCCATAGTCTCAAACTGTATTTTGTACGCGCCCCAGGAAGATGTACCGTCAAAGGGAGGTACTTTAAGATTTCCAGATGGTGCTACAGTCGTTACGACACCTTTGGTCTTCAGGCACTGCATCTCTTGTTCTAATCCGAGAATACGTTTGTCCTGTTTCGAAAATTTGCAGTCCATATCAGATTCCAAGTTTTCAATTTTTTTATCTACTTCTAGTTTCAGATCTCCTAATCTTTCTCCTATACGGCAAGCCTGTTCCTCCATCAAACGACGTGTCTGAGCCTGTTCTTCCATCATTTGGCGTGCCTGTTCCTCTTGTCGGCGAGCCTGTTCCTCCTGACGGCGAGCCTGTTCCTCCATCAATCGCTGAACCTGTTCTTCCTGATGACGGGCCTGTTCCTCCTGACGGCGTGCCTGTTCTTCCTGACGGCGTGCCTGTTCTTCCATCATTTGTCGTGCCTGTTCTTCTTGACGACGAGCCTGTTCCTCTTGACGACGTGCCTGTTCCTCTTGACGACGTGCCTGTTCATCCATCATACGACGTGTCTGAGCCTGTTCTTCCATCATTTGGCGCAGAGCAAGGAGGATGTTGCCATCGTCGCTTTCGCCCATCCCGCGGTTCGCATCGAAACTTTGTCGCCGGGCGGCGTCGCGTGCTGATTGTGCCCTTGTCTGCACTCCCTCCGCAGCTGGAGACTCGGCCACAAACTCCTCTTGATTCTCCCTTGGAGTAATTGGCATTTTTCTATCCCACTTCTGACACCAAAATGTTACGAGCTAGGGGATCGGATAGAAACGCCGTAGATCTCTTCAAGGGTTTATTTTCAATTAAATCTACGAGGAATTTGTTACACTAAAAACTGGAAATTACGCACTAAAATTCACTGAATACACACACAAAATACTGTCACTAATTACACGCACTTCACACAATACTTGTATTCACTTGTCTTCACTATATTCGCACTTTGTCACTCCGATGTTTATCGCTTGGTATCGCATTCAAAACTGAACTAACTGATCGCGTTTCGGCTCGCTTATATATCCCTGGGAATAGCCTTGCAAGTTCGAGAACTCTCTAGGCGGGAGCGCTATTGAGTAGCGATCGCACAATTCTAGAACTTGCGTGCTATCTCTCTCGCACATTGCTCCGTCCTTGTCTTACGGTGTTCTAGAGTGCTCGGTCTAGCTTCGAGAAGGTTCCGATCTTCCGTCTCTCTCTCGCATCATTCCGTCCTTGTCCCACACCTAGAAAATTCGTTCTAGACTATTCCTTCCATCATAGGGGTATAACCAGGCCTGAAAACGCCTGAAAACGGGTTTCCTGAAAAGTGTATCACTCGACTGCACTTGTTCTGAAACGGCCTGAAAAAATGTTTCAGGCTCCTGAAAACTACGGTAACATTATGAGAATTACGAATTTCTAATATGTGATTGACCCTCTCCTGAAACGGTCAGAAATCACTTTTCAGCCTGCTGAAAACTTCTCTAACTAGTGGAAAATCTAAAAACATTGCAGTCGACCCGTCTTCGTAACAGTATTTTAGAATGTCTGTAATTTTAATATTATGTTATTTAAATATAAGAAAAACTAAAAATGAATTTGCCAGACATTAATTCGATTGTTAAGTCTTGAATTAAAATGATAAAGTATTGCAGTATGATGAAGTAAAAGCATTTTAAGAAGCGTAATTTTTAATTTTTCCTTTTTAAATACGTCTACCTGACATACTTTTTTTATTGCCAGACATTTTTCACGTTGCTAACTATGTGCCAGACGCGATTTTAAGTTTTATTTTTATAAAAATTTCAAAGTATTTTAGAATGTCTGTAATTTTAATATTATGTTATTTAAATATAATAAAAACTGAAAATGAATTTGCCAGACATTAATTCGATTGTTAAGTCTTGAATTAAAATGATAAAGTATTGCAGTATGATGAAGTAAAAGCATTTTAAGAAGCGTAATTTTTAATTTTTCCTTTTTAAATACGTCTACCTGACATACTTTTTTTATTGCCAGACATTTTTACAATAATATTACTCCCTAATTCATAACAAATAAATTAGTGTAATGGCACCAATTTAACTAAAGTACTTATCTGTCTCTTTTCTTTAAAATAGAGTACTTAAGCTAATTAGGCTAACCATACAAATTTTAGGAATAAGGGAGGTTAACCTGCATGCTTATGTATGTCATTATCTTCATAACTCTGTATTCTTACAAATCAATAATGTCTGCCTTTCAAAGGAGTACGCTTATTTTTTCCTTATAAAAATTATAATATTAGCTAGCATATATAACTTTAGTTACAACACAAACAGTTGAATTTGTTACAAGAACTTTAGTCATTTACATTATTTATTTAAAATATTCTATTATATAGTATATATTTTACACTTTTTTTAGTATCTGCCTTTAAAGAAATCATAGCAATAACTTCAATACCACTATTTACTTATAAAACACTGCTTTGGACACATAGTACAACTGGTTTAATTTATATAACAATACAAGAAGGTAATCTAGAGAACCTTCATAGTGGTCATGAAAGATGTCACAGCAATTGAATCATTAACAATAATGCCCAAAATTGATGAGTTAGTAATTAAAAGATGTCAGATAAGTTGAATGTTGAGATTTGTTTCACTGTCATTACTATATAAAGATGTGTAAGATATTACAAGAATTCATCACACCAGTCTTTTAGGCACTGGTAGCAATCTGTGGATTGCTTTGAATTTGCATTACAAGTATCTTTCATCCATTCTTGAAATAGTTCACGATCTTTTTTAAGAACCAAAAATTGACCCAATACTACAAAAGCCTGAAACAATACATAGTAAATTCAGTTAGAAAAAAAATAGGAAACAATAACAGTTTGCATTTGTCAGATCAGATATACTGATAAGATAGTATTAATAATTGTAAACTGAAATTTACACAGGAATGATAAAAACAACTATTATTAGAAGACTGTCATGAATTTCAAACTTTAATCAACAGCTAAAAATACTAACCTTATCGAACCCTGCTGTTTCTAACCGCTTTCCTAAAACTTCTCCCACTCCAGCTAAATCTGTGACAGGTTTTTCACCCATGGGTTCAGCAACAAAATTTCTATGTTTTTGCGATGTGCTCGACATATCAGGATCGTTTTATAAACCAGTGGTTAATTTAGTAATCAGGAATAATTAATTATTTAACTATTATTTACGTTGCGCGGTAAACTATACAAAACTAAAATCTATTAAACAAGCGTCATAAGAAGTTATATGACATTTCACATTGGTAAAATATAATTGAATCAACGTCAGTGGCAGGGCTGCCAGATGAAAAAAAAACATGATCGTACACCAAGTACAAAACAATCGTATTAAAAGGAAATTTTGAAATTAAAAGATAGTATAACATAAAAGTGGAAACTTTTCATTTAAAATGACTGGCTACCTTTGTCTTAAAGAGTGTAACTTTAAAACGCCGTATTCTGAAACAATTTCGACGTCACAAACAGTGCACTTGGCTTTTTTGTTTAATAGCTTTGGCACGATTTGTGCATTAGCCAGCGGATTTTTTTTATAATTCGTGCCTGTCTTTAGAAATTCGACCGTGTCCTCCATGTACGGTTTAAGCACTCGCCTGCTACCGCACAACCCTCCCAAAGGCCGAGAACAAATTTAAATTCAATTAACTTGCCCTCGAACCGGGAATCGAACCCAGTACCTAGCTGCCACTTAATAAGACCGCTAGGCTGCCCTGCACCTGGCTTTAAATTGGTTTTTACCGGGCCCGACTTCTTGGGACGATACTTCTGTACTCTGTGTTTGTTCCTCTCTGTTGCAGAAAGCTCTCCTCTTTTGGCTTATTTCCTTTTTGAAGTACCTGGGGGTCTAGCCAAGATGGCTTAACGGTAGTGTATGTAGAAAGTCGAAAACTAAATTTGTATGAAAATGACAGCTCGTGTCGACAGTCGGTAGCCTAGGCCCCAAAGGCGTGAGTCGGGATACAATAAGCGACGCCATGACAGTGCTACGAAAAGACACACAATAACGCTTACGCTATTCGGTAGCCAACGACCAATTAATGTTTCGGCAGTGTAGAAAAAACGGCGTTTCTCCGCCATGTTTTAGCGTGATCTCAAAAGCTGCTGTTTGCAATAATTCAGTACAACTATTGCCATCTTTAATGACTACCGTTTTAAAAACATGTCATATTTTGGACGTTTTAACGAAATGGTTTTAATTTGTTATCTGTCTTTTTTAACGTTCTCGTGTAATTGTAATAATTAAAACTAGAGTTAATATTTTTAAGTAAAGAGTATTAGTTTTTCTATGAATCAATGCGAGGATAACATAATAGACACAGATAAATATGAAAATATCAAGAAAATCAGCAAATTAGTAGAGGTAAATCCTAGTTATATTGGATATCTTTTATTGATATTTATATTGCATGTAAATTCATGAAATTGTTCTTTAATTTGAAAAATACATATACCATTTAATATTGCATATATTATGTAATGACAAAGTAAAATGATTGTACATTTTATTTGTATATTTCAGATGAGAAAGCAGTCACTTATGAACATAATTAGAAGTTCTAAATATATTTTATTGTAATTATAATAGAAGCTGATTATGATATAATATTGATTTAAATTAATCAAAAAAAGTGGATTTATACTTTATGAACTTTAGAAATATAAAATCTAGTGAGCAATACTAAGTAATGGTAAGCAGATATTTTCTTTAATTAAGTATTAAATAATTTTTAAAATAAGTTATTATAATATTGTTAATGAATGAGAAGTTTGAATTCAAGTCCCTTGGGAGTTACTGACATTGTTTGGTTATTAAAAACTTTAATTGACAATAAGCAGCAAAGTGACAAATTAAGTATATTTTTAAGTTTAGAATTAAGTAAAGAGTTTTAATATTAATGTTACCTATTGAACAAACCTTGGACCGATCTTAGTTTAGTTTGTCAGTTTTCTATTTGATCAAAGTACTAACTAAAATATTTTCTTTTCAGAAAAAGAGAAGCTAATATGACAACTAAAAATATTAAAAAAAAACAGAAATGGACAAGTTTTATTAAAGTCTTATCTTTTAATTAATTTAAGTGTTATATTATGTACCTTAAAATGGGGAATGAAGCATTTTATGAATAATGTAAAAAATAAGACAAGTGGAGTATGAAATAATGGTTGGTTAAGTAACATTACCTCATGAACAGGAAACAGTAACTGAAACTATGTTCTTCCACATTTAATCTTAATAAATTCAGCAGTTTGAATGTTAATGATATATTATTATAAACAAACTAGATTAGTAGATTTTGGGAAGAATTTCTTTAAAATAACTTTTATTATTTACAATTGTTATGTTAAGGAAACAATCACTGTTTTTTTAATCGCCCAGGATGTGTTCATAGTAACTGTAGGTATCATAGTAATTTTATGACATTGAACAATTTTTTGTATATAACAGCACACAAACAAGATATTGACTTTGCTGCAAATTAACACTTACATTTATTAGTTAATTATCTACATATATAAATATGAATAATTGAATACATCTACATTAGGTAGTAATGCATTGAATTTGGTGCACCTGTGTGTGTTCAGTAGAAATGTCTGTATTGTTTAATAAGTTGTTACATATGCTTATTTTTCTATGTAGACTGCATTATGTTAAGGAAGATATTTGGTGCCTTATTTTAATAAAAAATAACCACAACTGAAACATTTTTATTTTGCTACCTATTTGTTTAATATTCCTAAATATAATGCATATATTCTTGTAAAATAAACTAATATTGTTAACCACTTTAATGGCTTTTCCTACTAAAGAAGACATAGGTAAATTACCAAAAATAAAACTGACAAATACATAACATACAATGTTTATTCATTTCTTACTTAAACAGATTTTGCATTTACATATTAACTAGTAGCAAATCACTGATAAAATCTACACTTTTATATAAATCTGCTTACAAATTGACATTAAAAATGTTCAAGCACAAACACCAAACCTAATTAAAGCTTAAATCAAACTCTAATTTCAGTGTTCACACTAGTCTACGTTGTTTTCTATTGTTTTTCAATTCCTTGGACTATCCTTCTATTCCTTATCAACTTCTAGTCAACCTTATTTTCACTCTTTATTTATCAATCCACAGTACTATTTCTATTGTTTCTTCTAAGCGGTAAGAAAATATGTTGCTTCTTCATTTTGCAGATTAGTTGTGAGGTCAAATCCTAAAAATATCAAAGTATGATTACTTCTTATTATTATATATTATGCGATTACGATTATGCAATTTCAAAATATTGTATTTATTTGTAGCCTTAAATTTCTGAGAAAACATGAAACAAACCATAATTGATTTAAACATGCAATTAAAATTCATATATTCACTTTGCACCTTCCGTAAATTCCACTTAAATCGAAAATTGTTCCGATCTTGCTGACATTCTAATGTCCCTTTTGCAGCTTCCAATAATTGGAATTTGCAATTATTGCAAATTTACAATAATATTGTAGTTTTAACTTTTATTTGTTTATAAAAGTGACATTAGGAATACATTTAATCCAGAGACAATATGACGGAATAAGGTGCTACGAACAGCAGCTCGCATCTACGCTGTCGACTTTGCGGTAATGTATCGACATGCCTCTTGGCTACGAACGAAGCGTTTTCGACAGTACAATTACGCAAAAGCGGTAGTGTATGTAGAATACTTTTCGACACCAATATGGCTAGACCCCCTGGCGCAGGTCGCTCTTCTTCATTTTCACTACCCATTCTTGCTTAAGCGTATTGAAGTAACACAAAAACACTAAATACAAAATATGCGTTTTGCTGTATTAATCAAATGTATTTTTTTTTAATTGAAGTGAATAAATGCTCCGTCATTTAATTTTATTCTAATGTAAAAGTAACTGTGCTGTAAGTACTCTGTGCTAGTAAAGTAGTAATTTTACTTAATCTGTGGATCTATACAAACTTTACAGAAGACATCTGTATTTATTGGTATTTATACATGCTATTAATATTTAATACTATCAAATATCAATAATCCGGCAATGTTTTCTGGTGGTAGCCAGCAAAACTTGATGATTTTTAAATATTATCATAAAATTAATGTGGAAATTTGTCAGAACCGATATTTTTTTTAATCTAGGAGTTTTCCAGATTTATAGTATAAGATTATAACCTGCGAGGATTAATTTATTATGGTGAGTTATATGTAGCAACAGCTTTAAATTCAGTCCTTCGTAATTGGAATATTGTGTTTTGTTACATAAATAAGTATTGGTATTAATTGTTTTATATATTTATAGGACGCATCACAAACCAGCTCTCCTGGAATGATGGCTTCAGCCCCATTGATGCCTCCGCCTATGATAGGTGGCATACCACCACCTATGCCGCCAGCCGTAGCCATGCCACCTGTTCCAGGAATGGCACCAAATATGGGTGCTATTCCACCACCAATGGCCTATCCTCCAATGATGGCTTCATTTACTATGCCTCCGCCTGGATTTCCACCATTTAAACCTGTAAGTATCTATTGATTCACTCAAATGCACCCAAGTCAAGCTGTTTACATTAAAGTTTTTAAATTATAATTATATGAACACAGGACTTGAATGCACCAGCACCTGAAATATCACCAATGGCCAACCAGACTAGTCCATGGTCAGAGCACAAAGCTCCTGATGGACGCACATATTATTATAATTCAATTACTAAACAGAGCCTCTGGGAAAAGCCCGATGATTTGAAAACTCCTGCAGAGGCAAGTATTAGTTTGTTAAGAAATATACTCACTGTACTCCATATCATTAAGTTATATATCTACTTGTTTATTTATTTTGTTATGAGGAAATAAATTATGTAAAATAGGAGAGATTAATTTTAAATACATTTTTGTTTATAGAAATTATTGTCATCTTGTGTTTGGAAGGAATATACTACAGATGCTGGTCGTGTTTATTATCACAATATAGAGACAAAAGAGTCAAGTTGGGTAATTCCAAAAGAATTGCAAGAAATTAAAGAAAAAATTGAGGCAGAGGAAGCTGCACAGTATGTACTGTTATATTAATTATAATAATAGTTTGAAAAATTAGACTATGTAGTTAGTTTTATGAGAAGATCAATTTGCAAATTAGATTGAAGATATTTCAGTCTATCATAATAGCTGTTTATACATGTTTAGTCAACAACTGTTGTACAACAATGGCTGTGGAAATAGAACCCCTTTTGAAATTGTAATGCTGAAAAATAGAAAGTCATAAATCATAGATAATATCACGGCTTAAAAGCTTTATATGAAAATGATGATATGTACATGTAAAACTGAGAAGCAAGGAATATAATTATAGTAATATTTTGTCCTGTAAAAAAAGAAGTTTTCATAAATTATTATATGATGTAAACACTACTCTCCCAATCCAAAAATTAGTAAATTTTGTTATGTAATAAGCAATTATACCAAATTTACTAATTAAATGTGTATGATTGCTTATTTATTTATAAACACTTCATTGAATTAACATAATAAAAATGTAACTTAATTAAATGATGAGGAGGCTGATTAGTGCATATAAATAATAAAATTTGTTTGCGAACAATTTTCATGTGGGTAAAATAAATTAAAATCATAATGCAATGCAAACTATATTACACTAAGATGTAATTAACTCAAAAGTTAAGAGCTTCATACTACCATGATATAGGTTCTTTCAAAACATTATGTTAAAGACTACATAGATTTTTTTTTCGTGGGGAAATGCGTTACGCATACCCTCCCGCGGCGCGGTTTCCTGATGGTGAAGTGTTATGTGGGACTCGCTGCTGTGCATACCTATATAACTGCCCGAGGCAGGACACGGTAACAGCGTAGCCTTGTCCGCATCCAGCCGCGATCAGCCATTAAACTCACGGTTCTCTACGCCCACGAATGATGTGGAATGGACCTAGGCACAGCAAGGGTCATTCACATCGGCCAATTCGCAGTGTTTTATAAACCTAGTGTGCCTACACTGTGCGGGTACAATGCTTGCAGGGATGCTTCAACATCTTCTTTTGGAAGCAGGACGGCTTCGCAGAATCTCTGGAGGATTTCCCAGATGCTGTCACTGATACGCTCGCAATGTTATCGAGAGAAGCGTCCTCGCCCTGTAGCACGCCCAGTAGAGGCCTCCTTTCCACCTCCCATGCTAGGCCGTTTAAAGTGTGGAGCGCGTCATCAACAACGCCGGTGTCCCGTGTCACAATGGTGGCAGGTTGGTGCCTGATCACGCCCGACTACCTTGTGTAAATAGCTGCCGAAACAGCCATGTCCGGACAGTATCTGTACGCCTCAAATCAAATCAGAACGCGTTGATGGTGTAGAACCCGGCACTCGCACCAGCCAGTTTCTCCGCCCACTGTCTTATTGCTTGGTTTTTTTCAGCAATTTTCCACGCCTTGATTGCTCCGAGCGCAGGGTCATTACCATTGTGCCTGGCTTCGGTCCTCTTCCAATAAACTTCGCTCAAGGCGTCCGCTTCGAGGTGCCAGGGTGTGGTGTCGGCTATAACACACACTGAGTCATACGTGCAGTACGCCCACGCGACCCTAATTGCGATTACTCTCTGCGATTGCCTGAGAATAGTTTTGTTGTGTCGGTTTAGCTTATCCGCCCATATTGGGCACCCGTATAATGCCTTTGCTCGCACTACTTTAGCGTATAGGCGGCGACACTCACCACCCGGCCCGCCAAAGTTTGGCATTATGCGTGAGAGCATACCAGCTGTGGTAGTAAGTTTGGGGGCAAGTGTCGCGAAGTGCGCCTTGAACGTCCACCGCGGATCTAGGACCAGCCCAAGATATTTGAGTGTGGAGCCGATCAGGATGGATACTCCGCCGACTATGATGCTTGCACCTTGTGGTGGCGCCCGGTGGTGGCTGTGGAAACATATCGCTTCCGATTTGGCGAGGGCGACTATGAGACTAAGCTTTCTAATATTAGACACTACTCTGGCTACTCCGGCAGTAAGCGCTTCCTTGTAATGCTGCCCAAAAGCAACCAAGAGTGTCGTCGGCGTAGCAGATAGTTGTCACCCCCGCGAGTAGTTTCGCCCTGAGTACCTTGTCGTAGCTGTTGTTCCATAGCAGCGGTCGAAGAACGGAGCCCTGTGGAACCCCGCATTTGATAAGTCGCTCCCTGATAACCTGTTTAGAGGGGTATACCACTCGGCGTCCTGTAAGATACGATGCTATACACTTTTGGATGAACTCCGTTAGCCCGTGATGCTTGAGGCCTTCCTCGATACCTTCCCAGGGCAGTGTATTGAAAGCGTTGGCGACGTCCAACGATATTGCTAGAGCCACACCACCGCGGGACTGCTGCTCTTCGCATACATCTCGGAGCCGAGCGATAGCGTCTATTGTGGATCGCCTCTTTCTAAACCCGAATTGCGCTTCGTGTATGTTAGGGCCCACAGACTCTAGATGCTTGTAAATACGACCGGCAATGATCCGCTCGAATAGCTTGCCAGCTTCATCTAGCAGGGCTATTGGGCGATACGCTGAGAATGACTCGGGGGCTTTCCGCCCTTTCTTAATACAACCAGTCGTCCAGCCTTCCATGCCAAAGGGAAGTGGCCTTTTCGCAAGCATTCTGTGAGGAGACATCGAAATCGCACGCCAAGACAAGCGTCGAAGAATTCGCCCGTGTATGCTGTCAGGCGCGGTTTCTTTGTGGACATCCGCTCTATTGCTGTCTCTAATTCCGAAGACGATTCCTCAGGGATGGCTTCGTCGTGTTCGATGCTCTTCCCATGGTGCAGATCTGGGGTACTCCGCTCGGGGAAATGTTTTGACCTTGGTTAGCAGGTCTGGCTCCATAGTAACTGTAAGAGGTGCGCAGTTTATTTGTAACTATCTGGTACGGGCGCACCCAGGGATCCCGCTCTATCGTTTCTAATAGTTCCTGCCATGCCCTCTTTTGGCTTCTAAATAGATTAATACCACAAAACTTATTAAAGATTATCAACATATTTTAAATTTTCTCTAGGTAAAATATTTCTTTGTTGTTTTATTAGATTCCTGTATGTATTTTTAGATAACACAAATTTTTGATGATGTTTTTGTTTGTGTTATTGATTTTCCTATGACAATTTACAGGGCAGGACTACATGCTGATATGACAGCTGGAGAAGTGCCTCTGCCATCTTCTCCTGCACTAGTCGCTCAAACAGGAAGTTCAGCTTTGGATGAAGCCATGGCCAAAACTCTGGCCTCCATTGACCCCTCATTGACAAATGCTATCCCAATACCAGATGAAAGTAAGCTAATTCTAATAATGTTATTATTGCATAAAAATATATAATGTAACTCAGTTTGATTAGTATAGTAATTAAAATATTAAAGTCGTTAAGTTGTCTAAACTCGCATAAATAATATCTGAAATCAAATCTATTCCCCTAGCACCTAGCACTAGGTGCACCCTAGTGTTTAAGCAAATATTTTACACCGGCATGTCCTAGAGCTTAAACTCGACGGCGTGTGTCTTCTCCATGTTCTATTGAGAAACTTTATTAACATGTTAATATCATTTTATTGATAATTTTTTCTCAATCATCTTAATATTAATAATCAGGATGTTTTAATTGAAAATTAATAAGTATACTACACAGTAAAACCAGAAGAAATCGCAGCTCCCCCTGCTCAGGTTAATGGAGAACCAACAGAGCAACCGCTCGAGTTACAGTACAAGGATAAGAAAGAGGCCATTGAGGCTTTCAAGGAACTATTACGGGAGAGGGTATGTCTCACTTATCTTAATTTTAATTAAATACTATTTAATTTAGTCGTTCTTCCTATACAAATGGTCAGTGTAATTTAATGTTTATAGTGTAGTGAAAATACGCAAATAGTAATTACAGGCCTGCATTTTGTAACTATGGTCCATTTTCTAATTCGTATCTCAAGTCACATTATTGTCTTTAGCTCTGTTAAAAATAGTTCACTTCATTCAGAAATGGTTTGACATAGATTGCAACTAGGCTAGACTAGACTGAGAGATATTTTTGCTTCTAGAATGTGGCATCAAATGCAACTTGGGAGCAATGTGTGAAGATAATCTCTAAGGACCCGCGCTACCAGTCATTTAAGAAATTAAACGAAAAGAAACAGGCATTTAATGCTTATAAAACCCAAAAACTAAAAGATGAAAGAGAGGAACAGAGGTAAACGACAATATTTATATTTTATTATCCGTAATATAATTGCGATAACTGCGTGCTATAGTAATACTTTGACAGAAAAATTTATATTAAATAATTACACTTAGGACCATACAGCTTCCTAACGAAAAGTAATTGACTGAGATGATACTTAAATGACTTCCGATGAGAATCTGTATGTTCGGAATAGCATTACCTTTAAAAGAACTCTATGTTTTCGTTCTAATTTCAAAAAAAATGTTATTATACTGGCCGCTCCCCATAATATGTTCATACAATATGTTAGTACGGACTGAGTCATATGTCAATTCTTGAAATTATTACATTTGATGTTACGTGTAGCTAAATTTTAAAAATGCTGTGCTCTGTTTACTTTAATCAAATGACAATAATAATAGAGATATTATCCGTCTTCAATAATGTCTTCTTGTATCTTATCGTAATCGTATCTTACTCAGATTGAAAACAAAGAAGAACAGAGAAAATTTAGAAGAGTTTTTACTAACCTGTGATCGTGTTACTTCCCTCACCAAGTACTACAAGTGTGAAGATATGTTTGGAAATCTCGAGGTAAGTTCTATTTCTTCACGCCTTTACATTAAAACAGGCTGCGATGAAATATATTCTCTTCTCTTCTTATTTAGATCTCTCCTAATCGCCACTGATAGTCCTAAACTGGGTACAAAACGTACAAAAAGGCATTTAAATACTGGTAAGATTCTGAACATTAATAAAAAAATAAAACCTAATAGGTAATTTTTTTTAATTTTCATTTCCTTCACCTTTTCATAGGAACGTAAAGTCTATATACGCCTCGGCTTTGAACCGCTGATCGGATTAACAGAATTACGGGTCGTAATGTGAAAAATCCTTTTCCATTTCTACGGTTTTAATTATTTTTTAAGCCCTTTAGCACGTAATCAGCCTGCTTTGCCTACAAATAACTAATTACTGTTAACGATGATACAGTTCAGTTACTAAAAGCAGTGCATATATTCTATATAAAATGGTCTCAAAATTAAACTGTCTCCAGTTTATATTATTATATAGCATTCAACACTGCCGCAGTTAATAGATTGTCTTATTCATTTTATTTCAAATAAATAGTCTATTCTAACAAGTTCGAATCAAAATTTGTTTTTTTTTAAATAAATAAATGATTTATCAAAATGTACTCCTAGCGATCGATTAATTATTGACAACAGTGGATAGAAGCAATAGCTCATTTGATATTATCGTTAAACATCTGTACCACACATTATACTATTGTTAACTAAGCTAAGTAAATAGTTACATTTTAGATATATACATAGATATTAGAGACATACTGAGAAACATTGGGCAAGTAACTGTGTCTGACATTGCCATGCATTAAGCAATTTGCGCGCAAGCTCTCTGCGAGTTTCCTTTAATACGTTAAATATTTTTTAAAGATTTGGCGCTGTGTTCCCGAATCGGACCGTCGTGATATCTACGAAGATTCTATTTTCACAATAACCAAACGTGAAAAGGAAGAAGCTAAAGCTCTTAAAAAACGGAATATGAAAATGTTAGCACAGGTAATGAAACTCATTTCAATATCATAAAATATTTATTACATACTAGCAAACTCGGCGAACTCCGTTTCACCACCAGATGGCTTCGTCTTAAGTAACATTTCGTTTGGTGATCCCGCTTTTCTGTTGAAATTTTTCCTGAATTTTATTTGCTATAAACCTCACGGAGCCCGAGACCTTTCCAGTGAATGCAAAACCGTGGAAATCGGTTCGTGCGTTCTGGAGTTATAGCGTCAGGAAGGAAAACCCGACTTATTTTTATATAGTAGATGTACAGTATTTTAATCTTAATTGCAATTGTATGTTAATTTTACCGAAAACTAGTTAAATAACACCATATTTGTATTAATACGCGTATAATTAGAAAATGACAAGATTTTATATTATAATCAATTGCCATTGCTTGTGTTACTAACAATTAAATCATTTGAACCCGAAATGTTCTAAAGTCACAAGAGGAAGGTGGTGAAACATTTATAGGAATGTGTCTGGATGTTCTACTTAAAATTTAATAAATTTTATTTAACAGGTACTAGAAAATATGAATGAAATAACATACAGTAGTACTTGGAGCGAAGCACAAGTGTTGCTTCTAGAAAATTCTGCCTTTAAGAACGACGTGAGCTTACTTGGAATGGATAAAGAAGATGCTCTTATAGGTATTTTCTTTATTAGTACCTACTAATTAATTCAGGGTTAGTTTGGATTCAAGTCCTGCAGAAGAAAAAAACCTAATTTAACAAATATATAATAATAACAAAAGACACAAATTACTCAAAAGAAACACTGTAATAAATTTACAAAGTACTGTCACTAATTACTTCAAATCACATTTCTCTGGCAGGAGTAGGTAATTCATCAAAAAGCGTATAGTATTAAAAGTCCTCAAAACGCCTGAAAACGAGAGTACTTTATGAAAATTACAATTTACTGGTATGTGATAGAGCTTCTCCTGAAGCGGTCATAAATAACATTTCAGCTTGCGGATGCAGCTTGTATCTAATCGTGTATAACTTCGTAACAATATAATATATTATTTTCTTTTTATAGTTTTTGAACAACATATACGAAATCTGGAAGCAGAGTTTGTGCAAGAAAAGGAACAGATCAAGAAGAGAAATAAACGCCAGCAGAGAAAGAACAGAGACAATTTTTTGGTGAGAAATTTTTGTTACAGTTTTTATTGAATTTGTTACTTTGTATGATAATTATAAGATATGTAGTGAGTTTTCAGTCACAAGGTAATGCGTCTAACATGCTCCTGTTTGCAATTGAAATTTGAATATGTTTTGAAATTTTAAGAGTATTTATTTTCCTTGTTCACAAAGCAAGGAATAGTCTGAAATGGGTCTAGTAATATAATAATATATAATAGCGTTTGTCTTTGGCTTTATAGTGTATAGATGTTAACGTAAAATTGTAAACACCGTTAGATTGTAATCAATCTCGCGAGATTATAAACTGTCGAAAGATTGTGAACCTCAGCTTACTGCTTACAATTTAACGTATTATTATTCGGTAGATTGTACTACACTCACTTATCATTCAAACTTCTTTGGTCAATTACAGATTAATTTTACTTTCCAACAATTTCATATAAATACCGAATAATAATACGTTAAATTGTAAGCAGTTCGTTGAGGTTCACAATCTTTCGACAGTTTATAATCTCGCGAGATAGATTACAATCTAACGGTGTTTACAATTTTACGGTGACATAGATATATGATACGGCGCCCTTACTCTGTAACTTTCAGCGCGACGTTTATGTATGCAAGATTGATGTAGTTCTCTCAATATCCGTAGCGCTGGTGTCGCTTGGGAAAGGAATTTTTGTATCTCTATTGGAAGTTACAGACTAAGTAAGGGCTCTGATCTTCATGAACTTTTCTAGACATTGTTTGGAAAGAGAACCAGCGTGGTTAATGATTATTACGTCATTTTGTTTAAACAAAAAAAAATCACATTAGGTATCAATATACTGTCGAACTATAATGACGTGATATATCATCACAAAAGACTAAAGGCGGAAACATACTACTAAAACGCGACGCTACACCACGCCATCCGACGCATGTCAGTACTTATCAATCCCATATATTTAATATGGTCAGGTGCACATATACAACACGCCATGTGATCACACGCGGTAACATCCAATCGATTTGGATCAGCGTGTTGTCGTGTTGTTGACGCCAAGCGTCAAACGTTCGAGTTTTTGGCACAAATGTCAATTTAAATACATACATATTTTTGGATTTTTTATTTGGCGAAATGAACGACCAACAATTAACTGAGTTAGTGAAAAAATATTCTGTTCTATATGACAAAAGGTTAGCTCAATACAGCGAACATACTGTGAGAAGTAATGCATGGGAAGAAATAGCCGAACAAATGAATACAAGCGGAAAGTTTTATTAAAATATAATATTTAAAGACTTTTGTATGAGTTGCAAGTTTTTAATTTTGCCTTCACCACCAAAATATTCCTTAAATTTGTTTCTTACTGAAAATGCATACTGTGTGGAATTTCTACGAATTGGATCGTGGTGTCGCTTGTTGGTAATGTGCACGATGGACATCGGGTGTCGACACGTTGCGTCGCGTGGCGTTTTAGTAGTATGTTTCCACCTTTAATTTAGCACGCAGCGCCCTCAAATCCCACTACGGTTCTTTTTTCCACAGACTAACGGTGAATAACTTTTTTCGAATTTTAATTTATCTAAACTTTTGTATTAAATTTCAGTATAGTTACGTAAGTTTAATTTTTTTGCAAATAATATCATCATTATTAAAAATATACAGAAATCTAAAGCCAAGGCTCGTGAAGGTTGGCCAGTGAGTTTTAATTTTTTTTATGTTCAAACTTATTTTCACTTTATTCAATACTTCTTTTTTTATACAGGCACTTCTGGATGGTCTCCACGAAGAGGGAAAGTTGACGTCGATGTCTCTGTGGGTGGAATTATATCCAGTTATTTCTGCTGATATGAGATTTTCGGCCATGCTTGGTAAATATCCATGTTAAAACAAAATTCTTCGAATTTTGATACTATTTTGTATGTATGCAAATTAAATGGCTTAAAAGTAAACAACTATAAAAACAATAATATTGCAAACAAATTCCCGCCGTTTCACTTATCTTAAATTTCTTTAAAAAGCCGAAATCTAAAATACATTTTAAGCCATGGCAATATTACTTCTCTGGTTTTAACTCAGGACCGTATTCTCGTATTCTAAGAGCCAGCCGTTTTTTCTATATTTATTAAAAAGGGTCTAGCGACAGCCAGCGCTTACAAATCACTTCGATGACGTCATACTCTGAAACGCGCTAAGCTAAGCTTAACGAAGTTATTCCGACCACTAAAGCTACGGTTCCCTAGAAAAGCGGTGCAGTTATCTAACGGCCGTAATGTAATGTTTGGGTGACGTCACCCATACGTTGTCTATAAATAACATCGGAGTAGGTTTTCTAGAGAATGTAGAGTGTCACCGTAACGTCAAATAGCGGATCTGTCATTTGCTTGACGACCGTCATAGCGGTAATAAACAGTAGTTCAACGTTTTTCGCGTGTGGTTGGACGAGCGAAAATGGTGAACAATTAATTGATTTTGTTAAAAATCATGAAGCTTTGTACAATATCAAATCCAAAGAGTACAGACAAGCTCAGATGAAGCAAAATTTGTGGAACGAAATTGGAATAACACTTTAAAAATACGGTCGCACTACTTTCTAGGAAACCACATCTTCTTCTTGGCCACCGTAAAGACGGCCGTTAGTTAACGGCACCGCTTTTCTAGGAAACCGTAGCTTAAGGATACATACAACTTGTGGTCCATAGCCACCGAGGCCTTCGACCCGGCCGGTCAGTAGTTAGACTGGTCGAGGAACCTCCCTTCAGGATAAAGGAAGTGTTTACCATCGCTGCGCTGTATTTTAAACGAAATTTATTTAACGTTATTTTTTAACTTTCAAACTGTTTCATTATTAGTAATTCCATTGCAGGTCAAAGCGGTTCAACACCATTAGACTTATTCAAATTTTACGTAGAGAATCTAAAAGCGCGATTCCACGACGAGAAGAAGGTTATCAAGGAGATTCTTAAAGAAAAGCAGTTCGATGTTAAGGCTGATACGACATTTGAGGAATTCGCGACTATTGTCTGTGAAGATAGTAAGTCGGCGTCGTTGGATGCTGGAAATGTTAAACTAACTTATAACTCATTGTTGGAAAAGGTTTGTTATTGAACTATGGTTATTTCTAGTGCGTTATTGTTTCGTTAATCTTAGCCCATTATGACTATGAAGTGAGATTGTTTCAGTTTGACTTTAAATTCTCATTCAATGTATTTATTTCTCGCTCCCTCTCAAAGTGGCGAAGCCTCCTTCGAGGCCTTAAGCCTGACTGATAGCCTTCCACTGTGAGCGGAACAGACCCATTACGGACTCCACTATACTTGTAACGATGATATACAGAAGACACTACGTATAAATTTAAATATAAATACAATAAATCTCACAGTCCACTGGTTGGCAAGCTATACACAATAAATTGTAACTACTTCTATATCCTATGAACTCTTAGGTATGACGATCATGGTAAACAAGTCAGTAAATAAGATTTCATTTCATATAAATTTATCTGTTAACAGTTATTTATAATATGAAATTAAGCGTATTTTTTTAGTTGTGTTTTAAAGAACAACAACAAGATAACTAGCCTGCAAAGAATTCGTTCTCTATATTTATGAAAATTTTAGTGTAAGTTTAGCTAATTTATATCTTAATGAAACCCTGGTATTGTCAGGCGGAAACAAAGAACAAAGAAAAGATAAAAGAAGAGTCAAAAGCGCAGAAGAAGATAGAGAGTTCGTTTAAATGGGCGTTAAGTGAAGCCGAAATTGATCACACACAGTCGTGGAGTGAAGTTCGTGAGAAGCTCGATTTGAACGCAGCTGAGTTTACGGCAGTGCCAGACGAAGAAGACCGCCAACGAATATATAAGGTAATTTTTCTGTTTCTATATATAAAATTGATATTTTAATTCAAATTTTTTGTTAGTGCAATTTCCGGACGATCCAGTAGTTAATTTATAACTATAATATACTAGCCGCTCCGACCATGTCAAATTAGACAAACAATAAACTAAACTATAATATTATCCTAGTTCGTTACATCAAGAGTTTTGAATTATTATTATATACATATAACGCCCTGGCTTCACACGTCCAATCGTTAACCGTAAATCTTGAAAAATTATGTAACTTCTTCATGAATCATTCTAGAATCTAGATATTCAAAGCTGTAATAAATAATAATAGATTAGGGTAAGAAGTGTTTTCCATACTTCGAAGTGATTACACACAAAAATCTGCTTTCCTCCGAACTCATTTCCCAAATAAATTTTCATGTTCCAGCCAGATCTCTTCGCGGATGCAATACCTATAAGCATACATAAAATTGTGTAAATTCTATTCAACTCACTTTTAAATGTTGATTGTTTTGTCCTTTATGTATATACTCTAAATTGATATGTTTCCATTTTCGTTTCCTGTTAACACTTACTTAAATAAAAAAAAATTCTATCTGAAACAATTCAAGGACACTTCTATAATTATGTATTATGTATATATCTTGTATCACAAATACATTTTGTTATGTTTCCGTATTGACGAGATATGGGGTGCGTAATATAAAAAAAAAGTGTTAAATTGTTCGTTATTGTACATAACGATTCTAGTATAATATGCATGAAAAGCCACTGTACCATTAGCGATGTTAGTGTAAGTAAAAGGATCATATGATTCTTATTCAATTTCCGAGGCATTTTAGTGTAGAAAAGTATGTGATAGTTTTCCGTACTTATTTTCCATTATTTTTTGTTTTGTAGGATTACCAACATGAACAAGAAGACAGCTGTATGCACTATCATCATCCCAAACCCAAGAAAGCGAAGAGGTCAAAGAAAAAGAAACGTTCGCGTTCTCATTCCTTGGTAACTTGTCTAATATGCTTAAATTCTGCAAGTTTAGAAATGTAGGTTTAATTATGTTTAATAAATACTACGACTTCATGTCTGGTACCGCCTACTCTCCTTAATTTAAACTTCATACACATTTTTGTAAATGTATTTTTAGGTTAAGAACGAAATCAAATAAAAGAGAGAGATAGTAGAATTAATATGCAAATTACAGTCGGGATCACGATCGGTGTCCCCCGTGGAGTCCCGAGAACGGGAGCGCGAGAGTTCGCTAGAGAAGGGCGAAGTTGCCCGCTCCCCTTCCCCGCCCCCCTCGCCGCCAGACGACGAAGACAAGAAGCATAAGAAGTCCAAGAAGAAACATAAGAAACATTCGCCACCACCAGTTAGTTTAACTTTCTTATATTTAACCTAACTTATTCATCAAACTCTTTATTCAGTTCTTTTGGTATCTTTGTATTGTGTATGCATTAAACAAAACATAAAACAAATATGATTTTAGAAACTAATTAATAGCAGAATATAGACATTAAGGAAGGTTTTTTGGAAAGAAAGTATAAGCATGAGCTAAACTGCACCCAAAATCTACAAAAGTTTAGCTATTCATGGTATTAATATGTATAGTGAATAAATTCGTAAGCAAAAAGTCGACAGATATTGTTTTAAGAAGTTTTTCAGTATCTTTAGACAATATTTACTTCTTACTAAACCTAACGAATTGTGAGAATTATACTTTTAACATCCGACTATGCAAATCAGAAGTCCCCGACACCGGAAGAAGGTGGCATTTCAGAGGAAGAGGTCCGTCCCAAGAAAAAAAGTAAGCGCTCAGCACCCTCCAGTCCCGAAGAGGACGTCTCGCATAAACCAAAAAAGAAGAAAGATAAAAAAGACAAAAAAGAAAGGTAGTTTTCATTTACCTTGCTAATTGATTTAGGGTCTTTCCTCGATTGTTTTTGCTAAAATTCAATCACTTTTTTTGTTCATCAGTTTTTTTATGGCTAATTATTTGGCTTGCCTTTTATTTCTTAGTGGTGCAACTCTTCAATTTCTCACCTAAATAGTTATACGTAAGAGACATTTCTGCAGCTCTTTTACTGGTCTTTAATCGTTTTCTAAGATGAATGAATCTTCGATCGATTCAGCTAACTGGACTGATTGCGAACGAATGTAAAAATAATAATATAGCATAAACCGATTGTAATTTGTATTGTTTAATTCTGAACCGAGGACTACCGAGTCGCCAAAATGTAAATAATTAATTTTCAGATTGCGCTAAGAGCGTGTTAGTTGTAGAGGGCTAAGGGGGGCTACGGAGTTAATAATGTGTGTGTGTGAATGCGAAGGTCGGGCGGCGCGGTGTGGAGCGACGCGGAGTTAGAGACGCGGCGCGCGGCGCTGCTCGCCCAGCTCCACGAGCAGGAGGCTGACTGACCTCGCGTCCCACACATTCACATCTTCAACGACTATCCGCGCCGAGCTCGGCCTCACACCGTCACAAACCTCACCCAACTTCCGACACACCCACCCGTAGTCGCTCCGACAGTGACGCCACAAACTCTACCCGACCCCAAACGCTCGCCTGACGCGCTCGATACTAAACAAATCGATGCTTTTATTGAAAACACGCCAAAAACTCATACCGAATCCGATACTTCCGATTCGAAATTTTAGTGTTACAGTAAGGTAAGAAATATTCTAGCGTTAAGTGAATGTTTGACGTTTTTGATGTTTCAACGCATGTTTTATTAAATACACATTGATGTTGTTAAGTGCGAGATAGATTAATGTTATAATTACTATTACCTGATATTAAACATTTTTACTTTTACATTAAAGAAAATAGTATATTACAATTTTGACATTTACCCTCGTAGTGTTGCCAAAATACTTTAAATCAGGTTGCATACGGTTGGTGAGAATGAATGTGCATTCCCTATGTTCAATATGCAGTGTAAACTCTATGTAACGGCCTTCGATTTAACGACAAACTCCATAAAGAGTTAAAATCACTCGAATTCGGTTGGTGTAGCTTGTCTTCCATATAATGATACACTCCATATAGCAGTACGTTCTTTTGTCGCTGTATTATCTTAGCCTGTGATAAACTCGGCTGTCGACATCCTACGTACCGAACTTTGTTTACAAATTGGGATTGTGTTTGCACATGCTTTATCACAATGATACCTCAATATCGCTATGAATAAGCAAAAGCAGTCCCTGGAGTGTCGTTATAGAGTTTACACTGTATATAATAAACTTTTTTTTTAATTATAAAACATTATGCAATAAAAACAATATGTATAGAATTCTGGTTTTATTTTTAATAATTAACAGCAAAAAGCCAAACATCATAAATATGTAATATAAACAATTAATGTAATAGATGTTTAAATTAGGGATGCATCGATACGCCTTTTTGCCGATACGATACCGATACTCTTATAGAAATATCGCCGATTCCGATACTAATGCTTATTGAATTCAAATTAAATTAAGGTAAAATATATCAAGTTTGATTAAAGTTTTTAGTTTTTTTTTTATTATAAAATATAAACAGTCACAAACTTTGAATAAGATTAAAGGTTTAGTAAATAAAATTAAGAATTTTAAGAGTAATAGTTAAATTAAAATAAAATAAATAACTGTTCATTATTAAAATTAACATTGATAAGATTTTTGTAATTCTGTATATTTATTTAATTTGGTATTGAAAAAATACTACGCGCGATATCAGTTAAAAACCAACTAAAGTGTCTAGCGAAATGGAATACGCAGAGTCCGTGCCTCGTTTCCCACGCTCCGGATCAAACAAAATGCGCGTTTACATTACTTTTTTTAAAGCGCGAAATTTGAAAAGTATCGTTGTATCGGCAATCAAAATATCGCCGATACCGATATATCGGCAAACCCAAAGTATCGCCGATATATCGGTATCGGTATCGGATGCATCCCTAGTTTAAATGAACGTGTAAAGTAAATATTATCTTATTACTAACTAGTTATCTAAAAAATATTCTAGCACTAGTTAAACTGTAGTATAGAAGTTTATATTCCTCTTCAAGAGTCTTAAGCTTCTTCTCAGAGAGGGCCAGCGCCTGTTGTAATTGAATAGACCCTTTATTCTTTTGCAACTCAATTAATTCCCTTTCACTCCTAATGTGGTTCCAAATAGAATCAAACCAGTGCAGGGCTTCAAAATTTGAGTCCTGAAATAAAATAATTAATAATTTTTATAAATACCATCATACGCACTTATAAGCATGTTGTCCATTCATAACCATTCAACTGCCTTTCTTGTACCGTGTATTTTTTTGCCGCCAGCCGTCATTTATTTTGCCATAGAGAAATTTACAACTCACTGGTCAGAATCCAGGCTTAGTGCGACCTATGGCTATCGGCTTTGGAACTTGCCCAAATTTTGTGTATGTTCTGAGCTGATGCGATTTTGTTGATTTTCTTATGTAGTCCTTTAAATGTTCGATGCGATGCGGTATTGGGCAGTATCAATAGACTAGCCCCGTGGCCGAATGGGCCGGGAGAAGGACACATTAAGAAAATAAGGGGAAATTACCTGATCGAGCAGTTTTAAGACGTATGCAACGCCCATAGCAAATCCGTCGTCAGTGAAAGCCGCACCAGCTTTGTTATTTTTTGTCATTTTGTCTTTCGATAAAATCATATGTTCGACAAAATTTAAAATAAGAGGCGGAACTATGATGTAGAAGTTTTTAAGATGTAAATTTTTTGGATTTCGAAAAACTGGGGCAAATACCTCAACTAGCAATTTGAAGTATTCAGTGCCCTGAATGAAATTAGATATTAGCCCATCAATGCTTTCATCTAAATATTCAGCAGTTTCAATTGTTCTATTTGAGTAATTGTTTTCACCTGACCACTCTTTAAACTTATTGGGATCAAAGGTGTGCAAAAATGCCGTGGCGTCAGCACAACAGTGCCTCCCGCCAGATCTGATCATTCTTACATATCCCATTGCATTTCCAATTTGAGTGATTAGATCTCTAAATAAATCTAAATAACTCTGTCCATCTTCCGCTAACCCAAGGACTTTGATGCCTTTGTTAAATCTATCTGCATTTTTGTATGGATACATGTTCCAGTGTTCTCCACAAGCTTCTTTGAAATGTCTCAAGTCCTTAATTAGCCGAGATTTTATCTGTTCGTCATACATGAATTGGGAAAATGTATAGAATTTATTTTTAAGAAACTGATACGTGAAGTTGACAGTTGTGTTCATGATCCCTGTTCCATGTGTACGAATGGAGTTTGCGATATGTTTAATGTTTATTGAATTCAAATGTTTATTGTTGCTGCTCTTTTCAATGAATATTTGGTTGTTCAAATTGTAGTGATATCTAGAAACAAATACATGGATGTTTCTCATTATTTCCAGAACATCCAGACCTTGCTCCAAGGTTTGAGTGGGTAGATCGTCTTGAATTGGACGTAAATTGAATTTAAATTTAGCCATTTGACGCATTTCACCGTACGTTTTCCAATCAGACAATACAACAGTGGTTAAATTGTAATATGTCTTTGATAAGTAGTATTCAACAGAAGGAACAACGCTCATATATAATGTTTTAAGTCTCAAGTTGTCAACAAGAAGAAGATGCTTTTTTAACATATCAGTAGTCAATGGGTTAACAATGTCGAGTTGCAAGTGAGAATGAATATGAAGACGCAAGTTGGTTTCTATATTTTGACTTACATTATTTATAACATTTTTTTCGATTATCGTTATTATAAATGCCATAAAGTCATTTGATTTATTGAAGCCGAAATATTTATCTGTTTTTTGAAGCAAATCAACACATTCACTCATCACTGTTAAGAAATATTGTAATTTCAAAGCTTGTATGTCCATACTAAAATTTTGTAGAAAATAAAGTGGGATAATTTGTTGATGCCAAAAAATCCAAGAGCAATTGCAGAATCTATCTATGGATTTCATGAATTTCAAAAGAGTCTGTTCTTTTTCAAGGAGTACTCCAAGTTTAACATAGCTTTCATCAACATATCTGGCTTCTGGAATAAAACTTAAGGCTATATTAGTTGCTATATTCCTTTCTATAGTGGGAGCTCCTTGTATTGCTTGTTCTGCTATGACAATACATGTCAGTTCATCCAACCTTTTATTGGCATACCTCTTATCATCTATTATTGACTTTTTGACTTCAAGAATAGCAGATGAAGCTTGGAATGTTAAATGTTGAATTATCATCGTGATGGAATTCAGTATTTGACAATGATTTCGAAGTACAGCATTTTTAAACATCTTCAATATATCTATCAGTTCAAATAAATGCAACAATAGCGTTTTTGTAAGAGGAATTCCAAGAGACAGGTGTAAAGTTATAAAGGAAAGTAGAGAATGAGACAAATTGGACGATATTTCTAATCCATCTATTAATGTTTTGGCATGCAGTGTCATCTCACATGCACTAAGTTTATTTTTGTTTGAAAAAAGTTCTTCTACTGTTAATACCCATTGTGTGCAAATATTTTGTAGGGTCATAATATCTTTTGGGATAGATGCTTTTTTAGATGTTATGTAAGCTTGACGAGATTTTAACATAATCTGAGATATTTTGCTGGTACTACATCCTAATGAAGGACCATATCTGTGTAGAAACTGCTCTGGGAACCAAATTGCATTTCCAATTATGTAGATACTATGGGCCTGAAAAAAATATTAAAATCTTTACACATATATAACATTTTTCAACTTGATTATATATACTTTACATTTTAGTGAGCTCTGTCTGAGAAGCAAAACAATGTCACTCTTATGAATATTTGAAGTAAAAAATTGACAATGTTGTACAAACCTTTGAATTAATTTCATTTAAATGTTTTAAAAGTTTTTTATCATTGTTACTGAACAAGTGGCTATTTAATATAAATAATGCATTCATTTTAATGCATTTATACATATTGTCTGAGTTAGGTTTTTCTTGTGTAAGCTTTTCAAGATTAAGCAAAGCATGTCTTATGTAGCTCGTAAATTCCACCATTACTTGTCCACTCTGAATTCCTGATAAATCTCGCTTTTTAATTGCAAGTAAATTTTGTAATGTTGTTTGGACTATGTCATCACACATCAGTTTACTTGTAATACTTTCCAGTGCATTATTAACTGCCAAGGATCTGTGTCCATTTGTTCCATTTACTATATTAGAATGAAATTTTATATCATTCACAAATTTATTCCACTGTGTGGGCAATGAGCATCTTGATATGAGAAGTTCTGTTAAAACCAATAATGTAAATAATTCCCCAATATGATTTATTATAAAATGCCACTGTATGCCATCTATAAAAAACAAGAACTTTAATTTCAAATATATATATAAATGTAAATTATAGGCCAACACAATGAACATCATATGTTGTAACATGGTATTTAATACAAATATTACATAGTATCACAATATTACAAATTAGTTAAAACTTACTTATATGTATAATATTTTCCCTAAATGTAGCAAAAACTTGACCAAATATATTACTTAGGGTGTCATTACAACGATTTACAAATGCACTAAGATTACAAATTGATTTCATTTGATGGGACATGTCACTATTGTGATATTCATCATATATGGCCAGAAACTGAAAATGCCTGTAACAGTTAAATTTTAATATTTATTATACTGTTAGTGTAACAAGTTCTAAGTGACAACTCACCTTTCAAATGCTTCCATTTTTAATTCCATTATTTCAACACACAGAGATGTGAAAATACTTAATATTTTTGTCATAACTGGATTATCCGATACAACCAGTTCTGTTATTGGAATAAGTTCTTGTGGAGACAAACTAATTCGTATGGGAAGATATGATTTATTTTGTTCTGAATTATCATTTTGAATAACTGACATATAATCTTGATATTGTTGTTTAAAGAATTGCCCATAACTTCTTAGGATTACAGTTCCTGCTTCTTTTTCTATTTCCATTATGAATGACTTAACTAAGACGGTAATTAATTCAAATTAAATTAAATAATGCATTGGATTTTCAAGTTTGATTGTTAACATTTTACAATGTTTCACTTTTTTATAATTTTAAATCTGCTATAAAGTAAGGAGTTAGCAGAAACAAATCATCGAAATCCAATTAGATTATTAATTTTGTAGGTCACCGATCACGTATTTTCTCTAAAGTTTTTTCCCTAAAAACAAATTAGTATTTACGTATTACGTATTTTCTCCCTTTGACAATACTAAACCACAGTCTAATTAAATACACAGACCACCCGCTACAGTTTTGCACACAACTGTACTACATAAATATATAATGTCATGTGTCAACGGGCGGGAATATGAATGACAATTGACAATAGAGAAGCAAGTGTCATTTTACAAGTTTCTGATGGTGTAGTACTTGGAATTAAATGAACATTATTTAAATAAACGAGACTTGATAATAAATGAAATTTAAGTAGTTATTTATTTTGTATACGCCAAGAGTGAGCTATTATATGTATTAAACAGTATTAGTTGAAAGTGACCTAGCTCTTAATATCTACAGCAGAGTAAAATATACTACAAAAAACATGGATCAAATGTTACCTAGTCCGTACAATATACCGGGTATAGGTACGCCTTTGCATCAGCCCGAAGAAGATCAGCAAATCCTTCCAAATGCAATGCAACAACAGCAGCAGCATCAAAACCAACAGCATCAACAACAACATTCTTTGGCCTCATTGGGCTCCTCTCCACTAGTTGGTTTTGGAGCTTCTCTTATGGGTACCCCTCAACGTTCCATGCATACTTATGCACCAACTGCAAGTTATGCAACTCCACAGCAAATGATGCAGCCTCAGACACCGGTATATATTACCTATGGATAGTATATTTTGAAATAAGCTAATATATAACTATTTAAATTTTTACAATTTAAAACATAATTAAATTAAACAGTTTAACCTTTATAAACATACAAATGTGTTTTCAGCAAAATATGATGTCTCCCATGATATCTGGCGGAAGTATTTCTGGCCAACAAATGCTTAATCAGACTTGCCCTTCTCCAATGACTCCTATGACTCCACATTCAGCAGATCCAGGCATACTACCACAACTTCAGTAAGTTGAACTTCTAAACTATAACTATGATTGAAATACTTAAAAACTTGTAATAAATCATATTGTTTCCAGAAATATTGTATCTACTGTCAACTTATTTTGTAAATTAGATTTAAAGAAAATAGCATTGCATGCTAGGAATGCTGAATATAATCCTAAACGATTCGCTGCTGTTATAATGAGGATAAGAGAACCAAGGACAACTGCATTAATATTCTCATCTGGCAAGATGGTGTGTACAGGAGCAAAAAGTGAAGAGGACTCAAGACTTGCTGCTAGAAAATATGCTAGGATTATACAGAAACTAGGGTTTTCTGTAAGTAACATACTTATTTATTGTATTGTAACAGATAATTGGTTAATTGATATTTTACATTTAAAAAAATTGTTGCAGGCAAAATTTTTAGATTTCAAAATTCAAAATATGGTGGGAAGCTGTGATGTCAAGTTTCCTATTCGTCTAGAAGGCTTAGTGCTTACCCATGGTCAGTTCAGTTCTTATGAACCAGAATTATTTCCAGGACTTATATATAGAATGGTTAAACCAAGGATTGTTCTTCTCATTTTTGTATCTGGCAAAGTTGTATTAACAGGAGCAAAAGTAAGACAAGAAATTTATGAGGCATTTGATAACATTTATCCCATACTGAAAAGTTTCAAAAAACAGTAGTACTGATAATATTTTTTCTTTTTTGATGTCATTTCAAAAATATCAATTTATATACATTTTGTAACAAAAAGACCATTACAAAATTAAGAGTGTGACATGGATATGTTGGATACGATGGACAGTTTTCAAGCAAAAAAATTGTTACTTTTGTTTGAAATAATAAAAAAATGTTTTTATTAAATAGTGTTTTAATTTTATTGGGTTGGGTGTTAAAATATGTCACTACACTTTTTTGATGATACTAATTATGTAGGAGTCTCAAGGGACCTTCATTGGAACACCTCCAAGTGATTTTTGCTGCGGAAACGCGTCTAAGTATTTTTACAAAAAAATTAAAGTTTTGTGTAATGTATTGAAATTTGTAAACAATCCGCTATTTTTTCATTTTACTTTTCTATTGGTTATAAGAGATAGATTTTCAAATCTCAATGAAAGAAATTGATAATTTTTCACATCCCTATTAATTTTATGAACGTAAACGTCCATTTTGAATTTGGATTTTGCTAGAATAGTGTGTAAACAGTTTTACAGTGCAAAATTTCCTTTAGAAATCGGTTTCTTTTTATTTTCACGAGAATGTTTTAGACGCGATTCCGCAGCAAAACTCACTTGGAGGTGTTCCAATGAAGGTCCCCCGAGACTCCTACAAAATTAGTATCATCAAAAAAGTGTGGTGAAATTTAAAACTGTTACCCTTTCATTAAATGAAATTGTACCTGTCAATAGATATAAAGTTATATTTGGCACTATAATATTAATTAATTAATATTCTTACTAATTAATTATTCTTAGGTATGCAGATTTTATTTTTGTAGGGAAATGCGTTACGCATTCCCTCCTATGGCACGGTTGACTTAGTGGAGAAGGGTTATGTGGGACTAGCTGTTGTGCATGCCCACTAAAACCCTACGGTGCCACCAGCCATCGCCCTGGGTCCGCATCCAGCCATGCGATCAGCCGTTAAACTCACGGTCCTCTACGACGACGAATGATGTGGAATGGACCTTGGCACAGCAAGGGCCTTTCGCATTGGCCAATTTACCCAGTTTTATAAAGCTGGGGGAAGCCAGGTACAATGCTTGCAGGGATGCGGCAGCATCCCTTCTTTTGTACGCATGAACCTCTGTTCCCCCGCTGGAGCGACTGCGTGCTCAGGGTTACACACGGGGTTGCACGGTGCAACGGCGACGCTGTGGACTCCTATGGCGACGCGGGTGGGCTGCAGGATCATCCTCCCTGACCCTCTCCGCCTCATCCTTATGGCGCATGACGGCTTCGCAGAATCTCTGGAGGATTTCCCACATGACTTCACTGTCCGAGCTTGTAACTGCTACTCTCACAATGTTATCGAGAGAAGCGTCCTCGCCCTGTAGCACGCCCAGTAGAATTCCACTATAGGCTTCCTTTCCACCTCCCATGCTAGGCAGTCCTTTAAGGTGTGGAGCGCGTCATTAACAACTAGATATGCAGATAACAAACCTTATTTACTCCAAGCATAAAAAAAAATGGAAAAACTTTTAAGCAAAATAAAAAAGTTGCAAGTTTGGTCTTAGGTTCAATTTTGGCAAAACAAAAATCATGATAGTTGATTGCCTAAATAACAACTCTAGTTAATCCAAAGTGTCAACCAATTCGCTTGTTGTGCATGTGTATGATTTTACTCTTACTAAACTAGATATGATATACTAATTATAGTTCTACCGGAATCTCATGGCAAATAGGGAAATCTAAACTGTCCAAGTTGATTTTCTTCTACAAAAATAGGGGGGCCTGGTAAAACCAGGAGTGGAAAACACACCATCATTCAATGTGCTCTCAGCTACGATTCGCCATCTAGTAGTACTGGAAAGCCCTATACAGAAGTCACAAATATGTACTGAAGAAAAATATAAAATAATCTAAAAGTATCAAAACCACTCAGTCCAAATTACCAGGTTTTTTAAGGAATAACAAGGTGTAAATCTTTTTCTTCGTTTATTTTACGATAAACATTGAAAACAATATTTCTCGCCTGAGATAGAATGGCTTTTACTGCATTTTGATATTAATTTATCCCTAATGGTAAAGGCAAAGGACTTTAGTCCATACAGCCATCACTAAATCTAAGCAGCGGTTGACAGATCTCGTACTTTGATGGGTGACACTACGTTAAGAAATTTTGTACGGAGCCACAACGTTCGTGGGAACCTTAAGTTGGCGGGGGGAAATTAATTTTTTTGCACTTTTTTTTGGCTCTATCAACTGTTCGTTAACTGTTCTTCATTGTTCTATAAAAAAAAATTTTGTTCGTTTTTTTTTTTTTTTTTAATCTAGAACCAATTTCTTTTTCATTCTCAGTCAATATTTTTAAATATTTATTTAAAATAGATGATAATATAATTTCATTTTCGAATACGAAAACTTTAACAAATTTTTTCTGTACTACTTACGTCAATTTTTTTATTTTTTATAGAACAATGAAGAACAGTTAACGAACAGTTGATAGAGCCAAAAAAAAGTGCAAAAAATTAATTTCCCCCCGCTAACTTAAGGTTCCCAACGTTCGTATGGGTGACACTTGATAATTGATATTGCTATATGAAAACCTCATTTTTTATTTTTGTTTTTTGCCATGAGATTCCGGTAGACCTATAGTTGTATTAATTTTTCTAAGCTTATACAACCTCGTGGAATCTTAGTCGCCATGCAAAGGTAATGCGTAAATAGTAGATAATTTAATTTACATAGGTTACGAGTAGGTTTGGAACGCTGCTCACTATAGCCATTATCGACAAATGACACGTTAACTCTATGCTATAACTTCCTTTCCTACTTTCTAGTCTGTGTCATAGACTCTGTGGCTACGCTGCCAACTTCTCAAATCTCACTTCTCACTTCTCAATAATGAAATATCTGTAATCTGCATTCAATTGTTAGGTTAGTTTAGTTATTGGTTTTAACACGGGTTTGTTCTTGCCATTGATTCTCGTTTCTTATTTATAATACTTATTTTAATCTATACAGTTTACAAAAATGGCTGAAACAATGAGGCAAACCATTGCTACTATTCTAAAAAGTATCGAAAGGTACAACCCAGCAAATCTGCAAACTTTGGAGAGATATGTTGAAATGCAGTCAAGAGAAAATACGTATGACTTGGAAGCAAATTTAGCAGTTTTGAAGCTGTATCAATTCAATCCGGAAAAATTCAATCCAGATATTACGTGTCAAATTCTTTTGAAGGCGTTAACTAACTTCCCTCATACAGACTTCACTTTGTGCAAATGCCTTTTGCTGGAGTCAGTCGTAAGTTTTTATTTCAGTTAAATATATTATAAATAAGTTAAATTTCTATTAGGGCCTGAGTTGTGCTATTATAGGGTGTGATAATATTTTACTAAATGTGTTTTTATTTTTAGGTTGAGAATGAAACAATTTCTCAAATAAAATATTTGGCTGATATATTGGAGCAATGTGATTTCGCCCAGTTCTGGAACAGGGTACATCAAATGCCTGAACTATGTAATCGCATAAGTAGCTTTCATGATTCAATCCGTAAATTTGTATGTCATGTAGTTGGCATCACCTTCCAGACTATTGATAAAAATAATTTGGCCAATCTTTTAGGTGGAATTGATGGTGAGTAGTTAATCATATTGAGAGTTTCCTTGGAATGCACATCTTAAATGCATTAACTTGATCAACAATTTGTAATTGATATGTACCACATTGTTTGGATCAATTATATTTTACAGATGGCTAAATGACATTTGAAATGTCTCTATCTGGTCTAATATATTTGTAAAATTTGTTTAAAAAAACTGTTCGCAGTATTAGCTTGGTGGTTAGGTGCAATACTCCCAACCTTGCACATTTAAGTCTTAACTAACTAAGAGATTTATCTAACTATGTGTACAAATTAACAATAGCTGATACGGTGAAGGAAGACATTGCAAAGAAACTAAAACAAATAGACTCAAAAGCAGAAGACTGCCTACATAGCAAAAATTATCAAGGAAAGAGGACAATAATCTCCAAAGTAGTGGTACATGTTTTTTTTTAAACTATATAATTTTGTTACAGATGTAACTTTAAAACACTGGGTCAAAAAATATGGCTGGAGAGATGATGGAAATTTGATTTTCATTGCAAACCAAGATGATAATATCAAGACCAAGAACATAACAGAAAAGATTGAGTTTGATCATCTTGCTCCATTGATGACAATTTTGTAACTATAAAGAATATTCCTGGTCAAGAGTTTTTTTATTTATATTTAACTACTTTTTATTCTAGAATGCAAAATAGTTATTTATGTACTTTTTGGTTTCTATTAATACTAAATGATTATAATAATCCTCTTGAAATTTTGGCAATTAGTGCACAAAGTAAACAATAATTTTGTTTTAGTCTTTATTTAATCAAATTATATTGAAAAAGAATTGAAATAATTGAAAAGCCTTACATTATACAAATATAACATAACAAAATAATAGGTAAACTATTATAAAAGTGTGTTTAATAAATCAGTAAATTTAATTTATTGTCATGTTAAAGTTATAGAAAATGAAAATTGTTAACTAAAATGTAGACTAGAAAACTATCACATAGTCATTTTACTTATGCTATTTGGGGCATCAAAAGATTTGTTAATTGGAGAAACCATCAAAATTGTTTCCCTAATAATGCTTTTTTATGAGCTTTCAAGATCTTTTTTTTATATTTTAATACAATTGTGGGTATAAATCATACCTATATCTAAGGCTGTTGTTAACAAACTGCACAATAAGGCATGAATGAAAAGCTACATAAAAATAAAATAATGGTAACAGATACAAGTCTGTCTGACCTATGCCTTTTTTCCATGGCTGAACCCATATTCTTTGCCACCAGCATGGCCTCCCTTTTTGCCATGATCATGATGGTGAGCATGATGTTCCTCATGTCCATGATGACCTTTGTGTCCTTTATGATCTTCATCATAATGACCCTTGTCATGTTTCCCTTTTTTACCATGGTGTTTTTCGTGATGGCCTTTTTCATGGTGCCCGCCTTTTTTGTGTTGCCCTTCCTTACTGTCATGATGCCCATGAAAATCGCCATGTTTATGGTGATTTCCGCCTTTATGGAAATCGTCGTAAAACTTATGTTCCTTATGGTATTCATCTTTGTGTGACTTATGATGAAATCCAGTAGTTTTTGAACCCTTTTTATGCCCTTTCTTGTGTCCAAACTTTCCTCCTTTATGTCCGTGAGCAGCTTCGTGATGCTCTCCATGTTTGTCATGTTCGTCATGGTGCTTTTTTTTATGTCCACCATGTTCATCGTGATGACCTTCATGATGATGTTTTTCATGTTTACCGTGTTCACCTTTATCGTGGTGGTGATGAGATTTGTAGCCTTTGTCACCCTTTTCTTCATTCTCTTTATGATGGTGAGCGTGATGTTCGTGACCACCTCCTGATTCCTGGTGGCTTTCTTTGGCTTCATGTTTACCAGTTCCTGCGACTATTTGATCAAGCCGTTCACTTCCTCCAGAAACAAGCTCTCCTTTAGCGCTAAACGGCGTTGGTATATTATCGACATTTCGGGCCTTCGACACTACTATAGCATACGACGCAATAATTAGTAACAGTATTCGCGTCATACTTCTGTAAGGAAAATTATTTTATTGTATATTTAAAAGTTTATGAACTCAATTATGTATTTTAAAGTAAGTACATATTATATTTAAATCTTACCAGTAGGCGGTTTACCTCGCCGATCAAACTTTATTGTGTTCTAATCGATTCCGCGTTTCGAATTTATAGATAACGGTGCTTTAGTTGACGATTACAGTGATCTGTAGCAATCATTGCTGCAAATTTCTAGCCGAGTGATTCTGTTTGTGGTGGTGACGAAACGTACTTTTATTTTTTACGCTTATACCTAGTTGAGAATGAAATTACAGCAAATACTATTTATCAAAAATTGTTTTATTTACCAAATAACAATTTAACAAAAAAATCAAGTTTAACATCTTGTATACAAAATTATCAGTGCTTTCCGTGATGGAATCCCCAATGTTTGTGATCTTCATGACCTCCCTTTTTACCGTGTTCGTGATGGTCGTGATGATGTTCTTCATGGCCCCCGTGTCCTTTGTGGCCTTTGTGATCTTCGTCATAGTGATGTTTATCGTGGTGACCCTTTTTGCCATAATGGTCCTCATGATGTCCGGAGTGATGATGACCTCCTTTCTTATGATGTCCCCCGTGTTTGTCGTGGTGACCATGATGCTTTTCATGCTTATGGTGTTTGCCTTCTTTATGGTGATCATCATAAAAGTGATGGTCTTTGTGATATTCATCCTTATGATATTTTTTATGGTAACCATCGGTCTCTTCACCTTTGTCAAAATGTTTTTTGTGATGATGTTTACCACCTTTGTGATGATGGCCGTGTTCGTGATGTTTGCCATGGTGATCATGTTCATCCCAGTGCTTTTTATGACCGCCTCCGTGCTCATGATGATGTCCTGCATGATGGTGCTTATGATGATCGCCGTGTTCACCTTTGTGGTGGTGATGATGCCCTTTATGGCCTTTGTGGCCCTTTTCACCGTGTTCGTGATGGTGGTGTGCGTGATGCTCTTTTCCACCGCCCTCTTCGTGATGATGACCTTTGTGGTGTGAAGCGGCTGCAACTAAATCTGTTTCGCCTACTTCACGACAAGAACATAAAACTAGAACATATCCTGTAAGGATAAGGGCGACTAGCGTCCTCATTATAACGTTTTCCCTTCTTGATTGCTAATGTTAAAACGCTGAACTGAACTGATTTGACCACAACATGAAAAGGTATTTATATAAAGCAATTTATACCTACTCCAATGCCACTGGTGAAATTGTAGGCAAGGACACTACAACTACAATTGCGCCTATGCCTATAGAAATTGTTTATTGCATCACGGACTCAGATTTTAACAGTTATAAATTCTATTAGTCTAAAAGAGAATTTAGATTTCTATTAGTAGAAAATAATAAGGCACCTACAGATCTACTTGTTAGAAGAAATGATGAATGTTTTAAGGATTAGGTACGCCTCTTGCTTAAATGTATGTTATTAAGAGTAACATTCACAATAAGGTACTCTACAGAATGCTAAACTACATATAAGTAAGTATATAAAATAGTTATGCAAAATATTCAATAATAGCAAAACTTGTAATCGATACAACAGAGTCTGGAATACTAAATACAGGGGTAAGATAGATAAATACTGCCCTATCCTTGCTATTATAAAGAAACTTAAATTTTGTATTTTCAAAGTAGACTAAAAATATTAGTAATAAATCAATGTTTACAAGTAAAACGTCTTCTTACCTGCATTAAAAGTTATTGGAGGCATAATAGGTAATGGTAACGCGTTAGTTTTAAAATTATCGAACATTATACTTTATGTCGATTAGGCATTTCAGATTTAATTGGCAGATAATTATTATAGGCTGGGAACGCACTTGCTAGTCTTCTAGCAATGTGAGTGTCCATGGGCGGCGGTATCAAATAACATCAGGCGAGCCTCCAGCCCGTTTGCCTCCTGTTACATAAAAAATACTTTGCACTATATAGGTGTAGACCTAATAACAGGCTGACAGCTTGCACCTAATAAGCCACATTAGGAATCTCTGCAACTGAACATTGAGTTAGCGAGTCACTGACTCTGAACTACGGCCAGGATGCGTCTGTAGGCACCCAGGCCATGCACGGTGTAGTCTGCCCATGAGACCACGAAAAGTCTGTTGTGCTCTCAACATATTCTAGAAGTGATGCAGTTATAGTCCAAATTAGTTCTAGAACCCTTAGCAAAAATATTTGGCGATAACGTAAATTAGCTCTAGGAACGCACAGGTCGATGCTCGATAGAATTTACGGACAATTATACAAATTATTGACAACTTCCACAAAAACATACAACTTATTCTAATGAATGGTAATTACAAGTGCAAAATTGTTTTTAATTTAAAACATTCTTAAAAACCTTACAACTTCTCCAAACAAAAACAAGTAACCTAACCTGCTCAAATCTATCTCTAGGAATGCTCACTTCAGTAAGGTTCGCTTTTGGCACCATTGATACTCATACCTGATATTTCACCTTGATATTTTAGAATTTTGGTAGCACCGTAGCGGCAGAAATAGTAAGATTTTAAAAACATAGATATTCAGTACAGTAGAAAATTTAAAAATACTACTTTCTCTTGTAACACGTAGTCGATAATACAATATGAGAGACTTCATTACTACAAAACTACAATTCTCATGTTAATAACTTTACTAGATAATCAATCGCCAACACTACCAAGAAATAAACTTATAAATAATTAACACTACTTAAATAAATAAGTTTTACGTTTAGCATAAATTATCCAAACGCGAAACTTATTACATTATTGATGTAACAGGCGTTTAGGCATCTTGTGTGTGTAATGTGTTGTACATTGAAATGCAATATCTGTAGGTACTACTCGCGTAAACTAAATAAAGACAATACACTATTTCCACCAATTATAAGTCGATTAATAATTATGATACAGATAATCCTTGCTTACGAATTATAATTATTTACCTCGGTAAGTAGATCAGCATCTGCTTTTTTAATCAGGCGTTTCAATTCGAACCGAGTGCGTGTCATCTACATAATGTAATGTTTGATAATTATGTTTGTTTTATAAGCATACCCTTAGTCAGTATGTTCGAGTACAACTTCATATTAAATTGAAATTGTATTAAACCACATTAAATTAAGTTTTTAATATTTATATAGAAATTATTGCAATGTTTATTTAGATTAGGAAAGTATTCACATATCCTTAGATAAGTGAATTCTTTGATGTTAAATATCGAGAAATTTTGCCGTGTAATTGTGGATCCAGATTGTAGATTGTTGTTTGGAATCAGGATCGTAAGCATAGCTCCAAGATTCGTTACCACTGATGATGTCGTAGACGTGATTTGACTCTCCTCGGTTGAACCTTTGCAGAGTTTTCTTGCACCATCTTCACCAGGCGGGCCGCCTTGTGATTGTGTATCCAACGGCAATCTACCTTTCTCACACCAAGCGCTTCATGCAAGATCTTCTGAATGGTTGTCCCTGAGATGCCTGATAGAGGCTCTATCTCTTGATTCGTCACATGACGATCTTCGAGAATTAGTTGTCTCACAGCAATGACGTTATTTTCATTGAAGGCGGACTTTGGGCGTCCTTCGGGAAATTTGTCACTAACATACTAGTATTTCCACGCTGGAATTCTAAATACCAGCGTTCGACAGTCCGCAGACATGGGGCATCATCACTGTACACAGATATTAGCTCTTCAAAACACTGAAGCCGTGTCAGGCCTCTTCTAAAGTTGTAGAAAATTATTGTACGAACATTTTCCTTAGAAAGATTCATTTTCGTACGTAACCTGAAAGATTACAATCGACGCTGTGACCAAACAATAGCATTAATCCTAATACTTTCAACTGTTTTGAGATTTAAAATTGATACACATTCGAATATAGAACAGTTCCAAATTCAAAATTGCCGGGAAATATGGAAACGCCAGAACTTAAAAGGCATGCCTAGTATGGCAATTAAGCATTACCTATATGGATTTTTCTATGATACCTGTATATTACTTTCAGGGATGGTTTTTATCCTTTGAATGCTAATTCGAGGCAAACAAGGGGCGATGTTATCATAAGTAGAAAGTTACAAAAACAAAATGACTGATTCGAGCTTTAATTAAAGTATAAAACATAAAAACAATATCAATTAAAATAGAGCATTAACAACAGCTATATCAGAATATGTACACTGTAACTTGTAGGGTCTAGAAAAGATTTAATGTTTTCCATGATGGAATCCCCATTTTTTGTGGTCTTCATGCCCACCTTTCTTGCCATGTTCGTGATGGTGATGGTCATGTTCTTCATGGCCGTGGTGGCCTTTGTGTCCGTGATGGCCCTCATCGTAGTGACCGTGATCGTGATGGCCGTGTTTGCCGTGGTGCCCCTCATGATGACCGGAGTGGTGATGTCCTCCCTTCTTGTGGTGACCTTCGTGTTTTTCATGATGTCCGTGATGGTGCCCGTGTTTGTGATGCTTGCCCTCATCATGGTGGCCATCGTGGAAGTGGTGATCCTTGTGGAAGTGGTCCTTGTGATACTTCTTGTGGTAGCCGTCGGTTTTTTCTCCTTTATCGTGGTGTTCATGATGTCCATGCTTTTCACCTTTGTGATGGTGGCCATGTTCGTGATGTTTTCCGTGATGGTCGTGTTCATCCCAGTGTTTCTTGTGTCCGCCTCCATCTTCGTGGTGATGCCCTTCATGGTGATGTTTTCCATAATGTCCCTCATCACCTTTGTGATGATGGTGATGACCTTTATGTCCCTTGTGTCCTTTATCACCATGTTCATGGTGGTGATGAGCATGGTGGTCGTGACCACCGCCATGTTCGTGGTGACTTGCAGCGACTGCCTGGTCGTCGATTTTGTAGGCGGTACATGCCACCACAAGGCACAGAACTCCTAGTACCAAAATTGCCCTCATGTTGAAGGTATTTTCGATACCAGTGGTGTGTTATCGGAAGTCCGGTTGTAACTGACCTCTGAACGTGGCAAGTCGGTTTTATACTAAGAAAAATCTGAGGCGTCAAAAGTTGTTAGGAAATATTCAACATTTATTGACCCAAGGTCAATAAAAGCAGTATAATATGGTTTGTTTAGATGTAATAGGTGGGTAACGGTCCCTAAGGTACCTATGTCAAAAAAAAAAATTGAGATTGTTGTACCTTGTAAAGGTAACTGACGTTTAGTGCGTCATTTAAATATTATGTCTTCTAAAGTAGATTAATACTAAAACTAACTAAATTATATGGGTAGATATCTGTAAGAAAAATATATACAAAAATATCTTCATTGTCATATAATTCTTTTCAGTTAAGTGGCCAGGCACTTTACCCCGAATTAATCGAAATTATCTGCTTAGTGGATCTTTCGATATTTGTATCGGCTTTATTTGGTTAGTGTTAAACAATTCTTCCAAGTGAATGAGTCTTGTTAATAGCACACCCTTGTTACCGACAAACGGCTTGTTTTCTATAGAATTTATAGTAAGTATATTTTTTACACATATTTTTATGATTGCCAGTTCTCAATCCGAATAAATTCATTTAACCAGCAAACATTGATACATACGATTTACCTTTTTCTCTTTAGATATTGTATTGCTTACAGGTAGACAGATATCCACCTACTTTCGTTTTCTAGTCCACAATAGTATTAGTTTGTGCATCAAAAACCTACATCAGACGCTTAATCATATTACTCGCAAAAGTACAATGAGTAATGAACGCAACGCAATCAAAAGAATAAAGATTCGGTGACAAAACATTGTCATCGAATCAACATCGAATGTGTTTAATGTCGGTATTACATATTGTCAACTGTTAGTTGCCGCGTTTGTATTGCACAAGTGTCGCAGAAAATAAGTTCACGATCGTTACGGTCTGGTAGATCTTTTCTAAAGGTTCGCTTTCGAAAGAGAATACATTTCAAGGCGATATTGAGTTTATCGTTTTTATATTTTAATGTAAAACCAAAACGTATCTAATATAACGAGTAGATATGGTAACTTGACCTTGGTAAAAGAAAGTTTAAAGAAGTACCAGTGGCGCTTCAACCTCTAGTTGTTGGCCTCAGATGTCTGTATCTAGGTTTCGTGATAAAAAAATTCTAAGTAGGTGATCAACCTGAAACACACCGTCAATTATTGGGCCTTAGGCAAGTCGGTTTCCCCATGATGTTTTTCTTCACAGTCCCTTGGTGCATAACTGTGACTCGTCCTGGCACTTGGACAACACAGGTCTGAAGAACAGTCTTACCCTAGTGGTAATGCGGGAAATACCATAATTCACAAGAAGGGTGTTTTTGAAGTTATACTTCTTTAGGCGCGTTATGAAAAATTTATGGGACTGAAATTTTACGATGCGCGCGCACCGTGACACAAAATTCAGTATGGGCGCCGAGCGTGCGCGAGCGAGATGGGAATAAGACAATCTACTTGTAGTACCTTTTAAACAAATAAAGCGGTTTTAATTATTTTTTCAAAGAAATTTAGCAATGCTTTTTCACAAAGACCTATTTATACTTATTTAAAAGGTAATGAAACATACCTAGTTATTAAATTGAATTAATAATATAATATAATAATAATTATTCTTAATATTAATTAATAATTGAATAATATACTAAATATTGTTAAATTATTAACGCTTAATATTGATTATTAATCATTTAATATTTTAAAAAAATAAAGAAAGCCAAAGAAGTACCTATAACTTCTTACGCGCGTACATAAGTACACGCACCATTTTTTTATTTTATTTTAAATGCCCAAATAATATTTGCTCTTACAGTGAAGCTCAGCTTTGTAAGGTGACATGTATCATCTGCCAACATGCACGTTAGTAGTGTATTCTAGCGTAGGTACCTGGAGCAGCTCTTTCTTATAATGCCTTTTATGTAATCATGATGATCAAAGTTCTAAAAACATTTATTATGCGGGTCCGGCGGTTGCCTCGTGTAGAGTGTAGACCCGCCTAATATCTAGATAATCAATAAAATCAAAAGTGTGTTGCTACCATGGTCCTGTCACGAGATCGTCTGGTGACAGTCTGTAAGTATTTAACTTACTTTAATTTCTTACTTAACGTACGTACTTTTCATTGGAATTCACTTCATAACATCGCAAGACCGATCGATATATCAGAAACGTATTTAGCTGCTTTAAACCCATTACCTAGATATAATATGCACTTAGAAATGTTACAAAGACCTAGTTAAAAACATTATCCAGTTACTAATGCTCTTACGGCAACCAGGGCGTCATACTTATAAGAATTATTTGCTAAGGAGCCTAGCTTACTACAACACGAAAATCTTGTTAGGCCATACCGAAGACTGCTAATGCTATTACCTCTGTAATATTACCTTTTCTTGGCTCATACGGCGTATTTAAATAGGTTTGTGTATATTTAGGGTAAGTAAATAATATGGACTCAATGGCTTAACGTTGGCATGATAATTTATAGGTCTTTGTTATAGGTTGTTATATTTTAAAATATGTTAGTACATAGTAGGTCTATATACTTTTTGCTGAAGGTTAAAACTTATCAACACAGTCCATGTGAAATATCCCAAAAAGGATCCAGTACTTTATATTAAAAAAAAGTCACTAATTTGTATGAGTCATCAGAAAAGAACAATAAAAAACCGGTGGCGCTACAACCTTTTAGTTCTGATACTCACATTTATGTTTCTATTTCTTGATAGTTTCAACGTTGTCAACAATTTAGATTTAAAGTATGCCCGTTTCCTCACGATGTTTTTCTTCACCGTATGGGCGGGTGTTAATGCGCACATTGACATAAAGTTTATAGGTGCACGGCCGGGGATGGGAGTCGAAACCGCTAGGCCCATATTGCTGTATGGATCTATAGGTTCTAATATTTGCAAAAATACTAATCACATACATAGTTACTTGGCAAATATTTCTTTGTAATGAAAACTCGTATAAACAAGGGTTCAATGCTTATATACTAACTATAAAAATACAATCTGAAATAATCTAAAAACATCTGAGACCTTATTATTTAGTAAAAATGGTACAACGTAGCTGCTGTGGCCAATTAAAACGAAATTAATAAAGCAATATCATGTAACTGAGGAAATATCTATAATATGCGTAAGGAATAAAATGGTTAAAACCTACCTATGTATTATTGTAACGTTTTTAACTAAATCGTACCTCGCAATTAAGATGCGATGTATCCACCTAGGCTTTTCAAGGTAATTAATAACAATAATATCGATATCAGATGGTATGGATATCAGTACCTATTTAGCTCGTTATTTATAGAGAACGCGGTTAAAGAACATATTGTTGTCGCTCCGGAGGTTATCCCGGGATAATCCCTTCTATTGTTAGATATTTTAATGCTTATGCCCTTTATGTGACCGTTCGTATTAAGTCATACGCGGATAATCGCCGTATTATAGAGAGTTAATTTTCCATTGCCAGTACGAGGTAGGGATACCAGCTGCCTGTTTACATACAAATTGGTGACATACTTTACGTGTATATCATTAACTTTGAATATTTCTTAGTAACGCTTTTATTGAATATGCGAGGGAATACGGGTTAGAATTAAATTTACACTAGGGATATATAAAGATGTTATGAAATAAAAGATAACTTGTTTATGGATGGATCTTCTTGCACTTGTTTAAATAATTGAAACTTAAGTTTTCAATTGAACTGAAACTCGATAAACTTACCAACATCTTTCTAATTATGTTGATCACATACCTATGAAAAGAAAAGCCCTTACGCTTTGTATAGGTACCTACGCTAAATTTCAGATTAAATAAAATTCAAACCAATTACGTGTATGGTCAAATTACATAATATAATAATAAAAATAAGGTAAACCATACGCTGATGGCGTCATTGTCACGCATCATGGAGTGTGCCAATATTTGCTCGAACAGGACACCGTAGAGACGTTTCCGGTCCATGAAAGTATCGTATTAACTATTTAAACATTGGATTCCAAGTTTTATCGTTGGCAGATGGTCGACACGACTAATTACATCAATTACAGGCAAACAGACGAGCGCTCGGGTTTCTAGTTCCCACCTTTGTCAATATTTGCGTGACTCTACGGCCTACTGGGGGCCATGCTACGCTCAATGCATTAGTTTTCATACTAAACTGGGATCTATTTATTGTACAATTGTTTGTTTTTATGGTTACATAATCACAGTTTATCGTGGCTAAAGAGGTAACTAGATATACGTAGCTAGTAGGTAAATAATGTATTTAGTTTAGGACCTGAAACAACCAGAATATATTATAGCTGAATTTGTTTACGTTCGTGTTCATCTATGTATATACATTATGATAAAAATTAACTTGTCGTTATCCTAATTATTTTAAAGTTAGAAGTTATTTTAGTTGTTAGAAGACAAATAAAAAAAACTAGAAGGTACTCATTCACTCGGTTAAAAATTGTCTCAAGAACCTATATTTTATGTTCTCATAGTAGTCAGATAGGAAACGTCGAACTCATCTAGTTTTAAAAAAAAATATATGCTTGACGTGTAAAAGTGTTTGTACAAACCTACTTACACAAAATAAATCATTTATCATTTATCATTACCTTTTATGTCTTTCCATGAAAATGTAGGAGAAAGATTATTAGTTCCTATCGCGTGGCATCTTAACAATGAACAATCCATACCCAAAACCTTTGTAGGATATGCTTTTTTTGTGATTAGAGACTGTTCTTTTTTCTTGGTTCTTTAGCGTCGTTGTAAAACGTTGAGCCTATAGTGGGTGGATCAGAATTATATTGTTAGCGTGGTAAGCTGCAAAAAGGCGAACACGTCACACAAGCCTCAGGCGAAACTTCCACAAACGCGACTCAATTCGTTAGATATCAAACTAATCCGGTCACAGTTGTCACGTAAAGATCGTATTGTAGTTTTACCCAAGCGTAACAACTATTTTGTCTGTTTATGTGTACCACCAGCCATGTGAAAGAAAAAACCTTGTATCGCTTTTGGATATTGATGAGTGTCTTTAAACCCCAGCAATCTTATTTCACTTAAACATAATTAAAATCTACAGATGAGTTATACACTAAGGTAGGTACATATATTAGAATTAGGTGTGACAAAGCATATCTAATTAATAGATACTTAATGTAAGTTCTAAAATCTCGTGAAGTAATATTATACTGGTGGATGTAAATCTATGGGTAGATAGAAATATTTGTCGTAACTTAAAAAGTGGTTGTATAATGTACCTAAGCTTAAAGAAGCCTGTTCATATAGATACTAATTGTCGTAAATTTTACGTATACTGACGTACCTAATAATTTTTACACAAATAATAATTACATATCATGTTAGCCAATATTGCTAATAAAATGTTAAGTTTATGTTTATAAAATCAAAGTCAATTACATAAACTTAAAGATTTGATGTTGTATATAAAACTCGTTATATGTTATACACGTGCGATACAGAACATACTAAATATTATATTACATTGCTCGATCTCTAAAGTTATCAGAGTCGAATATATGATATTTCCTGAATGTATTTTATACTTGAGTATTTCGCATTACGAGGAGGGGTTACCGGTTGTAAATGTTTGGGAGCGTCGTATTGTCACTTCCATCCGCGAGGGGCGGAGCCCCGCGGTATACGCCCACCGCCCGGCCTGCGTCACAGCTCCCCACACGTCCTCGGCCGCGACACCGGGCCGCTGCTCCGCGATTCACTTACACGATTTACTCGCAATCGCATCACATCTTATTATCCAATAATTATATTAATCGCTTATTGATATCACTATTTACTAACAACCTGTTAATCACCGAAAAAAGAACGATTAGATATTTAGAAACATAAGGATTTAAAGTGCATTGTGTAAAGTGTAGTATAGTGTATAATGCAGTGTGAGGACGGCATATCGTGGGAGCGGTGAGAGTGGCGTGCAGCGTGGCGGAGCGTGAGATGGGCGGGGCGGGCGCCTGGGGCCGCGACGCGCCCGCGCTACTGAGTACGGCGCTGCTGCTGGGAGGCGCGGGCGCAGGTTCCCTGGCCGACCGCCCTCCACCGCCGCTCTTCACCATCGACAGCATCCTGGCGCCGCGACCGCCGCCGCAAATACCGCCGCTGCACCTTCATCACCTTGCTCACACACCCTTCCACAGAGCACACGAGCTTTTCGGTACGTGTAAGTATGATTTGTTATTCTTGTTACATTAAATCACATCTTCTTTTCCCTTGTATTCTGTACATCGCACTAGCATTCAACAACAACAAACATCTTAAAAATAGCATTACCTATGCAGTCTACTATTATTATCTAATGATGATAACGTCTGAACACTAGGTGACTTTACTTGAACTGATTTTTAACGATAGCTACATATATAAATGTAAAAAAATAAGCTTTTGTTTCTCCACATCTCGTGTACATAACAGTATGGAAAAAGAAAGAGATTTAGGTATATACCATTTTGTTATTCTTATATGCGGCCCGCGTTCGGGAGAAGGCCTCTTCCAACTTTTCTCACCCTAATTTATCCTTTGCGGTCAGCATCCAACTTTTTGCGAGCTTCCCTTCCAAATTACTTTTTAGTTACTTGGTTTAATATTTCAGTTACCTCATAATTAGTTTTTGTTAACGAAATATCTCAATACCAATGTTAAGTACGAACTTAGTCGTTAGAATTTCTTTAGAAAAGCTGCTGTGAAATTTAGTCAGTACAGAAAAAAAAATATAAAATCGTGATAATCAAAATTAAAAGTTAATAAATGACACATATACAGGTTCATTATATTATCTTAAATCACCATTTAAAACTAAATATACATTAGAAAACATTTTATGTAAGTAAATAAAAAAAATCCGTCCTAAACATCCATAAGCGGTCTTTACTTTAAGAAATAAAATGGCATTAATAGATAAAAAATTTATATTTATTTTTAATATGAAATAATACAATGATCTAGGTATTGTTTTTGGTACCTATATATACCTAGGTAAATATAATAAGTAAATACTGTAGATATATGTACAGCTTGCTAGTCAGTGGAATGTGAAATGTGTGTTTAAAATTATAAGTATGTAATAAATGTCAGGAGTATTTGTATAGTATATGTACCTAATGTATGTATGAGCAAGCTGCACTGGATGACTAAATATATGAGAGGATGAGACGTAAGAACCTAACAACCCACGGATCCCTAAGCCCTACAGACGTACCCTAACACTTAAATAGTGAATATATAAATAAGTTCCTACGGGATGTCTGCACCAAGAGACCTATGGATAGAATCAAAGGATCGAGGTGGTGGGATTATCTCAAAGCTACTGGGCAGGCTCACCACGATAATAAAGGGCTTGAAGTAGTCTTCGCCACTTTGAGAGGAAGAGAGAAATTAATAAGACAGAGTAATATTCGAATCTGATTTATTATTTAACGACATTATCTTAAATACTAATTACACCTATTCACACATACATGATATTATTCTAGTGAGCTGTTGGTGTATTGCGCATCTTCATATGTTAAAATTTGGTAAACACGTGAGCCATGTCAGTAGTTGGTCAATGTTCAAATGAAATCTGAACATACTTCACTACCCCACAAAGTCTGCAGGTGGTACAGCTGCAGCATCTCGGGCACGCGCGTTGTGGAAGCAGGTTGTTGCCTTAGATGGAATCTTCACTCGCGTTCGGTGACCGTAGACCTGTCTGTTGTGTTGGCAACGCATCTTCAACCGTCTTCATGTCGCTGTCTGTTAATCGTTATAATGAAAATAATTAATTTTACTAACGTTGAAAGAATCTTGAAAATAGTAACATTCTCAGAAAAACCAAAATGAAAACATTTTAAAATAGTTCATGTACTTCAAAACGTACTGAACAATGCAGTTATTTATTAATTAACTGTATGTTTGTCCCCCCATCGACACAATTTTTTTTTTAGTTTACTTAAACGTTTAATGTTAGTCGTTAAATTATAGCTTTGCTACGGTACATGAAGAAGGCGTTTGGTGTTAAAATTATACAATTCAATGGTTCTGCTATATGTAATATTTAAGTAATAAGTATCTATATATTTTGTTGCGTAAACATACTTGTATTTTCTGCATACGCTTATTATAAAGTGTGAATAGGTGACATTAAATACTAATAATATTATGTTTGTATAAGTCTTTGTAATATGTATATTGTATATATATATTATATATTTTTTTATTATGTCTTCGTCGTTAATACGTCAAAAAGTTAAGTTTAGTATATTATAATATGAATTTGAATTTCTTCTTCTTTTTGTAAATTGCATTTTCTTTTTTATATAGCATCCTGCAGCTATTAAGCAATGCACTAATCGCCCATGTCTGTGTATATGAATGGTGACCAAATTGTCTATGCCCCATCCGGATACTGTCTGTTTGTTTGTATGTTATTGTCTTTACTTTTCCTTTATCCATTTGGATATGTCGTGTTGTAGTAGTTGTCTGGCGGCTGTCGCCCAAGTCGTCGTCTTTGCCATTTAAATTTTTTTGTATAGTTTTGTAATGGCGCTTCTAAACGGGCCATGTTTTCCTGCAATTGAGGGCTGCAACACTATGGCCCGGCAACATTGCAAACAATAGCAGCCACAATATGCAATATTGCAGTAATGTCCCGGCCATATAGCCAAACACGTTTTGTTGCCACTTGCCGATGGGTTGCCGGACGATCGCTAGGCTATCGAATTCCAACTGCAATATTGCACAGCCAGTTCTATTGTTGTTTCAGTCACTCTCTTTGTTATGGCACAGTGTATCCTTTTCTACGCGACATGTAGCTTGCTATGAGTGAAGTGTGCCTGTTGCTATATTCTGTGTTTTGCGATCAGCTGCATTTTGACGTTAGGTTAAAACGTAAAAATGACTGCTTTTGACATTCTAGTAAAGTTCTTGAATAATTTATTAACAAGGCTTATTTCTAAACTCAAATTGTCTGCAGTTTCACGCCTATTTAAGTAAGGTCAAATCCACAATCTCTTCTTTTTCTGTTTCTTTTTTAAAACAATATAAGCTGCTGCGACAAGTGTGATTTCGTCAGCCATTGTTGCCGGTTTGTGTAGCCCATTTAGGAGTTTGAATCATGGGCCATACTATTGCAGACATATTGCAACACATTGCCCAGCCATAGATTGTTCGGCCATCAGCATTCAGCTGCATTAAAATATTTTTGTAATGGCCGGGCAATTAGTTGCCAACAGTGCAGCCATCAATTGCAGCAAAACATGGCCCGTTTAGAAGCCTGAAGCGCCATAATGTATAAATGTATTTGTATTTTTTTGTAATGTATTTGTAATGGCGTAGTAATGGTGAATATTTTTTATATAAACCACCTTAGTTTTGTCGTGTAGTCGTTTAACTTATATAACTTTATTTTACGTCTTTCTTTGGTAGTGAAGTCGTTAGTTTTTAGTAGTGGGTACAATAGTGATACAAGTAATTTGTTATCACAAAAAGTCTTGGTCTTAAAGTTATGTCTATTTGTATTGAATGTCAGGAATATCTGAATAGTATATGTAATGTATGTATGAGCAAGCTGCACTAGATGACTAAATAAAATAAAGGGGGAGACGTAAGAACCTAACAGCCCTACGGATCCCTAAGCCCTACAGACGTACCCTAACACATAAATAGTGAATACATATAAAAATAAGTACGGGATGTATGCACCAAGAGACCTAAGGCAATAGACGTAGTCCTACGGATAGGATCAAAGGTTCTAGGTGGTGGGATTATCTCAAAGCTACTGGGTAGACTCACCACGATAATTAAAGGCTTGAAGTAGTCTTCGCCACTTTGAGAGGAATCGAGAAATGAATAAGACAGAGCAATATTCAAATCTGATTCATTATTCAACAATCAACGACATTATTTTAAATACTAATTACACCTATTTACACATACATGATATTATTCTAGTGAGCTGTTGGTGCGCATCTTCAGCTGTTAAGATTTGTTATACCTACCTACACGAGAGCCGTATCAGCAGTTGGTCAATGTTCAAATGAAATCTGAACAGTATATTTTATTGTGTGTGTGTTGGAAGTTATATATATCCAACACACACATAATTATCGAATATTATATAGATATTTATCGAACTGCTACGCCAAAGTATGTAAATATATTTACTTATACAAAATTTCATACATACCAATGTCTCAACCAAGTTCTCATCTTAATTCTTTTTTAGACAGAAATTTCTTAGCTAGATCGAAAAGTGATAAAGTGGAAATCCCCTTTTCTTTTGGTTATATGAATATAATGTAAAATTTATATGCTTCACTTTGTACCTGCTCTGTTATAATAATAAGAACGAAGCCGCATTAATTCGATATTCTTAAAAATTACATATCAAACGGGTTGCTATTTCCGTTTTTGAAGTGAAACTTCTTTATCGGGGTTGGAAAAAAATTTAGTGTAACATTTTTTCGTTACGCGTCACATTTTTGGGTTACGCGCCATGTTGCTTTTTGAAGTCAAACTTCCAATCGGCGTTGGAATGAAAGTTCTTTATCGACGTATGGGAGAAATTTTGTAGCAAATCGTCACGTTTTTCGGTTACGCGCCATCTTTTTCTTGTCCCTACCACGGTTGATCCGAAGAGATTCGAAGCCATTAATAACAAAAATATATAATACCGATAACAATGATAGTAATAATTCTATTACAATTAATGAAATTCTGTAATAATCTTAGTAGTAATAAGGTAAAATGAAATAATTGTATTTGTCTATGATAATAAAAGCCTTTTGTTTTTTTATTATATATATACTTTGTTTAACCAATTTCGTTAAGTTGCATATAGTAGATCATTTTTCGAAAAATAAGGTCATAAAGAAGTTTCACTTCTTACGTGTGTACAGTGTACACCTAGTACACGCACACATATTTTTTTTGTGTACTGCAGTATGGATTTCTCCATCCATGTCTCCCCAGAAACTTTAACTATGTGGCCAACTGTTATAAAGATATTAAAATAGATAAGTAGGAATATTAACAAATTATACAATTTCGTCAGGATATTAGGAAAGATTGAACTATTTGGAAAGTGTGTAAGTAAAAGCTTCGTAGGCAGTTTCCTCATTATTTCAATGCGTGTAAATTGTATGATTTGGATTGGAACAAAAGTACTTACAAAATACTTTATAATATTGATTTATATTCAGTCTTAGCTAATTAAAAAATCAACTACATTGAACCCCTTAATCTACAGCTTACATGCGTAAAGTCTACTATTATAACGCATTTGAACGATTGCTACATAATATTGTATTAAGATCATTTAAGAATTTCACCTTAAAATTATTTCTTTTTACAATCCGCTAATAGATCTATTTTATTGAAACCGGTTATACCATTATAAATACTACTAAGAGACAGAGAAAGGGTTGTTATTGGTTAACTGCATTAGATTTTACACAAAATGTATTCGTGCTTTAGTTTTAGCTTGTACATATTACCTTTATAAAGTAAAAAAAAAATATATCTTTCTTATTGAGGTAAAAAGGGTAACATACATAAAAAAAGATATATTATATAAAAATAGATTGTATATTATAATATTACAATCTATTTTTATCTATTTTCTCAATTAAGCATACTTTGGAAGTGACCTTACTTGATCGACAACGTTTTTTGCGACGGGGACAACATCTTATCACGTTTGAAATGCCCATTTTATTTATTTTTCGGTTAATATTACGAACTATTAAATGTCACGATTCGTCTACTCACTTTGCTTAAATACGAACTAGAAATACTGAGCCCCGGGCGGACCCTCGCGTTACGTTAGGGGGAGACAGGGTTTATCTCAATTAAAGTATTTTTCTTCAAGAAAAACACTTTTAAACTTCAAAACATCTCCAGGGCTTTGGATGTTCGCAGCGGGGAAGTAAGAGAAACATTTTATTCTTGCAAAATAAAGGGAATTGAGAGAAGCCATGTATCTATAGACATCATCTTTGAAGTAGGTATATGGCTTCCAAATTCATTAATTTTGACAAATATGATTGTTTGGAACCATTTTTGAACACGTCTGACTAATGGATCTTACTTACATGTACTATTAAATAGGTATTTAAAAGGCGCATATTTCTAGCTCAAAAGATTAAGATTATTTATTCTCCACTTCTCCAAAGAATTGTAGTCGGATAATGAGTCTAAGGCACTCAGTAAATGGAGGTAGGTACTCTGTGATGACGGTCGGCAATTACGACTGCGGACTGTCAAAAAACATAGTAGTATACATGGGTAGGTTTTGGTTTAAGTAATTGAAAAGGAGATGATAAACCTATATTATGTCATTTATTCTGATTTACTTCGAAAAAAATAAGCACGTAAACATGTACGGAAAGTATAACATCGATAGCGCTTAGTGCCGCCGGCGTTAAAAGCTTTCATATTTCTATTCGAAATAATACAACGTAATACCAATATTAAAGGAAATATGCAAAAATATTCAATTCTTATTTACAGCGGTATTTTAAACGCTTCGCGAGGTCCGCCGGGGCTCATGGCTCCAGGAGGGCATTAAGCCGGGATATTCACGCTCCACTCGCCTTCCCGCATGCTAATTCTAATACAGTCTGACGTACGTCTCACCTCGTTTTTTTTAAGATTTTATAGTGAGTGATAAGGGAACCGCGAAAATAGGTAAAATATTGTCATATTTGAAATGCGAGTTCTCACTTAATTTTTACAAAGAAAAATAAATAAAATATGATATAGTTGTCAAACTTGACGATCACAAATATCTCAACACTAAAATCTTCAAAAGATTAGCTTGTTATTTATTGCCCTAGTTATACTAAGTACCAGTGGTTTATGGTGGCAAATTGTGCATATTCGACCTAGAATTTAGATATAATCTAGACATGTATGAAATCAAACGTGCGCAGCATGGAGCTGCCACACATTGTACCTAATTAAATTATAAGATATATCTAAATTAAATTAGTTTATAGAACTTTGTATTTGAGACCTCCGACGGCAAACAACATAATTAGCTCCTTAACTATAATATAATCATATTGAAAAATTTTGTGACGTCAAATTAAATCGTGAGGTTTCACGGTTTTTTCATGCTTATTTGCAGGTGTCAGTAACGCAGTTACGAATGCAAACAACTATGCAAATCTATATGGTGGCTACGCGGCGGCAGCGCTGGCGGGTTTGTCGGGTCCACCTCCAAAACGTAAACGTAGACATAGAACCATCTTTACCGAGGAGCAACTAGAACAACTGGAGAGTACTTTTGATAAGACTCATTATCCTGATGTCGTGTTAAGAGAGCAACTGGCGCTGAGGGTGGACTTGAAAGAAGAAAGAGTTGAGGTACGTACAATGATTATACAAATTCTGAAAACTGAGAAAAAATTAATAAAAGCTCTTCCAATATTTAAGTGTAAAGCGACAGGTATTCAGCATTAAATATAATTGGTGCGCAAGTAGGAAATGCAGATCAGTCCTAAATCCTAATTAAAACTGTTTTGTGCAAGCACGTAAAAAGAATTAAATTTGCAGAATGTAAAAAATGCTTTTATTAACTCGTTCAGATATATTTTACAAATCTACTATTAATTACTGAAGACTTTTGTATGTATCGAAGTAGTTTAAAAATAAAACTACGGTACAGAAAGGTTAATAAACAGTAAAAGTAAATAAGTAAACACAAATGACGTGACATTTCTACACGCCAACAAAATGTGGGTGGCCTAACCAAAAAACTGTATTATGTTGAAGTATCTCGTTCAATAGCATAATCTACTAATAGCTTTCTATTTTTTTATCCTAATTTTAAAATCCTCAATGAAACGATTTTGTATTAAAATATTTAATTAACAATACAAATAAAAATTAAAATATAAGTAAATTATATATATTATCTATTAGTTAACGCCAAAATGATACAAACAAACTGTAATAAAAACATTGTTTATTGCACTTTTGCACAAAAATATAATATTATTAACCAAAGGTATTCTATATAGCTATATCAATAATATTGAGTCACGACGTAAACGGTGATAAACAAGAAAAGTGCGTATTTATAGTTTCTACTACTGACATAACTATTAAACACGTATACCATAGATTTTTCAGTTTTGGATGTATTGTATTTTTATTGAATGTAATACAAATTGTCTATTAAAGTCTATTCTGAAATTTGACATATTATTGTGGTTATGAGAATTTGTAAGCTAAGCTATTTTTTTTTTCATTTTTCTGTGGCTAAGACGTGAGTTAGGGATGTTTGCGGGCTACCGGTGTTCCGTTAAGTGTGTGCTGACCACTCCAGCGCTCTCCAGTCAGCCACCCAGACCGATTCTTTATTTGACTGCCCGCATTTCTTTTACACCTTGTGCAAATTGGTTAACATACTCATTCGGGGCTTTCGAAATGGTGTTCCGTAACTTCACATTGAATTAGATTGAAGGCGTGGACTTCTTCTTGAATTCCTGAACTTTACTGCAAGAATTCAGAATAATTATAATAATAACTATCTTAGAACAAATAATTTATACTTGATTCATATGAAAAGGCACTCTAGTACGAGTAATGTCATTTACTTCAACTTTATATTGTTTAAAATGCAGGCTATTTTCCAAACATGACAGCATGCATATATAAGTAATAAGAATTTATTAGAATTACAAATATTTCAAACTGCCGGGAATCTTTCCAGTTAAAACTACCAAATGTTTGTACAATAAAAACGTTCATGATATAACAGAGTTCACAGTAGGTAACAGTAACAAAGTTCAGTTAATTTGTACTTATTTTAATTTCCGAGATAAAGTAAGAATGATTAATTTAATTGACTACATTTTCACTATGGCTTCGCAGGAGTAGGGAGCGGACGACACGTTCTAAGTGTAAACTTTTTATTAAAGAATCCATATAAAATCTAGCAATACAGTTTAGAATGGAGAATTTTACCTCCGGCAAAATAAAAAGGGACCCTCTACAAGAGGCGGGTGAGACGGCGGCGCCGCGAAAATTAATCTGAGTTAATTAAATTTGATTTATTTATGCTAGCCTGAGCCGAAGGCTGCGAAAACGTTAAAAGCACAACAATGCCGCTAATGAGGGTCACTTATAGGGCTTTTTCTTGGATAACGGATTTTTCCCGACTTACGCAACTTGCAACATTGTTTTCTTTTCAAGAAACTTCCTTGTTACGCTGATAACATAATTTTTTAATTTCAAGTTTCTATATTTTGTTTATAACATAGGTACTTACGTTTAATTAATATATTAAAACCAGCTGGTTTATCTTGGAAATACAAAACAAAACACACATCGTTACCTTTTTATATTTTTAAAAGTATGAATCTAAAAGTATGTACGTATGAATTTAAAAGTATGTTGAATAATTCGAGTCTTATGTTTCACATATGTAGTGTCCTCTAACAGGGAATAATTGTAATTTAATAAAAAAACATACGAAAATAGCGACTAAAAATGTGTTGTTAAAGTAAATTGGCGGTTTCGTTGTTCCCCTGTTATTTACGCAGCGGCAATTGGAAACTGCATTATTAAATCGCTTTTGTTTAGGCATCAAAACACTTGTTCTAAATCGAGTTTTCGTTCGTTTAACTGTTTATTGCACAACATAATTTATTTATATAAATAACAGACAGAAAAAAACAAGAGATGTTTTCTCTACGTATTAGTCTTTGTAACACTGTCTTGTTTTAGGAAGATTTTTATATATACCTGGATAGGTATATATAAAAATCTTCCAGAAGGGTTTCTACCCTACCCCTTGTAGCGTCAGCTAAGTCCAGTAATATCCAACCAGCAGGTATGTACAAATAAATGGACCACTTCTTCTCACCACATTTATTAACTTGCCTAGTCCCTTCCACTTCAGTTTCTTAATAGTCGTTCCAATGCAAGGGGCATACATTCTTGCATAGTGGCTAAGATCCTAATTTCTCCATCTATCTTATTTCGACCATGCTCTTTTCCATTGCATATAGGTTTGTTGCCGAATAAGTGTCCTCCGATAAAATTTTATCTCTATACCTATGTTGTTTGATGGTAAAATTATTTGGCAAAGCTACAGGTACTCTTCTTCTTATACACCAGTCATTATAGACATTCGAAATCGAAAATTTGATAATAATTCCAAAAGTTTTCAAACTTCGGTCAAGTGAATGGTACATTGGGACGACAATAAATCTCATTTTGCAACCTTGTCCGCAGTCCGGAACATTGTTAAAATTGCAATTAAATTAATTTTATGTCTGTATGGTCGTGAAAAAAATTCCAAAAGTTCTGCAAACTTGGGGAAGTTTTCGATATAATATTTCATATCACGTATAAAATTTGCAACCAACCTAAGTGTACGGAACATTTTTTGTTATTTATTTTATTTTCGATATATCTGTCAAATTTGCAGAACTTTTGGAACGTTTTCCTTCAGTTTAATAAAACAACATTAATTTTTAATAACAAATAATGTTCCGTACACTTAAATTGGTTGCAAATTTGACACGTGATGTAAAATAATATATTTAACACCACTCCAACTTTGCAGAACTTTTGGAATTTTGGTCTCAAGAACTAAGCAAATTATCATGTATTGCATTTTTAACAATGTTCCGGACCGCAGATCAGGTTGCAAAATTTTATAGTTTGTTTTAATACCACTCCCGACATTACATCAAAATTTGAAAACTTTTGGAATTATAATGAATTAATTGTCTTGACTGACTGGACTATTAGTTTTAATATCTAAGTAATTGTAAAGCTTAAGTAGACATCATAAGAAGACGGTCAATGTTTCTAATTTTGATTATTATCTAAATATCTAGTAGATTATTCTTCGGGGATAGAGTAGAATCTAGTAATAGTGTAGTCGTGTTGAAAACCGCAATTTAATAGTATCTGGCTTTTTACTTTTGTCTCTGTCATTAAATTCAGTAGACCTCCAGTAATCTTTCAGAATTCATAATTATTACTTAATATGAAGATTTTACAACTTCTGTACTACTTTGTTGGTTTAGACATTAAACTAATCAAGAGGAATCTCTTATATTCTTATTTATTTAAAATTTAATTAAATAAAATTAGAATTTTTATTATCTACAAAATTACGTCAAATTATTCGAGAAAAGTCAAATGATTGATTTTAAGCATTATTCAGGAATATCCGTAAATTTGAATATATCATGGTAATTCACAAAATTCAAAGTTATCTAGAGAGTGCAGAAACCCGTCGATGCTAGGATTTATCTTAGCATTTTAATATTTTGTCAACGTATTAACGTGAATTTTTAGTAGAAACACATTTATTCCTGTTTTCTCAAGAACTATTTTACAATATGTAAAAAAAGCATTTAAAAAAAACTTAATCAGTTTGATTTACCGTTTTAACAAAAGCACTCATAAGTCCTCTTTCATTACAAGACGGAAAAGCATAGAGAATTTGACGTATAGACACAAGGAATTTGCCGAGAGCTGTTACTAGCGATTTTATGAAATATTGTGTTTTTTAAGAGTTATTTTGATAAAAAATCATTTGGCGTTTTTTTTCATTTTTGTTCCGCGAAACACTGTATCGTCATTCGTCCGTCTCATCTAACTCGAACTTTGAACACTCGTTTTACTAGTCAGTCGCCCTCGATCCGATTTGAATTGATTGAAACGAGATATCACATTTATAATACATATCAGTATAAAGAACATAATTATTCAAATTAAATAAAAAAGATTCCATAAAACTTCACATCAAACCGCGTGTAATGTAAACTAAAAAGATGCTACTTTATGATTTTATTGAAAATTATACCTATACTAGCTGACCCGGCTACCTTCGTTCCGCCTTAATAATAATATCGTTGTTACTTTAGTTAAACTTATTTTAGGATTCCATTAAGGTGATAACTTTTTTTCAAATAGAGAAATGTTTTATTGCTTGCCATTGCAAAAGAAGAATGGCAGTTTTACACATTAGGCCTCTTCTCTCTTTCGCCAATATTGCGATACTGCATGTTAAAGCACTTTCTGCTTTACAACATTTTTTGATGAGGTAACATGTTTTCGATCAAGATCAAAGCCTGGTTATGCATCTCCTTATTTACCTCAAGTTCGGAATTTCTTGAAGTGACACGAATTCGACGTAAAATGATGCGTAGTTTTGTCAACAAATGTCACCACATGCCGTGTGCATTCGTAAAATTAATTAATTTATTTATTGTTATTCGATAACTTATCCGATATTTTATTACTTATTCTGCTATTCGGAGTGGAGAAAAATCCATCAAAAAAGACATAACTAACATCAGTCCAGCCGATCTCGAGTTATAAGTGTTGTAACAAACACGACTTTCTTTTATATATATAGATATTTTTTTTTTGCCGCTGTTAGCTATCAATAAATAGATATAAGAAACCAACTAATGTTAACAATGGTTAAATATATCTAATATAGACGAAAAAACTCGTTCTGATAATGTTTGCTATCATATATAAAATTATATAGTTATATACTAGTTATAATATACTCTTTCATACAACTTAAAAAAATATTAGCTTTAAGTTTTTTATAATATTCATTAATTATGTAATTTAATAATGTTCGGCTCTAACAATTACAAATAAATACACTTAAGCCCAGGTGAGTAGGTTTGCATACGCGGTGCTCCATTTGGTATGGGGCTACTCTTTTCACGTGGTTCATCACAGATTTATATTTTATTCAATTGTATTGCATATACTACGCACCGTACAAAATGCCCTCGAGTTTGTACTATACGTTTAGATGCGCGACGGTGATTGGGTTTGTCACTAAGGCAGACGCGCGGGAGATATCATAAATTTTGCTAGCTTTGGGCCTGATCTTAATAGGCATAGAAAGCTGATCACCTACATGAATAAAAGGACAAAGGACCAAGCAAACAAATACAGACAAGACAAACACCGATGGTTGTAAGCACACTGGTAGTTTTTTTTACTAAAGAAGTCAATTGTTTTATCTTTGGTGGCGGTTAGGTAAGGTTAGGTTAGGACTTAGGTTTTTTTTTAAATTCAATTTATAGTTAATTATAATATCTAAAAAATACGAAACATTCATTAACATATTTTATTTATTATAGTATATTTAGCCTCCTAAAAACAACTGCGCTTTTACAATAATTATGATTCTAAAATCCCTATATCGTGCAACAAAACATTAAATACATTTTTAATTTATTAGCATCAATATTGAAACATAATATTATTTCTCGACAAGCTATAAATTTTTAAAACTTATTGCATTTTCTAAGATTCGGTAAAGACAATTTTACAACGTCAATATTAAGTCTTGAATAATGTAAACGGTAAGAGACAGTTATCATTGTTACGTGGTAGACATTTCAACTCTTTGTCTAATTAATAATTAAAGAGACATGTAATCTCGACTTGTCTCGCGGTTCGCGCTGAGCCCGCGGGGCTCTCTGCTCCATGTCAATGTTGATCTTTATTCCAAGCTCTGTCTGATTAAATCTCTGGAGCTTATTCATTTCGTTCAGTGTTTTCATTTGACACTCTTAATTAAATCATAACAAAGCGGTGGTGCGCTTGTAGAAGCTAAATTATAATCTAATTAATTACAGAGAAAACTACATTTTCGTATACTTACATGAAATTTGTTTTTGAAAAACATATACATTTATTTTAAGAATATTGAAAGCGAAACATACAAGTCTCGCTTCTGCTTCCAATTGCGACTCTCATCGCTCGTAGGTTCGATCTTCATTGGACTTTCCATATATGTGTGTATTTAACACTCGCTAGTCGCTTGTATAGTTAAGGAAAACAACCTGAAGAAACCGGCATGCCTTAGACTCCAAAAGTGTCAGGCACAGAAGACTGATCATCTACCTACTTGCATATTAGAAAAACAAATGATTAGGAAACAGATACAAAAATCTGAGGCCCAGACCTTAAAAGGTAGCGCCACTGGTTTTTTCCCCTATTAGACAACTGAAAAGCATATGCATTTGATAGTGAAGGAACTTCTTAATAGTAATAAAAAAAATTATCATTACCTATTTTATTAAGTTTAGCGAAAACGAATATTAGCTATTTACACCGTATTGCGATCGAAATGCAACGTAATGACGAACTAGATATCCAGCAGAGATGAAAAAGTAGGCGTGTCGCTCCGCCCAGCGTCGGGAGCTTCCTCATCACGCTGCACAGCCTCCCCCGGGCCCCCAGGACTTATCTCGTAATAGCTACCTATAAAAGTGATACTCGCAATGTGTTACTAAGTAATAAAGAGGCGCCATTTTGTCTTTCACTTCCGCAATAAAGCAATAACGCTTTTATAACTGAGCAGCGATCCGGGATGAAGTGATCAAAGAGTTCTACCCTGCTTCGTTTTCCGCTTGTTACTCCACATTGTTACGTCAAACGACCTATAACAAATATTTCAATTATTTTTAAGCATTGTTTCATTCTAAATCACACAAATATATTACAGCGTAATAGCAGTATTTATTACCTTTCTTTTGTATATGTTATATACGTCCATTATACGTACCTACATTGTTTTATCAATTTGCAATTATTTGATCAAACTTACCATGCTACACAAACTCTACTCTTTACTTCTAGCTATAATTTATTTACTCATTTCCGGCACAGATATTAGATACGTATTAATTATCGTATACATTTGTAACGTTATTCAGGTCCTTATATTATAATAGAGTAATTAATAAATTAACAATCCTCTTAGCTCGCAAATTCAAAATACGACTATATTGGAAACGTGGTGAAGCCGCTGGCTAAAGTATCACTTTATTATTTATGGACGCGTTCGCTACGCAATATAAATTATTGTTTTCAAAGTATAACGTTTAGGGGAGAGCGATGTTTGGAAAGCGACCCCCGGGAGCCTTACGCGAATTCAGAGCTTAACAAATTTCACTCTTGCCGCCAATATATTAAGTCATATTTTGCAAAAGAACTTTCTTGATAAAATACTTTTTCGATTTAAGCCGTGTTCGGGGCTCTATAAAAGCAATCTTTTGACAATTGAATTTCGATTCGGCTGCCGCATTGTGCGTAGATAGGACTTTATGGCAATACACAGGGGCGGTCATGGGTGTTTGCGTGTGGTAATTGATACGAAGTGACAGACACTAGGGGATTCTTTTTCTGCCTCCGGCTGTGGAGAGGAATGATGTTTTGACATTAGCGAAAAGAGATGGGTGTGATTTGAAGTGCCCTTTGTGGAATTATACTCGCGGACGGCATCTTTAATATTGACTAATGCATTTCACTGCTAATGGGGAGTAGCAATACGACAGGTGTGAGAGCTTTGACACGGCTTATAAAAATGTGAGCTAATTTGCAATTCTCGTAATTTCGATTTAATACGTTACGTTTTTGATACAGAGATAGCTCCAAATACATATTTTAAATTATATATTATAATATATACTCTTAATAATTATTGGTTACCATATATTGTAGTACCATGATATAAGTGACCTATATAGATATTAACTTATAACTAATATATACATATAAACTTTAATTATAGTACCTATCTATATTCTATATTAATTTAACAGTAGGACAGTATTATAAACGTAAAGGATGGTTTCTTACTTACTTCTTACTTCTAAGCATTTTATTTTAAATTATTAACATAGGGTATTTTGCTTAGGGCAATTAGGAATGAAGGCAGCCAACGTACACGTACCTATATAAATAAATCAAATTGTATAGTGTACATCCAAATTACGGCATAAGTTGTATTTTGTGTCACAACTTTATTAGCGCTAATTAACTAAACAAGTATCTTGGCAGCGAATAGTAAATGTAAATTAAATCGACATTAAAGTATCAAAGGCGGATCAGGCGGTCCATTAATAAATCAGTTCGCTAAAACCGTAATTGTAATCTCAAACAAGGCGAAGGGGGAGCTGTTTGTTCTAACAACATTATTACAATAAGTTTGGGCTCGGTTCGCCGCCGCCACTCTGTGCACATCCTGTGCAATTCACACGCTCTTACTCTACCAATAAGTATACTTACTTTAAATAAGGACACTCGTGATATAGATACGGTTTATTTTTTTAATATCATAAATTACTTACTTGAAAACGAATTAAAATTAATTAAAAACAACAGGGCTAACAAGGCCAACGGTGAAAGAACCGTTGCCCTCAGATTTTTGTATGTTACGTGATAATTTTCTTTTTCTAATAGGCACTTAGGTGATAAATCTTCTGTGACCGTAACAGATCAACGATGTTTTTCTGGTAAAAAAGTATATAGCTAAAAATTACTACAATTTTAACCTTATTTATGACGTACTATAGAAATTAAGTCTATTATTAGACACATGATTTCTTTACTCGTTTCAGTAGCACACGGGCACTGAATTACATATATTATGTCGATCCGCGTTGTCACTAATCTTTCGATACATTTGCTTCCCGAGTCTTGATATTGACGTGGTGCAGGCGTCGAGGCGTGGCTCGTATAGCCACAGGCGCTCCGCCCATGTCATCTGCTCGTCTTCCCAAAACACACTCTTCACGCTATTAGTCCATTATAATTGCTGTAACATTAGGGAGAGGGTGCCTAAACCTGACTAGACTTTTTCTAATTTAATTGAATTTGCAATTAACAAATACAATATTTTACAATTAGAGATTAGCTTTGTTTCTCAAATATATCTGATTGTAATTTTATTCTGACGATTTGCTAACATTTTAAAACTTTAAGTATATTATTTATACAAAGTCATAATAGGTACATATTGGAATTCATCGGAGTTCAGTACTTAGTAACTTACCTACTTAATAGAACTAAATTATGTCAAGTAAGTAGTTAAGGTATCGTCGATATTAATTTATGATATCCCAAAGTTGATAACGGCTAACGTAGCTAAACTAATAATCCACTATTGAACTTTTACAATAAAGCTTGTTTGACTTTCGTATACCGTATCCCGGGAGCTTTGAAATTATGTAACATTCTGGCTATGCAGTGCACCGACTACAATAGAATTTGGTAATTTTGCGTTCATATTAAAGCATTTCTGTGCGGTATTGATTTTAACATTGAGGAATAGTTGGATCTAATTTTTCATTACCTAAAAACTAAAACCATAGATGTAAAACAAGTCGCAGAAATATCGAGGAATACTCATGTGCAAAAATAGTTACCGTGAATGGGCTCACGTAATTGAATGCAATTGGAAGATAAAATCACACAATAAAAGAGTTATGTACACAAAAGCGAACAAACAAAGGCGTAAAACTAATCTTATTGCGGGAGAGGACAATGCAGAGTGGAAATGGAGATATGATCGTAGACGCCCTTAGGTCTGCCGGTGGCAGCGGCCATATTTGCCGCTCGAATGGCCAACAATGCGGCATTCGATGTGCGAAAAGCCCGTCACTCGTTACCGAAAGTTAATAGGGCTTTTGTAGAGCTACCGGCCGACACTTGTAATGCAATTAACTTGAACAATGGAGGCATCGTTGATGAATTGTGCGTTTTCGACGCCTCGCAGAAGACTATAATCTCCATTGTATAAAGATGAATAAAGTAATATAGTTGTTTGACAACTGAGAGTATTTAAACTTTTCTATATTGAAGCTGAAAGCTTTATGGAAATTAAAGAAACTGGAAGTCCTATATTTTTGCATTAACTAATTTAAATCATTATGCACACTAATTTTAAACTACTACATTTTTTAGTTGTGTGATATTATTTTAAACTGAAGTACCTATTTAGAAGTATGTTTAAAATTATGATTATTTCCTAATAGACATTAAATAATATTACATGTTAACTCAGGGTATTGAAACGTATTTATAACTTTTTTTTATTGCTAAAAATATCCCATCCATAATGTTGTGATGGCAGATTGAAATGTAAACGCGGACCACACGCAGTTTTCTACACTTGTACACGCTAAGTCGAGTGGAAGTAGCAACACGCATCCCAGGAAACCTCATTGATGAATACAACAAAATAGAGTCTATTCACGATACATATTACCAGTTCAGTAGCTTGTCAAATACTTACAAAATTCGGTCCATTCATTGTCTGCGGATAACGATAAATAAAATGTATTGATTGACTGTTGTGCACAATAAAATAGTATTGAGTCTTCTCGATACAGATATTAGGCGATATCTTTTGAAATATGCATACAATTTTACACTCGAACAAATTTATGTTGGAACACCTGAGTAATGAAAGCCCAATAGAATAATGTTTAATCTATAGATAGCTGATAGAAACCGGTTTAACAAGACATTTAAAATTAAGAAATTATACTTTAGAGAAATAGGTAGGTACTCTTTAAAAAACAAGGTATTTTTTTCATGTAAAAGTATCGTAATCTTCAGTGTTTACAAGTAGAGGTACCTAGTAAATATTTTGCTCAAGTGTAATATTTTTAATATTATTTTTAATAATATAATCACACTTAACTAAGTTAATGTGTTTTGCATGGACACGAGAGCATAATTCAATTTTCTAAAGTAAACTTTTATAATTTTATTTCTACAACTAATATAATTGTTTCAGGTATGGTTTAAAAACCGTCGTGCTAAATGGCGAAAACAAAAGCGAGAAGAACAAGAAAGACTTCGTAAGTTACAAGAAGAGCGGGAGTGCGGCCGTGCATTGGCTCAGCAAAGGGCACACATCTCGTCGCCGCTACGGCCGCCGCCCGCGCCTCCTACGCCTAGGTCTTATACCGATGAATCTGAGGACTCTGACCTGGAGGTCGCCTAAAGTGATGTGATAAAAATACAGCACAATCTACCCCACATGTGTCAGATACAATCCTTGCATTTTACGCCGTGAAACTCAGAACGAAACAAATAGTTTTTTCAAGGTCATGGCATATTTTTATAATTTAACAAAATTAAACTACCTTAACACGAAAGCAAGTCTAACAAACAATGGCTCTTATTTTCACATTGATACGATTAGGTACGAGTATTATGTCAGTAAGTAATTTTAAAATGGGAACAAACTTTTAACGCACATGTACCAACTGTATATTAAAAATCTATTTATTTTGGTTTGAGGTTAGGTCGCTAAAAACAAGTGTTTTTCTGATTCGTGGGTATTAGCGTTTTGAGGAAATTATTAATCCCTAGGGAATGGACAGTTTTTGCCTTTACCCTATACATGGATAAGGAATTTTTAAAAGATGCAGTGGACATTAATAAAAAGTGTAGTGCTTAGTGATTTCCAAAACTTGTGTTCCGAAAGTTGCGGTTCGTCGAATATTGTGCATATTTTTTGTAATTTAAGTTGCTGTAGAGAATTTGTAACTTTTATTTACTAAACGTAAGAAGTAGATATATACCTACATCATTAAGCAGTAAAAATAGTTAATTTTATTTATGTAAGGACATGTAAGTATAGGTACTAAATTATACCATATCTGTATTTTAGTCGTAACCCAGAAATCTGTATGCACTTTTTTATGGTCTCAAAACATTTCAGTAAAACTTTCATTAGAGTTAATTGTGACAGTTCTACATTTCTACTATACAGTATCTAAATTTAACTCATGGCGTAGGCATACAAATTTATTACCTTCTGGCGATACATAAATGTTGTTATTTATTAACAATAAATTATGTTTGATCAAAACGAGGGGAGTTTTGTAGATTCGCATAGATATCTAATAAATATTTTAATATAATATTGTTCAGAATTCTAGTAATCATATAAATCAGGTATAAGATTGACTCATATAATAATAAGCAATAGTGCAATGGAGTTAAATAGTAGGTATATTTTATACATTATGAAGAGCCAATAACTGATCTGGACTGTTGATATATGGATAATATGTACTTGAAATGTATCTGAATTACTCCTGAAAATTGAGGTTCTACACTATAAATATTAAATTACGTATACACAACAGCCAGAGCTCAGAACAAATAGTAAACCTACTTGTTTAACTTTACAGTATTGTCTAGCTAAAATCTTTAACTTTTAGTAGCTTTTTGTAAAGTTGCAATAATAGAATATTCATGTACCTACGTTGTGTACCATAGTATATATAACTAGCAATTAAAGAATAAAGTCGCTTACTCATTGTTCTTTGTATTAATTGATTTTTTATCAAACGCCATTATATATAGCTTAAAATAAACCTACTTGGTTAAGATTCAATATTTAGGTTTCTACATACACATGCTAACATGAGTATTTTATAATAACTGCTTATTACTGACCTAAATATTAATTAATCTCAGTTCTACATATTTGTTATTACGAAGGCTGATTAGGCACCATAAGTTATAGGTAAATGCAATATATCGCATCATGCGCATACTAATGATAGAGGGATCGTGGTCACTATAACCTTGGATTATGAATATACTAGGTGTCGTAATCTTTTTTATTAAAATAAAATCATTCATAAAGATCATTGATTATTGATTGTCCGTACTTGCGTAACTACCTACTTTCATTTAATTACTCTGTATAGGTACTATTGTAAGTTGAGTAACTCCTAGATGCAAGCTTTTCGTATCTAGGTTTTTTAGGTAATAATAATTTTACTTTTTACCTACATTTGAGACAACTATAAGTTACAAACCATGATTACCTATAAAGAGATACTGTTACATTTACGACTAATGCGAGCATAGGGTTATATGTGGTATAGGGGAAATAAAAATTTTGATGAAATAATACCAAAACTATTAAGGATAAACAGTATATTTTAAAATCCAGTTCATTTAAATTGCTTTACATTGACGTCTAACCAATAAGTTTGTGTTTGTATCATATTCACAGTTTAAAGGTAACCAGTATTACGAGTAGTTTTCCTACTCAATATACCTAATCGTTTTTAATAATATGCGAGAGGATACGAATAAGTATATGCATAGGGATAGGAGTATGCCAGTGGGGTACTGTAGGAAGCAACGTAGGCTGGGGCGGCAGCGGCGTAGTAGCCATATGTGTCCACTAATACTTGGGGCTTGGCAACCGCTGATGCAACCAACATCAGAGCAATAACGAAGAGGCACTGCAAGTAAAAATAAAGTGAGCAGGTAGTTTCTACAACCATTTAATAGGTACTAGGAGACCTATGTTGGCTTTAGAGTGCGACTCTCATCCCTGAGGTCGTAGATTCGAACCCTAGCTGTGTAGCCTATGAACAATCTATGAACACATTGAACACTTGCTCGTAATGAAAGCATCGTGAGGAAACGGGCATGCCTTAGACCCTAAGAAGTCGTCGGCGTGTGTCAAAAACAAAAGATTTGCCTTTTAAAAAAAAAAATACAGAAACATATACAGAAATCTGAAGCATAGACTTTCAAAGGTTACGGCCAATATTCTTTTATTTACTAGATACTAACATGTCTAAGTTTAGCATGCCGAAGATATACTAAATATAATAGTGTCATAAAAATAAATTCACTTGACAAAATATACGAATTACGTACCTATAGTGACATCATGGTCAAGATTAAGCACGCGATGCGTCGGAATAGTGTGTGTCATATATAAAATGGGCATATAATAATAATATTTAATATACATTTAAAGTTTGTCAGTAACACTTTCTTTGCCTACAATACGCGTATTAAGTTATTAATTATTAATACGCGGCTTAAGGTCACCCGTTGCATTCCACCACTTCCTATTACATAATATGTAGATAATTAAATTACTTGGTGATGATTTGTACAATTTATTGTTAAATGCTTAACAGTAATACTAGAAGAGCTTTTCCGTCTCATTGCTTAATTTTTAGTTTAATTTGGTAACACTTTTCATTTAAAAATAATCACAAATGAATATGAAAAATATATATTAAGATAAATACTATGCACCAACTCATTTTAGAGACCTAATATTTTTTTCTTGAACATTCAACTTGAAGATGTATCTGTTATACACAAGATTTTAAGCAATATTAAAGACACAAAATAATTATAATTACATCCGTAACGATTAATGTATAATAAACTTACCTGCTTGTACATGTTGAAAGATTTTAGACAACAAAGCTCAATCTAGATTATCGACTAGACAGGATTGCTGCCGACTGCTGCGACTGAATTGCTTTTCAAACACTTCTCGATAACTTATATACACCTAGAGATTGACAGCTCGTCGTGATCGGAATATCATAGGCAATATAAATGTTCAATGATACCGGACAAATGTCGCATCACTACCAACTCATTTCCATATAAGAACTGGATCAAAAGGTAACAATGAATAATGGGTCGTTGAATAGCAAGTTATTACTTTAATGTTCCCATCATTACTTGTAGGATGTTTTTTTCGGGGTTACCATTGTGACTAGGTATGTACTTATACCTAGTCACGTGTATGTGTATTGTTATGACAAGGTTTTCAGAATTATGTAGTGCTTATCATTGTTAGGGCCTAGTTGTAAGTCTTTACGCAAAAAAAAATAGAGAATTCACTTTAAGAAATATTTTACTCTTAAAAGAAAAAAAAATGTAATAGGTTTGTGAAATGTACGCAATTCGTAACAATTTTCTTGTTTTAAAGCACGCAAGACAGTCGGCAAATAATCACCATTATGGTGAAAAAAACCGAGACGAAGATTTGTACATATACTAGATAATTTCATACGTTCCAAGTACAATTTTAATTCTCATTAAATTCAATCAAAGCCAAAAAATATGGATGGAAACCTATACTTTAGATCAAGTTGGCCAATTGCCTATTCTAAGTTTACTTTTTGTTTCCTTAAAATTCAAACCATGTTTTTAACCAGCAATCTACAAATTTGTTACTGAATACTGATCGAAGCACAAAACTACGATTTTATTACCAACGAACCAATACTTCTTTCAGGTTGAACAGCAGGCACAAAAGTCTCCTCCATTGAAGGGCTACGGGGCTATAGTCAATAGTCATGTTCACCTTTAATAAATGAATCAGAATCTAAACTGATCATACACATTTGTGGATTCAATTCTTTTGTAAAATTAAATACCCTGTTATATCTCGGAGCTTGTGGGATTTCAAATTAATAAAGTACCAAGTTCGAAAATAACGGGTCAAGTAATTGCGGTGAGGGGTTTCTTTTTGTGTCAGTGGCTCCTTGGTTCGTACGTTATTTATATTAAGGAGATTTAAGCTTACAGAGTTATTTAAAAGATTTGATATTATTCGTTGGCAGCGTAATGTGTAATTTAGTAGCGATATAAAAAAATCTGACACTAGAATGAATGAATTATTCCTAGACCAAATTTTTCGGTTTTGTATGAGATGCGTTTTACTTTATTTCATTAAATAAATTCCGTTTGCTAAATAAATTTTACCGTGGAATAATTTATCTGATTAGTTTGATTTTAAAATAAATAGATAGGTTTTACTATTCATAATAGTCCTTTAATTAAGTATATATTTCCAATCGCGATTGTCTGCATAGATTTATTTATTAAGTCTAAATAGTTAGTTTATTCGCCATTCAGAATAAATGATTTCGATTGCAAAGTAGTCACTGTCAACTGATCTGAACTAATCCCTACGATGCTATTGTTGAAATGGAATATCACTTTAAATTTAAGTAGTAGGGAGATCTTACTACTTAAATTTAAAGTCGGACTATTATTATTAATTACTATAACATCATCGATCATGCCGCTGTACCTTGTGTGTTCGGTGAATATCAATGATGCGTGAAAATATCAGTCGTTCACGGCGTATAGTAACTAAAACGAAACTATTGCTATTATTCTGGCTTGCAATATACCTATCAATTTCCATTCTTATCTCGTCTCGCAATTTGAACGCGCCAGTGCGGAATAGTCAAGATATCTAAAGGTGAAATGAATACATTCCTGAAGAAAACCAAATACAGTATTTAAAGACTAATACGGCCTTTATCATAAAACATGTACCGTCGTTCTTACTATGGTTACGATGTATGTCATGTAAACCAGAAATAAAATTATTATTAGACATAATAAAAACAATGTACAGTAACCGTACTTAGTCTATGTTTTATAACGTCGTGACTGTTTTGACGGGCTCAAACAAGTATTGCACGTCAAAGGCGACTGTTACGACGCTAAAAAAACTTGTATATCGGGGTAATTGACGTCATGCTGTCAAGTATTAAAAAAACCAAAAAGAGTAACTATTTTATTCGTCATTCAATTTTTGTCGTATATTTCTTTTAGCATTATTAATTTTTCTTTTCTTGAATTCTACAGGTCCATCACCAAGTGAGTCCACTCGCTTTTCCTTAAATTTTACAACTTCCGGTTCAACGACTACTGGTGGTAGATGAACTTCTTTCTTTGGCAACTGCAAATCAATTTTCTCTACAGGCCTGAAAAAATTCACCAATAAGCGAATTTTATAATAAAAATAATACAGGGAATTTAATATTAGATCATGCAATGCATTATGTACTCGTATGTAATAAACTTTTCAAATATTAGTTAAACATAATATAGCCAATAGGCCTTCCCCCCTTTATACATTTTGCCAAACTTGACAAATATGGAAATTTCATAGCTAAGAAATTTTTAATTTACTACAACTTGTAATATACTTACTCTTGCACAACAGTTTCCCATTTTCCATAGGGCTTGCTGCTTCGAGGTTCAGGCCCATAAGAAAACATTGTTGGAGCAGGTTTTTCCGGCTTTGCAGCTAATTCTTTCATACGTTCTCTCACTAAATGTGCTTTAACCTCTATCATCGCTTCTTTTTGCTTTTCTTTCCTAAAATAATTAAATAGTTTTTCTAATTAATTTTACAGGTAGAATAAAAATAAACCAAAAATTTTACATAATAAATATAATGTTGAGATTTGCACGGACTTTCTTTTATAGCATATTAAGGTAAATCCTACTAATATTATAAACGGATGGATGATTATAACTCTTTCACGTAGAAACTACTAAATGGATTTTAATGAAACACTACAATAATACAGTTTACACATCAGAATAACACATAGGCTACAATTTATAAAGATATTGTGTAAATGGTCCAAAATATCAAGTAAGTAGAAAAAAATCTAGCATCTGCGAGCTATTCTGGCGTGCGCCAAACCATACACGGTAATGTATGATGGGAATGTTTGTCTTAAATAGTCGTACAAAAAAGCCCGCCACATTTTATATGTCTTATGTGTAAGTCATTATAACCAAAATAGTGAATCGTTACTACAATAAAAATTTATAATTCATTTCAAATGCACAATTGGTAGCAATAAATTGATTCCTAAATGAAAATAGACAAAAGACAAGACATTTCACGCTAAGTATATCATAATTTAATAATTAATATTGATTTAATCCTGCGCAGATGTAAAGATTTCGCGGGCACCAGCTAGATTAATATATATTAATATATTTTTTTACATACTTTCTACTGAAAGAGCTGGAATAGATGTAAGTTAAATACAGGTGTGTCTGAAGGTATACCCTAACATCAAAAAGAGACGGTGCTCGGTCATCGGTCAAAACTAATAGGCACCAACGCCCTTCAACCTATTAATAATTTAAGGTTTTATTATTGTTGTGGGTAGCGTAATGGAGGGGATATTCTGACGTGTCATTTTTTGTAAAAAAGGGCATATTGAGAACATTTATACAACGAAGAAATTAATGGTGTGGTATTGGTAATTTGGATGTAATGGTAACTTGTGTTGATGGAGGTAGTTTCTGGAGCCCATTTTCAATATTTTTAAAGAGAATTACATTAATTTTAATTTTTCGAATTGATTAAATGCCTTCAATAATTAATTAGTGCAAGTGATGAGACAGACATATTTATAGGTAAGGTTTCAGGACCAAATTAATTTGGTTGTTACTTGTTTTAAGCTTGATATCACTTTTGAGGCTACTCCTGAGTCATAATTGTAAAACGGTATGAGAATATTCGTATGTACGGAGAATATTGCAGCACAGTAAGTCAGGTTACTGAGTCTGATAGTGACCTAATCTATAGCAATAGAACATGCCCTCAAGGTATGGTCAAACAGCCTGCAGGATCATTACAGCAGTGTGACATCCACTTAGCGTCGCTGTTCCGCCCCGTCCGCTGTTTAACGAAACCTTCAGCTAGTGAAATTTTTATAGTTTTTGCAGGGAGATGTTATACATACATTGTGTATTGGTTAAAGATAATACAGCATGGTACTTGCAAAGGTTTACACTCTGTACATAGACTGGTATTTGGTTGTAAAACATGTCCTGTAGAATGGATTGAAATTGAGTTGAGTCAAATTGAGAAGTATGTATTAAATTTAAATTTGCTAAAACAATTGTGGAGTTTTTTTGGGTTGGTTGAAGTCACCCTGTTTCTGAGAAAAAGATTGAATGTATCATTAAACACCAAAACCTGAGAACATTGAAGAATTGCTAGCCTTTTTTTAGGTTGAATAATTATTATGAGAGCTACTATTCAAAACACTGCAAAGGTTACATGACAAAAGATAAATCTAAACAAATAGAAAGTAATGGTCATAGATACCATACATAATACACAACAAGCTAGCCTGTACTATAAAGAATAATTTTTGTTTGTTACATAAAAAGAAGGGTTTGTGGATACCTGGTACAGTGTGAAGTAATGTTGGAACAGTGTTAAGTAATTATGGAGAATCAAACGGTCAAATTAAGCTTCCATCATTAATATGAGTATTGTCATACATACAATATATGTATGACTAATAAGTACTTACAATATTTTTTTCTGTTTTTTGTCATTTCTCAGTTTCTTTTCTTCTTGCTGAGCTATAGAGAGATAATTATCTGGTTCATCCCATGTTGTTTCTGCAAACAACCAACAAAAATGATAACTTTGTATTTTAAATTATTTCTTACATAAACTAATTACTTGGTGGTAAATTATTAAAATGTTTATAGAATGCTTTTGTTACTATAGATAATAATATTTTGTTTCTAATGTTTTTGTGTATAAAATCAGTAAAGTAGTTTCAGTGTGTATTTTAAATACATATAAATATATACCAAAATCAAGCCTTATATCTTTATAAAAGCTTTATAATATAATAATTGATATCAAATTATTCAAATAACTAAGAACAAGCCTACCATTTGTTTCTATATTCCAGAAATATGGCTTGGCATCATCATTCTTTACTTCTTTCCAGAGTGGTTCTTTGTTGGTAATTACACTTGGTGCAATAATATCACTGTTGCAACCATCTTGCTCTAGCATTTCATTAATATTCTGACAAAAAATTACAATAGTTACACATTTAAAAATTATTATCAATTTGTTTATAGATCACTTAACTTAAATAGTCAATATTTAAATCTAATAAAAAAATGGTTGAGTCGATAATCAACATCTTAATGTCAAAATTGGTCTATTCTTGAAAAAATAGTTTAATATACTCAGGCGTCTACATATTACCTTTGAAGTTAAATCTGCATTATTTTGGACATCTTTCAAATAGGCACTCATTGCAGCCTTTTCCATTTTTTGTAACTCATTATCAAGCTTTTCTTTAGCTTTAAATTCCTTTGCACTTCGTTTACTAAGCTGGGATATATGCTTTTTGACACTTTCTTTATGTTTTTTGCCATTTTCATGAAAAGATATAGACTGAAAAAAAGGACTTCAATTAAGTAAAATGCAAAATAGTATACAAGTTATGTATTCATCTGATTATAAAGACATACAACTTTATTATCTGCAAACCAACATTTACAAAACTCGCAATATTTTCGAGCCTGAGATTGCCAATATTCTGTCCTGAAAATAACAATAATAACAAGCCTAATTAAACAAACGACATATAATATGATTAAAACAAGTAGGTAGTACAGTATAATATATAGAATAGTATACATTATGTTGCACACTGCATTAGTTTACTGTATGTACACAGAGTTCCTTACAACTACAAAAAATATAATAAAGTAAAATAATGCATTAAGCGATTATAACTTGTAAGACAAGTTAATTATCAGAAACTAACAAAATAATAAGTAAATCAACCTTACATGATTAGTTCCTTGCTATCTATAATAAATATAAAAATTAATAATAATAAATATGAATTATTGAATTAGTAATATTAAATATGAATTATTGGATTGTCACTCTGAATTAACTAATATTTAGTTTAAATTTAATAATTATAGAGCAATGTTTTTCTACATTAAAAGTTGGTGAAAAAGACCACAGTCCACAGACCATACTATGTTAAAATCTAAATTCTTGTCAAACATATTATTAACTACTCTGTGATGAATGGGTTGATATAGTGCGTTTTCCAATTACAGAGCACTTTGCGACTCAGTGTCGCACAATGCCGCATAATGCTGAAGCTTAATAATTGGAACGTGCATCAGCAGAGTGCGCTAAGTCAGTGTTGACAAAAAAATGGTCTGAATAGAGTTAGCAACCTCATTAATGTATGAATAATGTGGTAAACAACAATAATTGGTTGAAAACTTTTTACGCTTAATTTAATAATCAAATTATTTCATTAAAATTTTTTTACCGAAATAAGAGAAAACCTTTAAAGAATATAAAGTTTTAACAAGCTAAATTAACAGTAAAATATTTCGTTTCATGTAAGAAGTTTACATCATTTACGTTTTGAGTAATATTTTTTAATGATTTCTAAAAAAATTATATACTTTTTCAAAACCATTGCAATTTTTTCCAAAGTATAATCCTGTAAAGTAAATTTGTTTACAGATCCGAATTTTAAAATAAAATTGTATTCATATTTTAAATGTGGAATATAAAAAAAGTAACTATTAACCTTCATCCATACTAATATTTTTTTTTTTAGCAGTTTGAAATAACTTTAATTATTTTCAAAATCTACGACGAAACGAAAGCCTTACAAATTTTTCAACAATAAATAATATTTACTAACGAAAATTTTGATAAATGCCAACTTAAAGAAAAATACTGGTCAATTTTCTGTCACTGTGTTGGTATTATTTGCGAGAGCATTCGTTTTGAGAGTGCTCAATAATTGTGCGCAGCGTTGCTGTAGTTGGAACACTCAACGTTGAGCATTATGCCGCAAAATGCGCTCTAGTGCTGTAATTGGAAAACGCTTTGAGTGTTCCAACTACAGCAACGCTTTGCACAATTGAATATGCAACTTAACGAAATTGGTTAAATAAAGTTTAACAAAAGGCTTTTATTATCATAGACATGAATACAAATACAATTATTTCATTTTACCTTATTACTACTAAGATTATTACAGAATTTCATTAATTGTAATAGAATTATTACAATCATTGTTATCGTTATTATATATTTTTGTTATTAATGGCTTTGAATCTCTTCGGATCAACCGTCCAACCGACAAGAAAAAGATGGCGCGTAACCGAAAAACGTGCCGATTTGCTACAAAATTTCTCCCATACGTCGTTTCACTTCTTACGTGTGTACACCTAGTACACGCACACATTTTTATTTTTATTAATTTCTAATATAATATAACTTTATTTCTGGGTTATAATGAATTACATCATGAAATAAAAGATAATATCCAGTTTATGTTTAGAGAGGAAAATGCAAAAAGCTATTTTATATCATAAAATATTGTAAAAAATTGTATTTTAGTTTTTAAATTAATTCATATATATAATTTTAAGTTAAGTTTCATTTAATTTCTACGAAAAAAATATTTTGACATGTTTTGTTGGTTGCCAGTGTAAATAACAACATTGGTAAATCGTAGGTCACACCAAATGAAAATAGCGCAAATTACGGTTTTATATATTGCAACACACCGGTCTGTCGTTTCAATTGGTTACTTTGTGATGTCGTCGTCGAGAATCAAGTGTCGTCGTCTTTTATAGAGTTTTATCAAGGTAATATTAAATGTAAATTAAGTCATATGCACTCAATTAAGTTTTTTCTACTTCTTTGTGATTTTCTCACGTTTAAATTATTATAATTAGGGATTTTACTAACACTTTCCATGGTAGTTTGTTTTTGAGGCGGCCATATTAAAATTTTAAAATCGTTCTCTCAAAGGTCAATTTAATCTTTCTGTATCTTAATAATCAATTGTTTATATTCAGTAATAATCATAGTTTAGTTAAATGTTTCTCATTTATTTGTTTTCCATCCATCTATGTTATTACAAACAATTGTAACAGAGAAACTGCGTCGATAAATAAATTGTATAAGTACTGAAAGATCTTACTGTTGTTGACGCGTCTATTTTTTCTTTTTTGCTATTTATGTGCTGCTAATAACTTATTATCTTTGTTTTTTACTGTTGCAGATATCCAGAGAATCCACTTGCTTACGTGATTTACTTCCTAAATATATGTGTCGAAAAAGTGGCTTATCGTGAAATTTGTTTTGTTGTGGACTGAACTAGATTTGAGATAAGTTTCTAATTTTAGTCATCCTACTAAGAAAAGTGTATTAATGATGACCGAAAACAGAATTAGTGCAATTAATCACGTCGGAAACAGTATAAATAATCAGAAAGGGTAAGTTTTCTTGGTACTGTAACTACCTGCATTGTTCTTCATTCTCATTTTTCACTCTAACGACTTTTATTTAATTATAGAGATGTTGATAAAACTGTTGATGACATGGGATGGAAATCAAAATTAAAACTGCCTCCTAAAGACGGAAGAATAAAAACCAGTGTGAGCATTTACTTATAGTAATTTATACTTATATCTTACCTAAATTAATTTTAACATTTGCAGAGGTTGATAGTATAACATTGTGAATTTTAGTACCTATTGCTTATTTATTTATATGCATGCATAGGTCTAGAAAGGGAAAAAGTTTACAATATTGCGTGGACATTGTTAATTAATTGATGCAATTTACATTAACAAACATTATATTAGTGTAAATATAATTATAATTTGAGATGAAAATATGTCTTTTCGAGTAGGTTTAATAATTTTTTCATTTAATAAGGCCAGATTTATCAAACAATCATTGTAAATACATTTTTTTATCTTTTTATGCAATGAGTATTTATTATCTTAACTATTTCTGTTAATGATTTATGCATTCCAAAGAATTGTGTTGTTTTAGTTCTTTCACTTATTAGTGTTTTAAAAAATTTAGGATGTAACAGACACAAGAGGAAATGAGTTTGAAGAATTTTGCCTCAAGAGAGAAATCCTGATGGGTATTTTTGAAAAAGGATGGGAAAAGCCATCACCTATTCAAGAGGCTTCAATACCCATCGCTCTCAGTGGTAAAGATGTACTTGCTAGGGCCAAGAATGGGACTGGAAAAACGGGTGCATATTGTATTCCAGTAATAGAACAGGTAGATATTGTGTGTGTGTGTTATGTCTGTATGTAGGTATTTGAGAAAAATTATCTTATGATGATATTGTTTGGATTCCCCTTCACTTTCTATAAGTGATAACACCAATGCTGATAATACTTTATCATGATGTTATACTTGTGTTTTTTGTTATGCAGTACTGACCTTTAATTTTTTTTAAGGTGGATCCTAAAAAAGATTGTATCCAAGCTTTAATTGTGGTACCAACAAGAGAACTAGCATTACAAACATCACAAATCTGCATTGAGTTGGCAAAACACACTGATATACGTGTGATGGTGACAACGGGAGGCACAAACCTCAGAGATGACATCATGCGTATATACCAAAATGGTTCGTTTATTTTCATAATGCTTTATATCCACCCTTCTTTCATTTACTATAAACTTATGATTATATTACAAAAAAGCATAGAATTATCCTTTGGAATGTTTATCACATTCAGTAAAGTAGCATTTTACTGAGTTAGTGTGGTTTTTGTATTACAAATTTGTACTAATTTAATTTTTTTAATATTTAAATTTTGCTAAATAAAAATCTTTACTTCAGTTCAAGTGATAATTGCCACACCTGGTCGTATTATTGATCTCATGGACAAGCAAGTAGCTAAAATGGACCAGTGTAGAATGTTGGTACTTGATGAAGCTGACAAACTTCTGTCTCAAGACTTCAAAGGAATGCTAGACTTGGTTATCTCAAGGTATGTAGGTTTTTTTGTTGTAAATTATGATTAACAAGCGTAATATGACTTATACTATTGTGTTAATATTAAAATTACTAAACAAAGTTCAGTGAATATGGTTTTTGAATCGCAGCATGTTTATTAGTTTTTGCTTAATTAATGGCTTATTCTATCTGTATATAAAACCCCACAGTGTATAGTTATATAAATAAAATTTCAGATTACCAAAAGAACGCCAAATCTTGCTATTCTCAGCCACTTTCCCATTAAGTGTAAAACAGTTCATGGAAAAACATCTCCGGGAACCATATGAGATTAACCTGATGGAGGAACTAACACTGAAAGGAGTCACACAATATTATGCATTTGTACAAGAAAGACAAAAAGTGCACTGTTTAAATACACTCTTTTCAAAGGTACAAGTCTGTGAATTGATTTTATCCTTGAATATTATGTGTGAGAATTTATGATTTAAAAGTAATGTTATCTTCTTTGTTACAGTTACAAATTAACCAATCAATAATATTTTGCAATTCGACTCAGCGCGTGGAGTTGCTCGCCAAGAAGATAACAGAGTTGGGTTATTGTTGCTACTACATCCATGCGCGGATGGCGCAAGCGCACAGGAACCGCGTGTTCCACGACTTCCGCGCGGGTTTGTGCCGCAATCTCGTATGCTCAGATCTGTTCACGCGCGGTATCGACGTGCAAGCCGTGAACGTCGTCATCAACTTCGACTTCCCGCGCATGGCCGAGACGTATCTGCACCGCATCGGGCGGTCGGGCCGCTTCGGTCATCTCGGTATCGCCATCAATCTCATCACGTACGAGGATCGGTTTGCTCTCCACCGTATCGAGCAGGAACTCGGCACGGAGATAAAGCCGATCCCGAAGGTAATCGACCCCGCCCTGTATGTGGCGCGCGTCTCCGAAGAAGATGACGGCGCGGACAAGTAACGCCGCCGCCTTTCGATGACTACAAAAACAATTTTGTAAAAAGTGTAATGAATTTATTATAACAAAATGTGAGTGTATATAGTTTATCGTGATATAAGACACTGACCTTTGAGAAGGTTACTTTTTTAAAGTGTATATAAACAAACATCGGGTCTCGTGAAAGGTACCCCGGACGCTCTTTGTCCATATTGGATTCTGTGCGTGGTTTCCTATGATTGTTAAAAAGTAAAAATATTTATCAGAACACCTATTGTGTGAGTCTATCTAGATTTGTATGTGGATTTAAAATAAATTGTGGTAGACTTTCAGCTTTAAAATTAAGTCCTATCCATATTGTTATGATTTGAGCTAGCACCAGTTTTATTTCATGTTGTAATAACATTCAAATTAATATCACTTCAAAATTTCTGTTGTATGGGTAGGTTATAAGTCTAGCTCAAATATGCAAAGTTAAAAAAATTAAAACAGATTATTGCTGTCAGTGTTTAAAGCATTGTTTCTCTCCGCTTGAAACAATGCATTGTATGTCAAGCCGTTGTTATTACTAAGCCAGGTTAAACATCTAGAGTTGGAGAGAGAAAGGAGTAAATGTAACTCTTAACAAATTGAGATGTCGTGAAAATTTAACTACATTTATGGATATAACCTGGTTTCACTTGTGTGCTTCCTTTATGTCATTAATTATTGAAGCGGTAAAGTCACATAATATTAAAATAAAAATAGCCCTTTGCAACTTGAATTTCAAGGTTATCATTGGGCTGTCTAAGCTTCAAATTCAGCTTATAAAGAATTAAAACCTGTGACTGTAACAAGGCAGAGGAATGGTTACAATTTGTAACGGCTTGCAAATTGCTCATTGCTCTGTCTGAGGGATAATGGGAGCATTTGTGTTCATATTGTGAAAATGCTCTCTGGGGTTCTAAAAATTGGTGGATTTCTCGTGAAGAGTTGTGCTATTTGGTCAGCATATCTTCAACTCTATTGAATGTCATTTATTTATACCAAAATAGAGACTGCCTTGTCAGTATTGTTGGGATTATTTCAATATTTTGTCGATTCATTGTTAACTACATAGTAGACAAAATTTTTCAAATCTATAAGTAGTTAAATGTAAAAATCTTGTTTTTTGAAGTATTTAAAACATTGTCAAAATTACAATCTTTATCTGTGATACATTTCAGTGTGTGAAAGTAAGCCTGGTGAGCTATTGGGATATAACTTCGATATTTCGTCTTCCGACAGGTCTGATTAACTTAAACGTGTAGGGTCTAGATGTGGTGATACATTAATTGAGGTACAAAGTAAGATACAAAACAAATTGTGTTATTTATACTCATTTGTGATCCAGGCACTGACGGAATTAGCATATCAAAGATATTTTTCTATAGGTTTCAGTTAAATCATGCTCTGATGAAAATTTACATCTCATTCGACTTAATCAGAGATAGGTGCCCTCAGGTGTTTCATCGTATTAATTCGCTTCTTAAATTGGATATTCCTAGCAAGGTAAACTTCAAGTTGAATAGTATTTATTTTCGTGAAAAATTGTTTTAATTCGATGAGCCTGTTCGGTACCTAATGACGAAATATTTGTGATTCTTATATTGTTCTCATTATTTATGTTAATTTACTAGTTTAAAGAAAATATATTGTTGTTGAGAGTGGGCCAAAAAATAAACTCTTCACATTAAAAGCTGTGTATTATTGTCAATTTCCAAAGGAGTGCTTTTACTGGACTAATTTCAAATAATAATTATGAATTTTAACTCTTCTTAAGCCGCGTATCGACTACGCGCTCCAAGAGGGCGAACATTGGCGCGCGCAATGGATACCACTTTGGAACGCGCGCCAATGTGTTCGTTGGAGCGCCCGAACGCGGAGCGGTCCGTTCCGACCGGTGTCGGTTTTTTACCACGCATCAATCGTGGCGCGCGCGCCAGTTGGGACGGACATATCGTATTTTTTTGTGTTTGTTGCGCTCCCAATTATGGGATAACCAAAGTTGCCGTAAATTAATACAACTGTATGGTACAAAAGTTTTTTATTGTGTTTTCTACCACTTCGAACTGCATATCTCTTATAAGTGTCACTCCATACTGCATTCTTTTTCGGTACAGCTCTTTTATCCACCAACGCACTTTTCGTTTCTGCTTTTTCTTGTTTATAATACTGTTAATAATTACAAAAGCTGCTGCTGCTCGTACACGACTGGCTTCCATGATGAAGGGTCGAACACTGGAACAGTTGCCACGCGCGCCAGGCGCGCTTAGTTGATATACTTCAAATATTTGGAACGCGTTTCACGGAACGCACTCTCGGAGCGGTCATTCATGGCGCGCGCGCCAGGAACGCGTAATCGATACCCAGCTTTAGTAAGCAGTAAAATTAATATGAACGAGTGTAAATAGTCGTGCCAAAGACCAGTAATTTCATATTGTAATCTTTAATAGCAAGCGGTATTAAAACCAATCGGCAAAGACGAAGTAAATAGGCTAACTATTGCACGTTCACGGCACATAATTACAAATTTTGACGTTGGATGTCACAAGCCGTATCAAAATAGGAAGTTGGTGCCTAATAATTCTAAATCCTTAAAAATCGCCGCTAGATATCGTTATAAAAATCCTACGCACTGACGTGGAAGGATTGGCGAGGTTGGCTATCTTCTGTTCTTATTTATTAAAGTACATAGTTTTAAGTAATCTTAAAGATTACCAATGTTTTCTATTTTCTAGTCAACCTATCTTTGTAATGAATTATCTTTGCTTAGCTAGTCACGGCAAATTTTTAGCCGCAATGTCTCCAAAACGAAATCGATTAGTAATATCGGTTAAATTATGCAGTGTTTTCTGAAATAAAAAAAACAAAACAAAATGAAGATTAATTATTAATTTTAAAAAATGCTAGATTTAGTTTCTACAATTATTCCTTATAGACCACAAGCCCATGAACAAAAATACCTGTGAAATAACCCAACGTGAATTACGCTTAGAAGGCTGTTACTATGTCTGAAAATAGCTCTGAGCACTATGCCGTCATTTCTGAGCGGTACATGTGAGTACGTGAGTGAATGCACTTTCTCAGGTACAATTGGGGAATTTCGACTAATTATTAATGTACGGCTTTGTTATAAGTGTATAGATGATTAAAAATAAATGTCGAAAAACCTAGTGCCGTACTAAAGTGATGGTGCCGGAAGTCTGTGCAAATTTTTAATTCGACGACAGTTGCAGAAGCAATATAGGTCATTTATTACTGTACGGGATTTGTGCGATTCCTTTTGGACACATATACAGATACTTTACTCGTAAACGCCGTACATATTTCCAGCGGAGCGGTCGAAAGCCAAGGGTCGGAACCCTACCCTTACACCCATATACCCTAAGGTCATTGTAAAATGTACGGCAACATGTTCAAAATATTATTTAACACGGACAATAATGTTTTATAATTATGCCGTCCAAAAATTATAGTTAATATTTGTGTAAATAAATATTTATCGAAATTTCAGGATTTACCAAGTTCTTACTGCTGTAAGATCAGAGAATAATGTACGGCAACTTGTTTTTTTACATAATGTTACTAAATATTACCGTTGTACCTTATAGCCGTTCATTATAAATGGTAACAAATAAAAATATTATGATAAAAAATATATGAAATTTTCGAAATTTAGATGACTTTTCAAATGCTCCTAGAGTAATATGGGGAGTAATATTTTCAAAGATTATTGTTATTTTATATCTAACAAATATAAATAAACAAAAAAAACCAGATGCCGTACATTTTACTCCAGATTATTCTTTACAGCTGATAAAAACTTCGACGTCGTTTGAGGTGTCCCTTAAGGTCATTAATAACTGTACGTATCTGAGTATACTACCATAAGGCTGTAAAGTATATTTACAGCCTTATCGTACCAGCAGAGAGAGGTAAAGGAAAAATATTTTTAACAAAAATAAAAATATAATACAGGGCGTCCCAAAGTTATGGGACATGAAGGGAAAGTACCTTAAATATCGTAGATAGGGTATTTTACTAAAGGAAGACTTTATGTTATTTTTAAAAGTTAGTAATTCTGCATTCAAAGATTTTTTTAAAATTACTTGCCTCGTCTGGAAATCGAACCGGCTTAAAATTAAAAAAAAAAATGTGTGCGTGTACTAGGTGTACACACGTAAGAAGTGAAACTTATATAAAACCTTTGTTGTACGCAGAGCCATAATTGGTTTGTTTTAAGTTTAGAGGTCCGAAACTATTTCTTTAAACACAGTAAATTTTGATACACTGCCTAGCATACAATTTACAAATTAATTGCTGCAAATTGCGATTAGCAATTTCAAGTCGAAATTGTAATCCGTTGTCAAACTTCAGTCAAAAACATACTATATGTCATATTTTAACGCCGATAAAGAAGTTTGACTTCAAAAAGCAACATGGCGCGTAACGGAAAAATGTTACACTAAATTTATTTCCAACCCCGATAAACAAGTTTCACTTCAAAAACACCCCTACTTTTATGATGCCAATCGAAAGAATGGCTAAAACCTAATAACTCTTTTTAAGTAACATAGTATTTCACTTTAGTACGGCACTAGGTTTTTCGACATTTATTTTTAATCATCTATACACTTATAACAAAGCCGTACATTAATAATTAGTCGAAATTCCCCAATTGTACCTGAGAAAGTGCATTCACTCACGTACTCACATGTACCGCTCAGAAATGACGGCATAGTGCTCAGAGCTATTTTCATATATAGTAACAGCCTTCTAAGCGTAATTCACGTTGTAATAGACAATCAAAACAATACTTAGGCATTCTTCATGACTGACAAAGTTTACTAAATTAAGATTCTAAATAAAAATTAATCTTAACCAAAATAGTATAATTATAAGTCTTTCGTATTTTTAATACCTAAGTACTTATTTAAAATGTATCCCTCGTTTAAGTAACAAAGATTTTAGCCATTAGGTAAGTACATTAGCTCATAATTACTTTTACATGGTCTAAACAAAAATAGTAAATCGTTACATAACAAAACTTATTATTAACTGATAAGTGTATTTATAATATTAAAACTTGGTACAGCACTGAAAACAGAATTATTTAAGCATCGAAGCGAAAACGTTTACCTACCAGGTCGTTGAAATAATGTCAGTTTTCTTTAATTGTAAATAAATATTGTAGACTACAAAAGCCCATGGAAAAAATTAACATGTAAATTGAACCAACGCGAATGATGCTTAGAAGGCTGTTACTATATCAGAACTCTGAGCACTATGACGTCTTTCTGAGCAGTATAGGTCGGTTATCGAAAAATTAAAAGAAAGATTCTGAATATTTTTTTTCCTTATTTATTAATCGAACCACGAACGATCTCTTTTTAAAAAAACTAGTGTACAAGCATCTCATATAAATAAATTATTGTCCGTGTTAAATAATATTTTGCACCCGATGCCGTACATTGTACAATGACCTTATATCATATGGGTGTAGGGTTAGGGTTGCAACTCTTGGCTTTCGACCTCTGCGATGGAAATATTCCATTCATTCACGTACTCACCTGTACCGCTCAGAAATGACGGCATAGTACTCAGATTTAGTTTCTGATATAGTAACAGCCTTCTAAGCGTTATTCACGTTGGTTCATTTCACATGTTAATTTTTCCATGGGCTTGTTAGTCTATTGGTGCTATATAAAACTTGAAAATTAGAAATACCGGCGAACATGGCAGAACATTCTTGCACCTAATTAGCACTCATTGTTACGGCATTTTCTCAGTCATTTGTAACTCTAGTGAAAGTACATTTAAAAATTTCTTTTTTTTTTCTAAAATTGGGCACAATACTTCAATATTATATTTAATTATTTAAAATAATGGCTCTTTCATAAACAAGGGCGGGTACATTTTAGGGAAAATATAGCGATTTCTTTTAGTCCTTTGTTGTTTGGTACTTTTTAATTACAAACACTTCATATATTAATTATAAGAGAACGTAGGCTTATCAAAAATGCATGATTAAAAGGACAATAATAAACAAAGTTCACGTTATTAAGAAAAATTTCATACATGACTAGAATTTTGAACTCCCTGATTTTAAATGAACAATATTTGTTTTTTTTTTGGAAATTTTGTTTATTATATAAACGCCTTATATATTAATAAATAATAATAATTATACTAAAATTTAAAATAAATGGCAGTAAAAAAACCACACACAAACACAAGCATAACACAGAAACCATTTAGTGATCATCAAAACAGTTTTTTCGTTATTTATAGATACTTCATATAAAGGCCATTTTTAGTTTTTAGCAGCGCAGGTGGGTTTCGGAATTTTTTGTTTCATATCAGGTCCCAGTAAAATTCTTATAAGCAGAATAATAAAATAATAAATTAATATTTTCATCAGACATTGAGATGCATACAATAAATTCGATTAGCTTATTGTCTGGACTTGCTCTATTGCGAAAAAATAAATTTTTATAGAGTAATTAAGATATGTTTTCTAAAACTACATGATATATTAAACTATAGACGGAAGTCCCTATGATAATTGATAACAATATAATAAAATACAAAATTCTTACTAATTCTACTAAATATTAAGTACTGATATTATTTGTTTAAAGATTTATACCTTTTATGAGCCGACGTTAAAAAAACACACGTCTACTTGTTAACCTCCTCCTTTAGTTTAAAGTTGGTTAAAAACTACTGCATCAAGGAATTTCGCGACAGTTCCAGTTAAGTTGGCAATATTTAAAATATGTGAAAAAAATATTTAGTGCAATCAAGATGTTCACAACTTGATGTTGATATCAGTGTATCAATTTAAAGGTTAAATAGTAATCCAAGCAATTATTCGTTGAATTTTTTTTAACAGTAATTTCAAATTGTTATAAATAACATTTAAGATTAACCAATTCAAAATTTGTGTAGATTTATTCTAAAGTAAAGCAATTAGCTAGTCGCACATAAACCATCGCTTTATAATGTCTCTGGAGCTATTTTAAGTTTTTACCAGTAGAGCTACATTACCACTTGGTCAACTAGATAGGAAATCATGACATAATCGATTTTCTTTAGTATTTACCAACGATTTCACAACTTGAAGAGTAAAATTCAGAGACAAGCAACACTCCCATCTGTCAAATGATCATAAAGTTTGACAGCTGACAGCGTTAGTTCCCGCTTAGGGTAAGATTCAGGCACAGAGTTAAGTATGATTCCCATATGTAAAAAACTTATTATATTTGATGTACGGAAGCCATACTTCGCTATAAAAACATAACCAAACCTATCTCCACAAACAGCGATGATTTAGTGGTTGTCTATACCAATATTTTGCTTTATTTTTTAATAATCCTACATATTTTCAGTCATTTGTACAGTTATATTAATTTATGTATTAATCTATTCTATGGCAAGAGTGGAGATAAGTAGATCAGGCGGTGGTGGCAGACCTGGTTGTAATGTGACAGCTACGCCACGATTTAGTGACACAGCTGGGTAAAACGCACCACGAAGGCCTGTAAATGCTATGTCGCCCTGTAAATTAAAAAAAAAACTACTAAATTGAAACTCGTTTAAGAGTTTAAAAACAAAAACAAATCATTATGGAAACTTCTCGGTGATGATGTAATGATGTCATAACGTTTTTAAATTCCACATTATTAAGTCAAAATATGACGAGACTTGAAATACAGTGTGAATAGTACCTGTGGCTGGTCATCGACGGTGAATCGAAGGGTGCCCCTCGTGAGGTCTAGTAAAATGCCCACGGTGGATCCAGGGGCGATGCCCCCAGGCGCTCGACCGCCGTGAGCCCCGCCGTGCACGAACCAAGACCGAGAACCGTCTATGTACATAGCCCAGCCCAGAGCGTCGCTACCTGAAAGTGCATTATGATATGAAGGCTGCCCTCGCCGTCTTTTGTTTATTCTTATTAATATAACCAGCGGCACGTAAGTCTAGCGCTGGCCGATACGTGGAGGGGATTGCTGCGCATGTGTACTGTCGCGCGGGGGACAAAATGCGACTGGAGAGCCAATCGACGCTCTTCATTCCGCTAGCCCCCCTCAGGTACCTTATTTTTTACTTCTGCGCAATAACGGTCAGCGCTAGAGTTTCGTGCCGCTACTTATACGCATATTATATGATTTTAGTAATGTCTTTTTTGTACTTGTTAGTGCCTTGCCTCGCCTTGCAGCCTTTGTGGGGTTTTCATTAAATAAATAAAAAGTCGCAGACAGTTATCATAGCAATGTGTATAGTTTTTATTTCTTGAATTAGAATTTAGTTGAAGGTCTAATATAAACATAAATCAGTGGCGCTACAACCTCTTTAGGTCTTGGCCTCAGATTTCTGAACCTGTTTCATGATCATTTTTAAATCTAATAGGCAAGTAGGTGATCAGCCTCCAGTGCCTGACACACGCCGTCGACTTTTTGGGTTTCCTCTCGATGTTTTCCTTCACCGTTCGAGCAAATGTTAAATGTTAGGTGCACAGCCGGTGATCGAATCTACGACCTGAGGGATGAGAGTCGCACGCTGAAGCCACTAGACCAAGACTGCTCTCGAAAGTCTAATATAGGTGTGTGTAAAACATGAAATGAGATCTGGATCCTTGTATAAAAATTCACAAGAATTACAAGGGAAATGTTGTATTTTCTATACAAAATTTGGTCCTTGTGACAACATGGTATTTCTAATATATAAACGTTTACGATTTTGGTTAAGTGGGTGAAGTGTGAGCTGAGACGCAATTACCATCTTTGGTTTCCGACATACGTCTTTTAATAACAGTGAAATATAACCACAACCTCGCAACAACCCAATTATAAATTTAATTTCTTTTTAGCTTCAACTTTTTCATACCTAGCATTTTATCTTTAGCAACATCAGCTCTCGCGATCCCGAAGGCGGGGTCGGCGTCCCCATCGTAGTGGTCAATTCGAAGGCGCCAGTAATGCACGCCGCGAGCTAACGGCTGATCGGCCAACACGACTCGGGGCTGCCAACCAGCGGCCCGAGCGCTTAGGCCTTCGCCGCACACAGACACCCCTTCGGCGCTAGCGCATCGCGCGTCCCATGAGAACCACGCCACTAAACAATTGTTTTTTTTTAAATAAAACTTCTTTAATGCTTATAATCAGTCGAAACGTCAAATTTGATTGTAAAGAAGTGACATTGATATTAATTATGGTGCAGACGCAATATTGTAATCGAAATTAATGTCATAAATGAGATTTTTTAATTTACTTTATTAAACTTAACACATTGAATGCAATTATTAGTTCACTTGATAGTGTAATTCGATTGTAACTAAAGTAAATAAAATGTACTATAGCGAAAACTAAGAAATTTTTAAATACATATTTAAAACAGTAGCAAAAAGTGGTTTCTTCTTAGAAAAACTTACCTGGTGACGTTTGTAGTCCGATAACTTCGCTATACGGCCCTTCACCAGCCCCGTTAAATGCTTTTACTCTGGCACTATATAATGACGCATAATGGAGACCATCTATTGTACACACTGTTTCACGGCCACAGTACACTTCCTGTAATTTACAATTCAATCCTGTAACTTTCATATTGATATACAAGCAACATTATGTCGTCGGATTTAAATATTCTTGTACCCAGTCAAGACTTCAATGACGATCAGTGATAGGAATTGAAAGAAATGTCATTTGTCAATATTAATAATATATATTTAATTAAATAATTACACCAAAGGTTTAATTTGTATATTATAAAAGTAACGCATATCTTAAATGTTAAAAACAAACAAGGTATTTTGCTTGTAACATTGTAGATTTTATTAAGAACTTAAATACTAACTCGAAATAGTCCTCCTAAGCCATCGTCCAGTTCCAATATATATCCCCGAACAGCGTGCGGTGCGACGGGCGGCCGCCACGCTAACGTGCACGAACAACCGCGCGCCGCGCACGCTTCAACGGCCATTTCAGGGGCTCCTGGCGCTAAACAAAATACTTATACTACTATATGGTTATCACCTAACACTTTAAACTTATAAGCAGTTGATGGTACTAATTTCTAAGAGTTCAACACGCTTTATGTGTATTAATGTCTTTAATTTACGCGAGCAATACATTTTAATATAACTTTTGTATACTTTTTATAACTTTTAGCGGTTTTGGTCAAAAGACCTTCTCCGGAAAATAATCAAAACGTCGAGTTATGTATACAGTGTCATATTTTCGCGTTCAAATCAGTAATAAAGGATTAGAAATTGAATAATAACGGTCAAAGGCGTATAGTAGTAATTGTAGGATTAAATCGCGTTTAAATATCTACTGGAATTGTGATAATTGAATGCGTATTAAATTAAAGACAGTAAAAAGTATGTGATAAAATGTATAAATCTTAAAATACCTGAAGACTTCATTTCCTTTTCCGGGGCTGCATATCCAATGAGAGGTAAATATTATTATTTTACTTCATATATATGTTAACGTAAAATTGTAAACACCGTTAGATTGTAATCTACCGAATAATAATACGTTAAATTGTAAGCAGTTCGTTGAGGTTCACAATCTTTCGACAGTTTATAATCTCGCGAGATAGATTACAATCTAACGGTATTTACAATTTTACGGTGACATATATACAACAAAAATAAACACAATAAACTCACGTATGCATTCGATAAAGTTCATAGTCTTGACTGTACGTAATACAGGCTCAATGTCGAGTGTAAGGGCGGGTGGTGAGGGCGGTGTCTCAAGAGACTCACGGAGGCCACTCGCTGTATCTTGTGCACGTGCGGCTAAGATGTTACCAACCTGTAATTTTTTATTAAAATGGTCATTACGTCATTAATGATATAATCTGAAGTAATCTTATTTAGGCATCGCATTGGCTCCGTCTATTTGCGATGGAATAGTTTAAGGAAGTATTTTATATGAACATGATATAAAGCAGTACATTTTTTCGAAGCAGTTAACCGCGTTTTAGTGTGACTATGTAATTTTGATTTTTTAAAATTACTAATAAAAAAAGTAAGACACTTTCATGAGCGTTATTGTAAGATAACTTAGGTACTAAGGGAGCGTTAAAGTCAAGTATGGGAAAGTCGAAAATAATAATAATAATGCGTAATTGAATCCCCGCCCTGCATCGAAACGTTTTACAAGAGGAATCAAAAATTCGTTACATAATACTTAGGTCACACGCTGTTTATTTGGAAAATAAAATTGATATTACTTGAAAATAAATTTATATAGGTGAAAGGGCTTTTAAATAAATTGTGTAAATCATAAATAACTGTTATAATTATTTTGATGATAATATATGTAATCTATTACAACAAGCAGCAAGAGTTTTTATATCAATGAAAGACAACATAATTTCTTTATTAAAGTCATTTCTGAGGCGTTACAAAACAACATTTGTAAATTTGTTGTCCTATTAAATCAAAAGAAACAAATAAACTTTGTGTTAATGGGCATAAACAGACCACTTCAACCATCAACTACCAACCAAGAAAACTCAATCTCTTCTAAAGTATGATACTAAACAAATACATGTTAGTTATATACAATATGTAAAAATAAAAAGTTATGTGTAATATTTATATAATGGAACAAAACATTATTTCAATATATTAGATAACTAACATTGTCATAGATAAGATACATAAACAATAGTATTTTTCTAATCTTATCTAGTATTACGAAGTCTGGCAATTACATTTTAGGAAAGCAAATACTTTATGCATATGGAATATATTAAACATACAACAATATGTTTATTAATAACAGTTGATATAAAAATTATTGTGAAAAAAAATTATACCTGAAGAAAGGCAGCATGATCAGTTTCCTTTAGTGCTTCAATTGAGAAGTGTAACAGAGCAGTTGCTTCTCTCAGTTTTTGTGCAGCATGAGCTGTCAGGGTACGCATGTTTGTTGCCGCCTGTGATCTTGTATTTCTTGCTGCCCGTACTAATTCATCTCGTCGTCTTTCAACAGCACGAGTTACTTCTGCACATGCTTGATCAATTTGCCTTTCTAATTCTTCACAGGATTCCTAGTCATTAAAGTAAATAAAAGTTTACATTACTTTTAATAAGTGTACCAATTTCCATTAGGTAATCATGTTATTCAGTAGGCTAATTTTATATGTCGCATTTATTTTTATGACTAAAATTGTATTATGAAAAGTATGATTTATTAGATCCACAGCTAAACTATATATTGTTCATTATACAGAAAAATAAATTAAATCCAGGCAAGTAAATCATTACTTCCTTCAGAACCAACACATTCTCTAAGATAGAAGATTTAAGCTTACATTTACTTTGTCCCCAGATCCCTTAACTAACTGAATATACTCCGTAACAGCTTTTGCTTCTTCAGACAGTTGTGTCAAAGATTGGGATAGATCAGTCTGTAAAAAAATATATACTTTTAATTAATCTGAAACGCAAAAACTTATTAGACATAATATGTACATACACCATAAGTTTTGGTGAATTAGATTATAAATAAATTTAGAGCAATTACCTTGTGAGCTCTAGCTGCATTTGATAGAGGCTGTGTTTCATGTTGAGAATGTTTTTCAGCAAGGCACCTTTGGCAAATTGGTATAAGACATGTATTACAATATAGTACAGGAGTAGCTCCATGATCACCACAAGTTGTTCCCAATGCTCGTAACTCATGTTGGGCAAGTGGTCCTCGAATTGGATGCCAAGCATCTCTACAATTAGCACAGTACCTCACAGAACATTGCTCACATCGCACTACAGCAGCACGTTTTTCTCCTTCACACATCTGACATGCTTCTTCAGCAGGTGGTGCAATGTTGACACCACCAAATCTTTCAACAATAGTCCGCATAACACGGAAGGGTGGCAAACCTTCAGCACCATTGTCATCCATGTAAATTTGCTTGTTACATATGGGGCAAGATAGGCTAAATGCTGTGGATGGGTAAATTGGTGCAGCTGGTGTCCCAGCATAGCTGTTGGGCCTTGAACCACAAACTACTCCACTATCAGTTTCGCTAGAGACAGAGGCTTTGTCTGCTTCTTGATAGTCAGATGCTGACGCCGATGCATTATCTGCCTCAGGAACATGAGTTTGTAAATTAACTGCACAAAGCCGACATAGTGCGTGGCCGCAAGGTAACAAAACAGGCTCTCTGTAGAACTCTTTACACACATAACATCTCAATTCTTCTTCCATCTTGTAGTTTTCGAAAGTAATATGGAAAAGTCAATTTTGTTTGTCTACATTACGTTACCTAATGTTTTAATTTGTATTTATCAAAAATAATAATGAAATAAGCTATCACATTAGATTTGATTCAGTTTGACCTATTTCGGTTAGAGTAGAAAATGCTCAAGAGAGATTATTTAAATAACAGCTACAACATATGAAAAATCAAAACATAGCTCATTGTGCTGAGTGCTGACATATGACTATTTATGTTGACAATCGGCAAAGATTTTTTTATTATGCTTCACTGTCTGGTCAGGCTAAAGTCTTTTGACCATAGCGCCTTGTGTTGCGTATATTTTTTCCAAAGCAAACATTCCACACTCTCGCTGAACAAAAATATTTCCCTTAATGCTAATTTAAGTCCACCCACTGCGCCGGTTTCCTTTCCGAACAGACTATGGCTAGGATTTAGAAAAGAGACTCAGGTCATAGAATCTTAAAATAAATCATAAATGAAAAAAAAAATGGTGCGTGTACTTATGTACGCGCGTAAGAAGTTATACTTCTTTGGCTTTCTTTATTTTTTTTCAATATTAAATAATTAATAATAGATATTTAGCGTTAATAATTTAACAATATTTAATATTTAGTATATTATTCAATTATTAATTAATATTAATAACAATTATTATTTATTATTTTATTATATTATTAATTTAATTTAATAACTAGGTATGTTTCATAACCTTTTAACTAAGTAACAATAGGTCTTTGTGAAAAAGCATTGCTAAATTTCTTTGAAAAAATAATTAAGTGCGTTTTCCAATTACAGAGCATTTTACGACTCAGTGCCGCACAATGCCGCATAATTCTGAAGCTTAATTGGAACGTGAATTAGTTTTCAAATGCATCAGCAGAGTGCGCTAAGTCAGTGTTGTAAAAAAAAGTTATGAATTGAGTTAGCAACCTCATTAATGTATAAATAATGTGGTAAATAATAATAATTGGTTGAAAACTTTTTACGCTTATTTTAATCATCAAATTATTTCATTATCATTTTTTTTATTGAAATAATAGAAAACCTTTAGAAGAATATAAGGTTTTAACAAGCTAAATTAACAGTAAAATATTTAGTTTCATGTAAGAAGTTTACATTATTTACGTTTTAAGTAATATTTTTTAATGATTTCTAAAAAAAATATATACTTTTCAAAACCATTGCAATTTTTTCTAAAGTATAATCCTGTAAAATAAATTTATTTACAGATCCGAATTTTAAAATAAAATTGTATTCATATTTTAAATGTGGGATATAAAAAAAGTAACTATTTATCATCCATACTAATATTTATTTTTTTTAGCAGTTTGAAATAACTTTAATTATTTTCAAAATCTACCATGAAACGAAAGCCTTACAAATTTTTCAACAATAAATAATATTTACTAACGAAAATTTCGATAAATGCAAACTTAAAGAGAAATACTGGTCAATTTTCTGTCACTGTGTTGGTATTGTTTGAGAGAAGCTCGCGAGAGCATTCGTTTTGAAAGTGCTCAATTGTGCGAAGCGTTGCTGTAGTTGGAACACTCGACGTTGAGCATTATGCCGCAAAATGCGCTCGAGTCCTGTAATTGGAAAACGCACTAAAACTCCTTTATTTGTTTAAAAGGTACTACAAATGTCATTATGGTCATACGTCACGCATATTCTATTTCTTTTTACTTGTCTTATTCCCATCTCGCTCGCGCACGCTCGGCGCCCATACTGAATTTTGTGTCATAGGTGCGCGCGCAACGTAAAATTTCACTCTCATAAATTTTCATAACGCGCCTAAAGAAGTATAACTTCAAAAACAAAACAGCCCTATGACTTCCGAACGCCAAAAATGTATTAGATTCATATTCATAAGGTAACGTAAGTTTCATAAGAAGACCGAAGGTAAAAATAAAACAAAGTCTGTGTCAAATATGAAAGAACAAGAAATTCTTGTCATTCTTGTCAAGAATTGCTAATCTGTGGAAAATATTAAATAATTTACCAACAAACTATCAGCAAAATATACGTTCCGACTTCCGTTCTTTTTTAATATGAATTAATACATATGTAGCTATATGAAAATAATTGCACAATCGTAGGATTGATTTACCTATGGCCTATGTTCCAACGCAAGAAGCATTGAAAATATTTTAATAACAGAAAAAATGGAGTATGTTCTGTCTTCCGAAGAAAGTTCCGATACTGATATCAAGAGTTTGCGAACACAATTGACCGGTAACTATAATTTAAAGTGTTTATATTATACTTATTAACTCTGGTCAATCACAAATTTCGTGCAATGTATTTATACTTCATGTTTTAGAATATGGTTTAAATGAAGATAACTTGAGTAAAGAAGAGATGACCGATTTGCTTAAAGTTTTAAAATTTTCAAAATCCGCTGCTCAGGATGAAGACCGACAGAAGGTAAAATATAAATCTCTAAACAGGGGTTTTAATTGACTAAAACTAAATTTATTCTTTTAAACTTTTCTTCTATCCTTGTGCTTACAGAAGGAAGATATTGTTTGCAGTGCATCACCAAAACTAAAAATGAGAAGGCGTTATTTAAATGTCAGAGACAGGCGTTTACCTTGGAGTCTTTTTCCAAATTCAACATCTGCAGCTGAACGAGCCCGGCTTCTTGTTGTGTATTTTAAAATTATGTCCTTAAATAACTATAGACAAGCTAGACAGTCAGTAAATCTTGCAGCATGGCCCCCTCCACTACAAATTCTTGAAGAAACTACCAGAATACAACCACAAAGGTCAACACGAAGTGGCCGATCTGTTCCAGTGTATGCAGGGTTTGATGATGATTCCTCTGATGTAGATTTTGTTATAACCAAGTCAAAAAAGAGGAAGGTATCAAATAGTGATCACAGTGATTTAAATACAAATAAAGGACTTGGTTTAAAGAGAAAGTCTGGCAAGGATGACAATTCAAAAACCACAAAGGAAGCAAAAATAGGTACAAATAATAAAAATGACTCTGAAAATCAGAGAGCAAAGGAGTGTATTATTATTGAGGATTGTAATACATATGCATAATTTTATAATATGTAGCATAGTTTATTGTTTAATATACATACAAATTATCACATCTTATAAATAGTAATTCTATATATTTCATTTTGATGTAATGTTGTAACCATTGAGCACTTTTGTTTATTTTTTATATCCATAGTTACCTGATGTCACAAATTCAATGTTGAAGCCCATTCAAAATATAAATTGTCAGATAGTTGAAAATTTTAATACTTGATAAAGATTTTTCAAGAATTTTACTAGTCATAATAGCTATATATTTTTTTTAATAATATGTAATTATACCACAAGTGATTGTATGCTTTTAGAAATAAATTAAAATGTTATTAATTATCTTGTTAATGATTTAATTTAATTTGACCATATTTTCGTGAACCATCCCATGAACAACCTAACTAAACTCTTGGTTGTAATATCCTGCATCCATTAAAATATATATCTTAACAAAGATCGCAATGTTCTTTTTTCGGATTATTGGGAAAGTACTAGTACTTTGTATTAGGTATACGAAGTACTATAGTACTTTGTATTAGGTATACGAAGTACTATAGTACTTTGTATTAGGTATACTAAAATAAACACCTGTTCGCTTATATAACTAACTAGTGAGTAGCCGACAATGTACACAAATCACAATTATAATAACCTTACTTAAATCTTACTGTGGTTACTACAAAGAACTGCCGCTTCCAAATCTTTCTTCAACTTAACTGGTATGAAGAATTATGTTCAAAGCTTATACATATATATATATATATATATATTCCTATAAAACGAAAATAATTATTATTAGAGGTCTTGAACAAATTTACATCATTGTTACTTTGATCTTCGGTAAATTGTAACAGCGTTTTAATTGCTGCGTGTTTAAATTGAAACTGTCATGCTTTGACGGTAACGAAAGCATCACTAATTTGTTCATAAGAATGCTATATTTTGGCAACATACACTGTTTTTCTATTGGTAGATAAGGAGTCTTGTACAAAAGAGGGACTTGTAATAAATAATAATAACAGAAAACTATCAATAATTAAACTACCTGCCTAATGTAATTTTTGATGATTTCCGGGACTGTAATGAAACAAAATATAGGTAACAGGCGCCAGGCAGTTAACGTCGCGTTGATGGATTTTCTTAAAATGTATCTTGAAATAGTTTTTAGTACATATTTATTATGTAATATATAAAATTCTCGTCTCGCGGTGTTTGTAGTTAAACTCCTCCGAAACGGTTAGACCGATTCTCATGAAATTTTGTGTGCATATTGGGTATGTCTGAGAATCGGACAACATCTATTTTTCATCCCGCTAAATGTTAAGGGTAGTCCACCCCTAAATTATTTTTTGTTTTTAATTTTTATATGATACAGCATTTAAAAATACATACAACCCCTAATTTTCACCCCTCTACGATCAACACCTATTTTTTATTATAAATTATATACATGGCAAAACGACGTTTGCCAGGTCAGCTAGTTGTTTATAAATAAGCGCCGGTTGAGAAAACGTAAGACGAAACTGGGTATTTAATGATTACGTTTATGATTGATTACTCTTAATTATTAATTGTTTATTCAAATGTTCATATATCATGATACATTTCAGTGAAATGCTGATTCAATTAATGAAAATATCTATTTCGTTCAATAGTAAAGGTAGAATTATGACTCTTTGATTGATTAACCCAATGGAAAATGTTGTCCTCGAAGCAACACAATATTCTACTGTTCCTTTTGAAGGACAGTAAGCATAGTAACACTATTAAGTAGGTAGTCGTAGAACTAGGTACTGTCACTGACCCTCACACACTTGATATTAAATATATCAAAAAATATTACATATTAGATTGGAGGCTATGTTGAATCTTAAAGTGCTTTTGTGTATGACTTTTGTTAATCTCACGTTTTGCTTAGAGCAAAGATGCCCTTCCGAAATTTCCTCGACTCTTACGTACATAGTTGAACATGCAGTTTGGCGCAACTGGAATCAAGCATTAATATTTACGAAAGACCTTAAAACAGGTAAGAATTTGATAGTATTGAAATTATACTTTCAATGTTTAATTTAATAAATGTAGATATAAAACATGTTTGCAAATTCATCTACATTAACTGTATGAATAGACGTTTAAAAGACATAACTTGATGAGATTGGTGGATAGAATAAGATAAGATTTTCGGATGAGTTTTATTTAGACAAGCAATGACAATTTTTTTACTATAGGTACCTAATTGTCTATAATACTGGTTAAACCCGAGGACGTACATTTTGTAATAGATTTGCATAAAAACGGCTTTACTTAGGTTTGTGATTTTATTGTTTTGAATGTTTAGTTTTTATTATATTTTTGGGTAACGCTTTGACTATGTTGTATTTCCACCAGGAAATCCCAGTCACGCCATTCACAATATACTAAAATTTTTTTTTGGAATTATACTTCTTTAGGCGCGTTATGAAAAATGGATGAGAGTGAAATTTTACGATGCGCGCGCACCGTGACACAAAATTAACAGATTGAAGTTGCCCACGGAATATGCTACGGCATCGGACATAATTTAAAAACAACATTCGAATAATAATAGAATTTATGTTACACTTAATGTAAGAGAATAATAATAAATATTTATTTATTTAATTTTTCAAATATAAACTGAACTTTATTGACTATACTCATAATGACTGCTTTTCTAGACTTTGCTTATTTAATTGTAATTAATTATTTGCATGCAATCAAAAACTATTTTTAATCATGCCAAAGAAGTATAACTTCTTACGTGCGTACATAGGTACACGCACCCTTTTTTTTTGGTTGATGAACTCTTTATGTTTAACGATTCACTTGTCGGAATAATAATAATCATTGGTATTTTATGTTTCTTTTTGCAAAATGTATATATAAACTATATATATATTGTGTCGTAATTTTTCTGACATTGGAAAATTAATACAACAAATTATAAATGTTTATTGAATCAAATGCTTCATAAACGATTTCTAAATATTGTGGACCTTACCTTACCTTATTACCGTAATTGTGTCGATGTCGAATTATTTATATTGGATGGAAATTATTCATTAGGTATACTTAGAATCATACTTTTTCAAAAGATTGCAGTTGGATGATATTGCGTTTTATGAAATGTCTGGTAGTCAATGGCGTTGCAGTCGCCCTCAATGTGGACAAAAAGCCTCGTTTTAATATAAAAATTGGAGTGGTTACTTTATCGACAAATTTAGCTCGAAACACATCAATGCTGGCTCAACATATCAAACAGGTATAATATTTATCTGTTACTAGCTCTAGTATTATGTCTAGTAGGTAATACTAGTGGTAATGGAGTCTGTATATAATGAAGCATACTTTTAAAATAATTTCCTGGAGTTAATTCACTGGACTATTCAATTGTTATTGTAACTGTCAATCTTTTAAGAATTCTCGATCTCGCTAAGAAAAAGTTGTGGGGTGCAAGACACGTATTTTTCTTCTTTCCTCTTTTGTGGTTCTACAACAATTTTCCCTTTTCATTCAATTACGATTTATGATAATTAAAATATTAATTATAGCTTAATGCCTGGGAATTAAATTCGGCTTCGTCTGAGTGGATAATAGGTTTGAAATCTATATATGATAGAAAATATATATACAAGGTATTAAATACATCTGAACTCCGTTACGACCAGAATATAATAGTCACTTTACCTCATAATCAGAATAAAGGCAGTAATATACTTTGCGCAAACAACTTTGATAATTCTTTGAAATACCATAGAAATATTGCGAATTGTTCTCAACAACAATTTCATACCCGGAATTGTATTCAACCTGAAAAGGCATTGAGATATAATCGGAGCTCAAACAGATTTATGAATTTGGCGAGGAATAAAAATATTTTTCATAATGGCCATCTAGTGCCGCTCCATGGAAGTGGAACAATATATAATTATTATACTGGAAGATTTCATATGACAAATGCGAGTGAGCTTATATTAAAACCTTATTTATACACGAAAAACGAAGCGATACATGTTGTTCAGTACTTTAAAGTTCGAGTGAATTCTACATTGTACGCATCACACTTAGGTATTTATTACTTTGTTTACTTATAAGGGGTTTAAATATTTTGGGCATAATATTGTTTATTCCTCGTAATATTATGTTGGTACGACTATATTTGGAATTTATTTGAAATTATAATTGAAGGGTACTGGAGTCTAGAGCAATCAATGGCAAGTATGAAAATACCGTATCCAGTAGAAGCACGCAATTTCATGGGCGAGAAATTAATCGTCGGAAGATGCAATTACACTGACGAGAAGCCTGTTCCTGACCAAGATGGTCCTTCAGCACCTGGGCTTTTGGATGACTTGCTGCACTTTCTTATTGTGAGAATGAATGGAACGTAAGTAGCTTTTATATATATTAAAATATCTTATAGAAGCTAATTTCTATACCGCGAAGTTCTACGTCTAACTTTTCCGTCAAAATTACAGACGTCTACCCGTTTCTTGTCCAAGTTTCTCGGTTTAAAGTTTAAAAAATTAGACATTGTTATTTATTTATAGCCGCACTAAAAGCTTAGGAGTAAATTGCATTTTGGGTTAGTGTGGGTTATATTGCAAGATATTTTAGATATCGATCTTAGGACCGTAAACAAACGGATAATTTTGTATTTTCATCCGTTGTGCATTTTTATAAACATTTTATTGATTAAAGTTATCGTTGACCTTAACTAGTGCGAAGCTAAAACAACTTCTTCTTAACTATTGTATAGTATGAAAAATATTTTAAGTTTATAACATATATAAGTTTTTATCGCCTGACTAATGTTATTAGAGTTTTAAACGTTTTTATTACAAACAGGTCATTGACTCGATATTACAGTAAATTGGGATTTCGTACATATGAAGGAGCGTGGTCAGGTTTGCTCGGGGCACTTTTAGACCATACAGTAGATATTGCCCTCGAACCAGTGACTGAGCAAGTGTCAGGTCAGCAAGAAATGGACTTTATTTTTCCGATCGCAGAGACTATGTAAGTAATATTTTATAAAAAATTCTAAATACAAGAGGAAATTTCAATATTTTCTTCATCCTTAAGATCCCAGAATCCAAACCTATTTATTGGTAGTGCCTGAGTAACTGATCTTTACAGGCACTTCTTAACTAAAATAAATAATTTGTAAATATTTTATGGAGTTTTAAAGATTCCCGGTCGGATAATTCGATTAGTAATGTTTCTTCATCTCGGGTGGGTTATGAATCCACTTATATGACGGATACCGAGAGATTTCACAGTTGCATTAATAATGTATGTCGGATGCCGCTGATAGTAATTGATGTTTTTTTTGCCACCAACAATCGTTTAAACGGGACATAACATTATTTTAGGTACAACATCTACATACGTAACAAAGAGACATCATCGGTGCGGGACATATTTCTGGCTCCATTCAGTACTCGACTCCTAATATGCGTAGCAATCGTATTGGTTGTGTCTGCGATCACTATTGTTTTAATTTCTAACATATCAAGGACATTTTTAAAAAATAAATCTCGACAAATAGGTTGTAGTGAGGCATTAATATGGTCGACGGGAATATTATGCCAACAAGGTATTTATAACGCGGTTTTATAATGTATAATTAAAGTAAATCAAATTAAATATGATATTTCCAATTTATTACATCAATAGAATACGTTCTGAAAAATGAAAAAAATACGTAAGTAATCTTTTTTGAAAGATATTTTTTTTTAATTATAAATAATACGTATTCTACCCCTTCCATTGTGTCCAGGGACTTTTTATATCTCTAAACTTCACGTCACATGTCTCGCGAAATACGCCGGTATATTTTTATTTACAACTAGCTGATCCAGCAAACGTCGTTTTGCCATCATTTATAATTAAAAATAGGGGTTGATCGTAGAGCGATGAAAATTAGGGGTTGTATGTATTTTTTATGCTGTATAATAAAAAAATAGAAATTAAAAATTTTGTCTAAAAAATAAAAAATAAAATTTAGGGGTGGACTACCCCTAACATTTAGGGGGATGAAAAATAGATGTTGGCCGATACTCATAGATACCGGATAAGCACAAAAAATTTCATCAAAATCGGTCGAGCCGTTTCGGAGGAGTTCGATTACGCACCCTGTGACAGAAGAATTTTATATACATATTAGATATTCATGGGCGAGCTGGGGCGCAATTCCTTGCGAGACCCGCAATAAGGCTGGGAGATATATTGATCTACTAAAGTTTAAATTTGTTTATATACTGTGTATGAATCTATACACCCTTCTGTTTGCGACTCTTGTAATATATTACTTGCCTAAGGCTTTAAATTTAAACATCGAAACAGCGAAATTAATTTTGAGAGTACATTGGCAAAACTGTTATTATTAATGTTTAATTATAAGGACTGACTAAAAGTTTAACCTCCAGGTGGTACCTGCACCCCTTCAAACCCTGCGGCTAGCATTTTGGTCATAGTATGCCTATTTTTTGGACTGATAACGTATAATGCATATGCGGCCTTTATTACATCTGTCCTATCTGTTCGTGTTGCGAACGTTGGATCTGTATCTGATGTGTTACAGTCTCCGAATATAAAGATTGGGTACATAAAAAATGGAGCCGATCAAATATACCTAATGGTGAGGATAATAAAAATGGGTTCATAAAAATATAGTATAAACACAGATTTATATTTCATAGAAAACGTTAAAAGAACGTTAAAGAATACAGATATGTATATCGTGTAGAATTCTTAAGAGAAATTCAAATTAATATTTAATATATATTAATTTTAATAATATATATATTTAATAATTAATGATCTAAATAACTATTATTATGGTTTGACAGTCGACAAAAGATATACAGCTGAATGCGTTCTATATTCGTGGCTATTCAGAGGCTGAAAATCTCGTTTCATCGCCCGAAGAAGGCCTCGCCCGCGCTGCTAGTCAAGATTATGCTTTTTTTGCCGGACAACGGGCAGCTCGTTCAACACTTAAGTACGTATGTAAATAAAGGATTTACAGTTGCCTGAGTAAATAACGACTTTAAATTGTATCTAAATTGTGAATATCGGTAAAAACAGTTATACTTTTAACATGCAATGTGCATGCACATGTTGTAATTGTTTCATTCCCAAAATCTTGGTTTTATGAGAATCTGAATCTGTTTTTTTCAAATAAAGAACGATTAAAGGGAAACAAATGCCGATATATAGTTATGCACACAAATTAAAAAATAAAAATTACCTTCTATGAAAAGATAAGACTTTTTTAAACAGATCTATGAGCCAAGCACGAGGACGCTGCGTCCTACGCGAGTTGCCTGTCCACTCAACTCGCTCTCAACTTTCGTTTCCTCTGCCGCGACGATCGCCCTATTCGAGGGTAATTCTTATAAGGTGACTCCTATTATATAATTACAATATTGACGAAATAATGAAGGCTCTAAGAAATAATAATTTTGAGATGGCAACACTCGTCGAAAATGGCGCTTCTTTTTAAATTTATAAGCAAATCAGTGAAATATTTAAGATTTTCCATCAAGTCTAATCGCACAAGTACAAAAATGATAAATATAAACCAATTTTCAAAACATATTTAGAAATTAATGTTCGTTCCTTTTAGAGAGATACTTAAATTCAGAAAATATTAAATAAGTACATATAAACCTGTGGCACGTTATAAATTCAACGTAAGAGTAATGTAAAGGCTTTTCCCCAGTGGGTGGACACGTTCCATTAGACATTAATAATAATATAACTTTAAGATATAACCTTTAAACATTCTCGATTCGAACCCGGCGAAAACCACTGTTTTAGGTAAGAACAGCCCTGCGATTCTGTAACTCACTTTTCGAACTCACACAGCGGTTTTCGCATCGGCGGTCGCTCTCAAATCAGTCGTGAAGCAGTCATTTTATGATTTGGCATTCTGAAAAGGTGGGAGCTTGTAGTTTATTGATTATTAGAATGCCAAATCATAAAATGACTGCTTCACGACTGATTTGAGAGCGACCGTCGATGCGAAATCCGCTGTGTGAGTTCGAAAAGTGAGTTACAGAATCGCAGGGTAGAATGCGAAACATTTACGTGCAATAAACAATTATTAATTAATGTGGCTTAGTGATTTGAGATCCTGGATTTAATTTCGGACGCACGAAAGTTATGTAAGCTACGTATATATATTATACGTGGGTTAAAAGTTCGTAGGCTGACCCATTCCTAGATGATGCTACTAGTATTAAGTTAATATGATTTTAGTTAGCCCGAACCTTTAAAAGACACGTGAATAAATTTGGTAACAGTCGTACCTACTATCAGTTTGTGAGATATGGAGAAATATATCTCACTTAAAATATTTAGTGAAAGAACTTTTGTTTGTTGAAAAAAGATTTATAGCAATAAAGCATTGCTTTTTGGAGAAAAAAATACTATTGACGCCAATGCTTGCCCAGATATACATTATTCGGAACCTCTGGACTAGGAAAATCAACCGTTGCGAAGTGGTTTGCTAAGTTTAAACGAAGCGATATGAGCACCGAGGACTCTGTACGCAGTGAATGCCCCAAAGAGGCTGTTGTCGACGAAAAAGTCCACAAAATCATTTAGGATAGCCGAAAAGGGAGTTGATTAAGATAGATAAGATAGATCTAAAGATCAAAGGAACGTCTTGGACATATCCTAGATGAATATTTGGAAATGCAAAAGCTGTGTTCAAAGTGGGTGCCGCGCAAGCTCACAATCGACCAAAAAAAACAACGAATTGATGATTCTGAGCAATGTTTGAAGCTGTTCAATCGAATTTTTCCATCGCTATGTGACAATGGATTAAACATGGCTCCATTAATTCACACCGGAGTCCAATCGACAGTCAGCGGAGTTGACTGCACGTTATGAACCTAATCCAAAACGTGGAAAGACACAAAATTCGGCTTCGGTATTACCATATTTATCCCATCCCAAAATAGTATCGCTCTAGAAGAAAAATAATCAAATCGTATTCTATCAAAAAAGATTTTTTCTATGTTTGCCTACGAACTTTACAGTTATTGTAAATTAGTTATAGTTTGCATAGTTTATAGAACGTGTGACTTGAACTTGTGAACTCAATGGGTCTGAGAAAGTCAAAGTCTCTAGTTGTTGTTCAATAAATTGTTGCCGATAATTCACCGATCGTACCAATTATACCTCTCATGAAGAGACGTATAATTATAGTATGGTGTAATATATGATGAAAGAAAATCTTAAAAGCATATTCAGTATGTCAACTACATTAAAGAAGTTGTGTTTTTACAAATCACTACTTTAAGTGAATAAAAAAAATTCAACAGTTTTAAAAAAATGTTTTTAAATTCAAAGTTTTTTGAAAATCTCTAAATATACTTATTGATTTATTACTTTTAAAATAAGTATATTAATAATAAATTTTCTGACGATTGCGACATTCTATAATATTCAATAACAAGGTTATATTGACATGTGCTGATCTAACCTTCGTATTTGAATAATCTTTGTAAAGCACATGAATAATAAATATAATTAAATTATAATATGATATTTATTATTTAAGTTAATATTTAATCATTTCAGTGATATATGCCGTCAACGCCAAAGAAGTTTTACTTCAATCGCGAGTAAAGGTTACACGCACACACTTTTTTATTATAAAGATGTAAAATAATTGTGAGTAAAGAAACAAACATCACAGAGCATTACGTTTTACTATTTTTTTATTTATGGCTTATCGTTCATGTAAATGTAGATAATAATATTGTTAATTTTATATTATATAAGTTATAGTTGTCGGACAATATTGTAGATTTATAGTGACTATATAACATGACTTGAAATTACCCCTATAATACAGATGTAATATTTAATGAATGTATGGAATGTTAATCAGTAATGTAAAAATCCATAGTTTGCTCCGGCTTCGAAGTGGCGGTACTTTATCACGATTAACCACAAGTTTGGTGCCAGCTATGCCCGAGTGTGCCTCACCCACAGGATTCGCCTCAGCAAGAGCTCATGATGTGCAGACAGCCTTTCTTGTCATTATCACTGGTTTAATCGCATCACTTTCTATTGGTTAGTAGATTTGTGTATAAACCCGTAGTAGAAGAACTTTTCGTAAACATCTAGATATATAAATCGATAATAAGTAATAGATTTTTCATACATTAAGAGCGGGCTATAACCAAAATCACTCATCGTAGATTTGATTTGATCTATACGTATGTGATGTTTGAAATAAAAATATTAAATATGTAAACAAACAAATGGTGTTGATATTAATTGCAGTCCAAGTAGCAGGACATAGTTAAATAATAGTATACCAGGGTGATTTATACCCTTTAACAATATATTTATTTATACACATATATAATTCATGTGTTAATAAAGTAAATAAGAAAATTACGGAAGGGGATTTGTTCAACATTGTCATATATTTTTTCAGGAGTTGGTGAGTATTGTTGGAAGAATCGTAAAGAAAACGGGATCGCATTAAAAAAATACTGCTATAGAATAATATATTCACGTTAGAGTGAATAACGTTTATTAAATACTCATATTATGTTCGTTTAGACTTTGATTTTATTCGACAATTATGTACATCTTAGGATGGAGTGCAATAATAAAAGAAATTCCTTTTAAACACCGACAGTGTTTTATTCTGAAAAGTTGGTTTTGGTTATTTGACTGCAAAGGATAAAAGCCACTGTCATAAGTTAGTTTGTTCTATAAAACAGTTGACAAAGGGGTAGGTGGCTCATCGGATCATGTTATGATGATATCGCTACCCATAGACACTTATATAATAGAAGGCTCTCAAGTGCTTTGCCTGCTTATAAAGAATTGTTACAGAAATAACTCGACGATCAGCTACAGAGTTTCTGGGAAATTCTAAGCAGATATAGCCATGAAACAATGTAGGTACATTAATATTTAAAAAAGGAACCTGAAGGCAACTTCCCTTGTGTGCCTTAAATATCGATTTCAAATAAAAGATATATTAAAATAACTACATTTAATTACAAAGTAATGAAACTATTATAGTTAATAAATATGTATTATAAAAACATGTTGTACTGAACTTTTAAAATAGATTACATTACTGTTTTAAAAAGTGTTCATCGCTTAGTATTTGGTTTTTTAAAGCTTCCTCTATGCAGTCGCTAATAGGCTTGTTGGTTTTGGCGCTCTCCGCCATAGCGATTTGCAAAGTGCGAGGTTCGAGTGTTGTTAACTTCGTTGCAAGACCAAGTGCTGCGAATACTTTTATAAACGCAGTGGAGCAGCCCGAATCTGTAATACAAAACGAGTTACCCAAAATGTCTTTGTTGCTTAGAGACGTCGATTTTCTTATAAAAACATATTTACTCAACAGGGTTAACATGGAAAATCAAGTTTTATAAAATAGATGTTCCTTACTGAATTTTCGTTTTTAAACTTCAGTTCTGTCTTCTGTGTGATAAAATTGTGAAACGTGTGATAACTATAATACCTATATTATATCTATATATATAAAAATGAAACCCGTTTTCCGTTGTCACGACATAACATGAAAACGGCTTGACCGATTTGTCTGATTTTTTTGTTGTGTTTGTAATTGTCAGGAGAAGGTACAACGCCTGTCGGGTCCGCTAGTATATACAGGTTGGCCAAAAAGTCGTGGATCAAACGCAAATAGGGGATAGATGAGGTTATCAGCGGCAAAAAATTGTTCTACGGGAGGTCTCTAAGGTCAACCCCTGCAGAGTTATGATTTATTTTGGTTTTTATATGAAAATTGACTTTTTTTTACTAATTCTTCTTAAAATTCGAAAATATCTACATATTGTATCTTACTCATAATATCCACTAGATTGGAACTGATGAGTTCTTGCGTTAGACATACTATTTATAGTTGTTTATTGAGTATATTCAAGATAATATTAAGTGATACGATATAAAATTTTTTCAAATCATAAATTTTTCTTTACTTTGGACCCCACTGTGAAAAAAAATTACTCCACCAAAAAGTGACCCTATACTACAAATTTTGGCGCATTTAATAGGGATTCTGAAAAGGTATTACACGTGGCCATGAGTCACTCTAATATCTTTCTAGGAAGAATTACAAACAACGATTGTGAAATAATAATTGTATTAAAACAATTATTTCTCAATGGTTGTTTGTAGGAAACAAAATATTTTACAATAAAATATGCTCAAAATTCCTTACTCTGACCATAATACTTAATCTGCACCGTCTAATCAAATTCCTACGTAACCCTTCAGCCATCTGTCCAATTTTTTTGATCTAGTCTGATTCACACAGACTGGTCACAGATAGGTAAATAATCTATCATAAGTCCGAATCGTTGTTGTTTTTTCGTCCTAGAAAGATATTAGAGCTACTTATGGCCATGTGTAATACCTTTTCAGAATCCCTATTAAATACGCCAAAATTTGTAATACAGGGTCACTTTTCGGTAGAGTAATTTTTTTTCACAGTGGGATCCGAAATAAACAAAAAGTTATTATTTGAAAAAAATGTTACATCGTTTAACTTAATATTATCTTCAATACACTCAATAAACAACTATAAATAGTATGTCTAACGCAAGAACTCATCAGTACCAATCTAGTGGATATTATGAGAAAGATACAGGATGTAGATATTTTCGAATTTTAAGAAGAATTAGTAAAAAAAAGTCAATTTTCATATAAAAACCAAAATAAATCATAACTCTGCAGGGGTTGACCTTAGAGACCTCCCGTAGAACAATTTTTTGCCGCTGATGACCTCATCTATCCCCTATTTGCGTTTGATCCACGACTTTTTGGCCAACCTGTATATATATAAACTTAAAACAGTCTCTGACAAAAGAAAACGGTTTGGACATCAACGATTTGGCTGTCAAAAGGTTATCATTACTCCGGGTAAACAGAATGTTTAATGAATATTAATAAAATATTTCTCACCGTATGTGCCATATTCTCCAGATTTATAGTCTTTTGGGTAGATGTAGTGGTAGTGTGGCCAAAATGTTCTATTTAAGACAAACACAAGATTGCTGTCTGGGGGGAACCTAAAAATAAAAAAATATAAACTTCTATTCTATATATAATGTCAGGCGATATTTCAAATTCAAAACCTTTTATTTTTATTATTTTTATGTACACGAATTTAATAACATTAAATAATATACTGCTAATATAAGTCTGATATGAATGTATAAACGTTAACAATGAAACAACGATGCTGCCCTCCATTGTTGAGTAATGCGAATTAATGTTATAACATTACCTCATAAGTATTAGTATGGGTTAAAATATACTACATGTATTCTAATGTGTTCATTTTTTACTTACTTTTCGCCTTCTTTCAATCCCCATAGTACTACTCCGCTCTCGATGAGCCAAGAGGCATGTAACACGAGGCAGTACCGCAAAAAGCCAATCAGAAATATCGCGCTTAATACACTGTCATTCCAATATTCGAGAGGGGCGTTTAATGGAAGGAGCATAAATAATAAACCGTATAGTATCCAGTAAAACCTAAAAAAAAATGTTATTTCACGTGATAATTATTAAGGGTATAGAGTTAATTTGTACGTTTGTTGGGCAAATCGTAAACAATAGAAGAAATTGATACACGAGAAACGGGAAGCGGAACTAATTTCACAAGTCGCTCAGATTAAATTTCCCTAACATTACGATTCATAGACTACCCATCTATATTGTTGTTGATTAAAATATTGAAGCAGGATTCACGAGTGTATAAAACATAGAATGTTATTCCATCCAAGTACCTTAAAATCTTAGAGAAGTATTTTGATTCGTATGAACTCTGTACATTAAATGCCTGGCTATGGATTTATTTTATGGCTAAAGGTATATATTATTATATTATATGTAATAACTATAATTACGTGTAATGTTGGTTATTAGTTATTCCAGAGCTGTATTTTCAATTAGCAACTTCATAAAAGTATTATACAATTAAAACCGTAATTGGTGATGATATAACGTTTAGCACATAATGTTAATGGTGACAAATGCTTAATGTGGGTAGATTTCGTATTTAATTTATTTTACACTTCTAATTTTTAAAACAATACACTCGCATGACGTTAACAAACCCTATAAACGGCTTGGATAATTACTTAAACATTTAAACAGAAAAATAAAAACGACAAAGTATGAAAATACCTTTTTTGAAACATGACAATCGAGTCCTTCTCCAGGTCTGACATATCTACAGTGTCCTTGAGAGCTAGTTGATAGTCGCTTAGTTTACGCAGCCTTGTAAGGAAATGTGCGTAAATAAATCCATGTTTTGGATTGTATGGATCTCCATCAGTTTTGAATTGAGCGTGATGTAACCTGTGTTGCTGGACCCAGTTGTATATTGAACCCTACATAGAAAAGAAAGAATCTTTCGCAATTGTGGTCTGGTAGGATTCTACTGCTTACAACATTTAAATTATTACGGTTTAATTAACTCTGAGGCATAGTAGACGAAGGTTTTATTATAATAAAATTCGTATATTTTTAATAAAGGACATGGGGTATAAAACGTCATGAACATGTGACATTTAAGAATGAAATAAACACGGAAATGGGTTTGCCTCTTTCCACAAATTATTTCATATACATATATGGATTTCGTTCTTGGAATTCTGAATTATGATGAAAGTTTTCAACCTTTATAAATATCAATCGAATCATCGTTTGTATAAAACAATATAACATACGAATTATAAAATAAATAAGCTAAAAATCTATTATAAAATTCAAAACTAACATCCTCATTACTAATGCGGAAGGCGGTTTAAGGTAAACCACTTTGTTAGACTTTTTGACCTTAATTTTTTTTCACCGTGATATTTCGTAAGTTATTCTGATCGCCAAATTAAGCAATATACAATTAAAATCTATATCGGCATAATTGTGGACATGGCACATGGACATGGTAAAAGGAATCTTATTTATTTTACTTATAGTTTATATGATCAAAATTAAATATACCATTTTGTCTATAACCTTCGTTGTATAGTTTTCCATTTGAATTAGATGCTGATAATTAAGTATTCCTGTTTCTAGTTTCCTGCGACGTAACATTGATACTATCGCACGTAAAGCGATTAGTTTGTTAAATAATTTCGGTAAATTCTTAGAATATATGTTGGAAATGTTCCAGTGTAGTATCAAAATTTAAACTAAAGCACCGAAACTAATACGCAATTGTTTCGTGTTGTATTTGACATTTAATAATATTCTGAATTTGTAATATAAGGTTTAATTAAGTATAACTCATGAGTCAGATAATTGAATTAAAATTTTCAAACTTTGTGAAGTTCCCGCTACTTTTATCTCGATTTTACACAAATATAATTTTATGTTTCTAATAATTTACTCGCGTTAAATCTCGACTGGGACTGCTAATCTCGATCTTAGCCAAAGGTCGAGTAACAGTTCTTCATAAATCTGCATATTTTAAAACTAGACCTTCGTTTTGGAGGTAGGAAACACATGCACTGCGGAATTACCTGTCCAACTAAAGTTTGACACAGCATAAGGAATATTCTGAGTTCAGCACTCGCTTTATATGTGTTGTGTGCCCATAGTCTATGTGCTCCAACAGTGGCTCCTAGTGTGGCAAATAATGTAAGGACGAGAACTGAAAGAAATTTTATTAGCTGTATTTATCTAAGCTAAGCAAACAAAGGAAAACAATAATTCTTAAAGTAGTCTAATCCATCTTATAGACTGATGAATGAATGAACAATTTTATCTCTTTGGTTTACCTTTCAACTCTTCCTTTTAGGCCTGATCCACTTACTGAGCCTGATTTAAAAGGAAAACTGTGTGTGGAAGTTATCAGTATTTGCCATCACTGACACTGACTGGGAAGGTATCAGAAATAATTTGGGTTTATTTTTTAATTTACAAAAGCTTTCGAACACTCTACCCACTGACAAGCACTTATAGGCATAAAACATATACAGTGTAAACTCTTTATCTTTATAACGAATTTCAAGGGACCGCGTATTTTTTCGTTTTAGGGAGTATATAGAAAAAAAAAGCCAAATTTAACCAATTACAATAATTTCTAATATAATATAGTAAAAACACACAAACAAACAAACAGACAAATGTTATGCTTTGTTTCCTGTTTTAGAGAATATTGTATTTACACATGTGGCTGATAAACTCAGAAGAGAATTTTGCTACTTTAATAGAAAATATGTTTATGATATGTTTTCCACATAATTATTCGTGGCTCGTACTGAATCTTTGATTCATTCATCATTAAGAATTGCGATGTCGACCACAATATTCGTGGGAAGAATTTAATTTAATTGCCTATTAAGAAATGCCTATTAATAAGATTTCCCTGGTAACGAAGCGAACGACAGTGGGCTTAGAATGTTAGAAAAATAGATTATACGAACACTATACGGTAACACAATCCATTAACAAAATATAATTAGTCTAAAACATGAAACATCAAATTTTCTTTTCTACATAATATTTAATTTTACTTAAGATACACGCACGGAAGAAAACGGTAATAGGAGAACCAACTTTTTGAACCAATTTAGGCTTGGAGACAAAAAAGTCAAAAGACCGCACAAATCTGAGAGTAGGATCAATAAAGTGTTGTGGCAACACTGAATTATATTTTATATGTTAGCTAAGTATAACCTAAGTGTAAGATTCGAAGTCCAGACTTAGCGCGATCTACTTTTGTATGTTAAAAACGTTACGGGTGACTTCGTCATGTTTCGCGCTAAGTGTTGACTCTGAATTTTACCTTAAAACTTGTACTTGTACTTACGGAATAATATAGTAAGTAATTTGGCTTCTGTGAAAACGAGCCATACGGCGTATATTGACAGAAAGTGAATATGTATGAAGAAAAGTACTGCAGGCCAGTCAGACTCCCGAGTTTTACTCAATTTTCTAAAATCTGTGTGTTGCTTCCTTTCCGTCATGGTTGCCGCCATAGCTGTCAAAAAATTTTTAGAAATTATTAAAACCGTTAACAAAAATATTATTAATTCTAGCGGATAATGTATGAAACTTAATTAACTATGTCATAATAATTAATCTATTACTATGTTAATAGTATAAACTATAACGGTGTTTCTTACTTTGGGTAACTCAACTCAACTCAAACTCAAAAATATCTTTATTCAAGTGGGTAACCAAGTACACTTTTGAATCGTCAAGTTAAATTAATCGTAAATTTACATTTACTACCAGTTCGCAAGTCAAGGGCGTAGAGCGGGTAAGAAGAACTGGCAAGAAACTTTCCGCCACTCTTTTTAATCGCCAAGTATTGTCATACAAATTGTTTGAACTGGAGCACTTCAATCCCAAGGATTAGGATCATTTAAGTAGTCCTTAAATTTATAAAAAGCTTTGTTGATTAATTTTCGTTTAACGAGGGCTTTGAATTTATTAGTGATAATACTCTAATTTCGCTTGGTATGTGGTAATAACAATACATTGGGTAATTAACATGAACTCTACAGACATCTCTCTACAATTTTTTAACGAAGACTAATATTGATGCATTCGATAATTCAAAAATAATGTTTAAAATTGCAAAATATTGCTCTGAATTTATGTAATTCAAATATAAAGTAATTAAGTGAACCTACATTTTCCTCCGAATAGTAAAACTTTAAATTCTATATTAAATATGTTACTTTAGAAGAAAATATTCGGATAAAAGTGTTTCAAGGGTTAACAAAATATCTATTAAGTACTTACTAAGTTAACAGTCATCTGAAAGTGTCAATATTATCATTAAAGTATCAAGAATCACTTAAGTCACAACTCACGACATCGTACGTCTACATTTACTCTAGATTTTGTTCCAACTGAACAATGATATTGCACTTGTATTCTCAGAGTAATAAGGCCATTCTGAATCTACTTATACCGATTCAAAAGCAACTACACTTAATTAATGAGTGAAACTGTCACGACGTTACGTGCTTTACATTCAATAACTTGATTTATTACTGTCAAAGTGTATTCATGAAATGTGTCAAAGGGGTTTATTATATAAATCGTAATTTGAACACAAGAATTTACAATATGCGTTGAACATGATATTTAAGATACATACCCGCGGGACAGTCTCCACATTTCAAGGGTTATTACAATCTATATATAATATAGTATCAATGTCAATTAAAAAATATTTATAATCTAAGGAATCAGTATCAAATTTATATATTATAGTCAGAGTTAGGTTTATTTTAGGTCTAGCTACTTGCATGCTTTATTTTATTATAAATAGTTTAATTCAAATACGACACGATTTCTCCTCAAGGATTTGATTACCATAAACATCGAAAAGCGTTTAAATGAGTGTCACTTCCTCACAAGAAGCCTTCAGGCCAAATTTATCTTATATCCAAGTATTTTTATGTACTATACACATACCCTCAATCATTGCGTAAATGCAATTTTCCTTACGGGTAAAAACGGTGGAATTTTATAGTCAACAAAAACCTGCATTAGTTGTTATTAATACCATGCTGTGCTGATTTATTATGGTTACCTTACTAAATATAAGCTATATTGAGAGTCGCTTTATCCAATTGAGTAAATAACCAATAGGTAAATTATATGATTAACTAGCAAACTCGGCGAACTCCGTTTCGCCACCAGAGGCTTCGTTTTATGTAACATTTCGTTTGGTGATATCGCTTTTCTGTTGATTTTTTTCCTGAATTTTCTTTGCTATAAACCTCACGGCGCCCGAGACCTTTCCAACGAATGCAAAACCGTGGAAATTGGTTTGTGCGTTCTGGAGTTATAGCGTCAGGAAGGAAAACCCGACTTATTTTTATATAGTAGATAATAAAAATAAGCAAAACAAAATTGCAAATTATAAGTTTATTATGAGGATTATCGTATATTTAGTATTTTACGTGCGTACTATAAATTTGATTCAAACTATTTAAAGGAAATTTAGCACATTTTACCGAACTAACAATAAACTCTCGTTGACTATGACGAGCAACTGCTGTAAAGTAAAGTAAATAACATATCACATTTAAATTAATATATATATCGACGCTTTGCAAGAAATGATTATAATTTAGCGATATGTAGTAAATAGTAGTAATAAATGTTTTGCACTTACGCATGTTGTAATTTGTGCGGACAGCTTGTAACATTGCCTGACAAGGGTTGAAGCCTCGATATTGAATATTGTAGTATTAATTTACCAATCTTATTCAAAGCAAAGTATTTCACTAGTTGTAATATTTAGTTCTAATATAGCAATCGGTTAGTATAATGCAACCTTGGGGGTGTTTCGTTCGATATCGAGAAATAATTACAGTCGAGTTAAAGTGATCGGTATAGTAAACAATGCTGCGCTAACATTGCTCTCAATTTACACATCTTCATTGAGATTCCAAGGTGATTTAATCCAATTATCAGTACAATTATTTTAATAAGTTCATTTATTTAGCACGAATATACAGCCTGAAACCGCACGGATAGAGATAAATTAGGCAGAAGGATACTTTCTTATTTTTTTAATTTAATAAATATACGATAGCAATTTCTATCTCTCTGCAATAAGTCTCTATTTGTTGCAATTGTCTAATTTGAACAACTATATTTTACTATAATTGATAGATTTAATAACAAATTCCTTTCTGAGAATAGTAATTATATTCGGTGGCGATATTTATACTATTTCCAAACCAGGTACAAACGAGGATGTCTACAAGTAATACGTAATTCTAAGTATCATTCAATTCAATACGGTTTTTACATTACAAAATATGATGACTGAATCTTACCCTTAATCTCGGGAAAAGAAATACGTCTGAGATGTATGACTAGTTGGTAACCCTGACTGGCAGGGAACTGCTTGGAATTAAGATGGACTACAGAGTGTGATTTGTATTTGTGTACAAAATACTGCTGGAGAATATTAAATCTCTATATTAATGCTACCTTGTGACTATCAGATTTAGATTATCCGCAGGCAAAAAGTTAATTAAGTAATATAATTCATGATTTAACTCGAATAAACTAAAATTTTTAAGAATGTACAAAAAGTCTAAAATGTCGTCAAACTTTAAACAAGAATAATTTTAAAATTTTTTGTTTGCCAGGAAAAAACACTACAGATTACGCAATACCTATGAAACCTAAGTTAAAAGACCAGCTATAGCTTTGTTAATTAAACCTTGTTCTATTGTTTATTATTTTACAGACGCTGGTACCCACATTAAGACATTCATGTGTTATGGGCGAACAGGCTAAGACCGAAAAGTAGAAAAAAATTGTACTTATAAATATCTAGTACCAAATTAAATCTACAATTTTAATAAATTTGAGTTTGCGTGAATAAGAATGTGAAAATGGCACCCTTTTTCATAGACCACGCCTCAAACCACCACAAGTAATATTTTTTCTGTAGCTCCGGAATTAGCCATATACATATACATATATAGTTTTACTAGCTGGCCGGGCAAACGTCTTTTTGCCATGTATATCATTTATAATAAAAAAATAGGGGTTGATCATAGAGGAGTGAAAGTTAAGGGTTGTATGTATTTTTTAATGCTGTATCATAAAAAAATAGAAATTAAAAATTTTGTCTAAAAAATAAAAATAAAAATTTAGGGGTGGACTACCCCTAACATTTAGGGGGATGAAAAATAGATGTTAGCCGATTTTCATAGATACCGGATAAGCACAAAAAATTTCATCCAAATCGGTCAAGCCGTTTCGGAGGAGTATGGCAACGAAAACTGTGACACGAGAATTTTATATATTAGATTGAAAAGGAACGTTATACCAATAAGAGCGATTTTATATTATGATAATTCAAAGGTCAATGTAAAGTATTGTATGTTAATTGCTAATGAAATTACGGTTCTTTGATAATCCATAGTCCAGAATTATATTCAATGACTGCATGACGTAATTAGTTCTTACATAACTATTTTGAAAAGTAGTAGGTAATTATCTTTACAGTACTGTATACTTGCAAATGGGTATTGGTAAGTATAAGTATACTATAAATATATATATCAGTAGCGCTACCTTTTACTAGTCCACTGAAGCCACTTGGCCAACACTCTAAAATAGTCAAGTCAAAACTCATTTATTCATATGGGTAACACAATGTACACTTATGAACGTCAAAAAAGGAATATACATTAAATGCTTCTAATTGTACATTACTGCCAGTTCTCAAATCAAGGGCGTAGAACGGAAGAGAAGAACTGGCAATAAACTCTCCGCCACTCTTTTTAATCGATAAAATATATGGATATAAATATATATATATATAGAGGTACGTACGGTATAGTACGAATTTCGTAAAATGAGAAATAGCTACAGTTTGGCAAATGCACGAGAAACGTGAAACATTTTCAGAAAGGTGTTTTCCGACGAGGTTTTCGCAAATTCTCTGTTGGAAAAATTCTCTCATGTTACTATTCAATTCAGTCATATTACTCCGTTACAAATCAATTTATTATTTTTGAAACAGAAATTATTCTACCAATCTATATAGAAAATATGCTACGCTCTGAGTATTCCTTGTTGTATGTATGTTTTCCTAAAGAATACCGATCGGTGTCAGAAAATGACCCACATTCAATTATTATATAAAGCTATAATGCGATAAGTCCCAATTTTTTTTCGTTTTTATCTTCTATATTAAAACAAAACAATACTTGACGCATACGTTAAAGAAACAAGAAGACACGATTAATATATATCTGGCCACTTATAACAATTAAACTAATATATTTAATAGGTTGGTTAAATGTGCAATTCAATGAGCATATGGGGGTCAAATTTCATTTAGATCAGCGGTTTAATGGGTTTTTGTAATACTGTAACGTTATATGTTTATGAAACATTTGTTTATTTTATTTACGTTTCAATCAGATTGAAATAAGCAGTAATACATTAAAATTTTAGTTTTTAACTGTTACCATTTTGAACAATTAGAGAGTTGTATCTATGTTATACAATTAATAAAACATAAATTATTAATGTTATAATTTATTAGAAAATACGTATGCTTGCATAATTAACTTTACTGCTCATACATGAAAATTGTACTATAACAAATGATATACCAGCAATTTTATTGACCAGTACCGGAAATTATATTCTAAATAAATATTCCGAGTGTCATTAAAAAAAATAAACCAAATAAATGGTAGAACAAATGATAACAATTTGAAACAACTGCCTCAATGATGTTCAAAAAGACATTACATTTTAGAAAACATAGTAATTTTCTGTGTAATAGACAAGAAGCTAAGAACGTATATCGTAAAATTTTACTCTAATTCGTAAAAAAATAGACAATGACATTTATAAAATATAGCTAAGATAGTCCAAAGTAATGCCTCGCTTTAATATTTTCTCAAGCGTCAATAAGTCACAGCGCAAATTAATAAAAGCATTTTGTGTAAGACGCCTTATATTCTAAATATGAAACTTAGATTCTAATACGAAATAGGTGTATTTGATACTCACAATGTCGCTGTGTGTTGAAGCGATTACCTTCCGTTGTAAAAGCAATTCGATGACTGGCAATTTGAAACATTTTCATTTTACATATTCATGATACCATTTAGGGTTCAATAACACAAGTTATTAAGAATTATAATTGGCGATTTTTAATATCAATTTAGTGTGCAATTAAGTGCAAGCTCATTTTAACCTAATTTGTATGTGTTAGAAATGTTTAAGTTTGACATAAATAAATAAAAGTATTTACTAAATTACTTACCTGGATAGCACAATGAGAATGTGTACCTATGCTTTAATCCACAAACACGAAGCTGTAGACAAAATTTAATCGCACATATATTCAAACTTCATAAAGAATTATATTGGATAAAATATTATTTAAAAGGCAAAAAATATTAAGAATAACACAAAATCTACACGTCAGCTGTGCATGAATAAAACTTACGTAATACGTTGTTGTTTTTAAGTGAATGTTAATTATAATATAACATTTATTTGCGGAAGGCCAAGTTCAGTGGAATAAATAGTCCATTTCAGTAAACTTAGGAAGTGTGTGTACATAGTTTTTACGAAAATAAAATAACGAGCTAGTGAGAGACTGTGTTATTTTGTTCTAGAGAAGACTAAGCTTTGGTGTGAAATAAATCTTCTATAACTGCATGCATTTGATGTAATTATTTAAGATTTTGCTGAAAATGCTGTTCTTTCAATTTATATTATTGTTATTAAAGATTTTGACGCTATATTATTCTATCCGTTGTATTTAATTTATTTATAAAATTGTACGCGATCAGCCTTTTGTGCCGAACACACGTCATTGGTATTTGTATGACATTTACAAATTTACAAGGCTTTCGCGCCATGTTTTCCTGTACCGTACGACTTGCAAGTATTTTGCGGCGTAAAAAAACAGATGCACACAGTTGCTGTTTTAATACACGACCTTCACAGTTCTCAGTCAGTTAACACTATACAACTTGACGTCCATGAATTAACATATTTTAATATTTTTACGTAAGTTCTGTAACCTAACATTAGTTAAACCAAATGTTAGCAATCATCGCACACTTGAAGCCTAAGTGAGGCCTTTGGTTTTTCCCAAACTCATAAATTGTAATATAACATTCTCGTTTCCGATAATGCCCAATAGGTTGACTACACTTATAGTCTTTATAGGTAAAAGAAGTGTCACATAGATTTAAGAACCTTAAAGCCGGGCGCATACATACTGATTCCTGATCAGAAATCCTGATCAGGTTTCCTAATCAAGAATTCCGTGTGGAGGGAGAGCGCACACATTCTGTTTTTTGCATTCGGAATTTAAACGATCAGTTCGATCATAGACGCTTCTGATAACGCACTAGTATGGACGACGAAGACGAATTGATGCTCATTGCTCTTTTATTGGCGCTAGACAAAAAGGGCATAAAACGTCGTTATTGGGTGCATCCACTGAATACCCAAAGATTAACTGAGAGTCAATTCTATGTCAAAAGAGCAAAGTTACGGGCATACCCAGAACAATTCTTCAAATATTACAGGATGTCAATGAAATCCTTTGATGAGCTTCATAATAGCATACGAGATAAAATAAAAAAGCACGTTAGCAGTTACACGTCGTACGTGTACTCGGCACAGCGCCATCGCGATTCTGAATGAAAATTTCCGTACGTGTGCGGCGATCGAGCCAAAATGTATGCGAATGCTGCGTTCGGGGTGACGTCATCAGGTTTTTTCCGTTCTTCCAAAAGTGGGTTCGCCACGGAGAAATTCCGAACCGAACGTCAGGTTTTTTTCTGTCCGGAAAAAGTAAGAACGGTGTGCGCCTTGTTGAACATTTTGTATGCACGCGGACCATTCAGGTTTCCGAATCTGAAACCCTGATACGGAAACCTGATCCGGAATCAGTATGTATGCGCCCGGCTTTAATCGTTTAAAACATGAGCTTATAACTAACATAAAGCAGTGACAGCAGTGTCTTTTATCTGAGGAATCAGTCTGCCTGTTACTTTTATTTACCGTCGTACTCCTTATTTGAAATGTATACCAGAAAATAATTAAATTTGACGGACGACAACATTTCTATTTCTTTTTGAAAGCTGCTTGCGATCAATGGGGAAAGTTCTAACGTCCTAACGGACAGCAATTTAGCAAAGATGGTAGAGCTCTTCCTATTTTTCTTGCCTGAATCCATATTGAGAGCCTGAGAGTATATTATATTTATTTAGGCACTTTAGTAATCTAAGGCCTCATAGATAAAGGAAGAATTGAAATTGGACGTTAAATATTGACATTGTCTTTATCACTGGTTATAAGTACTGGTACATTAAAAGTTTGTTTTAGTTGTTGTCTTTTTCCGCACGCTTAAGCTGGGTATCCACTATGTTCGCGAACCTCTTGCGTTCCACGGTCCCGGAGCGTGCAGCGGTGCGGCGGTTTTTGAGCGAACACAAGGGGGAGCTCAACCTGTTCATGGACGCAAGCAAGATATCACGTAAGTGCGTACGTGTAGTATATACCACTCTACGTTCGGTTAAATAGATTAGTCGGAAGAAAAATGTTTTCTCTATTCGGATTGTACCGAAACTATACTGGGCTATGGGATCCCCAGGACGAGAATTTAAAAATAATAAAAACTAGCACTCCGGGAGTGCCGGCAGAAGTGAAAACTTCAATATTAACGTTGTGTTTAATTATAAGTATAAAAGTACTATCATTTATGAGGTAGAATACAATGTTTATTTATTGCGCTATCGTACACAAATATGATGTTATTTATAATATTATATCGTTATTTATACATTACATTAAATTTTATCTCTCAGAAAAATCAACTTCCATCCATAATTTCGACGACTTTTACACCATCGTTATTATCAGAATCATCATCGCAAATTTTTACAACTGATACAGTTGGTCTATGATAACTGAAGTAAGAAACAAAGAGTTTTGATTCGAACCTATTTAAGTGTCTAATAAAGACCGCATCAATAGTAGTTTTGTATTTCGTTGTGCTAAAATTGCGATCATTTGACATAGTTAAACCAAATTCATTATTTAAAAATTCAATTAATGATTGATTTTTATCGTCTGCAAAGTTTATATTGAAATCTCCACTTAAAATCATTGGCAATTTATCAAAGCTTTTTCCAATTTTTTTTTGAAGCAATGCAGATGCGTCATGAGAATAAATAAATAAATTTTCGTACAAGTTTCATTAATAGATTCACTTTGTTCGATTTCCATAATTTAAACAATTCACATTTACGAATACACAACAGTGTATTTACTACACAACAGTCAAGAAATCAGCTGTCACCATCCTTGGATACGCGTGGGACGCTGTACATAAACACACACGGTCATTCGCGCAAGCGCCCTGTGCCGCCTAAACAGAGCAGCACACTCAGGCACGGTAGAAAGAGTGGGAGATACTAGTTCCTCTCCCTTCCCCTCGATCTTACGCTTTTTCGATCAGCATCACGTGACCCTGACGCGAGTTTGAAAGTTTTTACCCATACAAAAAAGTGCTCAGCGCCGCTAAAGAAGTTTTCACTTCAAAAAGTTAAAAGAAGACGCTTGGGTGGAAATCGTAAGAAATATGGACATATCGGGGCAAATATGCAAAGAAAACATGAAAATTCTGAAGATAATGAAATAAAATATATGCTGCACTAGCCACTGGTAACGACATGTTCGCAAGAGCACTGTGGAGCATGCGTGTTTCTATTGGAGATCACACGTACCGTCTCCATCAGAGCGGTTGCAGGAGCGCTAAGAGCAAGAGGTTTGCGAACATTGTGGATACCCAGTTTTAGAGATGCGGAACGTAGTTACTTCAGCCAATTACACAAATAAGTTGCTTTTGGTCTTTTTAAACATCATCAGTAATTGTTTGGAAGACGTTTTACATTGTGTAAATATCACCCACCTTTGACGTATATTTTTGGCAGTCGGGTATTCCTTAGACTGCAGCAAGCCGGTTGATAGCGGGGCGCGTTTGGCAGCATATGATTTTACGATTGAATTTGTGCGATCGGTGGACAACGGTACAGTCTATGCTTTGTCGCGTTTGCCTTTTTCTCAAATTATCTTAATTTCGTTCAGAACTCTGGTCCTGCTAGGGAAACGGAACGAGATGAATTATTGGTTAAGGTTGAGGTTGTTTATTTGAGGTTGAGGTTACGTGAGAGACAAACTTAATAAATCAGACTACCAACCAGGCCAGATCGAACCTCAACCAACACATACCCTGTTCGAGTCCTCTCCGGGACCATCGGCTCGAGCATTGGGTTCTTTATAGCGAGCTAAATATAATATTTGATTAGGATGTTTGTCCTTATGTTTCTTGTGTTTGAAACACGTTTAAGATAATTTTGTAATATTTGTTATATTGTTTTGTATTATAGTGTAGTAGTCTAAAATGTATTTCTTAGTTTGTTGGAGAGAGATGTAGCATCATACGTGATGTAGATTCTGTGAGTCCGACATGCAACATAAAGAATAGGCTGAGAGGGCCAGCGAGGTCGATCCCGCAGCACATCCGCGTCGCCGTTTCAACGTCTAACGCGTTGCGTTATCCTGGGCACGCAGACCGATTCAGCGGGGGAACAGGGGTTCATGCGTCCAAAAGAAGGGCTGCTGCATTCTTGCAAGCATTGTACCCGACCTCCCCCAGCTCTTCAAATCAGGTTGATGTGTTACCGTGTTCTGCCTCGGGCGATTGCTGGTGGGGTTTAAGTGGGTATGTACAGTAGCGAGTCCCACGTAAACCACACGACAGTCGTGCCGCTTGTGGGTTAATCGGGAGGGTGTAATTCAGTTACCCATAAAAAAAACAAAAACTCGTTCATCTTATATAAAACATTTATATTTTACGTACAATTACATTCATAGACTACGCAGACGGCGTATGAAATATTTTTTTTTTAAATAACATAGTCTCTTTCTTATTATCTATTATTATTCTAATCTCTTTTTACGATAATTTACAAAAAGCTCAACGTACATATAATAGTTTGGATTCAGAAGTTGTTTTGTCCATTTAATACATAAAAACAAAACTTCATAAACGTCTAATTTAATAATATTACAGTGAGACTCTTAATTTAATAACACGTACGTATATGATTAAAACAGCTGTTAATAACACAATTGTTTGTAACAAATTTATTAAGAAATCAAAGTTAAATGACTTACATCCTTATCAGATAAAAGGACTTTTGCACTACTGGACAGCCATTAAATTTCCAATTTTCCCAATACACTTATTTAATAATTAACTATAATATATTTGGTTTAATCTAAAGATAACTAAGTGGACCCGTAAATGGAACAGAAATTAAAACAGTTCTAATAATTCGATATAAAATATGAATCTAAAATTCTGCAACTGTCTAAGTGTGACAAATCCAAAAATTGACATTTTAATCAAATTTAAATTGAATAGATTAATAATTATCTCAAGGCCTTGTGTATAATGATGATATTTATTTTATGTGCGAGATTCAAATATACAAAAAAAGGAAGTTTAAGGCTGGAGTTTAATAATTAATTAAATTATACTCTAAAACATATTAAATACTGTAAAAGCAAAATATCTTTATAATCAAACTATAAATCGAACTAAGTATAATTCAATAAAAAATAAAATAATAAATAGAAAAAATAATTCCCTAAAAATGTATTTTGTAGTCGTTAACGTTTATTACGTAAATTATAAAAGATCTGTAGAATAATGCATTGCTTAAAACTTTTAAATATTACACGAATTATACAATCAGTACCGAACCTTCCAAAACTGAATTATTATTTTTTATGGCAGTCCTTAATATAATTGAAGGCTTAACAATCCAGTAGTAGATAACTGCCAACGAGATCTGGATCTGTCAGTGGCCTAAAACGGCGACGGCTATAAGCACTCGAAACAGAAAGAAGTTTTTTTAAACATTTTCTATGCATAAAAGTCACATAAAAAAGCTGCAATTCGAACTATTTAATCTCGATTTCACTCATTATTGCAATGAAGTCAATATATAGTATTTTATATTTACTAAGCACTATCAGCGAATTGTGTATCAATATGGGCTTTATGACTACAACTTTTAGGCTCCAGCGGAGAGGGAACAGAAAATGTACGTTTACATTTCTCACAAACTTTGAAAACTCGGGAAGTTGGAATGTTTTCTTTGGTACAGGTATATTCTGGTTGCAGTCCTTTTATACTCAGCTGCTGTTTTAAAGACCCTGAAACGTATATTATATAATATATTAGGATGGTTTTGATCCAGGCACGTTTTGTAACCACGCATGGGCACCAATGGATTTATCGTGACAAAATTATTGCTTGCTCATATAGTCAGGTGGGGTAAATGCATGAACGGGGTAAATGTAATACCATAACTTCAACTGATTACACACAAAATAAACTAGTGCTGGCATCTCTTATACACGTAAAGTACTTCTTGCACTACACTCTGACAACTTATTGAATCTGATGGATTGACAGATTTTCTCCAATCTCGTTGCAATAAAAACCAAAGTATATTTCAATTTGCGTATTTTATTGCAATTACCCCAGATTAGTAACTATCTACACTATTAGAATTTTAACATATTTTTTACATTTACCCCTTTACACCGGGAAAATGCAACAGAGAGTTAATCTGTAATCATCCATAATTAAATATAAGTAATTACATCAAACAAAAGCCTAAAACATGTTTAATATTCACAGTAAAAATTATTTTTATATTGTAAAAGACCACAAAATAATAAGTCAATTTAGCTATGGTACTCGCATTTACCCCACCTGACCCTACATTAAAAACATCGCGAGGAAGCCACCAAGTCCACGTTTTAATAAAATCACTAATTTAAATTAAAAGTTAATTCTTTTCAAAAAGCCGCTTTAATGCCACATAATATTAAGATAATATTCCGATTTCTTATGGTGTAACGAAAAATATGATACCAGAGTTCATTGTTCCGTTTGATGTAGGTTGTCGTGAGAATGGTACAGCTGTATATGAACAACGCTTCGTTATTGATCTCGATGTCTCCCGACAACAACACTGGGCTATAGTAACCTGAAATGTGTTAACGGATTATTTAGGGAAGCAGTTTCCAAGCAAACAATATGAGAGCAGATTGCCTATATGTATTATATTTGTTTCTTTCTTCTACAAATATTTGTTTGCCTTTATTAGTTTTGGAAAACCCTTAAAGACATGGGTGTTCCAGAACACTTAGTGGAACTGATTGCTAGCCTATATGAGAAAGGAGAGTCAATGGTCAGGGCCGACCACGACGTAGAGTCGGCGCCTTTCAAACAGCAAAGAGGGGTTCGACAGGGATGCATCCCGTCTCTCCTCCTGTTTAATATTTATGGTAATTATATTGTAATGGTAGCGCTGGGAGAACGGGGTGAAGGCATTTCGATTTTAATCGCAAAATCAGCAAACTCAAAATTGAAAGATGAAAAATCATTTAAACATATAGGTAACACATTGTACAATTATGATCGTCAAAAAAAAATGTATACGAAATGCTTCTAACTTTACATTTAGTGCCAGTTCTCGAATCAAGAGCGTATAACGGAAGAGAAGAACTGGCAATAAACTCTCCGCCACTCTTTTTAGTCGCCATTTTTTTTTACACAACGTTTGTAAGGAGCTGCAACCATTACACCATGTTCCACATGACATCTTAAGTTCATATTTTTGTGTAGATAAGAGTCCTGGTCAATTCGTTCAGCGGATCGAAATAAGATCGAGGTGTTGGAGGGGAATGTTGTGGATACCATGGACTACAAAATAACCCAAGACCACTCAGACCCAAGGTCACCACAAGACTCTCAACTATCATTTACAAACGGGTGCTTACTTACTTTGCCCATATAGCCAGATGAGAACCGGAAAGTTCGACAAACAGGTAATGGTATCAAGGAGTGACGGTAGGCGATGTCGGGGTCAATCGCCTACCCGATGGTTTGAACAAACTAAGACAATTATGGGTTTCAACATCCTTAATGCCCTGAGACAAGCGGAGGATAGAGCAATTTAGAGGTAGCAAGTCGACGTATCGGTTAGAGCTTTTCAAGATAATGAAAATAAAGGTAATGAAGACTACGAAGAATAAGAAGATTAGTTATAAAGTTAAATTGAGATAATTACATAATTTCTTGTTCATGCACCGTTATACCGGTATAGCTAAACTTTATTTATATAAACCTATGTATTTTTTTAAATTTTACAAAGACACTAACCTTAAACGCTTCTCTGAATTTGTGGCTCATTATGTGGTAAAATATGGGGTTGATGCAGGTTGACACGTAGTAAAAGACTCCAGAAGTGTAGGTTAAGAAGTGATACGCTGAAAGCAGCAGAGACGATTTTGCTAAGTGATTCTCGGCTGTCCCGTAGATCGCGACGAGCCTTTGTGCGTGGAACGGCGCCCAACAGATAAAGAAACCTATAACTACGGCAACTAGAAAGGAAATTCAATCGTTAGAGAATAAAATTGAATCGGTATCGAACTCATAAGATAAATAATTATAACAGTTCTTGTTTATTGAAATGTCATAAATACTTCCGTATTGTTTACACAAGGATAAATGCCACACGCATTAGCAAATCCTTTAATATTTTATATAAAATCCATTCCATAGGCATCCTTCAAAAGGACATCCCTTATATTTTTTCTTACATTTCATAAATAATATTTAAAAGGGTATGCTTAATTTATGATTAAATTTATTATTTAAATTATAAATAGATTCTTTCTTTTCACTTCTATAAAAAAAAGAAAAAAAGGCTTATTTATATAAATGCTATACAGTTATTTGTTTGTAAAGAGAAATACGTAAAAACATTCGTCTTCTATAAACTTACCCAACATCTTTACAACCCGCCTAGTCGACTGTGTACTATTTTTTCTGGAGATTTTTTGAATCACTCCTTTGTTTTTTTGTAATTCCTTCTCCGTTACTCCTTTTGGAAAATTTGATTTATTCAACCGAAGTCCAATTAGCGAGTAAAGGACTGTTATAACAAGCATTGGTGCAATAAATAAAAATATCGTAGACAATTCGAAGGAATGCCTAATAATCACCCTTGTTTGTAGGCACATAGTGACGCCTTTATGATTTTTTATGCCAAATTGAAGCGCCTGGGGTAACGCCAGTGCAAATGATATGATCCACAACAAGATAACATGCTTTATTGCTCGTGAGAGTTTCGACATTTTGTGTGAAACGAATGGGTGACATATCGCTAAATATCTTTCAATTGTGAAGAGAGTTATTGTTAAAATACTAGCGTTTGTTGATGTTTCGGCAGCTAAACCTCTAAGCAGACAGAAGGTTTGCCCAAACACATAGGGCCATTTGTACCATATTGAATACATTTCTTGGGGCATGCCACTAACTAAATAAAGCAAATCTGATATTGCCAAACTAAATAAATAATAGTTTGTTGCTGTGTGCATATTTTTGTTACGCGTTATGACTATACATGTACATATATTTCCAAACAACCCTGTGACGAAAGTAAGGGCGTATATTATTGTTATCGGAATAACTATGAGTAAGGAATCTCGTTGCGGTCCAAAAATGTGCGTGGGGTCTACAGTTTCCGATATATTAAGAGTGGCGTTCGTTTCATTGTTGATAAAACTCATTGTATTTTCAATTTATCCTTGGCTCCAATTATAATTGTCATCATAAACATTTGATGTAAGTCTGAAACAAAGGAAATAGATTATATATTATATTTCAACTTCACTGAATAATTATTTTATATAAAATAAAATACACTAAATAGAGTAGTTATTGTAAACAAATGGATTCCTATGGTAATTTATGGTAATAGTCACCGTTACCTACGATATACTTCTACCAATGGAATAACAAGCGATGAAAATGTATGAGATAGTTTTGATACAAAATGGCTATCGCATTTTCTTTCCATTATTAAAATTACATTAGAATTGGAGATGCTCATAGACGGCGTCTTAATAACAACTTTACACGATGATGCGTATAATATAACGTATCGAAAATTTTACCAAACCCTCTCCATAAATCATTCTAGACATTGGGCAACGCGGCAATAGATTCCGTGCCTAAATCACGGTTTATCGCAAACATATAGACAGATAGACGCGGCGGCGGAATGGCACTGCATTTTTGTAGGCATTAACAAGCTCTACAACTATTCTTTAGAACTGAATAATATATATCTCATTGTTAAACAGCGTTTGTAGGACTGGAAATAAAAAATGATTGTTGACAGTTACTATACGTCTCATTCAGGCGCTTCGGATCTTCATAGATTCTTGGTTACAACAAAAGTCATTATACCTTTAATTTACTTAACTCCTTTTGTTTATTATTAATTAAGACCACGAACAATTTTAGAACAATCTAAAAGGACGTCTGTAAGAAAGTTCTAAGAATATAAAATAAATACATAAAATCATTATACACAATCAAACAAAATAACTAGTTGATACAATCGAATAGAAACCGCGCGCTTTAGTTAGTGATAGCATCATATGACCATATAAGGTATTCGTTGGTTCCGGAAATCAGATTCTATCAAGAACATCTAATTAGAAACGCCCACAACATAGGTGCCTAGAATAATAAAAAAATACAAACTGAATTTTTTTATTAATTATTGTAGTAATTAACAAATTTACAAGGTAAAAAATAGCGTACAAGTTAATTTAAATCTAATTTTAGTTTAAGCAATAGAAAGGAGAAAAATGTTGTTCCGCTAATTGTTTTGTGGAGTATATTTCTTAATAGAGGTTTAACAACGTAATGTGACAGCGAGTGTCTTAAAATTAGTATAATGTAACACAAACACATAGCTGGGAGTTTTATTCGCAAGATTAGCGTGATGTTATGATAAGAGGGTATTCTTGATGTCCCGGCGAAATAATTATCGAAGGTCATTGTTTCAGTCAACATATTTCTTGGTAATTACCTGTATATTCGTATAAGTTAAAATGTAATTTTTTCATTTGTACCTCATAGCGTAGTGGAATGGTGATCGTCCGGTATATAAACAATTGGGGTTTGATTCTGGGTTGGGTAATTATATTTCATTTAAATATTTGATTTTCTTTGAAAAATATTTAACCGGACCTAAATGTCACCTCTCCATTACTGTGTATTTTTAATTTTTTTGCTTCGCGAAAGATGCCGACGCCCACTCCTGGTCCCACCTAGTGCCTGGGTATCGGATCTTTCGCGCTTTAAGTGTTATTTCGACGCGTGCCAGTAATCTAGGGATCCACAGTAAAAGATTTTGACAAAACACGGTTTCTTTAAGGAGGGCTGGGACAGGATATTTATATTTTATCAATATGTGCAGTATGTATAAAAATTATTACAAAAATACGTTGCTGTACATTTGTTTTATACGGAAGCTTGTACCCACGACTACGGGATATAGGATAAGGTATTTAAGGTAAGATAGGGTGTTTCTCTAGTTATCGTGAATATTTAAATTTATAGAAAAATTCAAACGACACAATTTTTCTAAATCGATTCAAACATATCAAATAACCACCATTTTAATCTTCATCAGTTAAGCCTAGAGTTATGTGATACCACGTATTTACTTATATGATAATCAGAATTGCCGACAATTATAATATACGCCATACCACATTCAATACATTTTATTGACGCGTTGTAGATATCGATTAATATTTACGTAACTAGGTTTTTAAGGAAGAAATATTTAACGGAACCCTGAAACCTTTTGAAATCATAAAGTCTGCGACAGCTATAAAATACGTGATGCCAAAAAAATTACTGAATTCACATGCATTCACAAAACTCACTTACACGTGGTCGAAATCGAAATTGTGTTAAAAAGTAATATTAACCGTTATGGTTTAAGCGTTTGTATATATATTATCAAGGATAACCAACAAATCTGAATATTAGAAACAAATTTTTGTTAACCGTAATTTGGAACGTATACATTTTATAATCAAATTAATTGAAAAAATAATATTTCCGCGCAAAACGAGGTAATGGAAAAAGATTTGTAAGAAAATGATATTCAAATATTTGATCATAAATAATGCGTAAAAACATGTAATGGATTTACAAGGAATAAATATGTACTACCACTTCATTTGTATTTAAGATAAATAAGTCTATACTAGGCCTACACTTATGTTATGTTTCGGAAAATTTAGTTAAAATTTATTTAACAATACATATGTAGTATTTTGGTGACTTATAGAGCTAAGAATGTGATTGTTTCAATAATTGGTAATCATTATAAGCAAATATGACAGTTACAATTATACATATAATATGGTTGCGTATTTAACAGCCTATAAAAATATGATTTGTCGTGACAATAGCGGCAAGTAGCTTAGAAACCTGGCATAATTATAGGAAGCAATATGCGATATAAATATATGTGCAAACCTTATTAAATCATTACCTATTTCCTGCACATGACCTCGAAGTCGTTAATTTACAATAGTCATGTAATCCAAAACTTTTTATATAGGTTCGCAATTTATTTGTTTATGCGATTTTAAGTAATAATATCACATTATTATGCGTGTTAAAAATACGTTAAGTAATTTTGGGTTAACAATAATTCAGTTACTATTATAATCATCGGCGATGTTAAATACTTGTTATCACATATCACGACACATTCATAGCCGTTGGTCACATTGTCACGAATGTGAATAGTCATGATTAGGATAGTATCCTAGCAACGCCGACGGTTTCATAGACATGCCTTTAAAAACTTTGTGATACAAAATTTGGGAAATGTTTCAGATAAAATGTTATCTGAGGAAATTACTAGCTACTTTTAATAATAAAAAACCCTAGGGTTCGAACAGATTTTTGCGCATGTTTCACCCAAAATTAAGTTTGGTAAGAAAGTGATAAAATATTGGAAGTAATGACATACAAATATTTTACTGTATGTACAAACGAATATTTTACTTTTTTTAATGGATTACACGTATAAGGTCAACTAACATCACACAATTGGGACCTAGGCGACAACGCGTTGTACAATGCGTGGTGAATTTCAATAATCTTTTATCAGTGATTTAATTTCAACTTTTCTCATTGCTTAGTTCTTTTTGATTTAATATCGTTTATTCACAACATTAGGAAACATTTCAATTATATACCGAACGATATTTTCATATCACTTTAGACCTACTACACGCTTTATAGGTAATTTAATTATATACATATATATAAAATTAAATACCTACAGTAAAATTAGCCAAATTTCTGGAAATTTATTATTAATGTGTGAAATTTTTGCTGCTTGCTGTAGTGCTTTCTAGTAAATTTGGACTTTAAATTGTATGCTATATGGAAATCAAATTTCGCAGTTAATATTTTTCTATATACGGTAAATTTTCTCCATATAACTTTGTGATTCTACTACCCTTCTACTTCTTCTACCAAACCCTTGCTGAGAACTTCTAAACCAAGTTCCTTTGCGATCACTGCTACCTCCCACTTTCCTTGCACGTTGAAGGAGCTATCAAGTAGCAAACTAAGAGTGGACTTAGTAATAATTTAAAGACCTTTTAAGCAACTTATATTATATAAACAATCAAATATGTAATGTTCGTTTTATCATGAATTCCAATTTTGTTTGACATACAAAGTAACGAGATTTAGTTTAATATCATTTGAAGAAACGTGTGAACTAAGTTTCCCGTCTTTAACGTCGGATTTGACTAATTAATTTACACTTAGCGTCTCGGAATAGAAGCATCCAATTTTGCCCTGTAATAATATGTAATTTCCAAAGCTTCATTCGCTGTCTGAATAACATCAAAAGTCAAATAAATTAAGTAACAGCGCAACACTTGGCATGGAAACATCCTTTCTGTATAATTGGATTCCCTCAAGCATACTAGCAAAGCAAACTACCCAACACTTAGGACAAAGTGTTGTAAATTTATAAAGTAACAATCGTAGCGACAACTCGTAGACGAGGTATGGAATGACCACAATCAAGAAACTTGTTTGTCAACCACGATTATTACTGCTTTGATAATTTTGCATTTATTATAACAATCTAGTAGTACGATCCAAGATTCCACATCTTAGACTAAAAACCACAAACAAAATGTGGGTTTAACCGATAAATTACGAGTCACCGTGTATTGTATTTAAATTAAGTAGTGTCACGACCAACTTTGAAACAAGTTCAAAGGTGGTCCTTTTTTCAATAATTTTCTTAAGTACGACACAATATTACTTACATGTTATAAGCAAATAAAGATAAAATGTACGATTAGCAAAAAACACTGTTAATAAACTTTGTGATATTGGAGTTTACTCCTTAAGAAACGATTTGAGTTATAAGGCCCGGTACGGAAATTTTATGAGTAACACGAAAAGTTGAGGCGTTATGTAGAAAGAGACAAACATATATATGTAGGATTGAACGTGTAAAAGAATGAGATGGAATACATTACACAGACTTTTCTATTTTGAATTCACGTTTTGAAAGCCACGTTACAACATTGTCAGTGTTGACAGGTGTAAAAAAATAAATGTAGGTTGTCTAGCGTGCCATAGAATTTTGTCAATAGTAATGGTCAGTGAAATTAAAACTAAAATTTCTTCTCTTACTATAACCAGCGGCACGTAAGTCTAGCGCTGGCTGATACGTGGAGGGGATTGCTGCGCATGTGTACTGTCGCGCGGGGGACCAAATGCGACTGGAGAGCCAATCGACGCTCTTTATTCCGCTAGCCCCCCTCAGGTACCTTATTTTTTACTTCTGCGCAATAACGGTCAGCGCTAGAGTTTCGTGCCGCTACTTATATAAAGGTAACTTTGGTCACAGCGAGAAAATCCTATTTGGGCATAGATGATGTAGGTACGTTTTATTACTACTACAAATATTTATATTATAAAAACATATATTCTTACCATCTTAAGTATGAAAATATGGTCGACAGCCACAGAATATTATCGCCATTTTATCGTTCGTAAGGAGTAAACTCAAATCGTGCGTCGTAGCTGACGCACACACACTTTTTTTTGTAGTTTATTAAAAATAATAATAATAGCCTTTATTCAGATACATCTACATTTAAACACATTCCCATATTAATCCTCTTCTATTGTATCTGTGTGCCCATTTTTGGCAAAGACCTCCAAATACCGTCATTCCTCTCTGCACTGTGCCACTCTCTGCGTTGTACCTGCTCTTTCTTTAATGTTGTCTATCCACTTGTTTAGTTGTCTCCCTATTTTTCGTACCTTGGGCACCAGTTTAGTAGTATTTTCCTCCACTTTTCTGTTCCATGTGCTCCGCGGCCCGCCCATAGTTGTATATTATACTTTATAGTTTATTACTTATATTACCAATTACAAAAACAATGTCAATTTTAAGTGTTTATTAAATCTTTCAATCAATATCTAGTAGAAGACATGGAGATGGAGACGTGGAGATGATTCCATAGTATTAAATAATATGCGTACTAGACTTCATCTTGAGTAACACTAATTTAAACATAGAAGTGGCATACGGTTTAAAACTGTTTTATAGTACTAAAATGTAGTCTAGTGCAAACAACTCTTTAAACAAAACAGAATCGCTATGTGGCTATATCTGGATCTCAATGGAAATGAATTGTAAATATTTTATTATTTAAATATAGCAGAGTTTGTGATTTATCTAATTAAATATTTAATAGATATATTCTATGACGAATGTATCTAGTACAAACAGTGGAACACTTCGGTTAAGTGGTTTCAAATATCGCTATTTAATAAGGATGTTAAACGAATAAACGCATATCTGGTATTTTGGAAACGATTGTTTTCACATAACAAAAGTTACCGAGTCATTGGGCGGCAGTATCACTTAACATCAGATGAGCCTCCTGGTCGTTTGCTCAATAAAAACATCTATATATATATATAAATGAAACCCGTTTTCCGTTGTCACGACATAACATTAAAACGGCTGGACCGATTTGTCTGATTTTTTTTGTTGTGTTTGTAATTGTCAGGAGAAGGTTCTTATAAAAGAAAAAAATGCGCGGAAAATTAGAAAATTTAAGAATACTTAACCACCATAAAATTCGAACTTTTTGATGTAACCTTATGGCGTTTGACATACCATTGACAGAATGCGTGCTGCAAATATCGTCAAAGAGGATGAAAGAAAAATGAATATCGTTTAAAATAAATGCTTCGATCGGAGTTATTATTTTTATAATATAATAATATGCTCGCCAGAAAAACAAACAAAGAATGTTGTATAACATAAAGCATTAGAATAATAAACACTTTGTTTCTGAAATATTTTCTAATTAATTATACCAATTTGAAATCAATATTCATAGTTAAGACAGGACAACGTCTGTCGGGTCCGCTAGTTTATAATATATATTTAGAAAACTAAATGAATTTTTAAATCGAGATAAATTTTATATTCTACATCGATATCAAATAATCAAGTACATAAATTTAAGTCATTATTATTTTTTCATATAGGTCACTTATGAACGTCAACAGAAAAGATGATAATTGATGTGGTGTAAATTGATTCCAAATTTACATTTACTACCAGTTCGCAACTCAAGGGCGTAGAGCGGACAAGAAGAACTGGCAAGAAACTCTCCCCCACTCATTTAATTCGGCAAGTTTTTAGTACTTAATACAAAATGTGTGTAAGGCAGAGCTGCCATAAATATTTGAACTGGAGCAAATCAATCACAAGGATTATGCTCATTTTAATAATCGACAAATTTATAAAAAGCTTTATTGATTAATTTACGTTTAACGAGAGTTTTGAATTTATTCAGTGATCATTTTCTAATTTCGCTTGGGAGTTTGTTGTAAAAACGAATACAATTTCCATATACAATGTGGTTTATCTTCTGGAGCCTGTTTGGTCTTACGCTTAGATTTGTTTTGTTTCAAGCACTTATTATGGTTGAGAACTCGTCACAGTAAAAATCTTTTAGACCAATAGTATCAGAACATACATATCATTGTAGCTCTGGCACCTTACAATCATAACGAATAACTATATAAATTAAATTTGTAGATCATGTATTATATCGCAATATGCGCGAACCGGGCTGGTTGGCAAGTTAATTAGAAATAATTATTACCGTACACACGGCAAATGACTAAATATGCGATATTTTTAAACTGTTTAGGCATGGACACGAACTATGCGCATTATAATCAGCATTTAATTGTTTTACAAATTATTACAGTAATATTGCACAATTGTTAATGCAGGTCACCTGAAGCAGATTAATTCTATGACCAATGTAGTTGTTGTGCCATTCTAAATAGATTTTTTGTTCAATTTAACTATTGTTTTAATGTTCCGCTGATTTCTTTTAATGACACTTCAAAATATTCAGATAGGCAAAATTTGTGTTATGATGTAAAATGATATCGCCGCCAATGGACATTCTCAATGCCAGAGGGCTCGCGAGTGCGTTGCCAGCTTTTTAAGAATTGGTACGCTCTTTTTTTGAAGGACCCGAAAGTCGAATTCCACATAGTGGTGGTGCGCGGCAAAAACGCTCAGTTGTGGTCGTCTAGGTGATACGGGTGGAATTTCGTATTCTGCCTTGACGTCCCATGATGAAACTCACCTGCAGGTATTAATCCGAACAACCCTTCTGAACACTCTCCATGGTAAATGCGGTTGAAGATGCGGACCAACATCCCAACATCTCTACGCATCGCCACAGGATGAAGCCGCTCTGGAAGGGATAGGTCGTCGACGATTCGAACCGCTCTTCGTTGAATACGGTCATGCGGAAGGAACTGGTACTGGAAGATCCCGCCCAGAGATGAGAACAGTACTACATGTGGGGCCGAATTTGCGCTTTATACAGTTGCAAGCGATGGTCCGAAGTGAAGTACCGTCTTGCCTTGCTGAGCACACCAAGCTTCTTGGAGGCTAATTAAGCCTTGCCCTCAAAATGGCCACGATTGAACGTCACTAGATATGTCAACGCCAAGTATTCCGATGTTGGTTGTGGCTTTAAGTAGAGTGTCTTTGAAGCTATTGGGCGATAGTTGGACGATCGCCTTTTTTAGAGATCAGATGTATTGAAGCGGTCTTCCAGGATTTTGGGACATTTCCGAGCGAGTACAGGTACCGGAAAAGGCGCGTTAGGACCGGAGAATGGCACTCCCACTGGGAAAGACCACTTAATACTCTGCCATCAATAGGTCTCACGTTAATTAATTATAATTTATCTCACTTCTGTAAAGTTTGTAGCACGTCTACTATTTAAATAGAAATAAACTAGTAAAGAAGCTTTGAACACCATGTTTAAAAAAAATATTTACAATACAATTTATCGTTTCATGATATTGAACTCGTGAAGAATCAACGAAAGTTTTAAGATTCAGATTACGTAAAAACAAAATATAATGGCAAGAAGCAGAATGGTAATTGTCACCATAATTTGTAATCAAATTTGATCTTTAACTCCTAATTACACTTAAATTGACAACAGTGACTAATAAATAAATGACGCAAAATGATGAACAAATATCGTGTTAATAATATGCTTTATTAAAGATTTATAGAGACTTTATTTTCATAAGCTCCTGAAGAAGAGATTATATTATATAGTAACGTATACAAATATTATAAACTTGCTACCTCAAACTTTTATTTTCGCTTTAATATAATTATTGTTTTATTTGGCCTACTTTTTAAGTAGCTATATACCAAAATATGCAACATTGCTATGCTAACCTATAGAGACTGTTTGCTTTACCAAAAAAAAACATAGCATTGATGACATTTCTGTATCCTGTCGCCATCGGCCGGGTATTACTGTCCCTTCAACTTCGGCATCGAATGATCCTGGGGGAGTGAACCTTTGTGAGGAAGCTAAATCTCTACGCAAGTAGTTATATAAGCATATGGTAGTCAATACGACTTTCGTAGCTTTTTCTGGTTCTAATAGTAGCGGCTTCCTCAGTACTCTAAAAACGGAGCTTAAAATGCCAAAGGCATTCTCCACAACTCTTCTTGCTCTGGACAGCCTGTAATTGAAAATCCTTTCCATTGAACCTCTTTCTTGAGTACCTTCATAAGGTTTCAATGTGTAATCATTGAGAGCAAAAGCTTTATCGCCTAGAATAAAATAGGGCACTGCAATTTTATACGGTATTTGTAATATTTCTGGTGAAGGAATGTTCAATTCCTTCTTTTCGACCTTTTTATATAAATTGGTATTTTTAAACACACCGCCATCTGATATACGTCCTTTGCTGCCAACGTCTACGTACAGAAATTTATAGTTAGCGTCAACTAAAGCAAACAGCACTATACTTGGAAACATTTTGTAACAGTCATAATCATTGCCACTATTTATCGGCGACTGTAATATAACATGCTTCCCATCCATTGCTCCTATGACATGTGGGAAATTCCATTTGCTCTCAAACTCTTTCGCTATGGTAAGCCACTCTTCTTCGGATGATGGTATCTGTAAATAAAATTAAGTAATAATTTCTATCTTTACAGAATGCAAGTCTGGATAATACTCGAAATGATGACGGTTATAACGAAGAAAAAAATGAAACTTCAAACTCGACGACAACGGAAGGACCTAAACAAAAGTCAACTAGACCTAAAAAGAGATCCAAAATGAACGAAAGTGATGATCTTACTGATAACGCCATATCTGAAGCATTAACACTCTTACAACAGTGTGCAAGCGATAATATATCAGAAAAAAATGATCCCTATAATGTGTATGGCCAATATATAGGAAATGAGTTGAGAAAGTATGATAAAATTACATTAGCATACGTAAAAAATGCAATAAATAAAATTATCTTTGATGCAGACATGGGAGCATACAGTGGTTATAGTTATTATACTCAATCATATGGTGAACACGATAATTTAAGATATATGTCTCATCCCTCTTCCTCATCGACGCCATCTACATATTCGATGCCTGCTGCCTCACCAATGCCTTCTACCTCACCGATGCCTCCTACTTCACCGATGCCTCCTACTTCACCGATGCCTCCTACTTCACCGATGCCTCCTGCCTCATCGATGCCTTCTACTTCACCGATGCCTGCTGCCTCACCAATGCCTCCTATCTCACCAATTTCGATGCCTCCCCCTCCTCCTTCTCCAGCTCCTCATCATTAAATATTTGTTTGTTTAATTTTCTTATATTATTTGTCCAATTTTCTAATCAGATTAATAAAAAAATAATAAAAATATGTAATTTTATTTTACCTTAACATAATCCTTTAACACCTCAATTATAGCATCACAGACTTCAGGAACTATAACCGATATCCTTTGTTTTGATATACGAAATAGATACTGTAGACTGGTATAAGAATCTCCTGTGGCCAAAAATCTCAACGTCACTAATAATCTTTCCCTAGCGGATATTGCTTCTCGAAAATTTGTGTCCTTCTTGCTTATTTTGGCGTTTATGAGAGAATACACATTGTCAAATTCGATTTTACTCATTCGAGTGAAATTTTTTTCTTCGTCATCGAAGCACAACTCTTCAAATAATCTGTTCCCAGCCTGTAATCTATTTTTGTATAAGAGTTTAATCCAAAAACGTTTAGTTTTCTGTTTTCTTTTTTTTGCAAGCCTTAGAATTATTAAAAAGGCAGTGGTAGCGACAGCTTTCCGAATGTGCGGCCTCATGGTGGTCTCGGGCAAACTATACGGGCACGCGCGGTCTCTATTCGACTTCAAGTTAAACTGAGCGTCGATGCTCACGATGGCTCGGACTTGCCGCGCGAGGCAGCCTCGGATTAGAAAACTTACAGACCGAGGCTGCCTCGCGCGGCAAACGTTGCGAAGCAAACGTCCGAGGCTGCTTCGCGAGGCTGCTCGCTCAGTCAGTACGCGGCTAATGAATATTTATAGTTTCCGCGCCTAATATTAAATGATTATTTGGACGATCGATATTTAGAGTATACATATTAGGAAAAATCAACTAGTAGTGAAATGTTCTTGGTAACATGGCTCTGTGTACTTTTCACAGGGAGACGTTCCTTATGACAATATCATCGTCATATACAAACTTTTCATATTTTAGGCCAAAACGCATTTTACGGAATAAACTTTTTTAATCATTAACAGCAATTGCTATATATACAAACCGAAGTGCTACACGACATTGAAAAAAAAATACAGAAAAATAACGCAGAGAAAATTAAAAGTATGAAGGTACTATGGTAGTTGAGGAATAATTAAGGAGTGTTCTTATTTAAGCAGCTACTAGTTAAACCGGAGAACATTATTGATATTCAATATCATTAAAAACTACATAAAAAAACAAAATTTGCATTTATAATCTAAAGCTAACAACTCAGGAATTATTTAAATACCAGTGTTATTTAAATTCACAGTATTATTATAATTATTTTACGCAATGAGTATTTTAATTAATTACATCACATTGGCCTTATTACTAAGTAGACTTATAGAGAAACCTAGCTTTATGATTTTTTGAAGTTATACTTCTTTAGGCGCGTTATGAAAAATTTATGAGAGTGAAATTTTACGATGCGCGCGCACCGTGACACAAAATTCAGTATGGGTTAAAAAGAAATAGAATATGCGTGACGTTTGACCATAATGACATTTGTAGTACCTTTTAAACAAATAAAGCAGTTTTAATTTTTTTTTTCAAAGAAATTTAGCAATGCTTTTTCACAAAGACCTATTGTTACTTAGTTAAAAGGTTATGAAACACACCTAGTTATTAAATTCAATTAATAATATAATAAAATAATAAATAATAATTGTTATTAATATTAATTAATAATTGAACAATATACTAAATATTAAATATTGTTAAATTATTAACGCTAAATATCTATTATTAGTTATTTAATATTTCAAAAAAAATAAAGAAAGCCAAAGAAGTATATATACTTCTTACGCGCGTACATAAGTTCAAGCACCATTTTTTTTTTTTTCTGTGGTTTACATTATATTTTCTATAGTCTATGTTTTTTTCTTTCTATGCTATAAAAGAGAGAGTGTTATATGAGTCTGTCTAAAGTTCGGAAAAGTGAGCTCTATAGTTATAATGTAGGTAAGACTATCAATGATATTTTTCAATTATATTTATAATATTTTAAATTACAAAAAAATGCAGTCAATATTAATCTGAGTTGGGGAGCCCAAGAGGGGATTTCGGGATTTACTCCAGCGCGGCGTGGCAGATTAATATACAGGGAGATACCTTGAACAAAAAAAGTTAATGATCAGATTTTCTCGAGCGCATCAGATTAAGGTAGGCTAAGTTTAGTTACATGCTAAGAAGTGAATATTTCACTAATATGACAATTTGCAAGTAACGTAGAGAAAGGGGAGGGCTGCAAAGTTGTAAAAAAAACGTAATCTCGACATTCTCGAGCGTGGCTGATTTTTTTTTATTTTGAAGGAAATAAATAAATGATGACGAAAAATATATAATCTGACGATTTCCACAAGCCGAAGTCAGAAAAATTCGTCGATAAAGATTAATACGTGCGGCTGCGTGATGCCTATATTAGTTTAAAAATATTAACTATGAGTTTAACATAAAGTGTGTATTTTGTGGTGAAACTACTTTGCAAAAATCAATAAAATTTACATTATAAACATTAGAAAAATGTATAAATATTTTAGAATATCGTCGAAGTAAACCGGTTCTTCCGGTTAATTTTTATTCTTTTTAAGCATATTTTTTAAATTATTATATAATAAATACAAGTTCAACTTGAACACATACAGTTTTTGCTATTTTCAGAGCTTATCAATCAATTAAGTTCAATGATTAAAAAAAAAATTAATTATCAGATTAGTCGAATCCCTCCAGATAATCGCCAGATTATGAGATATCACGTCTAGGACATAAAGATGAACCATATATATCTTAATCTGACGCGCTTGAGTATGTCAAAATGGCGATTTTTTTTGCACATTCTAATAACGACCGTGAGTTTGCGTCACATCCAAATCGTCAGATTATTAGATGGGAGCTATGTTTAGGTTCAATTAATACCCCCTTAGAAAATCTGAAGTGCTCAATAAATTTTTCTTTTTACATTTTCAACCCCTACGTACGACATCCTCCACCACGCAGACAATCAGATTAACATACGTACATTATTAAAAATACGTAGGACATGGATGCTATCAATATCTGACGCGCTCGAGTATGTCCATGGCACAGTTTTTTTTTTACATTTTTGAAAGTCTATAGCCGCGCCCCCCACCGATGAAAAGGTTTTTTTTTATAAAACATTTTTTTCTTATAATTATTATCTAAGCTTCGCTACCCAATAGGTCCCTATGACGCTCGAGTAAATCCCCATTTAGCATCGTGGGCTCCCCTAGTATTTTATCTGTATCATGTGATTTTTGATTAAACATAACATAATCCACAATCTATCGAACAATGATAATAATATACAATTCCATTTATGCTTAACATCATATTGCTCAATTTCAGACTGTAAATATGAGATTTAAATTGTTGACACACATCTGCGTTTATTTGTTTTTTTTTATTTTACTTATAGGCGAAAATCTTACATATTCTTCACAAAAAAATTCTGTCATTAACATAATATGGCAGACCAGTAAATCATGATGTTAGGTGGGCTGAAAAGTTCGTAGGCTAACATAGAAGATTAATTTTCCTGGTGCAAGTTCGAATTATGTTATCAAGCCAAGCCTTTGCTTTATTGTATTTTTTTCGCCCAAACGGAATGCTTTATATTTATGCGAAAGTTCCTTCACTCAATATACTCACTCTAATATGTAGTACGACAGTTGTAAAATTTATACACACGTCTTTTGAAGGTTAGTGCTAGAAATATTAATAAATATTCTTTCATACTAGTAGCGCCATCTATGTGTCAGCCCTACGAAGGTTTTAGCCCACTGATTATTTCGTTCATGTATAATTAAATATTTTATAAATCTGTAGTTTTAATCTACTCTCAAAGAATTTTCAAAACCTATCCATAATAATAATAGTAATAACCCATAAGTAATCTTTATGTATGGATTGAATTAATCTAAGGAATTTTTTTAATGTCACCAAGCACTAAGCAGGTTCTAATAATATACTTATTTATGCTTTCTTTGGAATGAGTGTAATCATTTTTAAGAATCATTATCTCTCTGCCAATATAGTTACCTATGGCAGAGCCCTCTATTACGGAAGCGCCGTGATGTTCCTGGTTTTAGTGCGATTCATATATCTGAAATTATTTGGAAAAACCTCTTTTGTGAACTGATTGGTAACGTACTCTACGTAAAGTAATTTTTTTATTTATTATTATGTATTATGGACTTGATAATATGGGAAAAAATATTAAATATCCTTTTCGGCATTGAATAATCTATGATTAATGAGATAAAATTGTATATTATGTGATAGGAAAACGTAATATTTTTAAGGCTTTAAAAGACACCCCCCTTTTTTTTAACCTACTTAAAAATACCGAAAGAGCAGGTTATCGATGCGACGTGATTGTTTATTGGAAACTACTGTCTTGTAAGTTGTAGAACTTAATACATAGTTTTAAATCTGTATTTCGATAAAAGGGAGCTTCATACGCCATAAACCCCTTGTCCTGGACAATATGGTTTAAATTTTTCTACAGAATAAAATTAAACTTCAGTTTTTTTCATCGTGTTTTATTTGAAAATTATTTATTATATTTTAAAGGTGAAACCCGTTAATTGAACTTCATACCAGCTTAACAATTGTCAAAATTGGAAAATATGTAGGGGAAGATCGTTACCCTTCGTACGCGGGGCACATTCATACAGTCACAATAAAACTTGAACGAAACAAAGTACAGTCTTGTTTTTGTATGTGTGCATGAGTCGAGGTACCAACTATACATTAACGAAGTTTCGTGAAATTCGCACCGATGAGAGTGAAGTTACAGGCATGGACGTGTTTTCGCGCTCGGTAAGTAATTTTTTGATCAATGTTTTTGTCTCTTGTTACCGTAGATAAAATAAGTTTTCGAGTAGAGTATTCTATAAGAACTTGCGAAATATACTTAAGATACGTCTCCAATACTTAATTTATGACGTTTTCCTATTAATATTTAAATAAGTTATATTTTGTTGTTATTCAGTTAGTGGGGTACATTCGGACAGCACTAGATGGGGCACATTTGAACGTATTGTACTACTAAAATTGTATAAAAATTTGTCGATACGAACTGTCATTTTCATACAACTTATTTTTTGACTTTCTACATACACTACTGTAAAGGCATCTTGACTAAACCCTCTGGTAGGTAGGTACTATTGTGTTAGTGTGCTAATTGCTAATTTTTGCATTTACTTTGTCCTGTGTTGCTATTTTCGCTATCGTCGATGTGAATATATATTAATACCTATTTCTTATTATCTTTATTAAGGTTGATTTTGATGCTTGTGAACCAGATGCTTTGAATAATTTACTAATCCATCAAATAATAGTTCCTTCGAAGTCAGTTTTGACACCAGAGGCATTTCGACCCTATCCGCATGTTGTAACAAAGTAATAAAACAAACAAAATGACGGCGACGGCCAGGAATGCTAATCCGTACCAAAGATCAAGAAATGTGATTCTAAATTACATACTAATAACTAATTAAATTTTGTTTTACATAAGAAAAGCTATGTAATTTTTGTTCACTATAAGAAAAGTATTTTATTTTTGTTCAATAGAAATTAAATCTTTATTTTTCTGTTTAATTTCATTGCTTATAAATGAATTTTGATTTATGTGTGTCGTTTTCGTCGCACGTACGGAACTACCCCACAGCGTACGAAGGTACCCCCAACACTGTACGAAGGTGCCCCGTTGATGGGGCAGATTCGTACGTTTTCCAGATTTAGTTTAAATCATAATTATGGTTGAACCATCAGATGAAATCATTTGTAATTTTTTTATATGAATCTCAGATAGTTAGACTATAAATTTAAGCTATCAGGTGATTAATTCATGGCAAAAGAAAAAAATAAAAAAATAAAATGTAAAAACCGTACGAAGGGTCCCGACCTTCCCCTATATATTTATTATTTTTACTATATTATTAATTTTACCTGCTGCTGTGTTATTATTCAATTACCTAATTTCTAGTGTCACACTTCAATCAAATTAACTTGTTAATAGAAAAAGAAGTGTAATTTTTCACTCAGCTTGCTATTTTATTTCCAATAAAGCTGTTATGCAAATTTAACTGTTTTATGACTAAGCATAGCTATTTATATTATTGGTTTTCATTTGTATTATTCAAAAAGTACAAGAACATTTTTATTTCGATTGATACTATTTTATGTCTAACATAATAAATTTCCGCTATAAGAATAAAAACTTACGAAAATGTGCTATTTTCATTGTTTTGTTTTCGAGTGTTTTTATGAAGAAATTTAAAAAAAAATGTTATTGTAATCTTACAATTTTATATCTAAATAAAAATCATAAATGAATTAAATCACAAAGCACTCATAATCGTAGGTAGAATGTGCCGGCTTGTAGCGTATTACATGCATTGGCAGTGATTATTTAAGACTATAATATACCTACTAAAAATAAAATAAAACAAGCCATAATGCTAATACTGCTTTACTATTTCAGTGTAAAGAATTTGAGTTTAATAAATTTGGCATGAAATGTTTTAGACTAGTTTCACTTTAGGGTTGTTTTGTAGTTCATCTTATAAACTTTTTCAATTTCATACAAGGTAGCAGACAAAGTAGTATAGCGAATGCAAAAATAAAAATTAAAAATTTATTGGAGAAATACATTGCAAGAAAATTTGAATAAAGTATGCAGGGTTAATTGAAAATAGTATTAAAACTTCGTATTGCAGATTAAAAAAGAATGGAGGCAGCTGGAGGAGGCCTATGTGTCACAGGATACGCATTAAGTTAGGTTATGCAACTAAAACAAATGCTTATAATATATGTCAGCAATAAAGGCTTGGTAAAAATTATAATAATAATTGCCGAACTTTGTTCATGGAATGTCATAATGAAACGAAAGTTTAAAACTTATAAATTTACTAGCAGACCGGCCAAGCGTTGCTGTGGCTAAAGTTTTTGTTATATTACATAGTATATAGTTAGCGAACTATTCAAGGGAAATGGTAGGAGAACTCCAGTCATGAGGACCACCGTGCTCTTTTGGTGGTTATGCCTTTGAAATTGTAGATTCTGTGAAACGTTGGTACTTTCAACACAGCGCCATGTGTTACAATTGTGACTATCAAAATATAATAAACAAATATTTTGCAATAAAATAATATTGCGGGTATAAATTGAGATGTAAGCTATCTTTTAAGTTGGATCAAACTACATACGGTGTGCAAATTGGATTGATATCGGTTCGGTAGTTTAGGAGTCCATCGCGGACAAACAACTTGACACGTAATTTATATATATTAAGATAAAGAATAACTTAACCAGTTTTGAACTTAGGCAGTTTTTTCAAACAATTAATGTATTGAAATTATTAAGTGCAGCTATTAGGTGGTTATTGGTTGATACTATAATAATACAGTTTTTAAGTTACGTAAAAAAATTAACATCTTGTCTGTTTAATTTTAGAATATGTACGTTCTGGATATGAACATAATTATGTTAATTCCAAGGGTGATGGTAGTTTCTCGATAAATGGACTATCCAACTTAAAAGAATGACTGAGGTTAGCGCGTTCAAACAAGAGTTTTATTTCTGCAGCTTAAGGAAAAGTAAAAGTTTAAGTAAAATCTATCCATTTCATTTTTTTGTTGGAAGTTTGAGCTGTGGAGATTTTACTTAGGACGATTCTTTACTTAGAATTGATATCAGCCCCTATATAAACAAGAGCTAGTCGGGTAGTCCGAACCAGGAGGATGATAATATAAATAAAGATAAAATTATTGCATATTAATTAAATGATCAACGGGCCGAGAATTACCTTCTCTAAGAATGTCTTATTGTAAATGTATATGTATTAAATAATGGTTTAATTACACCACGATTTGCAAAAGTGTCTGTCACGCGATAAGAATAATTCTTGATTGATTTAATAATAATAAATAGTTATTGTTACTAAAAATATTATATTTATTTGTTTTAGGCGACTACAACACATTTAAATAAAACATTACAACACATTTAACGAAAGCTAGGTAGACCGCGCCACGATTGTTGAAAAGTACGTACTCGAAATGTCAAGTTAAGTAAATTCGTCAAATATATGTATATATATTTTTTTGATTGTTCGTAATGATTGGTAGCCGAAGGTAGCTTACTGCTGGATGTCATACTTATATAGAAAAACATGAATAACTGATTGATTCAAATTGGTTGATTTTAAATTGAATGATAAATTATCCAGCTCAGTTTTGTAATTACGGATAAGAAAAAGTAAATTGATTGTTGTAAATGCTGAAGGCCTTAGTTTTTAAATTAATTCTAACATTTTTTAAATGTTTATTATTAGTTTAACGCTGTTTCTAACGCCTGATGAATTCGTTACTGGCCGTTTATATATTTACAAAACGATTTCAAAATCTTCGTACGTTTCATACTCTACTTCGTGATTCGCTGTAATTAAAGTTATTGATTAAAGTTAATGATGAATCTGTTTAATTGTCCGTTTATGGATCTCTATAAATATTTGAAATAATATATATTTAAATATTTACAAGCTATCAATGAATATTTTTATTATATTTATCAATAATATTCCAGTAGTTAGCATAATCTAATAAAAAGAAATGGGACTTACAATATATTTATCCATACAATACACGAAAATCCGAATATAATATTACGTGACACTTGGAAAAGTTACATTCGCGCACACTACGTGCAACTCAACTCGAAACCATTCGTTAACTGGCTAAACCTGCGCACCTTGTTTTTGCCATAAAACAAACGAATCAAAATAAACGTGCACTTTATAGCTTTTATGAATAAATCACATTAATCGACTGTTATTAGACGAAGATTCAATTACGCTACATTCACAGAGAAAACAATAACTTTATATTTATCTTAATTATGTTGAGGTTCATATACATATGTTATGAATCCGATAATGACTGTTAAGAAAGGCATAATCGAATACTATATTATAATGCGTTTGACGTGTTTCTCTGATCGTTTGTTTTCGATAATTAAACCAATTACCGTTTGGAACCATATCATAGGAGCTCCTTCAGCGGAAAACGTTATGGAGCGGAATTTTGATTGGGTAACGTTGTAATAACGAGTTTAATGGAGAAAATTTTAGATAGGTTTATGTCACACATTATATTGAAAATCTTAGATATTCACAGGCCTACTTGCCAACTGTACCAGACGCTGTCGACTTTTTGTGTCTAAGGCAAGCCGGTTTCCTCACGATGTTTTCCTTCACCGTTCGAGCAAATGTTAAATGCGCACCTAGAAAGAAAGTCCATTGGTGCACAGCCGGAGATCGAACCTACGACTTCAGGGATGAGAGTTGACGCTGAAGCCACTTGGCCAAGCTTTCTTTTTTTTTACATGGGGACAGCCTTTAACAGCCATGCGCGCGATCAGGTAGATCCGTGGCTGGCTAGCCTGCAGGGGAGTGTCAAATGTCATACCAGTCTCGAGCTCTAGATCGCACCTGATTCTTTCGAAAGTCGAACAGTTATCATTTCTGATAGAATCAGTTGTTTATACAATTTAAATGGATATCATATGTTTGAGTGCTAAAAGGCACTTAGAAATAGAAAAAAAGGTTGTGTTTTGGTATATCTAAAAAATAAACATTAATTTAATATAAAAATTCTAAAAAGCCAACATTTCAAGAATATACTTTTACTATTACGACTAAGACAAATTACACTGCACAAATTTGTGCTATTTTCCGCCCACCTAACCTAAGCAGGCAAGAAGAGCAGTGTTGGCCTAGTGGCTTCAGCGTGCGACTCTCATCCCTGAGGTCGTAGGTTTGATCCTCGGCTGTGCACCAATGGGCTTTCTTTCTATATGCGCATTTAATATTCGCTCCAACGGTGAAAGAAAACATCGTGAGGAAACCGACATGTCTTAGACCCAAATAGTCAACGGCGTGTGTTAGGCACTGGAGGCTGATCACCTACTTGCCTATTAGATTGAAAAATTATCATGAAACAGATTCAGAAACCAGAGGCCTAGACCTAAGAAAGAAGTTGTTTATTAACCAACTTCATAATATCATGAAGAACAACTGCCAGAAAATAATGGACTTGTAACTATTGGGGGACGTTAATATAAACCTAAAGCTAGACATTCCTATAAAACATAAATATTGCAACACATTACACCGTTTAGGCCTTATGTGTGGGCATACACTAGGGCGGAACTATTTAAAGCAATCGTTAGATAATCATGCATAGACCACATATTATACGCTCGATCCCAATCACACACATCGACTTATACACTGCAGCGGTTAGCACAAAACTAGCGGACCATCGTGCGATCAGGATGTTCCAGTATACAAAACTGTAATTTTTAAATATAAATTAACGATGAAATGAAGTGTCCTATTGGTGTATACAATTTCATACAAAATAACATAACTCGAGCATACGAAATCTCAGCAACTTAAATCTAACAATCTGCGAAATAGTAATCATTGGGTTAATATTAGAATTATTAAAGCATGTCAGTACGGAGATGAACTTTTACTCAATCTATAAAAGATCCAAACAACTTAATACTCAAACCTCAATATAATAAAAACTCAAATTAAAAAAATCCGAAATAATATAAATAAAACTAAAAATAAAAAAATAAAGCTTATAAAAACAATCTAAAAATCGATGGGACTAAATTAATTGACAGGAAAAATTAAAACATCTATGGACGTAGCAATACAAAACTTATTTGGAAATCAAAATATTACATGTAAAGACATTGCAAATAATTTTGCAACTACCACAATAGTATTAGTAATATTGCAACTCTTACCAGCGTACAGAAAATACACTAGTATTAGTAGGTATGACATTTCAGTGAGCAGACCCTAAATCTGTTGCAAAGATAATAAATTATTAAATGACTGAAAATCACCAGGCGCAGATAGAATACAAGCCCTTGATATAAAAATGCTATGCAATAAAATCAACGTAGCCATAGCTACCTCATCTAATGAACACTAACATTTTTACTGGACAATATCCTAATTTATTAGAAACGGGCATAGCTCCACCAATATACAAAAATGGTTGCAAAACAAACTACAGTAAATATCGTCCAATAACTATAACTATCTGGCCAACTATTAACAAAATAATAGAAAAATAGATAAGTGGACAAATTCAAAGTTATTATAAAAAAAAAATATTTATCCTAATAAACAATTCGGATTTCAACCAAATAAATTAACATCACATAAAATAATATTATCCATATTAAAAGATCATATTTACAACCACCTAAATAAAAATAATTATGTTGTAATAGTATTTATTGACTATAGTCAGGCATTCGATACATTAAGGCATGCAAGCTTGATCCTACAAAACTTAAATGACTGCGGAGTACGAGGAAATCTACTCAAGTGGTGTGCAACGAAGAAAACGTCCCAATATTCACAACAGAAGGCGCCATAGCGCAGGGCTCAGTTATTGGACCTTTGCATTACCTAACATAATAAAGTATGTATTGTCAGATATTCCAATTTGCAAATGATACATGCCTAACAAAGAAGCAGAAACAAAGCTACAATTTGATTTCGATTTATTGGCTAAATGATCCCACGACGTGGGGCTTGTACTAAATCCTAACAAAACAAAGTTCACGCATATCCGATCCAGTCACTAGAATCAGTGACTGGAATCACACGCCAATCTAAGCTCATGGTGTACACTTAATCCTACATAACCACACATGTGCACATTCTTCTACATCGTGCACCATCAACTGGAACTGCAACGCGTTAGAATTAATACACAATCACAAGTACCTCAGGCTTACTATAGATGACCAAATTTTCTGTAAAATGCACATTAACTCTGTCTGTGATAGGCTAAGAGCGATATTTGCCAAATTCACCATAATAAAAAATAAAATAGCACTGGCCGAATCCATTATAACATAATATGGACTTTCAAGCTGTGGAAGAACATGCAAAACTTATTTAGATCAAATTTTTGCTATACAAATACGTATTTTAAAAGTAATTTGTTCTAAGAAATTAAAATTACAATATAAATAGAACAACAGAAAAATATTTGCATTTCTCAAAATTATACTATACTCGTACGTTAAAACAATTTATATGCATTGCAATGTGTAAGATTTGGGAATCCTTTTAAGAAAGTAATACTCACGATTCAACACTTAGAAAATAAAATAATTTATTATTACGTAAATATTTTTGGAAAAAAAAACATAGACTTTATTTATTCCAAATTTCTAAACTTGCTACCACCTGCACTATATCTTTATGATATAACAAAAACGATATTAAATTAAAATTATAAATAATTACATAAATAAATCAATTATAAATTATACATAACAATAAATTATAATAATCAGACATCCTGTATCGAATAAGAATTCTCATCTAAAACAAGTTTCCTGCATCGGCTACCTATGGAGCGTCGATCTTTCAATTGGTTAGTGACGTTTTACATTTTACGTCTGTAGTATCTGCTTTGCACCATTTCGCCTCGGGCGAACAATAAGCAATGGTAGTTCTCGCGAGGGCGTCTTCAACTTTTTTGTCATTGTCCAGTTTTCCTCTTGTATGTGTTCGGTTAAATTTTAATTCTGCGTTTTCAATGCTTGTTTATGTCTTCTATAGTGTTATGTCGCGAGACGATTTTTTATTTTCACGCGTGGGGGTTCTTGTAGTGTACTTCTTTATTCGTACCTTTTCTTCTGCAGGTTATTGTTTGCTATTTGCATTTTCACTATCCATTCTTGCAGCTTGTTTATAACCTTAACGTTAGATAAAGTCGACCAAATTATCTGAAGTATGAATTTTCCAACATTTTCAAATAGGTTTGTTGTTTCAGTGTATAAGTTACACCGAATGTAAAATTTTCCAAATTGTAATATCGACGAAACCATAATTGGATGGCAAATATGTAATCAGTATCATATCATCGATACATCAAACAAATAAAAATTGTATTTTTTGTTTGATTTAGTCTAATTAAAGGAAATCTCTTGCTATAAGACTTATATTCACTTTTTTATATATATTAAGGAGTCTACCCACTAGTTAGCGTTATGTCCATGCTAGGGTCAATATTTTTTTTTTACTTATCATACCGTTGTATAACTTGACAAGGCATGGTATCTTGCCAGTGCCACCACGGAACGTATAAGGAACACGTTACATACGAGTACACACGTTAAACACGTTGTATTCGTAAATACATTTAGAAACGATTTCAATAATTTTAAATTTCACTAAACGAGTGTACATTATGTATAATAATACATACATACTATACATACTATATAAAAGCTATCTACAACGTGTATACAGAGACGCACAATCCTAACGAATAATTAAAATTTCTACTCGTCACTATCCGCAAACGCATTGAACAATTTTTGGCTAAGGTTAGATTCTCAATGTAACGGAAAGTAATGTTTTTTGAAAGCGATTTTTTAAGGATTGTAATTCATAATAGTCTAATGAAAAGTAATGCAATGTGTGATGTAGTACTATTAGCCATTTCTGCTAACACAGTAGATCGCTGAAAATACATTTCATATTCATAATTACTTTTCAGAGCCTGAAACGTTTGACCAGAGACTTCTTTTATATTGGTGGGTTACAAAAAAATAATTGACCAAAATTTCTATGATATTTTTGCTTGTTTTCTTAATCAATGTAAACTTATTTCACATTTTTATTCCTGGTGGTTGGAAGAATGGGTACACAAAATATTTTTTAGATAGGTGTCTACCTACTAGTCTAGACTGGTAGTAAACGTAAAATTACAATTAATTTAACTTCTTTTTTGACGTTCACAAGTGTACTTGTTTACCTATAAGAGATAAGTTACTTTGAGTTTGAGTCAGCGTTAGGTCCGTGCTAGGGTCAATATTTTTAAAATATTTTTTTTACCTATGCATTTGCATAACTTGACAAGGCATGTCATCTTGCCGGCAAATCTATTTACGAACATGTTCGTAAATAGATTTTCAATCTATTTATTTCAGTTCATTCACAACAAACATATGCAATCTCGGTAGTTAAGTAGATAGTGCTCGTGATGACAACGCCTTAAAAAATCATCAGTGAAGCATTTTCTACCCTAAACAATATTTTTTCCTCCAGAGTTGAACCTTGTTGAACCACCTACCCTGGGGCTTGAGATAAAATCACTTTACAACAGGTGTGACCCACTACCGCCATGCGAATTTGTATGAGAATGATATTCACAATTAACCATTTCCATTTTCCATAAAAATTTGTTAGTAATGCTTGTCACAAAATGACTCAAGTCTCAAGCCTCAGGCCAAGTATAAGTAGGGAATTTCTTAGATGATAAACAAATTACAACATTAAATAATTTTTATTTGTATAAATAATATAAAATACATTTAATATAAAGTATACTTTGATCTGGTAGGAATGAAAGTTAGGTTTGTGGGTAAGGTTCTTCTTGGTGGTGAAATGTGCCATCACCGCTTCGCTCAGCTCTGTTTCTTATCATTGACATTGTTGCTGCTTTTACTGAAAAAAAGGCATATTTAAATATCGCAAACATTTGTCTCACCGTAACCGGCAAGAAAAGAAACGCAAAAGAATTACTGGCAGCAATTGTGAACGTGACCAAAGAGCAAAGGCTGTGCAGGGAATGTATCCAACCAGAAAACGAATAAAAAATCCTTTATCCTAATTTTGACCTCAGAAGCGGCCATTATTCAAATCCTTTATTATATACGATTTGGAATGTCTTACAGTCATACGCCCATCCAATTCTAGCGAAGAAGTCAATGAAAGATGTAGATATATTAATTTTGCCGAGTTCTGAAGTCCTGTAGTCCCAAGGGAAGACGTGGTGATAGTTATGCCAACCCTCACCAAGGGCCGCGAGGCTCACGATCTGGTTCTCCACAGATTTAATATATCTAAAAATTTATTTAGATAATATAATTTTATCTGGAATTTCAATTCTATATTTAAAAATCCGTCCTCGCATCACATTAATGTAAATACTACACGATATTGCAACTGCAGGCATGTTACTCTTTTGAGATGTCATACATTAAAAAAAAAAAGTTTCTTATGGTAGAAAGTTAAAAATTTTGTAACTAAAACGCCTTTTGAGTAATACTTAGCAGTCTTGCATACAGCGGTAATAGATTTATTAATTTGATTTATTCTATGTCGCCGCAGCTTGTAACACATCATCCCATTAAAAGCGGATGTCTTGTCTTCAGACCAATTAAACCAGAAAAGAGCGAGTCATCAGCTAAAACTTAAAAATAAATATGTAATTAATTTGTAGTTAAACAGATAAAAAATACGTACTTGTCATAAGGTTTATTTCCCCATAAATGTGCGAAGCTGTTCACACAGTACGCAATGTTAAGTGTGATGGTAAATCTTAGTACGAAGCTGACTGAAAAACTCGTCATATAGTCCTCGTCCCAGTAGTATATGGGAATACACAGCGGTAATATTATGTTAAGTATTAAGAATAGTGGAATGAAGAACCTGAAATGAATATAAAACTATAAAAAAAGCAATCGCTGATATAAAATGTATTGCATAAATTTCGAGGTCAATGTTAATAAATTAGAAACATATTTTCTTTTTAGAACTTATAAATACGGATATTAAAAGTATGCGAGTCAGGAGATTGTAAGATAAATTCGACGTATATGTGGATATTTAAATCCATTTATTGAGGAAATCTAGACAATAAAACATAGATCTAGGTAGGCCACGACCAATTTTCTAGCTACCTGACTAATTAACTAGTTAAACATATATCTTTTCACGCAAGTTAAAAGTAACATTGGAAAGACATGGTTATTTTTTTGAGTAGGCTATCTTAATTGCTTGGCCGAGAGTTTGAACCATTAATGTTACTGCACGTGCACTATAAATAGAATAATAGAATAGAAATCATTGCAGGTGCGCGATAAAAGCGTTATCACCTACTTGTTTATATAAATCATATATCAATGAAATCAAATCTACGCATCTATTTATTAACTGTAAAAAAAATAATATTTATATGGGAAAATAAATACAATGATTATTATTCGTTTGACACTACACGTACGCCGCTTAGAGGCGAATGCCTACAAATATTTATAGTCGCTTTTTCATTAAACCCCGTAATATAATAACGTATATAAAGTATATAATATGTTCTGGTCGTTTCAACGAATAAATCGAATGATGTGACCAACCTATTCCATAACAAGGCTTGAGTGGAAAATCAAAAGCATTTTTGAAATGAATATTTTGTCCGTTTTATTTATCAATTGTCAAGTTAATCATATAACCTTATTTATATACTTTTATTACCTACAAGTTACATATTAAATGAGTTTTACAATGTATAACCAAAAACAATTACTTTGTCCTTGATATAGCACACTTACCATAGTTTAGTCATCATTATTTTTGTCTTTCAGCGTATGTAATATAAACTTGTTATAAAGAAGTGTTACTTCATTAGACATGGGTATTTTATCTATCAGTCTATTATTACTCCAATAATTCATAAACGGAACGAACGATTTTTTTTAATTGTTGAAGTGAAAACTTCTTTAGCGGGGTTGTACATTTTTTTTGGAATGGGTAAAAAATGTTAAACTCGCGTTAGGACAAATTCGTAAGACGGATGTTTTTTTAAAGGATTATGAACTTCGTGCTATATAGGATTAATGCATGTGGAATTGGACCTTAAGTCAAGGTTTAATTTTGCGAAACGTCTAAAGCTTTATTATTAACGATTTATCGACGAAAAAATAGTGGATTTTCCTAATTGAATTATTTAATATTAATTTTAATTATTTTGTGTAGTTTTCGTAAGACGGATGGAGTGTAGACAGCTGGCGCGGCGTATTTAATGTAATATAAATTGTCATGTTTGTGTACGATAGGGCAATAAATAAATATTGTATTCTACCATATAAATGATAATATTTTTACACTGATAGTTAAAGCAATTCGTGCAAAATTTAACCCTAACCATTCCAAAATATAAAAAATGCACAACGTTAATATTCAAGTTTTCACTTGTGCCGGCACTCCCGGAGTGCAACCCGTCGTTTTTTTTTATATTTACTTGTGTTAATTAGTTTAAAGGCTGCGTAGTCTACTATCGAAAAATAACTCGATACCTATGAGGAATTACTGTATACTCAAGCTGCTAATTACTATGCTAAAAATATTTATTAAATAACTAGATTAGATTCTAATTATCTAATTTACTAAACCATTTGTGGGGCAAACGGGAAGGGCGTTCACCTGATGTTAAGTGATACCATAGAAAGAATTGTGAGGAGGCATTGAGAGAATGCCAGAGGGCTCGTGAGTGCGTTGCTGGCCTTTTAAGAATTTGTTACGCTCTTTTCTGGACCCCAAGTCGAATTGGTTTGGAACTTCAGTAGTAGGAAAATAGTAGTGGTACGCGGGAATAACTGCCTTAAAAAACGCTCAGTTGTGGAACAACGGACGTCGAGGGGTTACGGGTGGAATAATTTATTTTTAACTTAACGATGTACTAATAAATATTATTATTATAATTTTAGTTCTATGAAATTAGTATTCTAACGCTGTTTACAAGGTCTGGAAGTCTGTGGCGACTAAAGAATAATTACAGTAAAACGGCATAAAGGAGGAATATTTACTCAAATGATTTATATTTTTATATATATCTAACGTAGTACTAATATGTATAATAAAATTCTCGATAGTATAGCTAACATTTATTCCAGTAAACGACGACGAAGAATTTGTGATTACCAGAAACGTAATCAGATTATCTATTGTTGTTGGGAAACAGATAAAAAATAGATATGACACGATAGCTGCTTTTCTATGAAATTCGTTCTTCTTTGTTGTCTACAGTTTTTGGTTAACTCATCGGTGAAATATGTATATAGTGAAGTGTTTCACTTAATAAAATTTTAATATTATAATTTAGTAAAATCATCTACATACATTTTGGTATTTCAATTGACCTTACACTGCCGATTTTATTCTGTTTTACATAATTCTCTAAATATTAACAGTGACATAAAATAATATAATTTAATCATATAGGTAACAAAGACTTTAAAAAAATATTGTATCTTTATGTGAAATGCCAGTTCTTACATCAAGTGTAAAAGTATATGTCTACTATATAAAAATAAGTCGGGTTTTCCTTCCTGACGCTATAACTCCAGAACGCACGAACCGATTTCCACGGTTTTGCATTCGTTGGAAAGGTCTCCGTGAGGTTTATAGCAAAGAAAATTCAGGAAAAAAATCAACAGAAAAGCGGGATCACCAAACGAAATGTTACATAAAACGAAGCCATCTGGTGGCGAAACGGAGTTCGCCGAGTTTGCTAGTAGGTAATATATAAAAGATGCACATGTAGTTTGTTTTTGGCAAGTTTTCAGGCAACGCAGCTGATTGAGGTATGAATAAAGTATATTTATAACTTACAATTTTTGGAATCTAACAACTGGATCGTCTTTTAGATCTTGTGATGTTTTGTTCAGAGCATTTCGTCGGTTCTCGACAGCTGGGTGGGGGGTTAGTACAAGCCAGCCAACGTGGGCGAACCAAAACCCACGTCGGACATCGTGGGGATCAGCTACTGTCTCCGTATACTTGTGGTGCACTCGATGATCGAGTGCCCAAGTATAGATATCCCTCTGCAATTAATAAAAAAGGATTAATATTTGCTAATTACATATAATTTATTTTTTCCTTCATTGCATATGAAAACTTTATAAATATACGAAATAATGGAAAATTAACCAATGATAATAGCAGCGAATGTATATTTGAAAATAACGTTTTCGTTTATTTATGTAAAAGTCAACTTTCATGGAATTCTAACTGTAGCGCACTAAAGAGACCACCAGTTTTGTGATTTACATCGCACAGGTACATACGTCATTCGAATTCTCCTTCAATGTGAATTAGCACCTAAAATTAGAATTTAACATATTATCCACGTAGGATGTAATATCATAACGTTGTGTATTTTTTTTTAATTTTACTGTGAACACAATATGCTACCCGCTTTTTAATTATGCCAAAATAGCCCAAGAGTGTTCTTTTTCAATAGACCGTAATTTAATGATACCTTGATAATTTTCAATGTATGTAAATTCTGTTATCTATTTGTATAAACAAAGGCAGTATATTCCTCATACAAGTTCTTATCTAACTAAGTCTCGGTGGTTAAACATTATACAGACGATCGTTGAAAGTTTATATACATTTTATTAGCATTTTCATATTATTTAACTTTACATTTCTTAGTATCGAGTAACTTTGAGTTTATAATATCAACATCGCTTTTATAAATTTGTAATGAGATATATATTTTATGATCAACATACGTTTAGCTAAAGTTTTTATATCGGCCAACCTTTTTTATCCCTCGGGATACGGTTTTTAAAAACTCATTCCTTAAGGAATATGTCACATATTGCGTTGAATCAAATTTTTTATTATTTTTATTGCAAAGTAGCTCAATAAATATAAGATGATTCAATATGTATGTATTTCAGGTTTATGTACCTCCTTTTTACAAATTCACGTTAATAAATTCACGTTCACACAATAGTATCACGATTTACTATCAGGGAACCTTTTATGTATAAGGGAAAATATGGCAACGGGATGCCAAAAATAAAATCAAATTACTTTTAATTTCAGTAAGAAAAATATAATATTTTAAATGTTTAATTAATGAATAAAAGTTTCCTTTTTTATTCAAAATATTAATACATACAAGACATACTCGTAAAACATCATAAATTCAAAAATCAACGACATGTATCAGACTGAATAAATAAACATTGAAGGCTGATCAAATTGTCTATGAAATAAAAATTATGAAAGAAATGGAGGTAATCTGAAGGCAAGACCCAGAAAGGGTTAAATGGCAACTGGATTATAATTATAAAGGAAAATTTTGTTCATTTTTTTATATCTTTTTCGACAAAACAAAGAGATATTTTGGGTAAATTACATGTAATGAAAAGTCATTAGTAGAAATGGCTGTTATACAAACAATCCTTGAAAGATATTGTAATAAAACATTGTTTCGCATTAATAAAGATGGGTCAACCAATTGACTTTATACATTGTAATGACGTATTTCTATTGGGCAATCTAATTGTCTGTAATTGTCAATTATTACAGAAAGTAATAATTCATATATAGATTCAAAACAAATGCCTATTTTAGTGAAACTGCCTTCACTACATAATAATCACTATAATTTTTAAAATGAATAGTATTCTTATTATGTAAATATACAGGGTGGCCAAAAAGTCGTGGATCAAACGCAAATAGGGGATAGATGAGGTCATCAGCGGCAAAAAATTGTTCTACGGGAGGTCTCTAAGGTCAACCCCTGCAGAGTTATGATTTGTTTTGGTTTTTATATGAAAATTGACTTTTTTTAACTAATTATTATTAAAATTCGAAAATATCTTCATTCTGTATCTTTTCCATAATATCCAGTAGATTGGTACTGATGAGTTCTTGCGTTAGACATACTATTTGTAGTTGTTTATTGAGTGTATTGAAGATAATATTAAGTTATACGATATAACATTTTTTCCAATCATAACTTTTTGTTTACTTCGGACCCCACTGTGAAAAAAAATTACTCTACCGAAAAGTGACCCTGTATAACAAGTTTTGGCGCATTTCATAGGGATTATGAAAAGGTATTACACATGGCAATGAGTGGATCAAATATCTTTCTAGGTCGATAATTAAATATAATATATTCTCATGTGTAACTTCGTAAACTAATCAAAATTGTGAAAGTTTTAGGGGCGGGTAAATAAATAATGACTAAGTCTATCTTATTTGTCCGGTATCACGAAACTGTCGAATATTATGTTGGAATAATGATATAGATATGATACAGTTTGAAGCACTTACTTGACCTGTAATGGTGAAAAGTAGAGCGAGCAAGCATCGCAATGGTAATTTCGCTTTATATGCTCTATGTGACCACAGTCGATGAACTCCGGCAGTAATTCCGAAGCCCGAAGTATATATTGTGGCAAGGACTGGAAGTTTAGAAAAATGGGTTAAAGCAGCTTAGTAGTTTTAACATGTGACTTTTTGTCTATTTGCGCATGTAGCACTCGCTCGTAACAGTGGCCTTGGCCTTAAAATAATGTTATTTTACATTAATATAACATAACGTTAGATAAACATAAGGATAACTATAGGAAAATGAAAGAGTTCAGTGGTTTCCTGATAGAAGGAAAACCCACAGAGTATATGTGTCATTGAAATGTTATAATTAATACATAATATGTCTGTAGAACTTAGATTATACACAAGAGTGCCGAAATAATACATAGGATAACAAGAAGCGAGACCCTTCATCATATTTGACTAACAAGTTTTACATTCTGATTGAAATGTTGTTTAGAAACATTCATTACAAACTAAATAATTAAATTTTGGTGTTAGAATAAAAAAAAGTTTTATCATTATTTTTGATGAAAAAACTTCATACGACGCGTTACATTGCCAGTTTTTGGTTTTTAAATCCCTATATTGTTGATGTAAGGAGCGTAATCTAGTCAAAATTATTTTTCTAATAGTTCTGTAGGTAAAAATTTTAATATCAGCTGTAATTAGATTTTTACCTACAGAACTATTAGTAACATTATAAGTTAGATAAAAAGTAAGTAGACTTACCAAATAATAGAGTATAAAATTTAACTTGATTCGTTAATATCAGGCACAAGCCATAAATTGCCACTAAGTGTAAAGATATTTGAACTAATAAATCTGGCCATCTTATCTGTGGTTTGAATTCAATGCTTTCATAAAAGCTTATGTCAAAGTCATCACTTTTGTCACTTATATCACTTTGTGTCAAACTGTTCACTCTGCTGTTACTTTTGATGTCACATTCTTCTAGAAGCGTGACATGACGAGAAAGCAGACCAACATTCTGCGCCGGCGGCATCCTGTTGATTAAAGATATTAGAGCATCACATTTCTTATATACATGACGAATCGATAAAACTTTATAAACATAATTGATTCTGGATGTACGACTGATACAAATGGAATAAGTTCTATGAACACGTTTCACGAGATTAAATAAAACTAAATACTCTGAACGATGAGATTACCACAAACAGTGAGAACGAAAATTGTCTATGCCAATGATCAAGGATTTCTCACTTATGGAAAAATTACACATGATAATGAATGAAATATGCATCAGCTATAAAACAATGATTAAATTTTCAATGGTAATACTAATTTTTTTTTTTAATTATTTTACTGGTTCTCTAAACAGTTTCCTATTAAGACGTAGCTGTACGAGCGATATTAGTGTTCGGATGTTAGCAGCAAAACCAGAGTAAGGCCATGTAATCAATTTCGGAACTTATTTCAGACAGAAAACCACATGTAAAGAATTGTGTTTCTAGAACCATAGTTAAATTATTCGATTTGAAATCAGACCTCATTCGGTGAAATCTTAATTTTCTGATCTCATGAAGAATTGTTTCGCTGGAATTCCCACCCAGGACCTGCGTTATTTGGTATACAGTGTGTTATCAAGATACACAAATATACATAATCAAACAAAAAACATTTAATATTTTAACAAATTCCCGCATAGTATAATATTGCATATCGAATGTTGACAACACTTTTTCGATTAAAACATATCAAAAATATAATATTATGTCGTTAGTATTTGTGTTAAGGAAAAAACTTACTGCTAGCAGGAAAGCGTTAATTTATTAGAGTATAAAATATCTAAATAAATATATTTATAGTACTTCTATGAAAACCTTATGCAAGTTATAAATGTAATAATAAATAAATATATAAATGTATAAATAATAAATATATAATAACAATAATAATATAATAACAATAATATATAAATGTCTCTATTTATAATTATATCAAAATGGTTGTATCAATTTTAATTGGTTCAAACTTTATAGGGCTTTCGTAAGGATTTATTAAATAATTACAAATACATATTGTTTTAGTAAAAAGAAAATTATAACTAAAGCTTGCGTAAAAAACAGTATAGAATCTAATACATTATTTACTAGAACAATGCTAAACATTGCGATTTGGTCGTGCTAACTCATGCATTTTAGTTGTTCATTATTTAATAATCTAACATCGATAATAACGCATGAAAGAAACGTATAAATGCAAACCTCAGAAACGCTGATAACGAGATTACTGATAAGAAATAGCCAGTGTTTAATATCAAAACACCTGTTTAGCTAACATAGGCTTAAGATTAGGTTTTGTTTATTGACCGCTGGATATAGTTTTAGCTGAATTATGAAATAACAAGATAAAAAACCTTTATAAATAAAAGGGAAATAATTTTCATTTTGAGCTTATAAATCGTCTTTCTATTATTTAATAAAGTGGGTTGAGCATTCGTTATTATTATAAAATGGCCGTAACTTACTTAACTATAAACTTTATCAAAGTCAATTTAAAACGTGAAAACATCTGCATCAAAGCATGCGTTACAGCACTGAAAATGGATTTCTAGTGAAGACAGTGAAGAAAGCTAAAATAATAAGCATCATTTAATTGTACCTGCTCACATATGATGACACACATAAAGACGCAATAACTTTATTTTCTTCATTTGTCCTTCATCAAATTTGACATTTAATACTGCTTTCGAAATAGTATTGCGAAGACGAAATCGGTTGTTGACGGAGCAAAGTAACTAGTGGATCAGCTTTTATTATCAAAAACTTAAAAAAACTTACTAAACTGAATCCAATTTGCTGAAGCAGAAAAGACGATCCATCAGTGCTGTATAAAAAACTGACTATACGACACCAAAACTATTTTCTACTGCCAGACCACACTCCTACTTTTACGATTCTTATTCAACGGAAGCATATAAGAACTGTGTATAACTTCCTTAAACGAGTAATTACTTTAAAAGTTTCAAAAGGCTTTTTTGCATTTTTGACCAAAAAACTGGGTTTGCAGTTTAGCTAGTGTAGTACGTTTGAAACTGTAGATAAAGATTATTATTATTCTACAATATAACCGTAATTGTGAATATATTGGTCACTTTCGCATGTTTCACTTCCTGCTATTTTAAATTACAGTGTAAACTCTATATAACGACACTGAAGGGACTGTGCATATTTTGACGTTACAGAGAGTTGGTGTTTAAAAAGAAAAAGTTTATTTCAGACTAGTGTTAGTAATTACATAAGAAACAATTCCTATTTGAACGCTATTGGATATCGTCTGTTATTTTCGCCTGACGAATTTTGCTGCACCAGAAATTATGATGTATTTTTTTACTTGTTTTATTCATATCTTGCGATATTGAGGCATCTTCGTGATGAATCACGGTCAAGCAATCCCAATTTGTAATCAAAATAATGGATTTCTTAGAAAGTTCGGTACGTATGATGCCAATAGTCGAATTTATGACGGGCTGGGACAATAAAACGACAAAAGAACGTACACAGTTCCGCAGTTTTAACTAATTTCGGCAACTTAAAAAGTACATTTTATTAGTGGATGTAATGCTATTTAGAGTGCATCATTGTATGGAAGACAAGTTAAACCAACCAAAGCCGAGTGATTTCGACGGTTTAGGGAGTTCGTCGTGAAATGGAGAGACGTTACATGGAGTTGTTAAGAATGTATGGTTTGGTTTAACATTGATTCAGTACAGATACTTAGTCCAAATAGTTGTATGTCAGATAACTAAATTCACTCTAGTAAATTGCGCTTATGCAAAGCCCGGTAACACTATACTCCATTATTGGCACAATTAGGTTAACGACACTGTGGAAGCCGTACACTGGTTATAAATCCACAGTACTCAACTAATTGACAGCATTGTATGTTTTTAATTAAATTAATTCGTAAACACACCGATGGATTAATATAAATATTTCTTGAAACTTCAACACACATATGTAGATAAACATTTATTTCCTTATTTATCAACTTTTAATCAGTCGTAAGTCCCTTTTTGACCAACTTTACGCTGTAAGGAAAAAGACAAACTATTGTAAAGAGGGACTTTAATCATTTTCAACATAAACCAAGTTATTAATTATTACGTCAAATAATATCTAATAAAACAGCAGTATCTATGCCTGAGGTAGTGTTTTTGAACCCCGGCTATGCAGCAATAGATTTTTCAATGACCGCAATTAATACTTGATTATATGCTGGAGGATATAGGATATATCTGTATGTCATATCCAATAATTTTTTTGACGGACGGAATACCCTTCATCCTCATGTGAGTCAGCCATTTCGATATACCTAAGGCTATGTGACTCCCTGATGCTTCATTTCAGGATTACAGGACTTCAAAAGTCAAAAAACCAGTTTTATAATTATTATTATTTATAAGAAAAAAATCTATATACGAATAAAAAGTGATGTGGACTATGTAGAGTTACTATTACTTACAAAAATACAATGCAAACTTAGGGCCCTTCAAGAAAAGAGCGTACCAATTCTTAAAAGGCCGGGAACGCACTCGCGAGCCCTCTGGCATTGAGAGTTCCATGGGCGGCGGTATCACTTAACAACAGGTGAGCCTCCTGCCCGTTTGCCCCTGTTCTACAAAAAAAATGTAAATGTTCTGATATTTATTACATTTTCGCTATTGATGTGACATTTTCCTGAGTTGAATAGACTTTAATTTGTGCTTCTCTAATCAAAACTCACAAAAAAAATGTTGATAAAAACCAGATAAATTTCTATATTCGTTGAAAATGCTCCCATGCTCCTAGATACTCGACTAAATGATGTTATGTTGAAAACCAATTAAATGTTGTTCAAATACGATGATTTTAACAGCGTTTATTACTTACTATATCCGATAGGGCCGCGTTATTATTGATGTTAACAACCTTGACTCGTTATAACCTTAGCCCAAATTTCTTTATGTTTTTTAACGCCCCGTTTTTCCTAATGATCTTTTACAGACAAGCGCCGAATAAGAGAAAGCGCTCTATTAAATATACCTCGGCTATAAGGTCGTTTCAAACCTAAATACAAGTAAAGTCTATTCGGATGATATCATTTCTTATAATGTGTCATACACACAAGGTTGCAGTCTGCTTTATTCAATTTTACCAGAACATAAGTGTTCCATATTATGTTTGCAGAGTGATATCACAGTAGCGACATTGTGTATATTATGTGTTTAATATTATATTTCATTTTATTTTTTGTGGACATCGGACAGACTGGTAATACGACATCGTGGATATCGTATAAGCAGTCTGTAAGGATAATGTATGTTGTGTACAATTACAGGTTCATCACGCTTAGTCGTCATATTTTTCATTATCCTCAACTCTGTAGCTAAGTACTTGTACGTCTTGTAAGTATAAACAACACAATCAAAACGCACATACCTCAACAAGTAAATTATTAGTACATTGTCTTCGTTAGTATATAATGTTCTTCGTGTATGTAAGCCGTATTGGCTATATTTTTAAATTAAAAATTATAAATATTATCTTTTAAAAAAAATAGGTGTGGATTATCAATTAACTGTATATACACATATCTACTTTTGGGTATGGTGAAATATGTATACGGGGCGGAGGAATCTAAGTGACACTGAGAGAAGAACTAAGGTCTTCGGGTTCTTGACTACCACCATATGTTTTAGGATGAAAATACCTTTGCATATTAATTTAAATTTAAAACTGCCCTGCAATTCTGTAACTCACTTTTCGAACTCACACAGCGGTTTTCGCATCGGCTCAATCTTCTCAAATCAGTCGTGAAGCAGTCTTCATCTCAAATCAGTCGTGAAGCAGTCATTTTATGATTTAGGATTCTGATAAACAATAAACTACAAGCTTCCACCTTTACAGAATGCCAAATCATAAAATGACTGCTTCACGACTGATTTGAGAGCGACCGCCGATGCGAAAACCGCTGCGTGAGTTCGAAAAGTGAGTTACAGAATCGCAGGGCTGTACCTATATTTATCTATTGTTGCAATTATTGATCATCAAACTATAAACTTAAAATATAAAAACATCATAACGTTATATGGATAATATGCATATTATGTATTTAAAAATATTCAGAAATACAATTGGTTATAAATTAATGAATAACTATTCTAACATATAATAACTAAAATATATTATTAAAAGGAGTCCCTTTAGGCAAGGTTCCGAAGATACTGGCAGCGTTCCCCCTTTGAATAGCTAGACTAATTCTTTGTCCGAGGTAGCTGCCAGATCTTCGGTCTCCTGTGATGTCGACTAACCTTTTTGATATTTCTTTAAAAAGCCTTAAAGCGCTAGGACCCCACGGACCAAGGGTCTCGACGCCGAATGGGACAAAATCATATTCTGAGCCTAGACCCCTGTATTTAAAATGTTTTTCAATATATAAATTATGTTTGATGATTATTGATATTACACGAAAATACACTCAATACTTAGATTACTAAGTATTCTATTAAAGTTACATAGTACACCGCTTGTTAAATATAAGAAAAATATTTTAAATTTCGCTTCCAAGTTTTGATGTTTGGCACAGACAATTTAAGAGGTTACATAAGATTAAAATTACTCTCAACAAAATTATTTTCATCCGATTAACGCAATTTGTCGATCAATTCCTTTCAATGGCATCAAAGGCAATACGAAGACCTATACATAGAGAATTACAATTTCAAAAGTTAATAATTTAGAATAGATACCTGTGATAAAATCATTAAAAATTAATTCAATTAGCATCGAGGTAATATAAATTATGAAAAAAATACGCCATTTTCTACTTACAACTAAAACTTTTTCAAATTTAATACATTTTAAAATTCGAACAAACGTATCCCCCTATAAACGTAGCCCTAGTAACAAGAACTCCTAAACACTCGTGAAACGGCACAGAACAGTATTTTTTTTAATGTATGACGAACTAACCTTGCTATGTGCGCGCGAAGTTTGTGGAAAAAATATGGACTGAATTAGGCATGGCGTCAGAATGCCGGCGACAATTTTTCCTATCGATACCAACCGCGCGCGCGACGGACGATGGTGAACTGATGGCCTAGAAGCGTCTATACAGTCCAATTCATGGGACGGTGTCGAGGCCAAACATTTCTATAGACTTATCTATGGTGTTAGCATTACGCACCATTACGAAACCTCCCTTTGTTTTGTCGCGGACCAGCAAGACTGTTGTTCGTAACCTGAAAAGGTTTTATAACTTTTAGTAATTAAGTTATTATATTATGACTTAGTGGATTAACAAGTTCAATGGCACGGCTCATAATACGATTAGACGATCTCATTTCATTCAACTGTTGCACCATAATATTAGATACTTTTTAATACAATATATCCTGATATCACCAGCTCTTTGTTTTAGTGGTACATAATACATAGTAGAAAAGAGTCCTGGGTTTAATTCAAAACAACACTTATCACTGCTATGCGAAACAGACTAATGACATAATTTTTCTGTTCCTTGGCCAATTAAGGAGTTTAATAATATTTTTATTTGTAAAATATTGGTTTTAAATGGGAAAGGTAGACATTTTACCTTAAGAAATTATGCTTATTATGTCTAATCTAACAAATTTCTTTACGATATATGGAAATATCCTTTAGGATTGTTTTTAAACCAAATGTTAGCAAAATTAGTCATTGAAAGATAATCAATGACTAATTTTGCTAACATTTGCCATTTGCATTTACCAGTGAACCATGAATTAAATGCTATTCATAGAAGAGAAATAATAAAGAAATGAAGTAAATATTTATTACTCTAATATTTTCTCATCATACTTTGTATTGGCTCTTGTGACTTGTTCTTATTATCTTTCGAGACGCAATTAAAGTATATATATAAATAAACTTTTTTTAATATGCTTATATTATAAAAATATGCAATATTGTATTGGAAAATCTAGTCTCTAAAACTTAAATCCCATACTAAATATCTTAAATCGAAAGGAATAAGTTTTATTTCCTTCTGCATTTGAAGATTGTTTATCATTTGTAAGGTAAATCGTCATAACCCAATCATCCCCAAAACTACATATGAATTGATTTTAAATTACAAAGCTGTAATTTTCATTATTTCAAGATATTGTAGTGATGCAAACAAAATTATAGTGTTGTAGACGTGTCGCCACCGATGCGTCATTTGGCGGCAAAGAGGCGAGGCTTGTTAGCCCACGGTTTAAGTCATGAATTCGCTGAAAGGAATTTCATTCACGGGAATTCATTATCGGATGGCTCTATTTTTCTCTAATAAAATCCTTTTATTACCTTGTATAGAAAAATATACGAGTAAGCTGTTTCGATTCGACAAATTACATATGTATTAAATAAATATAATTATGAGTCTCTGAAATCATTTGAAGTAATTGTATCACGTGAACTTGAGAATATGAACATTTGTTTTAACAAAGGATATTCTTTAAAATGAATTGATTGATTGAATAACTTCTTGATTTGTGTAAAAAAGTTTTAGGTCCTTACATAAATTTTATATCTTCCCTGTATTTATATTTTAGAAATGTCCTTATTCGTGCACAGAAACATAAATATTTTTAAGTAGAATGTAGAAGTCGAAGTAAGAAGTAGACATGGGGAAATTGGCTGTGCCAAAAATCAAACTGAAACTGTTTAGGAAAAGCACCTTTTGTATGGCAATTAAGGTTTACAATAATTTACCGAAAGAATAAAAAGATCTTCCTACTAGAGTCTTTAAAAATCGACTTGGTGTATTACTTTTGGAAAAAATGTATTATTCAATAAATGATTATTTGCGTGAGACACTGTAGTTGATATAAATTTAATAAATAATAACGTATGATATGATATGTACGATACTCATAATATAAGAATTGACCAATTCATATGACTAATTGCGTGTGGCAGAATATGCCAACTTACGATTGTACCACCTTACACATTTTTGTACCATATTCTTGCAATAAATTTTTCCTACCCGCCACTTTGACCTTAAATATCTCCTCTTTGGTTAGGAATGACAAATTAAATTTTTACAGCTATTTACTCGTGCAGTACACACTACGCAGTGCGTTTTTGGTTCCAACTTATCGTCAAATCGTGCCCCAAGCGAAAATTGACTCCGAAAAATTTACTACGAGTAGTGAGCGTTCACTATAACTTTCCTAAACCTGGCCAGACTATTAAGGCAGATGACTATTGTCAGCAACTGCAAAACATGAAGGGAAAGCTAGCTGCTAAACAACCAAGGCTGGTCATCACTCTAGCCACTGCTGCTGCTGCTGCCAAATTAGAGGAGCTTCAATTGGAATGTCTAAGACATCCACCGTTCTCCTGCTCAAACAGATTACCATTTTTTACACAATTTGGATAACTACTAGCAAAGTAAAAAATGTAACTCTAATGGGGCTGCCGAAACCGCCTTCAAGAATTTTACTGTTTTCCGTCCTTTACAGATTTTTTAGCAAAGGGATCAATTAAAAAAAGAGTGGCGGAGAGTTTATTGCCAGTTCTTCTGTTCCGTTCTACGCCCTTGATTTGAGAACTGGCAGTAAATGTAAAATTAGAAGCATTTAATGTATATTTCTTTTTTGACGTTCATAAGTGTACATTGTGTTACATGAATAAATGATTTTTGACTTTTGACTTAACAAGTCATAAGTGCACTCATAGCAATGGCACATACTTAGATTAATTAAATATATTCTATTAATAAAAAATCTACTTTTTATTCCTCCCACACAAATCACCAATTTTATACACTTAATATATTCTATTGTTAAGAAGCTATAATAGCTAATTTTGTTAAAAAAGCACGCCTGATTGCTTGTATTAAGCAAATCTTCATCAAATATAATTTGCTACGGTGCACTTCCAGAGTAAATAATATCATATATATGTGTCAATGTCGCGTGTAATTACTGTCTTCTTTCTTCTGATTTTAATGAAGCTGCCATCTTCTTCACTAAGCCTTCCTGCTTAAGCCTACTATCTGTCTTATATTACATTCAAAAATACCGCGCGATCAGAGTGTGGTTTTACATTGATAATATAGTGCCACTAGATGGCACTCGAGTTTTAATTATTGTTAACAAAATGTTCTGTAACAATAGCCGACTTTTTGGGCTGTGTCTTCGCGTCCAACTCGACGATGACTGAACTGACTTAGGTAGGGCATCACCGACAATTTCCCGTTGTGTGCTGGAAGACCGCTTCAACACACCCGATCCTGAGAGAGAGAGATGGTTCTGATCCGTCCAACTATCGTCCAATAGCCATAACCTCCTTGTGCTTCAACGGCCAGCTCCTGGGACATCTAGAGGACCACCATCTGGTATACATAGCAATTGTGAATACGGCTTTACCGTGGCGCTAACAGTTAAATTGGATAAAGTGAATGTCTTCGGGTGAAGTATAAAGCGCTTCTTTCAATGCGAGCATATGGGCTCCCCGAAAATTTATGCAACTGGATCTCTTGGTGGAGCAACATGGCCGAAAGGTGCATCGAGGTCGTCTTTGATGGAGCATGTTCCAATTTGAACGCTGGGGCGTTCGCGAGTTTGAAATTGGAACATGCCCAGAAGACTGTGTTCTATCCTCGGCTTTCTTTCTTCTGCATATAAATGCTATGTTGCAACTTAGCATCCGTTCATTGCTATGCGGTTGGCACTGGCAGTGTAGGTACTATAATAAATACTAAAGAGTAATAAAACTGTAAAGGCACGGAACGTATTGGCCGTGAAGGTATTTCTCGGGCAGTTCTGGAAGAAACAGGTGTATGAAATCGAAACTCTGCTGCGAGGAGTCTCAAAATGGGTAGACTAAATCAAAGTCAAAATTTATCCAAAATTTATTTAGACACGCGTTTTCCGACAAATTCACATCAGTATTCGAATACTGGGCGTTGACATATGAAACGACGTTTAGTTGCGCAGTCTTTTGGAAGGAGAGGCTAAATTAGCCTTCAAAAAGCTTGGTGTGCTCAGCAAGGCGAGATGGTACTTCACTCCGGTCCATTACTTGAAACTGAATAAAGCTCAAATTCGGCCCCACGTGGAGTACTGTTCGCATCTTGGCGGTAGCTCAACAGTACCAGCTTCTTCCTTTTGACTGTAGTCAATAAAAAGCGGATTCATTAAAAAAAACAGGTAATACGTGTGCAAAAACTTACTCTTGGTAAACGTTTTTAAGTCATGATTGATGTACGTCATTAAAATTGTTCTTAAATGTTTTAACATAGTAATAATAATGAATATTTAAGGGGCCACAGACACTACTAGACTACAGAGGTGACAGACTAGATATTTTGTGTATTTGATTTTTTGCCAGGAATCGAGTTTAGGACCTCTGGGTTATAAGCTAGAAGTTAGATTTAATGACTAAGTCGCCGATAAAATATCTGTGCTGGGATCAGAACCCGGGGTTGCAATAAAAACTACAATAAAACTCAATAGTATTTGACTAAGTAACGGATGCGGTCAGCTTCAAGGATTATCTTCACATGGAGTGTTTCTTCCACTTAGGGTCAACTCAAACAATAACTATTTGTTCCTCGCTAATTTCCCTCGAACTCTCAAGGCCTTAACATTTTTTCAGTGAGAAAATATTATGAATGGAGATCCTAATCAATTATTAACATGATTATGTGCGTAAATACATATATTATGTAAAAGAACATCACGTCATACTTAATTATTGTATTATCTGTTTCGATATATTTTGTTAATTGGGTAATTTTGAGGAATTTATATTTCCTCAAAGCATTGTTTTCAATATAATTAAAAATTATTATTTTTCTTAAAAAATCAGGATCAAAATTTATGCAAGAAATATAGTACAATGCAACACGACCTAAATCGCTTTTAATTTAATTAATATTTTTTTGGAATTAATGAAATTGAAAATTCAATTTGATGGTAAGGTATGCATGTTTAACCTGGTGCATGGTAACAGTTAATGTATATAAATAATCTATGTTTTATTTAATAAGTATACACACTTGATTGTGAATAAATTAAAATTTAGTCAATTGTGCAATGTGAGGGTACCTCACGTGCATACCCACACTTTCACACCATCGCACAAGATAGCCGGATTTGGTGTTACTTAGTTAAATGATTTGATTATTTTTTATTGATTTTTTTTCTTTTTTAAATGTTATCTTTTTGTTACAATTGTTTTTTGTTATATATAATTCATGCTAGCTGTAGGATTACGAAACAAATAAATATTATTTCACTTTGTCGAATTTAGTATTGGTCAGACAAGATAAAATTTTACTACTTACGCTGTGTCTCATATTTGAAGTACGCAGTAGTTCGTACTACAGAGAGAAAAACAATCAAATAAATATTAACGTGCCGCATTAACGTTGACGTTCAAATTATAAAGGGTAAACAGGAAGGAAGGAAATAACAAAAAGCTTATAGTCTTACCTATTAGCTTAATTTCTCTGACAATCATCTTTTTCTATTGTTTCTTTCACTAGGGCAAAACGCAACCTTAGTAAAGATAAAGATTTTTATTTTTGCAGGTTGTACGTAGGTCATACATACCTAAATTGTTTATTTATTTATACTTCGTTCTACATTTATAATTTCGTTTGGTTACTATTTTCCTATCTAATGTTTTCATTAATATAAAGTCGAAATAAATACTTGTTTGCTGTGAGCGGAACGAACGATGTAGATACTTTTGAAAAAATCGCGAAAGAAAGTATTGCATTGTTGTACATTCAAATGCTAGTATATCATCTAACAAAATAAAGTTTAGGCGCCGCTAAATAACCAAAATTGTACAAACATGAAAGAAAACTTTCTTTTTGTTATTATTAAGTATTAAAAGAGCATCATCAATTTGATTTTTCAAAAAGTGAAATTACTACGAGATGAACTGGTGGGGAAAGTATTACACGGTTAGCCGAAGCTATAAGAAAGACGCGAGACCGCGCGGGCGCTTAGAGATACAGCCTTTGTGGAATCGGAGCCTGCGTGGGATGTACAGTTGAATTGTTTACAAGTGCATAGTGAATGGACGATTGATATCGTAAAGAAAGTGCCGAGTACTTCATTCATTTGTAATGTAAGTAACTTTTACTTATGATTGACCTTTTGTGTAATTGAGGACACGGTATACTTAATTTTAGTACAGTTATGTTTTTTGTAGGTTCTTATTTATGTACAAACTGTATCATTAATTATTTATATTATAGGAAATAACCGGAGAAAGGCAAGATACACTAAGAAATCTATCTCGATATTTAAATAAAAAAAAGTATGATTTATCGGTATTAATTCAAAATTAAGACATCAAGTATATGAGATTTTAAAAAGATTTAGTAACTACTAAGTAGCTGGTGACAATTCACACAATATCTTAATAAATTGTAGCCTATGGTGTTATTCTGATGTTTAAGCTATATTATTGTAAAGTTTCATTAAAATCCATTCAGTAGTTTTAACGTGAAAGAGTAACAAATATCCATCTATACTTTATAGTTTAATTTACTTTTGCTTTTATTTTAATAAAAAGTTTTAGTAACAGAAATCATTTTTATGAGAGTTTTAAACCTTAAATTTTCTTAATTATCAGAATGATTACTTCTTTAAGTGAATCACTTTTTTTTATAAAGAAAGATTTACAGCTTATAACTAAATTACGTAGTAGATATTTAAATGTCTTTTTCCGCGAAATAATAATTCTATACATATAATTGAGTAGTTAGTATGGATGGATTGGTAAAAATGAAATCATTTCAATAAACTATCAAAGAAAACAATGAACTAGCTGAATTTTTTTGAGGAACACTTATGATACACTAATGAACTCAGAAGTCAGAATCTCCTTACTCGATACCACACTTAAGGCGAACAGGTCAATATCAACAATTAAATCTACCCCACCTAACCATAAAGCTGTTCCCTCTGTGATTGGTGTTTACAATAGGTTCATAGTTTTCAGGACAGTCCACTTTACCAGTAGTTAAATTCATTAAATATGTTATAATATCTGCTACCGCACGCTTAATTCAGAGAGCAGGAACTCCAAGATCTTTAATTACATTGACATTGTTTAATACAGAGTTTTTAAGTTTATAAAAATATATATGTACAAATATTTTTTTTTTTCTTGAGTATGCCAATGAAATCTCTTGGATACCTTAAGGTCAAGTTTATTACTGTGACAATAAGCTTCAAATCTGTTTAAGGTTTTGTTGGTCAAATGAGTCTTGTTCATTACAGATATATTTTAAGACATATCGTTCGAATATAATAATATTTTAGAGTGATGGAAGCAAGTTTGAATATCTGTTACAAATACAATAAACATGTAATATATTTTTTTTATTTACTAACACTTCGTTGCATACTGAAATATAATACAATTGACATAATTAAATGAAAAGGAGGGCAACTGGCGGACTTATCGCTTTCGTGCAATCTGACCACTGTGAGAAAAAAAATTTAAATTAGTTAAGGTAAGCAAGAAGTGCAAAAATATAAAAACATATAATTATTTAGTCAAAATATAGAGAATGATAAATTACTGACCGTTAAACATTAATTACTTTCTCTATTTTTTATGCCCTCAATATGTACCCAGTAACATCTTCAAATTAAATCTTTCGCAAAAAGCATTCAATAAATTCTTTAAAAGATATGTATGTTTTCTTCATTTTCAGTAGAAAGATTTGTAACATTTAATTATTATTAAATTTTTTGTATGGTCAAATTGGAATTGACATCGTATATAGTGTTACGAAGACGGGTCGACTACAATGTTTCTACATTTTTCCACTACTTAGAGAACTTTTCAGCAGGCTGAAATGTGATTTCTGACCGTTTCAGGAGAGGGTCAATCACATATTAGAAATTCGTAATTCTCATAATGTTACCGTAGTTTTCAGGAGCCTGAAACATTTTTTCAGGCCGTTTCAGAACAAGTGCAGTCGAGTGATACACTTTTCAGGAAACCCGTTTTCAGGCGTTTTCAGGCCTGGTTATACCCCTATGATGGAGGAATAGTCTAGAACGAATTTTCTAGATGTGGGACAAGGACGGAATGATGCGAGAGAGAGAGATGGAAGATCGGAACCTTCTCGAAGCTAGACCGAGCACTCTAGAACACCGTAAGACAAGGACGGAGCAATGTGCGAGAGAGATAGCACGCACGTTCTAGAATTGTGCGATCGCTACTCAATAGCGCTCCCGCCTAGAGAGTTCTCGAACTTGCAAGACTACTCCCAGGGATATATAAGCGAGCCGAAACGCGATCAGTTAGTTCAGTTTTGAATGCGATACCAAGCGATAAACACCGGAGAGAAAAAGTGCGATTATAGTGAAGACAAGTGGATACAAGTGGATACAAGTGAATACAAGTACTGTGTGAAGTGCGAGTAATTAACGTAATTAGTGACAGTATTTTGTGTGTGTATTCAGTGAATTTTAGTGCGTAATTTCCAGTTTTCTTGTGTAACAAATTCCTCGTAGATTTAATTGAAAATAAACCCTTGAAGAGATTTACGGCGTTTCTATCCGATCCCCTAGCTCGTAACATTTTGGTGTCAGAAGTGGGATAGAAAAATGCCTATTACTCCAAGGGACAATCGTGAGGAGTTTGTGGCAGAGTCTGCAGCAGATGCGGGGATGCAGTAAAAGAAAACAGAGACATTAACATCTAAGTTTGAAAACCTGGACAGTAGGTTATCTAAACAGGAGAAACGCTTGCTTGAGTTAGAAAAGGAGATTCAGTGCCTTAAGATATCTGGATTTGTGGAATCATCTGGAACGCTGGAAGCACCTACCTTTAATGGTTCTTCTTCTTGGAGCGCCTACAAGATACAGTTTGAGGCTCTGTGCAATATAAACGGTTGGAAAAATAAACAGGCTGTGGCTGCCCTTATGTTGGGACTGCGAGGCGAAGCCCTGGACGTGTTAGAAGTCATGACAGGTGAAGTGACACTGACGCGACTGCTGGATGCTCTGGAGTCACGTTATGGGGACTCACATTTGGAGCCAGTCTATAGGGCTCAATTACGGGAGAGGGTGCAGCGACCAAGTGAGAGCTTGCAAGAATGGGGTCTGGAAATAGAAAAGCTGGTAAGGAAAGCCTACGCATCCTTACCAGATGTAGCAGACAAGATATTAGTGCAAACTTTCATTGATGGAATAAGAGATCGTGAAGTCAGGATAAGTGTGAATCTTGGTCACCACAAGAACCTGAAGGATGCTCTAGCCCATGCGTTGGAGGTAGATGCGATTCGGAAAGATCCTCGACCTTACCGTATTAGGGCTGTCACGGAAAAAGCTAATGTTCAACGTGGGCCAACCTGTTACATCTGTGGGGAAGTAGGGCACATGAGGTTTTCGTGCCCTAAGAAAGACTTCCGAGGTGATGTGAAGGTTAAACGTGGGAATACATTAGTCATCAACGGTGAAGTCAATGAAACTAAGTGTGACCTAACACTAGATACTGGAGCTTCACGAACTGTAATCAAATACGATCTTCTGAAGTCATTTTATGGAAGCCCTTCTCGAGGAAATGTACAGCTTGTTACAGCTACAGGTCAGCGTATAACCGATCGGGGAGAAGGTATCGCAACCTTCAAGATTGGTGGAAGATTTTACAGACACAAGGTTGTTCTTGCCGACATAGTAGATGACTGCATAATCGGGCTAGACTTTATGAAGCTGTACAATTGTAAAATAGATCTGGAAAAAGGAATCTTTAAGTGTGGAGAACAGGAAGTTTGCTTAAAAGGACACTCTACAAATAATGGTTATGACGTCTGTAGAGTTATCAATGTGGACGGACAGGCCAGTAATCAACAAGAAAGGAAAGTTACTGAGACCTATGAGGAAGCCTTGTCAAGACAACTATCAAAGGCAGAGGAACAATTAAGGAAATTTTCGGACATGTTAACTGCCCATGAAAGAGAGGTTACAAGAAGTTCAGATGTGTCTCAACGGCTATGTGAAAAGGTCAACAAAAAGGACAGAAGGGAGATTGGCCATGTGAGAACTTTTAGAACAGGCACCATTCGTTCAGATTGGGGTGGAAAATTTATGCAGATAGCACAGCAAGAAGATTGTGACATTAAACCAATTTTGGATTGGATGAAATCTTCAGCTGTCAAGCCGCAATGGAGTAAAGTCGCATCTTCAAGTACCATTACTAAGAGTTACTGGGCTCAATGGGATAGTTTAGTTCTACATAATGGAGTGTTATGTCGCAAACTGAAAAATGCTCAAGGCGATCATTTGCAGTTAGTTGTGCCAAGATCAAAAGTTTGCGACATATTGGAAATGTTTCATACTGACTTGTCTAGTGGACATTTAGGAGTAAAGAGGACTCTTATGAAGATTAAAGAAATATTTTATTGGATACACTATCGTGAAGATGTTGAAGACTGGATCAAGAAATGTAAAGATTGTGCAGCTATTAAGGATTCGCAGACTCGGTCTCCATGGGAAAAGATAACGGTGAATGAAAGTGATGATGCTCGGGACGAGCATGTCTAAGGAGGGGGTAGTGTTACGAAGACGGGTCGACTACAATGTTTCTACATTTTTCCACTACTTAGAGAACTTTTCAGCAGGCTGAAATGTGATTTCTGACCGTTTCAGGAGAGGGTCAATCACATATTAGAAATTCGTAATTCTCATAATGTTACCGTAGTTTTCAGGAGCCTGAAACATTTTTTCAGGCCGTTTCAGAACAAGTGCAGTCGAGTGATACACTTTTCAGGAAACCCGTTTTCAGGCGTTTTCAGGCCTGGTTATACCCCTATGATGGAGGAATAGTCTAGAACGAATTTTCTAGGTGTGGGACAAGGACGGAATGATGCGAGAGAGAGAGATGGAAGATCGGAACCTTCTCGAAGCTAGACCGAGCACTCTAGAACACCGTAAGACAAGGACGGAGCAATGTGCGAGAGAGATAGCACGCACGTTCTAGAATTGTGCGATCGCTACTCAATAGCGCTCCCGCCTAGAGAGTTCTCGAACTTGCAAGACTACTCCCAGGGATATATAAGCGAGCCGAAACGCGATCAGTTAGTTCAGTTTTGAATGCGATACCAAGCGATAAACACCGGAGAGAAAAAGTGCGATTATAGTGAAGACAAGTGGATACAAGTGGATACAAGTGAATACAAGTACTGTGTGAAGTGCGAGTAATTAACGTAATTAGTGACAGTATTTTGTGTGTGTATTCAGTGAATTTTAGTGCGTAATTTCCAGTTTTCTTGTGTAACAAATTCCTCGTAGATTTAATTGAAAATAAACCCTTGAAGAGATTTACGGCGTTTCTATCCGATCCCCTAGCTCGTAACAATAGTTTCGTTTATCCACTTTGAAACATAATACAACAGTAAAACTCTTTAGGAAATAGCTTGAGTACCCAAAGATTCAGATATTAAGTTGCATAAAATAGGGATTTGGTTCGGATTAAAATACGTTTATACTATAAACGAGTGTCAATTAATTTTTATAATAAACCATTTAAATAATAATTATTAGTAATATGTGATAAATATAATGTGGTTAGTATAATAACTATAATAACGTAGTGTAAACGAATAATAATAGCAAACTTTAAACAAAATATGATTGTGACAAAATTGATCTAACACTGGCCCCACACTAGGGAGCACCTGTGCCCTGGGCGAATAGATAACATTACAGTTCTCTTAAACATGTTTGAATAATAGCAATATCCATGATCACTAAAAATAATTATAGTACCCCCGGGATCGTTTCCAAAATCTCCTATTACTAAATGCAGCGCACGCCGTAAAAAAAATCCATTGAAATTAAAAAAAAAATATAATTGAGATACATATATTAATTAACTGAGGTCCGGGCCTAAGATTACTATATCTGTCGGCAAGTCGATGATCCAACTTCTGTGATTGACACACATCGTCGACTTTTGTGTCTAAGGCATTCCGGTTTCCTCACGATGTTTTCTTTCACCGTACGAGCGAATGTTAACAGTTAAATACACACAGAGTCCATTGATGCACAGCTGGGGATCGAACCTACGTTTGACAGCCGCACGCAGTAGCCACTAGGCTAACACTGCACTTATCATATAAATAACTCGTAAAATTACCCTAATAATTACCAGATTAAATAAAACTGCAATCTAATGTTTCTTTTAAACAGGAAAACAGTTCGTATATATTTATTTTAATTAGAAATTAATTATACACCATTTAAATTGTAACATCGAAGCAATATTCACACAAAAGTCAATAGTTTAACGTTCATGCCAAAAGAGGTATGCCGACTAAAATATTACTTCCTTAGAATAATAAATGAAGAGTTATTTCGATTGTACGTAAATATACAGAAGTTTTAATGCAAATTGTTTATTTTTGTTTGGGTTATGGAATGTTAAAACAAATAATAATTGGAACTGACGGTAAAGGATACAAAAATTAGTTTCATGAAAAAAGAGCACAATTGCCTTGTGTGTTTTCATCCGTTTGATGGGTGGAATTATTTTGTTTGATGTTTAAAAGGGTTCAAGGTATGCTCAAATCTTTTAAATAAAAAGCACTATTCGTGCTTGCTATTTTTCGTGATTAGAAAAAGCCTTTTATATAAATCATTTTGTTTATATTCCGTTAGAACATATATGACATTACTATATTAATATTTCATGTTGTGAAATTGGGTCGGTTTTTTTGTCATTCTTTGAATACAATAGTCAAATCATTGACACTTACACTTACAAGTTATTTGCATAAGCTTTCTAAGCATATAAAGTCGAAGAGCATATTTACTGAGTAAATGCAAAACAATGTGAAAGTTACCAATATAAAATTCGTTAATCATATTTTAAAACAACCTACATATTGTTACAAATACACATTATTTGATGTAAGTTTTTACTTGCACTTAGTAAGCCCCAGTAGGATGTGTTTTAATGGGGTTTAACTCTTATTTTTGATAATTGTAGTCTGAAACCTATACCCGAGACCATAACTAACACTACATTTGGAACCTATTCTAGACAGGATGTTTTGGAATATGGATATGGAATAGTCTATTGATATCTATAAGCAAATATAATACATATATAAATAAAATATCATAATTTAAAAGAAAAAATATTCAAATTTACAAACTACATTTTAAGACAGACTTCTTCAATGAACACAATGCAGTTTATATTTATTATGGTACCAAAAGTAGCACCTCTTAGAAAAACCGGTTATTGAAATTTATTTCTGCCTATTTTATATATATGTATATGTGTTAGCCTGGCCGCTTTGAGCTTACGACTCTCATCCCTAACAGTCCTAGCCCCTGATACATGGTTACACACACACGTTACAGTTAAGAAAAACATCGTGAAGAAATGCATGCCTTAGACCCAAAAAGTTGACAGCGTGTGACAGGCTGATCACCTATTTACCTATTAGAAAAAAAAAAAATGATCCCAGTCATAAATTTTATTCCATTGACAAGGTATCATGGCGTAATTCAAACATAGATCGAAATTAAAAGATTTATTTAATATAACATTAATGCTCTAAAGAAATTATTACGATATAGGTAAAAATTCTAGTTCACGAAGTTAGTATCGCCAAGTTGTTTCCATTAGTAATTTTTCATGGAGGCTGACGTGGAGTTTCTGTGATCCCAGGTTTGGAAATTATGGCACTATGTATATGATTATAAAATCGTTTGGTATAAACCAATTATTGTTATTATACAACAATTGCATAAAAACTATTAACAAATTTTGTATTGTAATACAGGACGGTTAAAATGATGAATTATATAATATCTACGTATATACGTAGAATATCAAATTTAAATAAAATAATTATAGTTTTTACTAGGAGGTAATGTCCATATTAGTCTAAATAAGAATACATCACAGACAAGAAAGACTATGTGTACCATATAATATATTATATATGTATTCTAATTTTAGCGCCATTCAAAAAATGTGTTCGATTCTTTTACAATTTTTGAGCTTAGATCACGATCTCGAATCTCATCAAAAGTGAGAATTAAGAAAAAGTTTAATTAATTTAAAACATAATTTTATGAATATACATTGGGCTTAATATTTCCTAAAAGCCACATTTTACTACAAGGGTATGCAGCCGTAGGTCTTTTGATAACACTTTGATCTTCCTTTGATAAAGGTCTTAGTTTTGCTACTCATCAAAGCAACCATACTTCAGAGGTGAGGTAACGAAGGAGAAAATAAAATTTAGTTCAATGGGATTACACTGAAAATAGTGTGAACTTTTTTGGTGACATTCGATAGAAAATCATAAACGATTTTATAGGAACTTCACTGCTGAGACTAATGAAGTGTACACTACTGTACTGACTGACATAAATGCAAATATTTTGAAGTTTTACTATAATATATTATGTAGGTACAAGTTTATATAGAATTAAGGTATGTCAATCAACAACATCTGCTTTAAATTAGTATTTAGACACTTGAACTATTAAACGTATCTTGTCTGTGCATATTTAAAATGTTTATTTATTAACGTATTTTTTTCTTTAAAAATATTTGGCTTCATTCAATGGAAAAGCGACTCAGCCCTCAAAACTTTGAAATCATTAAAATACTATTTTTTGTCTGCAACGATCTATATTATTCATCTCATCAAATAGAATATTCAAATAGTTTAACAAAACTGAATATATAATATCATAATAAATTATATAGATGAAAAACAATTATTTATCTTCGTTCAACTTGTCAAGATTTCACGACGTATGGAAAGTTTCATACTTTTAGTAGCATATATTGATAGAAAGAATGTCCTACTTTAATATATTGTATTACTGTCAAGCATTTAGATGCTTTTGTCTGATATCCGACTGCAGCAGCTATAGTATTAGTTATTATATAATAATGTGAAGTATTTTATTGGCTGCTACACATATGGCGAGTCTAGAATACATGACCCAAAATCAATATTTTCACGACTACATCTGTGGTACACGTTTTTCATTTATTTTAAATTGTTAATAAACTGAGTTTGATCATACCTACTAAAGTAAATAATTCGAATCAATTCAGTAATTAATACTCATATGAGAATTAATGTTCGTAATAACAACACTGTAACTGAAATTCGACTTAATGAGTACAACCCGTACTGGCGTTGTTAACTAAACTAGTTTATAACGTTTCGAGTGAATATAAGTGATATTTTTAGTGTCGAATTGCATTCCAGTTCCGTCTTCGTGAGGATGACTTTTTGTTTAATTATTTTATATGATAATTAATCTAAATAAAGCATTTGTTCTGTAAATAACTTAAATGATTTATAATAAAATAATAAATCTTATTTACAAGTAAATAAATACTACTTAACTATTACTTATGTACCTAACTATTAGATCTTAATGAATAATGTTGGTGTTCCAATGATAGTGGTATCATCACGAAACTTTTATACGTTTAGCGATTTTAAGCCTTTTGTATGATTTGATTTACAAGTATTTTAATAGATTTTTTTACCGAAGTGCCAATACTGCGATAAGTTTCAAGTTGGAAATGCTATTTACATCTGATAAGCGATAAGTGAATATAATGATTTGCACACGCATGGTTCATTTTATATAAAATTAACATGAATTCTACACCAGATATCATAATTAAATCTATAGTATATGTAGTAGGTACTAGTTTTAAATTGCAAATTATAAAATAAACTTAAAAAGGTCGAGACCGTTACTACGGATCCATGGATGGAATTTAGGATGCTGCGTGTCTGGGATGTGGTTACCTTTATCGGGTAACCTTGTAGTCACGCCCAGATTGTTTGTTCTCTTAATAAAGTTAAATAAACTATCAAAAAGTAGGCTAGCTAAACTGAAATTAGTCGTATAAATTTATGTGGCGAATCGTAGATACGCACTGAAATGTACATACTCTTTTGTGTAGTATTTTCTATAAGATTTTGATGTACGTGTTAACATAAAGATAGGACACTAAGAAAAGAAGAAAGCGGACGTCAATCAGAACGGACTTTTAAGACGAGCGATATTCATGTTTCTTCCCTTGAGCGTTTCTATGTGAATATAAATTAATTACGGTTGTTTGTGAAGAATAAACCAATTAAGAAAGATAAAAATGGGTTGTGATTTATAACAAGTTAGAGCATCCCATATTTAAAAACAATGTCAAAGTGATTTAAATCTTTACGTTTTTACGTAGTACAAAGGGCTGGTTAGAGTAATTAAACTAGCTCAAAAATGTTCCTTCCCTCCATTGGGAGGGTTACGAAACTTTGAGTCCCCTTAAATAAGACTTGAATTCTCATAGGATGAGATTTAGCCTCGAGACTTTGCGCTTAGTATGTACGTCCGTTTGTCAAATCCAAACGTTGACATACGAGAGTCACAGCGTTGACATATGACAGCTCATTCAAGATATAAATTAATTATGCCCGATTTCATACGGCTTTGGCTTAAGTTATCAATAAGTCTTAACTGTCAGTGGTTCAGCACACGCATAATTATTAAATAAAAATAATTACAATTAAAGATTAATATTATATGATAATTTTAATTTATATGTTGAATTTCTACTAATATTATAAAGCTTTATCTATGACAATTTACGTGTCAGAGAAAATACAAATAATTGCTATTTAATGGCCATAAACTTTCAGTGTATTAGCTTAGTATAATGGTTTAACTCCTGACTACGACTGCTTAGAGTAAAACGTAGTCAAGTGTTTTTGTAACTATATATATGTATTAAACATCAACATATATTTATTGATTCGGTAAAACTTTAATTTAAATTTTGTTTGTTTGGTTATACCTTCCTCGATCCTTCTACACTATCATATTCTTAATTCGACATAGTTGTTCCTCAGTTAATAAATTAATAATGTGTAGGTTTGTTCCTAATTTAGCTTAAGGGCATGTTAAGAAAATAAATAGATAAACTGTGATGTACAATATTCGGGTCGTGGCTTACCTAACGGTCGTGAATTTTACAACGATCTAGTACTATAGCTTTAAAACTGTTACAGGGTCGGGCTTGAGGTTTTGCATTTCGATTATTTTAACAGGCATCTAGAATATGAGAACCTACAGCTTTGAACTGTTCTATTTATACATCGAATGTTATAAAAATGAAGACTTTAAAGGCCTTTAACTCAGGAAGAACTGGGTCCAATTAAGAATATGCTTGTATAGGGATCGAGGAAGGTATAACCAACCAAACACCGGGTTTTTCTGTGAAAATGTTTAATTTATCATTTGATAATTCATCGATAAATATATGTTGATATTTAATATATAGAAAAAACTTGACTACGTTTTACTCTAAGCAGTCGTAGTCAGGAGTTACAGCATTATGCTAAGCTAATACACTGATAGTTAATGGCCATTAAATAGCAATTATTTGCATTTTCTCTGAAACGTAAAATGTCATTTGCGCAGATTGAATAGAAACAAACTGAATAAGAGATGAATTCACAGTGCCAAGCTTTGTTTTTTTTATTAATTCATCTCATGACCATGGTTTCATTTAAAATTAAATGGTGTGTTTTAAATATAGTATTATTGCGTAAATGTCAGGTAAGTTAAGCTAAAAAATAATAGTTTTAAAAGTCAAAAGGGTATTAAATTTACAAAACAATCGAAAATGATCTATCACATGTATGAGTAGATTATTTATATAATTATATATATTTTGGAAATGAATCCACCATATCCACCACATTGGACCAATTTAATGAATCAAGAAGAATCATTATTTTAAATTTGAATTATACTAAGAAATCATATATCTATTGGTGAAAATACTGTTTTTAGTATTGAAGTTTACCGCGACAGAGAGATGCGGCCTGGGTACTAAAATTTGTATCATTTAGAGGAATATTTTTATAAATGAAAAAACTTGGCCTACTGGACCTCAAACCACGTAGACAAACGATAGGCAAGAATAAACAATAATTTCTAGGCCTTTCTCAGTACTTATAGATAAGTAAATGTTGCTAAATAATTCGTCATCTTTGTGTTGAGAGAATAAATTTTACGACGAGTTTCTAGGACGAAACTATAAAACATTCAAACTTTTGTTTGGGTTATTTTCAATACTAAACGATTCATTCATGGTGGTAATAAAGTTCCTAAAATTATTCAAATTTCGATTGATGCAAGCGGTGTTAATATATTGCGGTTGTTACTATTCGCATAAGAATTTTAATATATTCATGCGATGGTTATTTCTTTTCGTGTATGGTATTGCATTTCTGAGTGACACAAAATTTTAAATAATTATGTTTTTTAATACCCATACAAAATTAACACAAAAATTCAGATACGTACTTCCAAAAATGTTCTATGTACTCCTCTGATTTTACAACAAGTCCTAGGTATATTTACTACATATTTGTCCTCACTTGTCTATTAACGTTCATTTAATATAGTTCCGTGTCTGTTTGTGTACGATGCCTTGGCATGTAAAAATTTGGGAACTATGGTGACACTCATCTTAAGCCTCATCATTTGGCGAGTCTTAATTTCTCTATTTGTGTACAATAAGTATTGTAATGAATATTAATAAATCATTGACAATGCATTTTTGAAGGTTTTCCTCGGCGGAAAATTGATAAGATCAGCCTGCGATACATTTATTTCTACATGAAATGTCTAAAACAATTAGCTATACTTTCTCGTTTTTAAAATAGCCCTTATTGTTATTTGCCTGGAATTTTCATGTTGTATGTTAAAGTACGTACATTGTAGATACATTAGCGTGTAACTAGAAAACATAATGTCACTGCTGCTACGTAATAACTTAAGATGAAATCTAGTCTCATTTGACAAACTGTGTATAATAATATTTGCAGGCAAATTAGTTGCAAAGAGCGATTGTTATTAGCGCAAATAGTGCCCACGACATCTTCAATGAGAAAACCGTCGTAAGTTATGCGCTTATGAGAAAGTTTTTGTATATATCATATCTTATATAGCTTCTAAACTAAGGTGTGTAAGCTGTAGGATGGAGAAATACGCAGTTCCGTGAGACATAGAAAAGTGTTTTATTTACTTGAATTTCTAAGAGTAATATGCTATAATACAAGTAATGAATTAAAATCATTTATAGTTCATTGACATATTAGTAAATAAACTATTATTGAGTTATAAAAACTTATTTTTGTATATTTCTATAATTGTCATATAAAAATATTATATCTATTCCAAAGCCTGCTAAACTTTAAAGACTCGTAGGTATATATTCTTTAAAAAGGTAATCAGCACATACACGATATTGTTATTTTGTATTTATAGTAAAACCTGTCAATCCTCGATTAAATTGTTAGAGCAATTCGATACGATTTCAATATTCAAGTTTTCGAATTACATAAGCTGCTAACGCTTATCAATGACACCACATTATGGGGAAGTACGAGCGCACGAAGTAATCATTGCACAGTGACGATGTGGTGAAAGTGGCATTGGATAGCAAATTCACTGACGTTACTCACAGTCGAGTTCAAGTGTAAAACGGGTTCTTCACACTTACATTTCTTTCGAGGAAGTAAAAGTTACGTGTGCTTTCTGACCGAGCTTATTTGTTTGGCATGCGTAATACAGGTGAAAAGTATATATTTTTAAATTAAGAATTCTCTTAAGCCGGATATTCGAGAATTATAAACGTTTATAGATTTTAACAGTAAGCCTTACAATCAGCTACAGTTAAAGATATTTTAATTCTTAAAGGTTCTTATATTCTTTAAGACAGTTGATATCCGCATCAATTCCATTCATTACCTCACCTTATGCAGTAACCTCCTTAAATATTTTTGCAATTGCAACAATTTCACTTCCGAGGGTTGCCTAAGTCTACCGGGTTTTCTGAGATATATTTGTCGCGCTATAAAATAATTGATTTAAAATATAGATTCAAATAATTAATTGCTTCTAAAGAACGATGTCTATGGACTTAATCGCTAATATTCTGTGCGACCTGGATCGTTGGTACGAGAAAAGGAAAATCCGTCACTTTCGAATTTTAATAATATTATGCGTAAGTTTTCGTTTTTGCTACATACCAAGACATTGAACTATCATAAAAATAGCAGCATAGTATTTAATGCTTTGTGTTTTAGTGTTATAAAAGCGACAGTTGAATTGTTAATTGGCCTATCAAAGTAATATAAAAGGCGAAATTTAAAAAAATATATAGTCTGTAACTGAATGGCAAAGGTCAATATAATTGAAAGAAATTGTAAGAAAGGAAAATGTTTACTTAAAATTCGTATTATTTTTATAGTTTGATTTTACATTCAGAAAAAAATCGATTACAACTGCTTAACTCTGGTAAGCAGAAGGTATTACTTAATTAAATTACTGTGCAGGTAAATTTATGATTCGGTATAATTATAAAATCCTTTTTGTTATTAACATTTACATTTTATAATTTAATAGAATAAGTATATGTACTTAATAATGTAAAACGTGTGAAAATATATGTGAATTAATACAATGATCAGACGTGGGACTTATTTTGGGGCTATAAATGTAATAATATGTACTGTAAAAACTTAGCATCCGTCTCACTGCCACATACCTATGGATAAATATTGATATGGCAATGAAAACAACTAACATTAATTTAAATTTTTTTAAAAATAAATGAACATCATTATCTGTTGTACGATTTACCGTTGAAGTTTATTTTATGTGTATGTCCATTGTCCAGTTTCACGGGTAGATAATTTTCTCTAATCAATGAAGAGTTTGTCGGCCACAAAAGACGATTGAGGTTAAATTTAGGCGTCGAATTCTTTCACCGAAACGGATATACTCGTAATGTGTCATTTATTACTGTTGACTTCTTAGCTCGTTTCAAAGTAAACTTATTCTTTATAACGAATTAATTTATAATATAAATGTATTATGGTTATTTTTAATTATGGAACACAAAGTTTAAATAATCGACACATATTTTGCTATTTTAAGTTCAAGTCTTATGTGTTGTCTTTTAAACTAAACTTTATTAAATTATTAAAATTACTCGAGCAAATTTATGTTTTATGTATATTTTAAAATAACACTACAAAAAACTTCTACTACTGCTACTAGTACTACAAAAAAGCCCACAGAACCGGGCAGACGATACACAATTTTATACTAAAATAATAAGCCGTAAGGATATGGAGAAATTATATTTGTTTGGGAACAATACAATAGTAACAAAACACTACAAAATTATTAATTGAGGACGTTTGTTAGTAACAAATATAATTGGCAAAAACGTAATATTAATAAAACGCATTCTACACTATCCGAGTGAAAAAACCAGTCAATGCAAACATGTGACGATCGGCGGAGTTAAAATATTTTAGATCACCCTCTTTAAAATTTATGAAACAAAATTATGAAATATACAGAGTTGCAATCATGATTTCACCAACATATGAATAATATGTATAGGTTTTATTTTTCAGATTACAAATAAGGCAGACTAGAGACAATGGCTGCTGAGACTGATGGCTACGCCAAAAATGTTGACGATGGCTTTTCTAACAACGTTGCGCCACGTTACAAAAGAAGAGATTATGAGTAAGTATATTTAATGAAGTTACACAACTTTTGATAAATTTCATATTTTAGTATGAACTTTTTAGTAGAAGGTTTAGTTTAAATAAAAAAAACACTAAATTACAAAGATGCATTAAATATGTATCTTACCTTTTTGTCTTATTACATTCTTATAGCTTATAAATCATAGTTTTATTTATATTACACATAATTTAATTTAAAATTACCTGAGGGAATGATAAATTAGCATAATTTCGAAATTAGAAATTCTCGTCAATAATAATTATTATCAATGATTAGAATTAACTGTATGTGATGGGAAAATGTAATTTACTCTTTGTGCTAGGAATGAACGTCAAAATTTGTGAAAGTCGATAAATGAATGAACGTTTTGTATAACAAGCCTACTTAACATTTATTATAAAGATAAAAGTGTTGATTTTCTAGATGTGTGTTAGTTTCGTGAAAAAAATCATAAAATATTCAAGCAAATATAAATACTAAAATCTCCCTAAATGGCGGAATATCTTTCGCCAATAATAGAAGGGGGAATGTTAATATTATATTAAACATTTATTTTAATTCTACAATAATGCTACATTTATCAAGTGTGGAAATATAGTTCAATGTAGAAAAATATTTTCATCATTCAATTGTCAGCTCCTAACAATAAGATAAATTATTAAGAATTAGCTTTTGTTTTCTCGTAAACTTCTGTTTCTTATCACATGCTGTAGTGCCTACAACTATAGTTTTTTAAGAGTTATATCATAAATCTTTGAACAATTAGTGCTTATTAGAAGTAGTTCCTGGGTCGCAGCCTCGTGACATTGTTTATATTTATTTAATTGTGATGGACCAAAGACAATTAGAATAATGGGCGTTCCATTCGTAACAAATATTCATTACACAATCTCATCGCGGCGGGAGGGTGCGTGTTTCCCCACGAAGTAAAAGCGTCTACTGACTTTAATAGCGCTTAACATACACTTTTATTTGATACATATTAAGGAATGATAATTAGGATACATTTAATAAGGACCCAACACTGATATAAGACTTTTTCGTAACAAACATAAAAGGACTAGTTTATTTATCTATCAACTTAAGGACTAATTATTAATAATTAAAAATTCTTATCGTCTAAATAAAGCTATCGTAATTTTATTATGTATCTCCTACTTTCTATACCACGTCACAAATATAACTTTTTCTCACCTGAGGTTTCCTAATTTATATTTTGATATATTTTTTACAATTTTATTCAGATGGCAAATAGTATGGAGAAACGTTTTAGCGTTTATCTACTTACATGCAGCTAGTCTGTATGGACTATATCTTATCTTTACTGGAAAAGCTAAGCTGGTGACGTTTTTATTCGGTAAGTATAAAATGAAATTTTATTTTTGACATAAATTTACACCTATAGTCAATAATAAAAAAACATTAGACATTAACATTAGAAGTTTTTTTATCTATAAAGCATGCCATTTTTCGACGTCAAAATTAATTAAAATCTGTTCAGTCCCCCATTATACGAGTATATAAAATAATAAACCGTCTTACATCTTTTTCTAAAATCCTTTGTTATTTTAACTAAAACAGTCATTGTCGTTTAAAAGCGAAGTTGTAGGCCTATGAGTTTTGAAACTCTTGCAAGTTTATTTTAAATTCCAAATATTCTACGTATTAAGTGTTAAATGTACGTACTACAACGAAAATATACTTAGGCCATGATTCTAGCAAAATCTTGTTCAGTTCGTTTTTTAGACTGTTTCAATAAGCCTTTAGAGAAAGCTGCTCGCCAACATATATTATCACTAATGTATTCATAATCTTGGTAGGTTTATTATAAAATACTGCTACATTAATTTGTAATATAGATTTAAACATTTATTATTGAAACTGTCAAATTGTATACAAAAAGTTTTAAAAGTGATCAGATCAAGCTAGACTTACTTAATTAAAAGCGACATTTCACAGAATAAATATTAAAATCTTTGATGTTATATTTATTTTTAAAAGTAATTTTATCCTTTGTTGTAAGGCGCGTTATAAAAAAGATACTAATTAAAAAAAGATAATTATATTGAAGTTGTAATTGGTGGCTTTCTCGAGAGCTATTGGCTAGTTTAATTATTCTTAAGTATTTCTTGGGAGTACTAACAAGAATCTGAGGCCCATAGTAAGCTAGTAATAAGGTTGTAATTTTATAAGAGTAGACTAATTTGTTTAAACTATGGCTGAATTCACAAGAGTGGCTACTTTTATTATTATTTGTGGCATTTAGGAAGATACATATTACGAGCGTATTTTTTCGTAGAGCTTTTTGTTATGTAAAACACTTTTGTGGATATAAATTAAAAAAAAAAAATCTTATGTTTTAGCCGTGGTTTTCGCTTCTACAGCAGCTATGGGCGTTACAGCGGGAGCTCATCGGTTGTGGGCGCATAGAGCTTACAAAGCTCGGTGGCCACTGAGACTATTCCTGGCTATATTACAAACTGTAGCATTTCAAAACCATATTTACGAATGGGTCCGAGATCACAGGTAAACTCGTACATTATAAGCAAGGGTAGATCTCTCAATCACCAAGGGTCGCACAGTCGAAGTTAAAAAAATATGAATGATACTGTATTACTATATTACTGCACTGGGTTTGTGTGTTTATATCCAATACATAACTTAAAAAAGCTGTTTTTCAATACTATCAATAAAATAACAGAGATAGATACTCTGGATAGGTACGCCCTTCATTACACTTAAAGCATAACTTAATCTCTTTTTGTTAGAGGAAGACATCGAGATCTAAGCTTGATAAGTATTAACAACATAACTAAAACTGCGTGTTGGCATGATAATAATATGGATAGTACTTTACGATGTTTTACTTGATATATGTGAAAGAAATAATATACCTTTAAAAAATAAATATAATTATATAGTTTTACTAGCAGACCGGTCAAGCGTTGCTGTGGCTAAGATTTTTGTTATATTACATAGTAGTAAACTATTCAAGGAAATCGGTAGGAGAACACCAGTCATGGGGAACACCATGGTTTATTGGTGGTTATGCCATTAAATTGTAGCTTATGTGAAACGTTGGTACTTTCAACACAGCGACATCTGTTAGAATTGTGACTATTAAATAATAAACAAATATTTTGCAATAAAAAAAATATTGCGGGTATAAATTGAGATGTAAGCTATCCTATCTTTTAAGTTAGATCAAACTGCACACGATCATACCCAGAATTTTTAAGGCTTAAAAAGGCTTTATTTTTTCAGAGTTCACCACAAATTCACAGAAACAGATGCGGACCCTCATAACGCCAAAAGAGGATTTTTTTTCTCTCACATTGGATGGCTGATGTTACGGAAGCACAAAGATGTCTTAGAAAAAGGTGCTTTGGTGGATATGTCTGACATTGAAAGGGATCCGATCGTTATGTTTCAGAAAAAGCAAGTATTCTATCTACATTATTTATATTTGTATGTCATACAAAAGGTTTTGTGAATGATGCGATTTAGGATTAAATAAGTTACATGTCACACAAGAGTAAAACATAAAAAGGAAAAATTTCATGCCGCAACATACGGAACGGAAACATATTTCCGTCCCAAAAAATCATATTAATTTTAGAACAGATGCAAATGTATACCTATATGCATATGCACAAGTCTATGCCGACTCTTATAATTAAGATTTTCCTTTGAAATCGACTACATAATGCGTCTGAAAGATATCTCGGTTTTAAGTTTTGGGTAATGAGACGTAACGAAAATAAGCGTATTTACTATTATTTCTTCCAGTTGAAAGGAGTTTATGAATACCTAAAAGAATTGTGTTTATTTCATTATTCACATATTTTTTCATTATAGAAGGTCAAAAGTGTAAGAGTTTACCTACATATATAAAAGATAAAAAATACTGATGTATTCGCATACATTAAATTTGTTATTGAAGAAATAACTTTTCTTCAGTCGCGGCTTGATATATTGATTTAGGAACAGTTACACAATTTTTCTTATGATCTTCATGTTTTGAGATATGAAGTATTACTTCGTTTCTTTTGTCATATTATAAAATATATTAATGTAGTAATATATAAACTTTCAGGACTTATCTAGTAGTGATGCCACTACTATGTTTCATCATGCCGGCATGGATGCCAGTCGCTCTATGGAACGAGAACGCATGGGCATCCTGGTACGTGGCATCCATATTCCGCTACACAATATCACTCCACTTTACTTGGTTGGTCAACTCTGCAGCCCATATCTGGGGCAAGCGGCCATACGATAAGTAAGTATTACTTTCGCTTTTTAACTACGGAGAAAGTTATGAGCATAAACGAGCCCATCTATGATTTAGTGAACTGGTTATGTTATGTTTTAAACCCCTGATCGTCACTTGTTATGGGCAAGTCAGTTCCGTTAAACAGCCCAAATTGCAACAATTCTGTCTGTTACTTTGATTACTTTTCTATCCTACCTTATAAAGCGAAATTAAAGCCCTCATTTTGTAATTTCCAAGTAACGACAGCTATAGTTTTCATGATCCTCGAACCTAGACGAAAAATATAATCAAAAAAATACGTGTGGCACTCGGGGACTGCCGCGGTAAAGCGGTAATATTGCATAGCATTTTTTATAAACTTATGCAATATAATTATTTATTTATTTTTTGCAGTATTTTTTTTTCTTTGATATTAATTCAATCTACCACTCTACCAGACTCAGACCAACACGCCTATCCGATCACGCTAAACCGATGTGAGACGCAGTATGCTTTCTGTCCCGCTCTAACGCGTATTGGCCGTACCTAAAGTAACTTATAAAGTAAAAAAGTGCGATTGTACATATATACGACTACTTTCGATTGACATGCGCCCAATACGCAGCGACGAGTTAGATATCTTATATATATATAAAAGAAAGTCGTGTTTGTTACAACACTTATAACTCGAGATCGGCTGGATCGATGTTAGTTATGTCTTTTTTGATGGATTTTTCTCCACTCCGAATAGCAGAATAAGTAATAAAATATCGGATAAGTTATCGAATAACAATAAATAAATTAATGAATTTTACGAATGCTTACGGCATGTGGTGACATTTGTTGACAAAACTACGCATCATTTTACGTCGAATTCGTGTCACTTCAAGAAATTCCGAACTTCTATCGCAATATTGGCGATAGAGAGAAGAGGCCTAATGTGTAAAACTGTCATTCTTCTTTTGCAATGGCAAGCAATAAAACATTTCTCTATTTGCAAAAAAAGTTATCACCTTAATGGAATCCTAAAATAAGTTTAACTAAAGTAACAACGATATTATTATTAAGGCGGAACGAAGTTAGCCGGGTCAGCTAGTAGTCTAATATAATTTGCCAACATAGCTACTAGCTACGTGATAATTTGGAGAAGAACTATTTTTAATATATAAGATTATATATTTCTATCTAATTTAAAGATTTTCTTCCGAGAATTACTCGAATGAGACTAGGAATGGAATGGAATATTTATGAAAATGTATAACTAGCATATTTATTCTAATAGATTGATCCGGCGCGAGTAACACATGCTTGCTAATATTAGAATAATTAGACTCTGTATTCATAAATTACAATGGCTTTAATACTATTTATTATTATTTTATAAATTTTCGTATCATATATTACAATGCATTTAAATACCAATTCAGACTTCTATGGGTAACCAAAGATAAATTATTTATGTAAGTTATCCACAGCATAATGTACATGGCAACGTTTGCTACTTACAGATACATAGGCGCTACAGATCATAAAGTTGTCGCGATGTTAGCCTTTGGAGAGGGCTGGCACAATTACCACCACGTGTTCCCGTGGGATTATAAGGCGGCCGAGCTGGGAGATTATAGGACTAACCTCTCAACAGCACTAATAGATTTAGCTGCGAAGTGGGGTACGCAATAATTTCATATGTCCAAACTAATGCCTCCTTGCTATAGCAGGCTTTTTATTTGCCTGCGATAAATAGTCCAGTCAGTCAAGACAATTAATTCATTATAATTCCAAAAGTTTTCAAATTTTGATGTAAGGTTGTGTTGTTCAAAATGTTAAAACAAACTATAAAATTTTGCAACCTGCTCTGCGGTCCGGAACATTGTTAAAAATGCAATAAATGATAATTTGCTTAGTTCTTGAGACCAAAATTCCAAAAGTTCTGCAAAGTTGGAGTGGTGTTAAATATATTATTTTACATCACGTGTCAAATTTGCAACCAATTTAAGTGTACGGAACATTTTTTGTTATTAAAAATTAATGTTGTTCTTTATTAAACTGAAGGAAAACGTTCCAAAAGTTCTGCAAATTTGACAGATATATCGAAAATAAAATAAATAACAAAAAATGTTCCGTACACTTAGGTTGGTTGCAAATTTTATACGTGATATGAAATATTATATCGAAAACTTCCCCAAGTTTGCAGAACTTTTGGAATTTTTTTCACGACCATACAGACATAAAATTAATTTAATTGCAATTTTAACAATGTTCCGGACTGCGGACAAGGTTGCAAAATGAGATTTATTGTCGTCCCAATGTACCATTCACTTGACCGAAGTTTGAAAACTTTTGGAATTATTATCAAATTTTCGATTTCGAATGTCTATAATGACTGGTGTAAAATTCGAAACAAAAGGTTTATGTACTACACTTTTATAGGAAATCTACATCACTTGATTTAAAGCTGGTGTAGTATTTGGTTTCGCTTTGTTTCAATCAGGTTTCCGTCAGGAAAAGATATGACATCTTTTCCTGACTCAAAAGTACATGTATTTTGAAAATCAGTTTAAGAAATAAAGACGCTATCTGCATTAAAATAATATGAACTCATTTTTCAATTTTATATTCCGTAGGTCTAGCATACGATTTAAAGACCGTTTCCATGGAGATGATACGGAAACGAGTTACAAGAACTGGAGATGGAACTCATCCGTTAGGAATGAAGAACGAAGAAGACGACCACCATCATCCTGAGAATCCCATTTGGGGGTGGGATGACACGGATATGCCGGAAGAAGACCGAAAGTTAGCGGAAATCGCTAACAAAGAGGACTAACGATTTAACAAAAATGATTAAATAAGAATTTATTTATATTGTAAAGTGTAAATATATGTGAAAACGCTTAAAAGTAAAAAGAAAAATCGCGAATTCCTCATTGTTGGTAACTCTAAATGTATTAAATAATAACTTGTAGTTTTAATACAATTTTATATTTATGTACGATCCACCTACCAATATGAGTATTGCGTGGAATTTTTCTTTCTGTACCTTATAATTAGCATTAGGATGTTAGGATGTTAGGATGTTCCTTAAATTATGGGATTATGGTATATTAATTTTGGTTGTGTTGACTACATAATATAAGGTTCTTATTTATATTTTGTGATATAGATTGATTATAAGTCGATTGATTTTTATTTTAGGTTAAAGAAAATGTAACAATATTTTGTATTATACTAGACATGTTTTGTTATAGGACCAGAAGGGATACAATAAAAAATTCATAAATTATTACTTTTCTTTATTCTCATACAATTACAATCTTTGTATCGTTTTACATACTAATTATATTCATATCTTTAGTAAAATCATTAAATTATTTACCCAAGAAACAATTTACTACGAGGAAATTGGAGAATATAATTATAGAAAAAGATCCTAGAGCTTACAATAATGTCTCTGCGTTCCTTCTTTCTACAAACTACTTCTTATTCCTACCTTTATAAATAATATTATTACACCTAAAACTATAATATATATAGAAGCAATGGCCCTGGAACAGCTTTGTTGTTCCGACATATACAAGGCAAGAACTAATTTACACATTAAAGAGGAAAAGTACCGACTTATTCTAACATTACAGACATACTTTTAGTAATAATGGAAGTAACGAAATCACACAAGATTTTAGGGGGGTTTCGTTAGTTTCGTCTCGAAAGAATAATTTCCTATATCCATGCAGACGATGTAGTAGCCCAAATCCAATTAAAGAAAAACTATCGAAGTTAGAGAACATTTTAGACGCCTGTCTAAAATTAATAGCAATCAGTGGAATATAAAACAACTTGGCAACTTCATCTGTTGCTTGCAGGTGGCCATTTCTAGTTGGGCTTTAGCCAATCAGTTATACTCGGTACTTCACCAATTATCTGCACGTTCTTTACCTTTGAGGGGCTATTTTGTGTGTTTTTCAACCAGTCTGCATTGAATGGATATGAGATACCGGTGCTGGGATCCACTCCGACAAGGTGGTAGTCCTTTGTGTCGTGGGTGACCTCTGTGCTGTATTCAGTTACGTGATTGGGTGCAACGACCTCATCTAAATTTTCCGATGGTGCGTTCGCCAAAGGATCATATTTGGATCTATCGTAGCCGAATCCATATCCAGCATTTAGATAAATTACCTTTTTCGGATAATTACGGTCGTTAAAGGCATTATTTCTTAAAAGCATTAGCACAGCTCCGACTAACGCCATATTATTAAGCATTACTGTAGCCATGGTAGCCATTTTAAGTGTAGGCAAGAAAAATGGTAGAATTGCAGACATTACTATTCCGGGGAGAATTAGGAAAGGCAAAGCTTGGTAGAACGTCTTTGTCATCTTTTTTGTGCTTGTCCGTCCGTTGTTTGCGTCTTTATCTGAAATTTTAATGAACACTTTGAAAAGGTTTCAGTTTTGATTTATTGGAGTCCATTTAAAGATGTGCTGATTTAGCTTAATTAACCTTAGACTTTTAATGATTGTTTAAAGTAAGTTGACGTACAATTTATATGCGCACAATTTATATTTCCTTATATAAATAAGAAATAAAAATGTCGACAAGTAAGAACATATATGAGAAGCGCTGTTATCTTACTACCGTATTACACAAGGATTATATGCACGCAACATATATTGCATGTATCTTTTTATATATACCTTCATAAATTTTGTATTCTATTAACGTTTGATTTATTTATCTCGCATCGCTACACATGTAAGGAAGTATCTTGTTACATGAAATTCCTGCTTTCCTTCCGCTTTTAAAATATTAAATTATGACTTCAGAACAAAATTTGTTTGGAGCACCCGTAAAATAAATAACAGCAATTATTTAATGGCCTTGTGTTGAAAGCGAGTAATAACAGAGCAAGAGCGAGTAGCAAGAGTTAATTTAAGATAATGCGAAATAATACCTCTTTACTAGAACCTTCAAAAAGTTTTTTTTTATAGAACAGGGGGTAAATGTGCAAAAGGCTCGTTTGATGTTAAGTTTTCACTTTCAATTATCATATCTGATGCCCATGAAAACTCTCAATGCCATCTCTGCATTTGCCGGCCTTTTTAAGAATTGGTACGCTATTCTTAAAGGACCCTAAGTCGAAATGATTCGGAAATACCTCAGTGGGAAGCTGTTTCCACATAGTGGTGGTGCGCGGCAATAACTGCCTTTAAAAACGCTCAGTTTACGTTCAGTCTACAAACTAAAAGTGTTTGTTACTTCACGATTTCGATTATTTAAAATCGATTATGATATATTTATATATTATATATATATATAGATATATTTTTTTTTGGTTAATATTAAAAAATAATTACTTTCTATGACGTCGAAATTAAGCGAGTTATTTCCCGTAGACTTCATCTTCAGCGTGTAGCGATCTCCAAGATCCATAGTTAATGGACGATAGCGTAACAGCCTCTCTGTACCATCACACAATCGTGAATATAGTTCCTCATCAGTATGGTTAACATAATCAATCCAAATAAACTCATTTAGATCCGGTTCGAGAGCCCTTTCCGCCTTCCATACACCGAAAGCGACAACACATTTTGACAAGCCATTCTGTTTAACACAATTTGTAACATCGCGAAGTAGTTTTGTATTTTTTGTTTCGCGTAAGCCATTAGTACATGTGGCGAGGAAGAAAATCGCGACGATTGCTCGCATAGTTGTAAGCTAACTGCGCCAACTGGCTTTGCTAATGCGCGGCGCCCCCTCTCTTATAAATAAAGTTGTTCTAAACAATTGACTATTACGGTTAAAGAAATCGAAAGCTAAAGGAAATGATACATATTATACATTATTTATTTAGTTTATTGCACTTTGTAATGAAAAGTGATGCAATTTCATAACTATAATCGAATAACATATTTGGTCTTTACGCAACAAGAAACTTTAATTTAAACACACTTTCCATGTTTTGTTATATATTTCTAGATCGATTCGTTCGAATTGTGAGAAACAAGTGCAGAATGCAAAAGGACGATCGTGAATTTCTCCAAAATCGGCGCAATGCTTTGACACGCCGAACACACATCTGAAAACCGTTTTGAGGGAAAGTTTCGCATTCTTTGTTAGCAGGAAATGGCCTATATCTCAAATGCAGCGGTAATTAGCATACACACGGTCACGGACGAGGTGTCGCAGTGGGCGCTTGGTCGACGAACTAGGTTTCTCTACGTGACGCGATTTAGTATGAAAAATGTGTCTCGCACGCATCTCGTAATTTGCGTAATTATTCAAGCGCATTAATTGTCTTTCGTGTCACTTTAATATTTTCTATATCATGAACACCGCAACAGAACAAGCACCCAGATGTTAGGTCGTACAAGATCCCAGTTCTAGCCTTTTCGGTAATACTAAATACTTAGTACATCATTATATTAAAAAAAAAATCGATGCTTTTGCAATGTTTTACAATTTAAAGTTTCTTACTTTTACTAAAACGTTTAATATTGTTATTCGTAAGTGAATCCTATCCTTCATTTATTCAAATTAGCGATGGATATATAAATCTTTTAGAAAAAACTTTATTGAACATTTTCTAAACTCTTACCCATGTCTAGATGGGAACATATTTTAATAAATAAGTTTTCGGATATCTTGCCAAACACAGTCAAGCCAAGATATCTATAGACATAGTTTATTAGTTAAAGTTTCAAACAATCATAATCGTACTCATCTGTGAAACCCACGTATGAAATAAGCAGGTAGATTATGGTTCTTAAGAACTTCATTCACCCAGTAACAAACGCTGTTGGCCTGAAGGGCCTTGATAGTTCAGCTGGGGCTCTTTTGGCAAGCGTAGCTCTGGCGAAAAAAAGCAACAAACGCATAAATAATCTCACTATCATATCTAAAGAAATCGGTTGAATCATTAAGTATTTACGAGCAAATGTTATGTATATGCATACAAACTTGGCTCTTGCTGATGGTATATCTATTCTTATTAGACTTCAGTTAATTGAATTTCGTTACGAAATTAACATAAAATAAATTAATGATAATGAAAGTTTCCTTGGGTTTTACATCGTACATCTAGGTTCACATACTGGTTTTAATATGACTATAAAGAATAATCTTTATGTAATCAATCCACAAAACGTCGAGCTAAAGGGTTGAGATGATCAAATGTTAAGACATATTCCGTACCTAAGCCAGGTGAATGCCATGGCAGACCCAGGGGGCTAATTATTGTGTAGTGCATTTTTAGTAGTTCCAGCCCCACAGTACCTACTCACCTCAAGTCAATAAGCAATTCCTAAGTGTGAGACTTCGGTTGTCGTGCGAACTCGGGGCCTTTGCTGTTGTGTTGCTCGTAATGAAATATTTTGAGACCGTGGATTCAGTTCTAGGTGAAACAACGCTATTTAGGTGATAGCAGTCAAATATTGATCCTTTTGTTGACAAAAATATGTTCAATTCTCAAATCTTTTGTGGGTTACTGAAGTTGTTCTTTATATAAACACTTCAGTACACACTCTGCTTCCGTGTTCCAAAGTTGCCTCTGGTAATTAAACCATAATAAATATGTTCTATTAACTGTCACTTTCGCAAATACGTGCATAGATAACAATCAGAGGATGTTCAAGGTACACCGTTAATGATTTGACATTAGTCCTTAAAAGTATGCAGTTATTGGGGTCGAAATTTCTACGGCACGATCACGTTGTCAATCGCTTTCTTTTCGATTTACTTTGCCCATTGTCTTCCGCAGGACACTTTATATCCTTCCAATCGATCATATAGGCAGCAGTCAAATTCAAACAGCCGAGTGATCATCATCATTTTTGTAAGCCCTTCAAGATGTGTAAAATTTTCGGAGTTCTAAGCTTGGCTTACGTCGCAGTTTTTGCGTTCGCGATGGTGAATTGTGAGGATGTGTCTGAGAAGGGATTTTTGGATTATCTAAGTAAAGGTAATAATGGAGTGCTGCTGAATAGTTAGAAATCGACGTAATATAATCGTCTATAATGTATAACTTCATAGATATTACTAAATATTTCAGTAATTTATTGCGTGTTATTGTGTAATTATTCAAACGAAAACTTTCATGATAAATGTTTGTATCTGTTAAACGGCGTTAATCTGTAAAAAGTAGAAAGAAACATTAATGGACCTCTCTAATCGATTCGTAAAGTAAATATAAAGTAATAAGTATGACACCGTGATAAGTAACACCGAATATATGCTTTTTTTTCAAGTAAAGAAGTGAATAATATTTAAAGTGATAAATTATTTGTGAAATTACTAAAATAAAATATAATCATCTCTAACAATTGAAATGAAAAGAGTTAACAAAAGAGATATACAAAATTTTAAAAGTGTTTTATTAAACATATTTCATGTTTACAATCAAGTATACAGAACTTACAATTTTATTTTATATCTCCATTAGTTAATTATCTTCTTTTTTCTTTCAGATAACAGCGTCGGCAGAACGTTTGGCCACAATGCTCTGAAACGACTGTCCTTCATCTTCTTACCGGTGATGTTCACTCTGGGAGTCATCTCTACTCTGTTAATGGCGCTGGCCGTCATATCAGTCAAAAATCTTGCTATTGGTGTCATGCTTTTAATTGTAACAGTCAGTCAGGTAATTAAGCTTCGTTTTAAGATAGGTACAATCATAAGGAACTATTGAAAATGTTTATTTTCCTATTTTCTAACAGTTTCTATTAAGTATATTATGTATGACAATTTTTTTTTTATTATTGATTACTTCAATTTAAATTGCTGTTCAATAATAGTGGATCTTAAGGAGATGGCTCCGTAGAACTAAAAAAAATGGTACATAAGTGGCTTATAAGTAATTTTTTTTGACAAACCAACCAGGGAAAAATGGAGGTAAAAATAGACATGGGTAAATGAAAATCTCATTTCACCACAGATATAAGACATAAGCAGTGAGTTGCCTCCACCTACCTAAAATTAATCAATTTTTACAGGCTGTTTCCCGACTATTCTCAGCAGCAGCACCTACTGCACCCTTGGTATTCCACCCACGCGCTGAGGTCATCCCACCAGCTCTACCAGCTCCTTGGCCCGTAAATGGTCCTTTGCTATCACCCTGGGGTAGATCCGACAACGAAGCTATCATCGAATAAACTCGAATTCCAATGTCTCATTAAGGTTCCATTTGCACCTACTAGTTATCGCTATACTGCGATAATAACAGTCTTGACAGATTTGAGTGACAAAGATATTATGCTGATAAAAATTAAAGCGCGCTCAATACATTGGGAATTGCAACGCAATTTATAAGAGAATGAATAAACAGTGTTGTTAAAGAGGATTATTTTCGATATTTAAAAACTCTGCTATTCAAGGTATTGCTGTATTTCTTTTTTAAAAATGTAAATGGAAACCTTTTGACTGTTAACAGCTTTTGGACATATATTTTGCATTTAACTAAAGCATTGTGTATGAAAGACATTAAATGCATTTGCCTTTGTCTGTATCCCATGCTAGTCGTGGAAGACAGACGACGATGCCTAGAATAAGATTATTTATTTATGCAATAAATTACTTTAATTACTTTTTGTGTTGTTAATAATGACTGATTTTTTCGTATAAAATATTTCAATTGTCTGGAACTTACTGTCTCTTGTTTACCTGTAAACATTGTAAATAACAATAATATATGATGGAGTAACAAAGAAAACTCAGACCAATGTAACTATACAGAAATAGAAACTTAAAAATGTGGGAATTATTCTAAGAAAATCAAGCGTAAATACATTCTATACAATTATTAGACATTAAATGGTATTTGAAGACACAGTTGCTGCGTATGTATCCGTAACGCTCTGATTCATCTTTATAATTGATCACTATATTCTACATACATATATAAGTGTAAATTTCATATTTATTTAAAATTTCAAAACATTTCCAAACTTAAAAATATTTTTAATATAGCAAATCTACGTCTCCATTAAATAGATCTGAAAGGCTAACGATTCAATGAGCAACGAGTAATATGAATCGATTGTAAGTCAGCGGGTATGGTTTCAATTTCTAACCAGTTTAATACAGGTTCCATTCTAAATAGGTAAAACTTCCCTGCATCGATGTATATCTAGATACAGGAGAAATTTCACTTCATTGAAAAAGTTGTTAGCGATACAAAACCGTACTAAGAACAATCGAGAAATACGAAAATATTTCTATTATGGTCTGCTTATTTATGTCAATAATGGAAATAAGAACCTTTTGTCTTAAATTTACCAATAAAATAAAAAGAGAAAGCTATGACAGAAACTTAGATTATGATACAGATATTTAACATAAAATGTTTCCTTATTAATGTTTTGCATGAAAGCTCTATTATTGGATAGATCCATCCACACATTTCTAGCAAATCTATTTTCGTATCAGTAATTGGTTTTCCACGAAAAAAAGAAACAAATTTATGTAAGGAGTAAAACAGTTTCTGATATTGATTATTATAGTAATTTATTTTGGCGGAATGCTCGTGGCTATTGTAGCAGAACTTAGCTTTTCTAATGTCGTTGACTGCAAGGGTGGTAAGGAGGGGCACGGTAAAAACATTGGTATCGTGGCCGTGACAATGAACGGACGTTTGCTTATTATACTCACTATAGCATTGTGTCAAGTCTCCTGCAATGATACACGGTATATACAAAGACTGGAGATATATGATGGTGTATACGCAAAGATTCCAGATGATAACAACACGGATAACCCAATTTCCTTTGAGGTAGACCTTGGCAAGGATGTGGAGAGTGGTAAGTGTATTACTTACACCGTACATATAGAAATTAAAGGATGAATAACTTCGAAATTATATGTTAATAAATAATAATTGTTCATAAATCTCTTCAACACTGTCAATCTGTATTGTCTGTCTCTAAACAATTTGTTTGACGTCATCCATAAATCCATTTTCTTTTATTTACAATAATTGCCAGTACAAACAAAGCATTGTGCGTCAAGATAATTCATTAATACCGAAAGTTATTAAAACATGGGGATAATAGTCGTTCTCTTAGCCTTTTAATTCACACGTATTAAACATTAAGAGAAATTACTAAAAGAAATATTTTACTGTTCATGTACTAATGGATAAGGAAATTAGTAGAAAACGTGAATCTATAGTTAATCTTAATATAAAAAATAAATGTAATGTCCAAACATGTAATAAGTGAAAGTTTATTATTTTCTATTCTTGAATGGATTTTAGAGATTTATTCACTTAATAAATTTTATTTTTTCGAATAATAACAATAATCATTTGTGGTCCTGTTTCTAAACTCTTTTGCAAAAAATGAAACCTATCAAAATTTACGTTCAAATGTCGATATCAGTTTATTAAATTCCATTTAATTCTATAGTTCTCTTAAGGAAGATTCCATTTTTATGGACGACAATGATCGCCCGCACCTAATAACAAGTGCACCTAATTCCAATTGAGCATATTGATGTTGTAAAGAGATAAGTAAGATCAGTGCAACCTCCACAAAACATGAATGATTGCTGAATAGTGAGAAAGTATTACTCAAAACGTTATTAAAAACATCGTGGAAAGCATGCTCAGAAGGATAAAAGCTGTAATTTTGGCAGGAGCAGGTCGCACTTGTTATTAGGTTTTACATTTGAGACATTATTTCATTAAAAAATGTAAAAAAATCGTCTTCTCTGTATTGCCGATCTTATAGTTTGGCCGTGAACGTCGGTTTAAAAAAATCATCAAAAATGAATTAAAAAATTGCTAGAATTAATTTACACGATTATAATACAGACTACGTTAAAGAATGAAATTCCATAAAATTAACTAAAATTGGCCTTAAAACGTAAATTTCCTAAAGTACCCGTTTTTTTTGCAAAAGAGTTTATATACCACGAGGTATTGTTTATTATACTTTCTCTAGTATTTTCTGAATTTGGAGTTTTTAATTAAGTTACTTATTTTAAATGCGATCATCGTTTTGCTTAACTCACAGGAGCTCTAAACTACTTTCCGTTACTGTACCTTGCACGAATAGAATATAAATGATTTTGTCGGCTTATTTGTATTAAACAAACATTATTCAAACCTCAATTTATAAACCAAATTGAAATTCTACGAATGAAAATTACTTAATGTAATTGTTGTGACACAGAGATCTTTTTTTATTGTGTCTTGATAAATGTTAAATTTACAACATTATATATTCTTATATTAGGTAGGTATATTTTGAATACGTATATCTCAAAGAAAACGTACACACGTTTTATTCTGTAACTGTCAGGATAAATATAGCACAATATACTTAATATCAATGACTATAATATATAACAAATTCTATTCTATACAAAAGGAACATCGGTAGTTACTCGCTGTATAGCGATGCTAATGTCTCAGAGTATCTGTAAGGAAAGTACGAGTACCACGTATGGCGTCCTCGATTCTGTTGACGGCACCGCAGCTTCAGCCTGATTATAAAACTATATAAGTATTGTGTTTGTTTACATAAATTCTATGTAAACAAATAGTAACCGGATAATAGCGTTTAAGTTTTCAACAAATTATGTACTTGTACTTCATAAAACGAGGTAAGACGCATTCCTGGATTAGCTTATCTCCCTCAGATTAGCTAATCTATAAATGCGCAAAAAAAATGTCCAAATATAAAAGATGGTTTAGTAATAATTACTATTGATAAGTATTTTCAATTTCAGGACGTGGAAAGCAGAAGAAATTATTGGAGAGACTTTTACCAATGATGGCAATGCCGTTTATAATACAATCCATGGTCGTGCCAATTTTCCTCGGAATGATTAAGTTTATGCTATTTAAGTCTCTTTTAATCGGTAAACTAGCTTTAGTATTGATTATAATTAATGCGTTTAGAAACAGTAATAGTGTGAAGGGACGTGACGCAGATTTGGCAGCGATAAATTACGGATTCAGTGGTCATGAAAACGAATATGAAGGTGCTTATATTAATGTCAACAGAGACAGTTTAGGTTAGAAAATGTATTTTTAATTTAACATTAGTTTGTTGCTATAAGACTGATGCCAGTCGATACATTTCGAAAATGCTACGTAGCTTTTTCTATAGAAAAAATGACAACCAATTACTTGCTTTAGAAAAATCTAAGCCTCGCAGTATTTACGAATTATAATTGAAATATTTAATCTTTGTCGGTTCATACATCTTCACTCACGCTCCAATATGTACTCAGAATTTTTTATTGTTGTATTTAAGTTATGCATCTTGCAATAAATGTAAATATTAGAAACACATTAGACCCAAAGTTAAAAGAATATTGTCTGTAATAGTATCACTAATGAGTTACATCGTCTATTGTACTACAGAGAAGATAGGAAGAACTACATTATCCCATCGGATATTTCTATTTATTTTAGGAAAAAAAAGAATGAAAGTCTCAACAATTTTACATTGCAAAAAAACTAAAGTCTGTACCGGACATGGAACTGACATTTCATGTTTCGCAAATCATTGTTTTTATTGTCACTTAATAAACTGAGAGTTGGTTTATGAAGTCGGAGAAAAGCTACTTTCAATATATGTAATATATATAAGTTATAATTAATCTTCGTAATTTATCTTTAGTAGTGTAAATTTAGTAATTTCACTTCAGGCTGCTGAAAATTGTGTAATCATCAAAATATAAAATCATCATTCATTAATAATATCTAAAAATTAAAACAAAAGAAGCGTGAGGTCATGAAATTCCTTTTAACATTCCAATTTGGATTTGTCAGCCTGTTGACTTCAGCATATACCCTCCCCTACATTCCCTCTACTCGCAATAGGGCGTACCTACATACCTTAGAGTTTTGGTGAATATATTTATTAAATGTCTAATTCATTCAGTTCTCTATAATTAAACAAATATTATCCTGTTTAATAGCAGTATCACATAACACAATGCATATAATATAACGTAATCAGAAACATGGCGTTTATAATTAATTTTTATTTCGAGTAACAGTAAGAACACGGTACGCGTACCTCATAAAAGGTAGGTACATATAAAACATGTGCAGGATACCTAAAAGCTTAAAATTATATACATTTGTGCAAGCCAAAAGCCACACTTGTCAATGATCCGAGGAGATTGAAGTGGGTTGCTCGCACTCTAAAAAGCAGAGATTGTGTCATCCCTACTTAGTAAAATCAACATTGAATTTCAATTAATAAAAATGGTGCGTGTACTAAGTACTTACGTACGCGCGTAAGAAGTTATACTTCTTTATTTTTTTAAATATTAAATAATTAATATTTAGCGTTAATAATTTAACAATATTTAATATTTAGTATATTATTCAATTATTAATTAATAGTAATAATTATTATTATTTATTATTTTTTTATATTATTAATTCAATTGAATAACTAGATAGGTATAATAGGTTTCATAACCTTTAAACTAAGTAACAATAGGTCTTTGTGAAAAAGCATTGCTAAATTTCTTTGAAAAAATAATTAAAACTACTTTAATTGTTAAAAAGGTACTACAAATATCATTATGGTCATTCAACATTCTTGGCATAGCTGCTAACATCACGCATATTCTATTTCTTTTTACTTGTAGATTGTCTTATTCCCATCTCGCTCGCGCACGCTCGGCGCCCATACTGATAATTTTGTGTCACGGTGCGCGCGCATCGTAAAATTTCACTCTCATAAATTTTTCATTACGCGCCTAAAGAAGTATAACTTCAAATATTTAACATTATGACTTTAATAATCTGTTAATAAATGTTGTTTGTCTTAGTGTGTGGGTATGAGACTAAATTATGATTAATTTAATTAAGTAATTATTATTCTTTATGATATTAATTTATTTAAGTAACAAGCTTATACCTTAGTCAATTGTGCGATCTTTTACCAAAAAATAATTAAAATATAAAAGTTTCCTGTTTCTTTTCCTCACCTACACCTACGCCTTATCTGAAGTTATAAAAAATGTGTAATACCAATTCATTTATTTAGTAACACACAAATATAAAGTATTTACAATATTCTGAATATAGTATTAATAACAATACATAAAAAGAAAACTACAATGAATTAAAAAAGTTCCTGTGGCAGTGCAACTTTTATGCTGGCATCATTCACTCACTGCATTGCGATATTCATTCGTTGAGCGAGAAGAGCTGGTGCCCTGGGAGTCTCCGGCATTATCAACCAGGCGCCAACTTAAATATTATTTAATTTTAATACAGGCGCCATACTTATACTTTACTATACACTATACTATACAGACTTATCTCATTGATGGACAAAATATTTAATACCAATTGCAAAAAAAGGTAGCCCACCTTTTTTTGAAGTTTGACCTGGATCTTAAAAAAAATATTGGTTGTTTGTAAAGTAGGTTTACGATCGAGATGTTTACGTGATAACGTCTTATTGGTGATATAAGTTTTTGGGAAGTAAGGAATTAATGAAGATAACAATTTTTTCAAATTTTATGATGATGATGATATTTTTATCTCAAACGAAAAAATTTATACTGACTACAATCTTATATTGCGATCTATTTTTGCGATCAGGTTTGAAGTTCTACGGTTGTTATACCTGTTTTAGAAAATTCAACAATATTCTAATCGGAGAATGTTTCTAAGGTTGTGAAGGTGGTGATTATGTAAGTATAAACGTTTAGTCGTCACTTCGTCTACAACTTCAAAACAACCACGACGGTTAGGTACATTTACGTAGTTCGCAATTGAAATTTATCGTTGTGTCGAAATACAACATCGATCGATTTCTATTCATGGCTCAATGCATTTGTCAATAGAGTTAATGTCGTGAAGTGTTTGTGAACATTACAAAATAGGGTAAGTACTTTCGGTGTATTAAGACCCTAAATGCGAAAGTGGTACTTACTCATAGCTTAAACGTTCAATATAAATAAATATACATATTTACTTACAAAGTTTAAACTGCAATTTATTATCTCTTTCCAGTAGCCCTTAAGTAAAATCTAACTAATTAGGTACATTGAAATAATCTTAACGATTATTGTAGTGTCATGATATACGGATGGTTGGTACATATTAATAAACAAAACTGCGTAAATTATACTTATTAAGATTGTTCTGAACGTTAAACTCTTTTTTATATTTCGTCTGTTGCTTCATGGTTATAAAAAGTAATGCATGATCAAAGTTTAACGCGTTCAAAGTTAAACTAAATATATACCTGAATATTACTTAAACTACAATAATGAAATCATAATACTAAAAATACTACTTTTGACAAATAAATAATGAAGTTTACCTTATTTAAGAATAAATATCTAGAAGTAGTTTATTATTTTCCTTGTTTATAATAATATAATAAATTTAGCTTGTTTTGTTTTTGTAAAAATATCCCTGAATAAAAATAAAAAAATAATAATTGTATGTAAATGTAAATTTAACAACATTTAAAGTGTGATGTTCATTTTACCTACATGAATAAATAATACATATTTGCATTATAATTTCATTTTTAATAAATTTTTCTTTACTTTGCAATTACCACTGGTACGATACCTTGGTAACACTGAGAATGTTTAGAAAATGAAAAACGGCCTAATGTAGAAAGTTGCCAATACTTTTATTGTTTTTCGAAGTAATCTCCGTTCCTCTCTACACATCGCCACATTCGATGGAACCATTGAGAAAAGCAGTGGGCCCATTCTTCCTCAGGGGTGTCTTCTATGACATTTTCGGACGCTTTCACCGCATCTTTAGGGCTTGTAAAGCGAATAGGCTCGAATTTTATCTTTAGTTCTTGGGAATAATGAAAGTAGCAGGGCGCCAGGCTAGGACTGTATGGCGGATGACTCATTATCTCGACACCTGCCATAGTCAAATATTCAACAGTCCGTTTTGCGGAGTGCGCTGAAGCATTGTCGTGGTGAAGGAGGATCCTGCTTCGAGGCCGCTGCTGTCGAGTTTTTTCCAGGACAACAGACAAACAGCGATTGATATACCAGTCTGCAGTAACTGTCCTTCTATCTTCTAGGACAACTGGCGCAAAATGACCTTTACGACCAAAAAATAAGGCAATTATCTTTTTTCCTTGACTTCTTCCTCTCTTTACCTTAGTGGGCCGATCCTCGAAAGGAATCGCCCACTGAGCTGGTTGTCTTTTGGGTTCGGGTTTGTAGCAATATATCCAGCTTTCATCACCTGTGACGATGTCAAATACAGCATTTGAGTCACCGCCGTTGAACTTATCTAACATTTGGCGACACAAGTCCATGCGAAGGTGTTTCTGGTCTTCGTTTAAAGTATGGGGAATCCATCTGGTACAAAGCTTCCTGACGCCTAAATGTTCGTGTAATATTTTTTTAACTTGACTTATACCAATGCCTAGACTAGCCCGTATCTGCTGATAGGTCACTCTCTTATCTTCCTCCCTCATGCGTCGCACAGCACTGATGTTATCTTCAGTAGTCGCTGTTAAAGGACGTCCGTCACGCGGATCATCATTGAGATTGCTACGTCCACGCTTAAACTCTTTAAACCAATTGTAAATAGTGGCACGAGATGGGGCTCCATTAAGAAATGCTAATCGCAGCCTATCATAGCTTTGTTGTTCAGTAAGCCCGCAACGAATGTCATAATAAATCATTGACCGAAATTTTTTTCGCGTTAGGTTAATTTTCACGTGTAATAAGAGTTTTAGATTTGCCGCCAATTCACAAAAACAAATGACAAATGAATGCAATATACCATATACTACAGGTTAGGTTACCAAAGAGTTCTAAAATTGAAATTCATAAGAAGTTTTCATTTATATAGCAATGCTTCTAACTGGCTCTAAAGTTCTAAACATTTTCAGTGTTACCCACGTATAAACATCGTTGAAAACTGAAAAATCGTAGACACCAAATTAAAAATAGTAAATGTACCTGCTATATTGAGATTATGATACAAGTTTAGTAGCAGAACTACAATACATGTCATACAGAACAGACGACATTTAGGATAGCTTAGAATCGAAAAGACCTTTAGGTATTACTGATAATTCTAACCAGTAATTTTTAACATACTTCGACATTGAATATTTTCTTTCAGATGAAGCCCGATATGATGTCTTGGGTCTGTTCACATAAAGTTATCGTGCTGTTGAGTTTACTATCATTCTCGTTGTTTGTATCCACGATAGCATTGTCAGTCAAAAGCACAACACATAGAGTAGAAGGAAATATTTTAAGTACTGACATATCAAAAAAAACGAAGACACAAGATCATGTAAGTATCTATAGTTAAATAGGTGAACGTAATTTTAAAAAGCATTGTGGAGTAAAAGTAACTTGTAAATATTAAAAATAATCACTAATTTATCAAAAAATCCATAATTTAAAATATGTATTTTTATGTATATAAATCACGTGACACAAACCGGTCAGGATCAGTGGAATTGACCGTTGATTGTAGGTACCTAGGTAACACTGAAAATGTTTTTCTTGTTTTTCGAAGTAATGTCCGTTCCTCTCTACACACCGCCGCGCCGCATTCGCATTATATACGCCTGTCTAATTCTGTTTCAGGATTAATTTCGTAACAGATTATTTTTTAACAAAATAAGCCTACACTTATACAGTGAAATTCAGATGAAATTGACGCAAGGCTGGTCGGAAGTTTTCATAAATAATTCAGATTTTTATACACTTACGTAAGCTGAACTGAACTTAGCAAATGTAGTGTTTATAATAATTGGTAATTGAAGGAAGATGTTGCATCTCCTTTCGAAGCATTTTGACATCTTTGGCATATACTTACTTATATAGCTTTTTCGGGGTTTCTTATTTTCGTATTTGAAAATTTTGTCACAGCCTACCATTTGAAACTGAATTTACACAGAAATCACTATACAATTTCACAGAAAACGCAGAATAACAATTAACACACAAAAACTCAACGTTTGTTTACGTATTTACAATTAGTATGTTACATCATAGGAACGGACCCCATCTTGCATACATTTTTAAAGTCAGCTTTTTTAGGTTCCAGAAGTAATCTAAAAATGTTTTCTTTTAATCCTGTCAAATTACCAATTGGTATGTGTAATGTTTATAAAAAAAATTGTCTTGACACACGAAATAAGAATCTGAATCTGAATTGATTCACGAAATCTGAATCAGTCTAAATACACGGTTTTTATTGCATACTCGTCTCTGTCTATCGAACTGAATTTATGTGATGAAAAGAAAACAGTGATTGCGTGATTTGGATTTCACGAATAAAGGGGTAAATCTTAACCAAACGGGGTGCGTTTTAATTTTTATACTATAATATATTATATACGCGTTTACGTTACAGGTTATAAACTACCGACTTTCAAGAGATGTGAGGCCGTTAAATTACACTCTAATGTTATGGCCTGACTTAGAAAGAAAGAGTTTTAAAGGGCAAGTAACAATAAGAATGCGCGTCTTACGACCAACAACCAATATTGAAGTTCATGTTAAACATCTATCGATCAACTATGTTGATTTAAACGACGATGCAAACAGATTTGTGCAAATAAATACAACAAATTTAATACCAAAGAGAGAGGTTTATGAGGTGCAGTTTGGACATAATGAAATCAGTGAAGGGGTGTACAAATTAACTTTAAATTTTACTGGGAAACTTGACACAGGAATTGTCGGCTTTTATCAAAGTAAACTGCGAGGTGGCCTGTAAGTTGGCGTTATTACATATTAAGTAGTTTTAAATTGGCTTAAAGGTTTATTGGCGTTACCAGGCCATAAAATTAAAAAAGTGTGTGCGTTGCACAAACTTTTCAAAATATACGAGCAATATTATTATAATAAATTATTATCTATTTTCTATAATTATTCTGTAGTCATGTGTCACATAAGAACCAACATAAGACATTATATTATATATTATATATATATATTATATTCTTATTTGCTCACATGTTTACAGTTTAGTTTAGATTGTGGTTTAGAACCTAAAGTAGCAGAATAATAGTTTAATACAAACCTATTTATTAATGGTTTAAGCCTCAGAAAGGTTTATTTGTTTTATGTGCACTTTTTATAATGGTAGGGGAGCCCAAGAGGGGATTTCGGGATTTACTAAAGCGCGGCAGATTAATATATAGGGGGATACCTTGTACCCGGTTAAGTACCTCCTCAAAATATGAGGCCCATATATAAGGCCGCACGTGAAGGAGACAGGATCAGTTTAGTAAAAAAAAATTGACCATCAGAAATTCCCGAGCGCGTCAGATTAAGGTAGGGTGAGTTAATTACATCCTAAAAAGTGTATATTCCACTAATCTGACAATTTGAGAGTGACGGAAAAAAAGGGGAGGGCAACAAAGTTGTAAAAAAAACGTCATCTCGACATTCTCGAGCGTAGCTAACTTTTTTTTATTTTGAAGGAAATAATTCAAGAATAATGAAAAATATATAATCTGACGATTTCCGCAAGCCGAAATAACAAAAATTCGTCGATAAAGTTAAATGCGTGCAGCTGCGTGATGTAGGAAGGAAATGTAGGTCCTTAAACCGATCGGAATCTACTAAACGGCGTTCTAAATATTTCCCTCAAAATTACATTTCCTGTGAATTTGAACCGATTCGGACCGATAGATTTTGAGAAATTTTGAAAAATCTTAAAAAAATAAGAAATATTTTTTTTTAAAGTGGTTTCTTTATCGATCAACTTCAAAAACTAATCCGCCTTTGAGCTTGAAAAACCACGTCGATCGCCATCAAGCTGGTCAAAAGCGGTTGATTCGTTCGAGAGATATCGTACACGAAAGAAACCCGAAAAAGTGTTTTTTCGGGATTACTCCGAAATTTGTGGTTCGATCAACTAAAATTGCAAAATTACTTATGAGAATGATAAAACTGCGTCGAATGCCGCCAACCGCGTGAAAATTGCTTGATCCATTCAAAAGTTATTGCGGTTTGAAAATTCCAAAAATAGTGTTCTATGAAACTTCTATCAGACTTTCGAGCTGGGAGAGCTCAAATGCATAGAAATGTTATTTCTTTGAACTCAGCGAGCTCAAAATATCAATTTTAAGCGCCCAGGAATGGAATTAGCGGGAAGTTGCAGGGATGGCCCTTTAGGTGAACCGTTTTTCTATTATTTTTTTGTCAGATCAGGCGAATCCCTCTAGATAATCGTCAGATTATGAGACAGTACGTTTAGAACATAAAGATGAACCACATATATCTTAATCTGACGCGCTTGAGTATTTCAAAATTGCGATTTTTTTTTGCAAATTAAGAAAATGGCTGTGGGTTTGCGTCCCATCGAAATCGTCAGATTAGTGAATGAGAGCTTTTTTTTGGTGCACTTAACACTCCCTTAGAAAATCTGACGCGCTCGATAATTTTTTTTTTTTTTTAATTTTCAACCCTTAAATACAACCACCCGCATCATGCAAACGATCAGATTAACATACGTACATTATTAAAAATACGTAGGGCATAGATGCTATCAATATCTGACGCGCTCGAGGATGTCCATGCAACAGTTTTTTTTTACATATTTAACTATCTATAGCCGCTTCCCCCACCGATGAAAAGGAATTTATCATATAACATTTTTTTCTTCTTTTTATCTAAGCTTTGCATCCCAATAGGTCTCTACGACGCTCGAGTAAATCCCCATTTAGCATCGTGGGCTCCCCTACCATAAACTTTTAGTTTATATTAACTAACAAGGAGCATAAAATAATTTGTTTTCCTTTATCAGCGCTTGATATTGGATATACGTTTAAAAATTCGTATAACACATTATCATCGAATAACTACATAGAAATAAAACTAAAGGACTAGGTGTTTGCAGATATTTGTCATTATAGTCAGACTTTTATGCTTTTTAAAAGAAATTTAATTGTTTTTTTCTATTAGTGTACGCAGTTTGCTAATTTAATAAACTATACGGTATTGTCGGTTGGCTAGTCGGTGGCATCAACATCCCAATAACCACAGGGCACAGACTTGCTTTGATGGTTGACAGTTAACTTACAGTAATGACACCTTTCGGCTTTCATATGAGATGTATTCATAAAACTTCGAAAATCCGGGAAAGTTTGAGAATGTTTATATTTATAATTTACTATTTTAGGAAAAAATAAAAAAAGAGTTGGAAAATTAAACTTTGCTGCTAGATGTTATTAACGCTGTATAACTACTGGGTTTGACTCTATGTTGAAAAAAACTTTTGTTCTTGCCTTTAAGAAAATATACCGACAGAATATTAGGTGTAAACAAGGTTTTCTATATAGCCGGTCAATCAGTAGTAGTGATTGCGAAAAAATAATGGAAACATCCAAGATAAAGTTATCTGAAAGATTGTCCCAGTTAATCCACCCTGTGAATTACAAGTTAAAATTAAATCCTGATCTTGAGTCAGGGAAATTTCTAGGAGAAGTGAGCATAAATGTTATCGTCGATGGTGAACGAGATAATTTTTCTTTGCATACAAAATTCTTACATATCAAAGATGTGAAAGTGACTAGTGGCCACAATGAAATAACAGTACAGAAATATTTTGAGATTAAATCATTAGAACAATTATATATTCAATTTGATAAGAATATTCATGTTGGAAGTTATGATATAAACATTGAATTTAGCGGAGATTTGACTAGGAACATTGTAGGTTTCTATCTCTCTAGGCTTAAAGCAGGAGGGTAAATATCAGTTTTAGTAAATAAGACCCTTGAACTTCTGTAATTGTAAAATGTCAGGGGAATAGGAATGTCTCTGCTAGTTCACCATAACTTATTTTTGAAGATGTTTAATTGATATAATTGCTAAATATCAATTATATTGGTTTTTGCTTTTCTTAAGAACTTCAGACATTTATAATCAATGAAAAGAAAACCATATGTATGAAAACATATATAACCAACAAGTAGATAGAGGTAGTCCACTTGACAGCAGAACATTGGCAGATTTATCTTGTAGTGAAATTAAAGATCTTTATTTATTTTACTGAACTTCTTTGTTTCAGTGCTATGGTGGCAAGTAAATTTCAGCCGACATATGCTCGCCAGGCATTTCCATGTTTTGATGAACCTGATTTTAAAGCAACATATGACATAACCTTAGTCAAGCCTATTGATTATGTTGCACTCTCAAATATGAATGTAAGATTATTTTTATAAGTTAAACTAATAAAATTACTATGGTTTGCAATATTAATACTAACCAGAGGTTATTCTATATTATTCTAATCAGATTATTTAAAACTCCAGTATATTTGAAGGCCTATTGCCTATTAGGCAGTTAATGCAAGAAAATATATAATCGTTAGAAAAAGGGATATCCGTATTTCTATTACATTTTTTTATTTCTTGCAGAAACTAAAATAACTTTTTACTTTCATACGGATATAAATGTTCAAAAATAGGCAATATAGAACAAGTTTGATAAATGTAACTTGCATACTTGTTTAAAGATATTCAAATATTAATCATATTTTTTTACCTCTTCATTCAATTTAAGACTGGTAATCCAATTTTGCTTATAGGAAATATCAAAAACTGTGGATAAATCTACAAAAACAGAAACAGTAACTTTTGCTACAAGTGTTCCTATGTCCACATATCTAGCCTGTTTTGTTGTATGCAACTTTGATTACAAAGAAACACTCATAAATGCAAGTGGTATTGGTAAAGACTTCACTTTACGATCATTTGCCCAGAAGCAACAAACACATAAAATTGATTTTGCTCAAGATATTGGAAAACGAGCTACTGAATTCTATATTAAGTATTATGAGGTGCCATACCCTCTTCCAAAACTTGGTATGTAACATTTAATACTATATTTTATGTAACAATCTGTCACAGAAATCCAATTTAGTTTTCAAAATGCCTTGGATTTTTTTTACATAAGTCTTCAAAAAATTAACAAAAATAAAAAAAATAACTTTTTCAGATATGATCGCGATTCCAGATTATGTATCAGGTGCTACTGAACACTGGGGTTTGATTACATATAGGGAAACATCCTTTCTGGTCAATGAGGCCACAACATCATCACAGAATAAAATCAGTGTGGCCAATACAATTGCACATGAGTTGGCACACATGTGGTTTGGCAATTTAGGTAAAGTGAAAAATTTGTATTAACAGTTAGGCCCAGAGCACACGGTGAAACGCAATTACAACTAAACTGCAACTTGTTACTTTTGAGTTGCATCTATGTTTCTGCCTTCCTGCTGATTCCTTTGAGAGACCACACATGACGCGACCAGTTTGAAACCGTCGTGCAGGAAACTCGCGTTGCGTTTCATACATCGGATTTGGCTTCTTTCGTACAAAATGGCTGACGACGAACAAAAAAAACATTACATTTGAGTTAGAAGTGGAAAAGTGTCCTTGCTTGTATAATACCACACTAATTCTTGTAATTCTTTGGCAGCCACAAACATACGACAGTTGATATTCTTCTCGATGTAGGGATGTATCCACATAGGTCTCCTTTTGCGCCTTCTTCTTTGTCGAAGATACAAATATGTAACTACAATTTCTTCGTCACTCGAAGAACTCATTTTGCAGACGTCTGTTCTTAAAGAAAACCGAAATGATTGTGGTTGCAGCGTGTGTGGAAAATGGTTGAAACTGGTTTTAAAATTAATAATTTCAAAAGGGTTTCGTTGCAGTTGCGTTTCACCGTGTGTTCTGGGCCTTAGAATAGTAAATTTTTGATTTCGCTTATGCAATATAAGATTAGTAAGTCTGGGATTTTGAGTAATTCATATAAAACTTCATTTTATATTTCCATATACCATTTAAATACCTTTTCTTTTATTATTAACTGACTGAATAAAGTACCAATAAGACAAGATAGCTCAAAAATCTATTAAAGAATCTTAATGCCAACATAAATACTTATACTGATGTTAATCTGAAAAAGCTTTCAAATTTGACCAATTAGTTTATAATTGGTTACACTTAAGTGCTCTCAAGTTGTATTTGTATTAAGTAATATTTTGGACTACTATTGGAATTGCATAAAGTAAATACACAAATAAATCATTTGCGAATTGGTAACCTCCTTATTCGTTTTTTTAAATCGATTAAAAATAGCGTAAACTTTTTAGCGTTATAACGTAATAGCTTTGAGCATCTCTATTACAGAAATGCTATTAAATCTTAATTTTTTCTCATTTCAGTGACAATGAAGTGGTGGGATGAAGTTTGGCTCAACGAAGGTTTTGCGTCGTATATGCAAGTGAAATCATTGAATGCTATTGAACCTTCCTGGACTATGGTAATTTTAATTATCTAACTAATGGTTATGACCGTCTTCATGATTGTTATTTTATTATCCATAACACTAATATGAATGATTTATAAAATAAAGCGATTTCGATATTGAGTTTTCACGTAATTCCAAGTTAGAATCTTCAGTGACGTCATTATGGTTCTATGTTAGTGTGTAGCAATAGCTTTGAGGTCGCTCTTGGCGTCGGTAGACGTAGAGATTATAATTGTCTTGGTTGCGTAAGCACTAATCTCTTAGAATATATGTAAAATGAAACAATTAACAAGAAGTTAACCCAGTAATATGTCTGCGAATGACTCCATTTATGATAAAAGTACCTACTACAGTCGAACAGTTTCTGCTGTAGTATTCATTCTTTTTTTAATTTATTATACTCAAACGTAGTTCTATATATGTTTTATTTATACCATAATTTCAGCCATGTTAAGCTTTAGAAAGAACAAGAATTCTATACAGTGAAATACTTAAATGATTATCAACTATCATTGAATATGTTGCGAGACTAACTGTCAAAGTCAAAAACGTATTAGATTTGATACGGGAGTTATACTTTGCGCAATCCCGACTCTGAATTTTTTACCCTGCCTAAAGTAAAACAATTTAGTAAGATTATTTTATTTTTATAAATAAGAGAGCTTGTTTTGTTTTAGCTGGACCAATTCCTAACGAAAACTCTGCATTCAGTTTTAGTGACAGATGCAAAGTTGTCAAGTCACCCTATAGTTCAAACAGTGGAGACACCAGATCAAATCACCGCCATCTTTGATTCTATATCATATAATAAGGTGATTTTTATTTTTGTAAATTTATAATTCAGGGTCGTATTTTATAACTTTAATAAAGATCTGTCGAACCAATTCTATCATTTGACAGAACAGAGTCAGAATAGAATATCGTGCGTGTAGTTGTATGTAGTTCGACTAGAGTCGTAGTAGCTTTAAAAAAATACTCTACTAATTTTGAACCTTGCTGATTATTTTTAGGCAGTTAAAGAACATATGGCAGAGTCTAAAAGACTGTAAAACAAAATTGTAAATGTAATTTTAAAATGTTAGCATATATTATTTTATTTCACATCTTTGGTAAACATTTTTGCAATTTGCTAATAAAACATTCATAGAAAACGATTATGTCTGGTTTGTTCTTTTTTAAGTAAATTAAATAATATTGTAGGGTGCATCAATTTTAAGAATGTTAGAGGGTTTTATCGGCGAGGAAAACTTCCGTAGAGGAGTTTCAGATTATTTAAAGAAGTACAAATATGGCAACACCGTCACTCAAGAGTTACTATCTTCACTGGAACCATACTTTAAAACTCTTTATCCACATCTTAGCCTCAAGTAAGTGTTAGATAAATTGCGTTTGATAATGTCATTTAAATGAAACATTTTTGAAGTTGCTCGTTAGGATTATTAAGCATGGTCCGAGGTAAGATCGAAATTGCTATGAATAAGTCGGATAATTCTGCGATTCCGGAGAAAATAAATAAAAATATTTAAACCTTATTGTTACGTTGAGGTCAATAAATAAATTTCGTCAATCGATCGATTAAATAAAATATGATATCAATAATATTTTACAATGGGTTTTTTTCTTTTTCTTCTCTGAGCTTTGGTTATGATGCGGTCATTATGTGTTTCGATTATTTCTTTCTTCGGATAATTGTATAAATGACTCCAGCGAAGTAATATACACTAGACCACAGGCGCATTGTTGCGTCATTGCTTATGGCTGCCCAATATTCTTACACCATTTGAAATTTTTACATTCTTTATTGTATTTCCATTTTTGTAAACGTATAAAGGGACTGTCTTTGGAAATCACTGAGTTTAACTATATTTAAAACTAATCTATGATATTGTCGATTTTATTATCAATAGCCATAATCTTAATTAATTAATAATTCAGATACATAATGGACACGTGGACGAGACAAATGGGATATCCCCTTATAACAGTGAGGCCTGGAGCTAACAATATTTATATATTGACACAATCAAGGTTTCTCTTAGACCCGGCTGCGACTTATGATGATGACTCGGAATTTCAGTAAGTATACAGTATAGATAATTTCGTTTTTTCAAGGTGCCAGGTAAATCTTCAAGTTAAACTTACCAAGAAGTTGTCAAATCCATGATTAAGTGTAAATTGAGGTGCTAAGAATGATTACTATTTGAAACTTACTATTGGCATTGACAACAATTTTGAGTTTCTGAAACTTCACTCTTTTATAGTTGCGATTAAAAACCATCTAATTTTTTTAAAAGGATTTGAGGGGGATTTAAGGGGTGAGAATGCACAACGACAGACGTAATAAGAAACGATTTGTGATTGGATAAACGAACGAATCGTGTTATCGCGTGTCACCACGTCTCGGACTAGAGATGCTGTTGATCAATCACAATAGAACGCACGGTCGCGTCGTTTCGACGTTCCATTTTTTACTTCTACATTCTCTACTCCCAACAACTCGAACTGATTTAAATGTAACTGATATTTAAGAGAAAAATTACACTTTTTCCAGAATTTTATTAAGTTGATTTCCAGTATCGCAATTATAATATCTACAATTATACCATACATACAATCTCAAAGGAATATACATATAAACACAAACATAAAACACGACACTTTTTTCCTATAATGTATGTCTAAATTATAAGTTGCATTATTTATCAGAAATGACAGTTATCAAGTTTTTTCTATGTTCTTCAGTTATCGTTGGTATGTACCTATAACGTATTCAACGAGTAAAGAGAAGCGTGACGATATACTATGGTTTGCTGATACGACGGATAGCGGTAAGAATTTGTATAATATAGCGATTTATGTAATCAATCAGTGTGGTGAGGAAGGATGATGTTCTCTAATTCTCTTCCTCCGACTTGAAGGATCTTCGACCAGTCTAACCAATGACGGCCCCAGTGGTCCCTAAGTGGCCCCTAAGATCAAAAAGTTATATCTAGCGTTCGGTAAAACTCCGTTGGCGCGTTTCAGAGTTTGACGTCACCGAGGTGATTGTAGGATTTGAATGTAGGTGTCGCTACAGGCTACTATAGAGTACAGAACTGTACACAAACTATTTCATAATACGGTTATAGGTCTAAGAATGTTTAAATATCAAAAAGGCTACCTCTTTTTAATATTTAAACATACTACTAAGTTAAAATACTAATTTACAAATTCTCAAAAACTCAAAAATTACAGTTTTTATACAATTGAATTTAGCGCGTAAACTATATTTTAATATATGAATAAGAATTTAACGTAATGCATATGTAATTTCAGTGGAAATAACTCTCAGCGACGGTGAAAAATTGTTAAAGATAAATAACAATCAAGTGGGCTATTACAGAGTTAACTATCCGTTGGATATGTGGAGTCAGATTATCGAGGAACTTAAAGTTAAATCTAATATGGTAAGATGCTTTAGTAACCAATAACCGTCGCCGTCGTTTGGTACATATGTGTGTAAGATACGTTTCCCGGAGAAATAATATTTTTTTCGCTTAGTAATCGCAGAATTCAACAGCATCTCTATTCACGTGACACGATTCGTCTTTTCGTTTAATACAGTTAAACGCAATGAGTCATTGTTTTTATCTTTCGTTTAACATTTTCATTGTCCTATGTTTTGAATTTGTTTCTGGGGTGAGTCAACGGGTATATTATATTTAGAATTGTCTTTTTAAACCAAATAAATAGCGCTTACATCTGCGTAATATCAGAAGAAATAGTTATCTAGTAGCACTCCAATCCTATACGGGCCTTGGCTTGTGATTGCATCCGTTTTTTAGATAATTTTTATTTCATAGACAAAAAGATGATCAGCTTTCTGTCTGACACATGTCTATGTCACGTTGATTTTTGTATTCGAAATATATATATCAATTTTCTCACGGTGTTTACCTTCACCTTACGAGCTCGTGTTAGATAGAAATTCCATTGGTGCATGGCCGTGGATCGAACCTACGACCGCAGGGATGAGAGTAGCGCGCTGAACGATACACTAAGCATTACCTTTAGTATTTAAGATTTTTTTCATTCCAATTGGATTTTGTACTTAAAATAATTTTCAGCTAACAATATCAGATAGGGCCCATTTACTGGATGATGCGTTTGCTTTATCAGATGCTGGTATTTTACCATATGACATAGCACTGTCACTCACACAATACCTTCCCGTGGAAAAAGATTATGTCCCGTGGGAAACAGCTTCAGGGAAATTCAGTCATCTGTCAAATAAACTCATGAATACCCCTGCGTATGAAAATTTAAAGGTAAGTTAAAAAAAAAGATTCTTGGACGACGACCTTAAAAGCGCAACAAAGCTTGGTCTCATATTTTCATATATTTTTTTACGTAGGGGGTGGAACGCACAATCTAGATAGTGTCTGAAATTCTAGGTACCTGCTCTGAAGTCTGAACTATTATAAACTTTTTTTACACTGTAAAAATAATAGAATATGTGTTTCTTATCGCTTATTTAAGGATATTAATAATAATAATAGCTTTTTAATTCAGATACTTTTACATTTAAACACGTTTCTATTTCAATTTTCTTTTAGGTATCTGTGTGCCCTTTTTTGGCAAAGACCTCCTCCAAATCCCGCCATTTCTCTCTGTACTGTGCCACCTGCTGTTTCATTAATGTGGTCTATCCACCTTCTAAGTTCTCTTTTTCGTTAGCTGTACCTTGGGCACCAGTTTAGTACCTTTTTGCTCCACTTTTCTGTTCCTCTTGCCATATGCCCCACCCATTTCCACTTTAGTTTATTTATTTTTATTATAACATCTGTTCAGTAGTTGTTTTTCTTAAAGCTGTATTTTTTATTTTGACAATTCTTTTTTTTTCCTATCATACATCGTTCCATCCCTGGTGTATGCTGCGCTTTAGTGGGCGCCCAAGTTATGTGATCCATATGTTATACATTATTTAAGGATACTTTTGTTTTAAAAAATAAACTATCAATTGTTGTACAATAGGCTTTTTGACTCTATGAAAAATATATAGAAATATGAACAAAACATGGTTTTAAAAATCATTATGGAGTAAAATTACTTGTATAAATATTGTTTTTTTATAAGTCACCTGACACACAACGGTGACTAGTCGAATCAACAAGGATGTAGTGTGTTCGTAAATATTATTGTATTCTTAGAAATCACAAACGATAAATAATAAAAGTAACAAAACACTCAACCTAGGAAGTTTTATTCCTTACAAAACAATTTTTAATTAACTAAAATACCACAATGAAAATTATACGCATCTAGAAGAACCTATTTTACACAACGCAATATCAAAAAAACAAAACACTCCCGCGTCTGGTACGTCCGCGCGCCAATCGCCGCATTTCCGGTGTTCCCAGTTCCACTCCTCTCTGTTACCCCTCATTAAGTCCGACTTGCTCTGTGGAGATTGTTTTATAAGAGTATATATATACTCTCATAGAGTTTTATAGAGACTGATTTTGATAGAAATATCTACAATAATGTTGAATTTAAGAATGACAATTAACACGTATATGATGAAATTATTATACGGACTCTGGACTTTTGAAAAGCTAAGTAAAGGTAATTTGAACTTAAAGTACAAGCTTTTTACTTAAGTTTTTTGGTTAGTTTCTGGTTTATCTGATTCAACCACTAATCTACGATCTTTCAACTCTGTCATAGAAGCTAGGGATTGTGTTATGTATAAAGATTTTATTTAATTTTCAGAAATATGTTCAGCACCTCATTGCTGGTCTATATACAGAACAAAGTTGGGAGAAGACGAATTTGGATGTGATTCAAGGGTAATATACTTGAATCATCCATATACATATAACATATTTTCGTGTAATACAACTTTTATGACTATTTTTTATATTACAATTTAAATTACATTTGAATACGTTCTACCCATAATATAATATTGGTGAGACTATCTGATAGATTCTCAGACCACCGGTTTTTATGGGCAGGAGCAAAACGAGCATGCGGATTATTTAGACAGCTTAACGCCTATGGACACTTATTTTATTTTATTTTTTTATAAGTCGATTAATACCTAGAATAGCAGGCAACTTCCGTCAAGTGATTGTGCGCGGCAAGAAGTTTCTTAAAATTATGTAAATAATATTCTCGTTTATATAAGTAATATATAAAATACTTATACTATAAATTTTATATATAAAATGTATATGTATTATATTTGCTGGGTATATAAATTACAGACATTAATAAACTAATTGATAGATTTTTTTCGCAGTTTGCTACGAACGAGAGTTTTGACATTAGCTGCTTCGAGCGGTTTGCCTGACGCTGAGCGCAGAGTGAGAGATATGTTTCTGAACTGGTTGAACTCTCACGGAGCTAATGTTACCATAGAACCTGATCTACGAAGCTTAATTTATTATTATGGTAAGATGAATTTACTTCAAAATAATCTACTTAAAGTGACATCCAAATCTTATTCAAGATCATCTATTAAGAATGATTTATTTAGCACGTTTACGATTTACGAACGTTTTTGTCAACACGTAACGGGCCGACGCAAAACGGCTACCTTTGTACACGATACGCTAAATGTAACGTGAACGCGTCCGTTGTTGTCAATATCAGTTCTAATAAATTTGAAGGGAGAAGTGCACGTACGTTGATTATTATTTATCAGATAATGTCTCAAAGTCTTCATTTAGCATTACGAACATTTCTTTCCTTGCCGCAAAATTTGCTTGTTTATTTTTGTAATTTTCTATAGTTTTGTCCCATAACATAGGCAACATAGTTCAGAATAACAAGGCTAATTAATAAATCCATATCAATGGTAAACTCCATATTCACAATGAGCAGCAGATCACTCAACTTACTTGAACACTGCGCGTCGGCCCGTCGCCCGTTTTAAAAATCGGGCCGTTGTTCGTTGTCGTTAACAAGAGCTCTTAGGGAATGCTATCCCGACTCGAGATCGTAAATAATAATAGAAGCACGCACTCACCTTCTCGTAGGAACAACACGCAAGGAGATTTCTACTTTTTAATCTCCTTGAGCTATGCCTACTTATTATGTTAATGTTACTAAAACTGCTAATTATTTAGTAAGTAATATTAAAGGATAAAGACTTTTGTTTTCTATCAAATAATATATGTTTTAATTAACCTTACTATCACAAACAAGCAGTTTTCATCGAATTCAGTCATATGATCGGGATTGCATTCCCTAGTTGGCATAATGGCTTAAGTGTGGGCACCTGTTACAATGATGGTGAATGAATACATCATGAAACCGACATGCATGCTTTAGATCCTAAAAGTTGAGTATGTCAGGCACTGAAGACTGATCACTTGGCCTATAAGAATAACAAATAATCACGATATAAATACAAAAATTTGAGGCTCAGACCTAAGGTTCTAGCGCCACAGTTTTTAAAGTATGAATATAATAACGACCGCAAAACAATATGATGTAGCACACAGAAATAAATCATTTATCGTCTAATACGTACGTACTAATACGCACTAATCTATAATACATTTATTATCAAAGGTATGAAGCATGCAACAGCAGAAGAGTGGGAGAAATTGTGGGCCATCTATCTGCAGGAAGAAGATGTACAGGAACAGACTAAACTGAGGTCCGCACTCTCTGCGCCGGAAGATGTCGCTATTCTCAAAAGGTAAATTTTGTAAAAATTATGAGAGTTAGTTTTAGAGTCCATTAATTTCTGAGACCTAACCCAAACAATATGTAAATGGAATAGCAATCGTAAAATAAAAGTAATACGAGACATTTTTGCATAGAACATTTTAGTAATTTCGTGCGATACCTGTTCGTATTAATCCTCAATCTGGAATAGGGTCCAGTCCAGTGGATGTCTTTCCTGGGATTTTTATTTATTTATTTATAGCCTTAAATCAGAATACAAAATATATACATTATAACTGTTATTTTCCTTAATCTATGATAACTGATTCTGTCTGCCTAAGGGCAAAGGCCTCCCCCATTGTCCTCCATCTTTCCTGGGATATCCAAACTCAAACAGCCTTTTAAAAAAAGAGGCATACTTCTCAATGACAGGTAACGCACCCACTGATATGGTGCCCATGCAGCAGCTGCTTTGTACGGTCCGTAGACTCGTTTGTCATATAAAAAAAAAGATCTATACATTATACATCTAGGTGTCCTTGAATTTTATTTTTATGCTGAATTTGAATATATATTTTTATTGTGAATTTGAATATTATTTTTATGCTGAATTTGTATTTTATTTTTATACTGAATTTGAATATTATTTTTATTCTGAATTTGAATATTATTTTTATGCTGAATTTGCATATTATTTTATTCTGAATTTGAATATTATTTTAATGCTGAATTTGCATATTAATATTAATTTAAAAAAATACAAGGCCTATGTATTCTAAAACTTTAAACTTAAATCAACTTGTACCAGATACCATTTTTTCTATATGAAGTTTGACATAATATATGACAGCGCTGAAGACTGCTTAATATGGACCTAAGATTCTTTCTTTATACTTACGTTTCCTACAAATAAATGGTTTCTTGAATAAAACGAACAGCATCGAATAGAATTTGTTTAAACGTATAATTTGTATGAAAAGTCGATACTTTAGAGTTTAAAACCGAAATTATAATAATTATGGCTATATCTCTGAATAGACAAATTAAATTCCTTTCCATATCTAAATTTTATTAAAAGTATTAAATTCCTTTCAGATATCTCAATTTAGCTTGGGATGAGAAAAATATTCGTAGCCAGGATTACCTAAATGTTCTTCAGCTGATAAGTACTAATCCTTCTGGAAATGGACTGGTATGGGACGAGGTTCGAAATCGGTGGAATACACTTGTTGACCGTTTTACTCTCAACAGTAGATACCTTGGCAACCTTATACCTGCTATAACCAGCGGTTTTAACACAGATAAACAATTACAGGAGGTAAATATGGTTTTTGGTAAATAAGTAAAAATACAGTTCAAAAATTCAAATTCTTTACATTTTTCCGTCTGTTATACAGTTCATACATAATCGAAATCTATATTTACATTTATTTTTAAACGATTTATTTGTTTGGGATCTCAAAATTTACCAATTTTTTAACTTAATGTTCTCAGTAAATGATGAAGATAAAATTGTTAAAAGTTTTACTGAAATAAGTTTTTTGTCAAATGGACACGATTTATAAACATTATTTTGATGTCCTAATTTTGTGCGAATAAAATATTGCGTTATCTCACAAACTTACGTTCAACTTACTGTTCCGCGCATTGATTTGATTCAACTTGCTTTTGTACTACTCACTACTCAAATACTTTTGTCACACTATTTCTAAAAAATTATATTGTTACGTTAACAATTTAAAATAAAATTATATTGAGGGTATCTATGAATGCAGTGTATATCAAATGTATTATTTGGGCAATACAAAATAATATATATCGTCATCTTTTTTGAATATTTTCTTATTTATTTCCTTTTATTCTATCACTAACTTACGACTAATCTCAATAAACCACAAAAATTTCATATAATTGAAGCAAGATAAGAACATCTTTTTAAAAACCAAATAAACAATTCAAAACTCGTATTCTGTCAGTGATATTAGTATTGAAATGAAATAATTGTATTTCAGATGATATCATTTTTCGAAAAGAATGCAGAGGCCGGCGCAGGCGCAAGCGCACGTCAAAGAGCGCTTGAGAATGTCCGTAATAATATCAAATGGACTTCTTCCCATCAATCGAAAGTTGCATCGTGGCTTGAAAACTATGTTAAGGCAATTAAATCTATATAATGGAAAATATAGTTGTTGAAATGCCTCATTAAGTTTTAAAACTAAAAAAAATTACAAATGTAAAATTATGTACATACATAAAAATTATATAATAAAAAATAAATGTACAAGTTGTTCCTTATTTCGCGTACTCTTCTATTACACTTATGCTAAATTTTATTACCTACATATAGATAATTTTAATAAAAAAGAAGCCAATAATTTTGAGTATATTTGAGAACTTATTTAAGATATATACATAAGATAGTAATTTTTAATAAACTTATAACCTTTTTACTTGTGAAATATCCGTGATTCCTTTCCAGATGGGCAAACCGCTGATACTTATGGTGAAAATTCGGATACGGTAAGGCCGGAATACAAAAGATATAACGATGCCGTTATTCGTTTGATTGTGATAGGTTAATACCTCTAATCCACTCACACGACACGTTAATTGTTCCATTCCATTAAAAATATTTTAATAGAAAGTTATGGTGAATATGCTAGGTTTTAAAAAGGTTGTTACATTTAGAGTAATTGAAAAGTAGTAAATAGTGATGCAAGTTATAATGATACATAAAAATGTTTTAACAGTCATCGAAATTTATTTCTCTAGTTCAGACGTACGGCTAAGCACTGTGTAGTAACTGTATGCAGTTTTAACAATCTGTAAAAAGAAAGTTTTTATAACTCCAAAAATATCCTATATTCGACACCAAACCTAACCCATCGCTGATCCTAAACATGTATATTATACCTAGGATATTCATATAGTTAATTGTTTTAATTTTCATGAAAATCGTCAGTTCTGGAGGTTGTTCAATTTCAGTTTTGGGCTTATTTCTTTGGCTGGCCGAATAAAGGTGGAATATACCGGTATAGTGCAGACAAATAATCATAATAGTTTTTGTAAATGTGAAAATAAACGAACGACACACAAACCTGAATAAATGAGTGAAGATTCAAAACATTAAATGGGCCGGCAAAGAGTCTACAACTGTGAGACATGCCTGTGCATAAAATCGCAATTTCACGTCGCACTTTGCCACTAACACTCCACCAGGATGATGTAAATGGGCCATCCCCAATAAATACAGCACTCTGAAAAGGTAATTACACTTTATTATAAGGAAAACAAGCCTTTTTAGTATTTGTAAATTCCTATTATATCCGTTACCAGTAGAAAAACGATAATAAAATTGTTGTTTTACTGTTTGTCGTGTTCTGTGTTTAATCGTTTTGTAAATCAGAAGTAAAAATTAGATTTAAATTGATATTTTTCTTACATAAAGTTTTGTTTTTGCATTTTTGACTTATTTAAAAAAATGCTAAAATGCATATGGATCATTATTATCACAAATAGTCACCAAACGGGAATCCATCCAATACCTCATAACCCTGTATATCGTAATTGAAGATTGAACAGAATGCAGAAGGTCTAAATCTGATTAAATATATTTTTATTTTAGTACTAATTTTCTTTTTACTATGAACATTAAAAGTAACATAACATGCGTAATTATGCATGTGTGTTCAGGTACCTAATACGTTTAAGTTACCCAGGTACCTTATTAAAAACTAAAACAACTATACCTTTTTTTAAATTATATACTTAATATTAACCTATTTAAGACCAAAATATAAAATTCAAATTAAATTTTATATAAAAGAAACAACTTTTATAACTTAGAAATGTTCTTAATTACCTTGGTTTGTACTGCATGTCCATAATGACAGTAAAGTAAAAGCTGTATAAGAGTCGCGCACATGTACTGTAGCAGAGAGATTAGCTGAGTGGCGCTTAGCTTCGTCTGCAAAGAAATTCAAGTTATTTCAACCGTGATACAAAATAGTACAACACGTTTATACGCTCACTAAAAGCAAAGCTAATAGCGTTAGGTTCCGCGAGTAACACGAAACATAAGTAAAATAATTGTTGAAGTAATTTTTATTATATTATGATAATACTCGTAGCAGCAGCACTAATATAAGTGTATTTGCATACGCAGACTCGATGTCATCGGAAGGGCGTTCCATGTTGAATAGTTTGCGTGTTAAGTTATACATGTTCTATGAATAAAATTTATTCATCACTGTTATAACTTAGAAATGTCCAAACGATATCATTATTAAGATTTTGACATTTAATGTCTCATTTAATGTCTCAAAATCTTAATAATGATATCGTTTGTAAAACTCAGTGCTTTTTTGGAATCCCTATTTTAACCGTATTCGCCATTGTACGCGTGGCATGGCTTTCGTGAGATACGTTTATAATTAAGTGCCTCTAAATAAATATAAAATAAAATGCTCCTTATTAAAATGGTAAATTTGGGTTTGATTCCTTAATTAGTAAAAATTAAATTTTATTAATTGCGTAGGTACTTACCGATTGTAGTTGTACAGCCACTGAACACAAAGTCAAGGTGGCTACGAAAAAATATATACCGATGATATTCTTTATTAACTCATTCAATTTGTTGACCATGCTACAAAATAATATGCCAAAAGTAAAATATAGTTCTGAATATTTTTTAAATACAGCTTTCTTTCAATTGATTTAATATTTTGGTTTGAGATAGTCTACCTAAAAGAACTTTTAGCGTAGGTACTCAACAAATATAATATTCCTTAGGCTTTCTCTTATTTTCAGTATAAGAATATCTTATTAAAAATGTTTTATTATAACAAAAAAATAGGCAGTCCAGAAGATTTTGGTGACTTACTTTGCCTTCCAAGTCGAAACAATGAATATTTTTTATCCCACAATCCGTGCAGTATTTTAAACGAAGGTCTTGACGCATGTTCAGAGGAGTTGTTCGGACTAATACCTGCAGCTGAGTTTCATCATCGGACGTCAAGGCAGAATACAGAATACCATCCGTATCACCTTGACGTCCGTCGTTACACAACTGAGCGTTTCTTAAGGCAATTTCTGCCGCGCACCACCACTATGTGGAACCAGCTTCCCACTGAAGTATTTCCGAACCAATTCGACTTAGGGTCCTTCAAGCATGGAGCGTACCAATTCTTAAAAGGCCTCTTAAAGCGCGCTTGCGAGCCTTCTGGCAGTGCGAGTGTCCATGGGCGGCTGTATCACTTAACATCAGGTGAGCCTCCTGCCCTGCCTCTAACTTAAAAAAAATGTAAAGTTTTAGTTATCGGCTACGATACTACTTACCTTAACAATGTAACATGAATGAAATTACATTTTTTAATTCGATAATGCGCTCGAGCGTCCCTTTTCAAATTCAAGTCACATCGCTTCCCACTTCCACAAATTTGTGTGCTATATTCGCGTAGCAAAGAAAACTGACCACATATAATTATCATTGTTCCCGTGGCAAAGGTATCAAAGGTTATATGAATGGCCACACAGTATATTGATGCTATTAATTCGACGATTAATGTGAACACGTAACCAATAATACTGAGTTTGTCCAATGGTGACCAAATTGGTAATATATGAACCCTAAAGCCGTCTACGTCTCCGTTTGCATTGTATATCGCGTATCCAATAAATGGAAACAAAATATACACAACAGCGGTGAAACTATAAATTTTTGCCAACCAACTGCTTGTAGTAACAAACTGTTTCGTATATAATACAATTTGCGGAGAAAATGTTCTGTTTTCTTCATCGTCTGATTCGTAATTTACAGTTGTATCATCATTGTTCAATTGCTCGTTTTCCATAATGTAAGTTATCTTGTAGAGAAAACGCCAAGATTTCCTTCTTAACTGTAGCGATGTCAGCTTAATAAAACCCATTCCACAAAATGAAAGGACGCTGAAGCATGCAAACAGATGTTCTGGATCATTTCTGCTTATAATCAAAGAAACAAATTGGGCCGCATTTGATATAGAGAAGCAAATAATACAAATCTTTGCGAACCAGTTCGTACTATCTCCCAGCGGACCAAACCACAATCCCATCTTCTTGACCCAATGTTTGATTGTTACCTCCATAGTTGTACTTCGGTTTTGCATCAAATATCTTATATAGTCTTCAGATAGCTCATGATTTCCTTTCTACAACAAACGGGTGATGCTTCAGATGATTATAATATTTGCGAAATGGACGGCATATAAATGTCGAAACTCTAAACAGACTTGTTAAAACCGGCAACGCACTCGCGTGCCGTCTACCATTGAGAGTGTCCATGGGCGGTGGTATCACTTAATAGTGAGCCTCTTGCCTCCTGTTCTAGAAAAAAACCACGGAAAATTATGATTTATTTTTCAAAAGAACCTGACATCATTATTCGTTTACAATACAAGCATTTGTTTGATGTTTTACTTCAGAAGCGCTGACCAATAATGTGGTGCCGAATTTTTAAAATATATTAGTGGTATATTAGGACTATGTTGGTGCTTTGAAGGTTCGTAACCCGTGGAGTAGATATAATAATGCTATTATGCTATTAATTATATAATTCTTAAGTAATTGGTGTGTCACACGCCCGTCACTCACAATGTTCACCGTATAAGCTATTAAACCATTAGATTAAACATGTAACCATTCCTTTATTCCTTAGGTAAGCCTCCTGTGTCTGAACACATTATCGTGGTTAAGATTCGAGACTTAGCACTAAGTGTATTATATATTTCCGTATTCAATACATTTTTGACGAATTCTAATCGCGGCGCGATCTAAGGAGAGATTCGTTTTGTAATGATTTCTTTTTCAAAACAAGAAAGTACATTTGACACATAAAATACACGGGCAATCGAACGCACCGCTAGGCTAAAAATGTCCTACTCGACAATGTCAATGATCTGACAAAGAACAAATATTTGTTACTTCTGATGGATGGATACATGAAATTATTTATGCATTCAAAAACAAATAAGAAAATTTTTTGAATTAATAGAAAACGTTATGAGCTGAATATGAGAGAGTTAGGGTCGTCGGGATGTTAAGTCGGTCGCGATAATCAAAACTATAAATCTGTAAACTATAAACAGATTGCCTCCTGGTGTATTATTTTATGTTTAGATATAAGAAGGAGATCAACCTCCAGTACCTGACGTCATGGGACAGTTTCCTCACCATATCTTCACGTAGGAGCAAGTGTGGATTGTCGTGATTCGCCAAGGATAAGAGTCGCACACTTAAGCCATTGGGCTTGTTCTGCATAGAGACAATGCAACGAACAAAGGTTAGGTTAGGTTCCGTTGCGATTGCGGGATAGGCCCGGGGTTGACCGTAGATGGCCAGTGATTAAACTCGGGACACAGTGGATCTCTCGGCAGTGATGCTGCCGACAAACTTGCGAGGAGAGGTTCGGAAATGATGCCTGCTGTCCCGTATCCGCTGATTCCCTTGCCCTTCTCGGCTCTCGCAGGTGCGAACCTGGGTTCGCCAAAGATCAGACAGCCCCTTGTGCAGTGGCTGTTTCTGCGCAGAGGAATCAGTTACCCACGTAGTCCTGGAATGCGAGGCTGTGGCAAAATAACTTGCAGAAATCCTCGGAGTGCGGTCACTCCGTGAAGCCTGTGAAGTATCCAAGAGGCTTCTGTGCTTTTAGAAGGAGTTAGGCTGGCGTAAACTGAGTCCACTAAAACCATAACCTTTTTAACTGCGTTTAAAACTTTTTATTTACTTTTATATATCACTAACCTTTGAATTTTCTTTAACCTTCGGCATCATCGTTGAAACCTCTGAAATAAGACTGAGGCGAGTGTTCAAATAATAATTAAAACTTTGTTGATAATTACGTTAAATTACGTGTTGTAGTTTTATTATCAGTCTTTGTTTAAAAGAACTTGATACGTCTGTATAACAAAATTTCAATATTTTGATGACGGTGGCGACGAATCTCCAAGTTTGTGTTCGAAACGTACTCGTGCGGGATTTCTCAGTGTGCGCAATCAGCACTTACTTCTACAGCAAAAGTAAAGATCGTGAGTCTTTATGCAATATCTTTACTTATAAAGAACACGCGGAACTTAGCAATAATTCTGATTCATGATACTTAAGATTAGCTTTTGGGATCGTTTTAGTCTACTTTGTTATTTGTAATTTTATTTTTGTTAATTAAGTTAATATGTAATTCATGAAATTTAGTTAGACACGCGTGCCTCATTAATAATGTATGTTATCGGATTGTAAATGTACTAATGATTGCAACAAAGTGTCAATAAATAAATAAAATAACCAAATTAATCGTAAATATGTTGTCAGTATAAAAAAATCTTGCTGTAGTTCTTCCTAATTATGATATAATAAGGTATCAATTACAAAGTTACTTTGTGCAATTAAATAACTTTAAAACTAATTTCGAGTAATTTTTTAAGTACATACACGTTATACACGTTTTCATATTTTTCTGTATTATTTATATACCCTTTTGGTTAATAAATAATACTATAACCAGCGGCACGTAAGTCTAGCGCTGGCCGATACGTAGAGGGGATTGCTGCGCATGTGTACTGTCGCGCGGGGGACAAAATGCGACTGGAGAGCCAATCGACGCTCTTCATTCCGCTAGCCCCCCTCAGGTACCTTATTTTTTACTTCTGCGCAATAACGGTCAGCGCTAGACTTACGTGCCGCTGGTTATACGTGTACTACGTGGCGGGTACTCGCAGGTCCGAACAATTTTTTGAGTTACAGAATATTATTACAATATTTACATAACTTGACGTTGTGAGTATATTAAAATGTTGCCGTACCGTCTATTACCGTCATTGGTATTTACGATATTCACCGAAATTTACGAGTGACTATCCAAAGAATGAAACAGACACGCTTTCTACGTAAATCTACGATTCGTAACATCGACATTTGGTACTGTAAATATAATCCGGCCTGTTTATGTAACGGTAGCACTGTTTTCATAAAATGCATTTGTTTTGCACAGTGTTTTTCATAGTTCAACCTTTTCCTTGTAACGAGGTGAGGGTGTTTATTAAAGAAACCCGTTTTACATAATAAATATAGGTAGTATTACATTAACAGCAGTATGTCGCTAATTATCTAAATTGTGTCTAACAGTAGATTTATATGTTTGAAGTTAGTATTTTTTCCCTTAAAATAACTATACTACATTTAAATTATAATCTAGCTGACACTGCGAACTTCGTACCACCTAAAAGCCATTGAATGTCGGGTTACAAATTGGCTGAACTTAATGTATGATTTTTTGAAAGAAAAAGATTGAATACAAAATAAATATTAAGTTTACCACTAAGCGGAATAAATGCAGAGTACCAACGATTTGAGTTGTTGCATTATTAAGTAGCATGATATATTTTCTTTAGTTAACACAAGATAAAATTATGAACGCATGCATAAATATTTGACAACTGACTTAAATCTAAATCCTGTTTTATTTCCGACATTATTCTACATATTTATATCTAAAATACGATTATTGTGGTCCCAAAACTTTATTTAAATACGTTCTTTTATTTGAGGGGAGAGAACCGTATCGACAGGTAATTAAATTGTTGACAGTTACCCATGAAAATTTTGTATTTGATTTTTTTTCATCAATTTTCAATTTTTTTATTCTGCTATTCGGGACGGAGAGAAATACGCCAAATCAGTCGAACCTTTCTCGAGATATGAGTGTTAGATCAAACCCAACTTTTTTATATATATTAAGATGTACCTATCTAAAGAACTATGCAACGAAATTTATAGACTGATTTTAGAAAGCGTAGGGTAGTCCCTACTTTCGATTCGATCTATTGTAGTTCACATATACCACGCGTATAAGCTTTTCCTAATGATGAATAATGTGACCCCAAGAATACTAATTGTGTAAAAGTGGGAATATTGTTATACACACACGACAAAAATAAATATTATATTATAATATTTTTTATTATCTATATTGCTTTTTATTACGACGTTGTGCAAATTGTATCTAATCAATTACGTACTGCGCATCTTTCGTTTATAAAATAACATTTATGGCGCTTAAATTAAATGACTCGTGCATGTTCAATTTCGTTTCCTAATTTAAAATGCTACGTTACTTCACGAAAATTTTTATTACGCTATAGGCTCGAAGCTTATATCAACATAAAGACTTTAAAATTCGCAATTCGTATTAGCAATTAAATTATATATTTGTACGTAATTATAGAAAAATATTAAGAATAAATACAAAACTAAGTACAATTTTTTTATTAAGTTATTATTATTATCTTTGTTAATTACTGGTATTGTTGAAAGTTAAGATACAAAATAATTTATTAAAAAAAACAAAAAATAATTTTATTAACTCTAGCTAATAAATAATTTTTAAATAAAAACAAGCGCCGCAAGTGGAATTGGATAGGCTTCTTCACTTCGAAGGGATCCCAATTATATTCCCAAGCAGGCGCTTGATTGGAATCCGCAAGGAAAGCGGAAGCGTGGCCGTCCCAAGCAAACCTGGCGCCGTACAGTCGCAGACGAGGCAAAGAGAGCCGGAAAGACTTGGAGCGAGGTAAAATGCGAGGCTCAAGACCGAACGCGATGGAGACACACTGTGGACGCCCTCTGCCCCAACTAGGGGTTATAGGACACTAAGTCAAGTCAGTAATAAATAATTTTGCCCCTCTTTTTGCCCTCTTTTTGTAGACCTTTAATGACTCTAAAGCTAGAAAAATAACTACGCAAGCCATCGAAGCGCTGATCAGTATCGTACACCGGAAGAACGTACGATACGTTAGCGGTTAGACAGCCCTAAGAGAAACATTTTTAAATCTGTTAGTATGTTGAAAATAATATAAATATACGACAGTAAACATTACCACGACTAACTGTCTGTATAGTCTGAATTGGAAGAATATTACGTGAAAGCCAATTTCAATTAATGATACTCCAGAGGAAATCTTTCAAATCCAACATATGAAAGACTAAAGTTATAATATATTACAGCCTCGGTTATCTTTTAAAAAATGCTAATTAAATAACAAATTTAGTAATCAATTATTGATTTATACGGAATATTATTTCATTTGGGATCTTTAGAAGACATTGCTTATAAGTATTAACTCTCTTTCCCAACGTAACTTCTAAGAAGTATATTGTATTCATCGTTACGATGTATAAGAAGTATCTTATTTTGAGTAAAAACATAACAATAACAAATCAATTATAAAAAAAAAAATATTTGCCTGTGTCTAATAATGTGATCAAAGGTATTCATCGAGATACAAAAAGTTCTAACATAAAATTAATTATAAACGATAACTATATTAAATAGATAACGTGTAACTGCGGTCACTATTTGAAACTTTCTTGTCATTAAAAAATTATAGTTAATATGACCTTTGCTCTATCGCAAAGCAATTAATTTGTGAGATAATTCTGAGTGATACTCACGTGCAACATTCATATTTTGTTTCCTTTTTTGAATGTAGATTATAACTGCATTATCTTATATCTACGACTGCGAGTAATTTAAACTCTATAGTTAATTAATATTATTATCAATGTAAATGTAAATGTAAATTATAATTTATTATGATATTAGACTAACAAAAACTTTTGACGCCTTTGACCTATGCGCGCATTTAAGAAAAAGGCAATTCTTTTTATTTATGTAAAAGTAGGCAAACGGACAGGAGGTTCACATTGTTAGTTGTGGAACGACGATCGTCGAGGTGATACGGATAGTACTACGGATAGGATGGTACTTTGTGTTCTGCCTTGACGTCCGAACACGCAACACCAAGGGATCAAGCCGCTCAGAAAGTGACTGGTTGTCCACGATTCGAATCGCTCTTCGTTGAATATGGTAAAGCGGAAGTTTTCAGAGAGACAGTGGTACTAACCCGTCCTGTCCATTTGGCTGGAGCCCGAAGGAAACAGCTTGGCCCATTAGGAAGGGGTTCACTGATTGCGCAAGTGAAATAACCTCTGTCACAGGTTATTTCACCAGGGGGCGACATCACGTCCCGACGCCGAAATTCTTTTTTTTACACCCTTCTAAATCACAGTTAACGTAATAAAGTCTTAAGTTATAGTAAATGCATGCATGTCCTAGACTCAGAAATTGACGACGTGGCAAAGAAGGCTGATCAGTTGATCACCCATGATGTAAGAATAGCCTGAACCTTAGGATAGCCGGTAAAATGTTAAGAGACAAATGTGTCCACGATCATACCCGCAGATTAGATACATAAGGTTGTAAAAGCCGTTCAAATTTCGGTTAAAGGGCATTGATTATTTTTTGAGTCAAAGGACTCTACTATTTCATTTTACACATGAGTAATTTCGTTTAATCTCGCGGTATTAATGGTTGTGGCATGCTTCCGATGCTTGCTTGACCCTTTCTTACGACACCTTAATAGCTTATTACCTCCACTTAGTCTTATCTATGTTGCTGCATGTAGATTAAAAAACATTCGAAATTATGCGTGTGTGTAACGACTCGTATATGAGTTGGTCCAAGAGCACGGATATCAGCTATTATGCAATTTGCACACAATATCGCACGAACGACAATGTCAATAATGTAATTTTATTGTTGTAAGCTATACTTGTATATCTCAATTTACTTTCGCCATCAAAGAAAGGATACGGCAATTTTAAAAGTAACAATATCAAATATTAAGTTTACACAAACATAAACATCGTTATGTTTTAAAAAGAAGAGTAATAATGGTTTTTCAATTCGTAAATTTAGATGATTGACACGCATGAACGTGATATTATAAGCAATAATTCAACAAACAATCTGATAAATCTGTACCTCGCTGGCCATTACAAAATAAGATTAATATAAAATGTAATAAGAAATTTACCAAAATGGTATGACAATTCCTGAAATTTTAGGAATGAAAACATGTACCTAATGAACAATGCTCGTTGTTCAATAGGTACATGTTTTGGAATTCTAAATGTTTATATTTCACGTTTGTAGACGTGTAGTATATAACATCCACTAGTAACCCTATTATGATGAAAGTACTGCAGGTATTTTAGCGCATCGCACTTTGTAAATAATTATTTTTCCATACAATATACAGTTACACACAATGTTGCTTAAAGCTTCCTAGAAATTTACCAATGTTCGGTCCAACCTTTTGTAAAATATAATAATTATTTTATTAAACACGTTAGATCGAGGCCATTTTTTTAATCATCATCATACATAAATGTGTATCAAAAAACAATCTAAAATCGTTGAAAATTATCTTCTGAGTACATGACGTGATTGTGTTTAACCTATTGACAATATATATATATGAAAACAATTTTCTATGTGCAGTCTTAAGCGTGATCTTTCCGACTTCAGTGTGGTTTAAAAACCAGTTTGGTGGAAAAATATACTTTTCAGGTATGTCAATTACTTGTTCGTTTAAGAATTATATTCGTATTATATTATATCTTTTAACTGTTTTTAAGTATAAAGTATTTGGCTTTGTATATCGTCTAAGTGTTTTTTTATATAATATGGATGTTAGCTGTAAGATTACTAGATAATAAATAAGTAGATTATTATTATGGTGGAGTTTATTTGTAATGTCTTTAATATGTTAGTAAATTAAGGAAAAATGAATTATTAATATAATTTTAAATAATGCTTATAATAAAATTAATAAGCAAGCAATATATGTAATAATAAAATAGTAGTGAAACCTTATAGGTTAACTTGTTATTGTTACTAAAAAGTATTTTACATTTCTATTTTTACATATCGCAATTATTTAATGTATTTTTTTAGACAACGTTACGTTTTTTTTTTATAAAATAACATTTAGAATAAGTTTTCATGTTTTCATGAACATTTTATTTTCAAAATTTATACACATTTACAATTTACAATTTATACAAATCACTTAAATAATTTAAAGGAATCAGTTAACTAATAGGACAATTACATATATGATTAAAGTTTTTAATTTTTATCTGTACATTTGCGTCAATTCTTGTGCACCATTAGACAGTGCTAGAATAATTTTAATAAATTATGTAAATATTAAAAAGCCGCTTACCTAATATGTGTAATGCTGATTAATATTTTATTTTGTGGTGGTATATTTTACTTATATATATGTGGTGTTTTATTTTATTTTACATAATGGCGGCTACAGAACTTGCCTTGCAACAATTTTGAAAATCGAACACACAAAATACTGTTTCTTAACGTTTTTTATTCAGATTACATTTTTTAAAACACTCAAATAGTATAATATTTGTGCCACTTAATTTCGGTAAAATTAATTAACTCAAGAACATTTTAATTTACTTTTTTTGACGTCACGAAAGGATCAGTCAACATTGACTATTACTTACTAACTATCAACGTATTTAAACTGGATGCTTGCATTATACCCGTGATGTGGTTTGGCGTTAACATTTTTATAGAATGTAGTGAAATTAAAATACGAAATTTATAAAATCTCGAGATAAAAAAATACATGTTTCTTTCTGATTTATTTTCGATTTGCATAAAAATTTGTTCTTTTTAATGTGAATTAAGGGTTATAATTACTTTAATTTCGTTGATGTAAAAGAAGTAATGAAACATTTATATGAAGGTACATCTGGAACTACTAAGCCCAATTTAAAATTCTGCGATCGAAGGCTTACATTACTCCAACTACTCAATTGGTATATTTGTTTGTGACGCCTATTTGTTCCTGTTTCTACGCAAACTTGGCCGCGCATTTATCTGCTAGTATATAAAAATAACGATACTGTACAATAGTATGAGCATTTTTATTATGACGTAATCAAAGTCGAAATGTAGTCATCGCATAAAACTGTGTATTGTTACATACCACGAGTTGCCAGTTCGCGGGTGACATTACCATTAGAAAGAGCTCGTCCATATTTTTTAATTCAATTATCTCTGGTTCGCAAGGATTATAGTGATACCGTGTATTATGTTGGATCGAGACAACGGTATGTCCGTCGAGTATCGAATAAATCGGTAAGTGCTAAGAATGCGTACTTCTGTTTTCGTTATTATTAAATGGTTAATATGTGGAAGATTCCGAGCATTGCTTTTCACGAACCCATCTTTGGTTAGTAGTAAAATAATTTAGGGTAATAAAAGAAATACCGCATTTCTAATATTATTTTTAAAGAATTTAATTAAAATACGATACAATTTTCTACGTATCCAACGATATGTTGATCGATCGATTTCATTAGAAAAAAAACAGCGATGGTTATAATATTTATTTTGAAGCCTAGCAAACATTACTTATAATATAATCATAATAATTAAGTCTCATTTATTGCTTGAAACATTCTTACATATTTACAAAAGATTTCAACTGGCCTCTTTCAACTGGCTCCATCTTTCTCTATCTTGAATTTTTTTTCTGTTAATCTTCCCCATCAACTTCTCACAGTCCACCGTGCAGGAGGGCGACTTCTCTTTATTTTTCTCTATTCTGCATTGTAACCCTGTTTGTCCATCTATCATTGTTCACGTGGGTGGCTCGTCCATTTCTACTTAAGTTTTTTCATTGGGATAGTGCATCAATAATTTTTGTTATCTTTCTTATATCTGTACTTCTTATCTTGTCTATTAGTTTTAAATATAGTATACTACGTTCAATTCCCCGTTGACCAGTTGCCACTTATATTAATTGTATTTTGAAACGGTTTCTTTTATAACATTTCATACACTGAACATACATTAAATTCGCACAAAACACATTCGTGACGATTATCCAGTATTTTATAGTCAACTAAAGGGTAATAAAATATTATTGCCGATACAATACATATTGAATTAACTTTATATTTCATTTTTCATTTTTCATATTGGCAATTAATAAAATGTTTCGCTCGCAGTACAGTTCCTCAATATTAAATATTTGCGCACAGGCTGACCTTTCCACTATCGATCTTTGTTGATTGTCATCATCTGATCACGCCACTCTCGCGCATGTGACGACTCGGACAATAGCACTTGCCTATGGCCTGTGAAACAGTTCGCTTCAGTCATCTATCTCAGTATTTCATCGGAGTGTTTTGGGTATGGTATTTAAATATGTTCGTAATTTTCTATAGTTCAGATTTTTATATAGTTTTTTTTAAATGAATTCAAATATGAAAGACAACATTTATCATAATTTTTAAATAGATATAACACTAAAATAATTTTGTCTATTTTATTCTTCATTCTATGAAAATTCAACTGTTTTATAGAACACTTGTAGCCGCTATAAGGAGTACGAGGTAGTCACATATACATAAATAAAGACAGCTCTTTTGTTCTACTAGTTTAGACAGAAATCGATCCAGCGACATACGAATTACATGCTACGTGGTCTCTAAGCCATAGAGATCGCCTAGGCAGTGAAAATATCCTAATAAGTATTAAAACGTAGTTGCATGTAAATAATCATTATCCTACCCATCAAGTAAATAGTTTTAATGCTAAATCATGTAGTTATAGTGAGTTACTTTAGTATTACTTCAATTTCCCGTCATTTACTTTAATGGAACAATTTCGACAGCATTTTCCAATACTTTAAAATAAAACTAATGCCGTATACACACACAACGTTTTCATCTTCTAATATTGTACCTCTTTAAAGAAGAACTCTAGCAGTTAGTAGATATATATTTATTGCATATCCTGCTATATTTGTTTGAAGCTATATTATACGGTTCATTGTTTATTTATGCGTCAGTAGATACTCTACACATTATTGTGGGAAGAGCGTTGAAAACTAGCTATGGCAATACCATAGATTCGAATGTTTTGTTTTATGTTATATCTCGCGCATTTACTTTGTGAATAATGAATTTTCTCTGGAGATATTGGAACTTGTACTGTTGTAACTTTTACCAGCAATTTTTCCGTCGGCTAGTTACGTATTATAATCAAGTCAATAAAGGCATTCTTCTTTTCCGTAATAAGTTTTGGCAAACTTATCTTGTCCTCTATGAGACGCAGTGTGTTCTTCAACAGCTACGATCAATTCCTTGGAACTTAGAACTGGACCACAAATCAAATGTTTGTGGTGGCGGTGCAACTTGTTGTCTTTATAGTGAATATTATCTCATCTTCGTACAGTTAGTAACTGGATGCTGTATTTGTTTTGAAATGGATTTCTGATAAATTGTTTTCGTTTCGTTCTGGCCTTGGCCTTCGACATCTTAGATCTTTACTAAAATTACAGAATAATTTTCATTAGTAATTGTGATTTTGAAGGAAATCTACATTTATGGTAATATTATTTGTAAGTAATAAAGGTAGACTAATAATATATCTCCAATTTTTATCTTATCAATGTTGTTGTTTTCACCACTAAATATCATATTTTTCGTAATCTGATTTTGATAAAACAAAGTCAGGTTAAGCTAACTTTAGTTCGGATATTAGCATTAAATATAATATTTTGTTTATATCTGTATGTATTTTGTCTTGGTTAATAAAAACCAAAACATTTATATATTATATATAGCTTGTTCATGTTTTAAATGAATTCATTTATCCCGATTAATAAAAAGATAATCATCTCGACTCTTTCATTATCATTTGACACATGACGCCATAAATTAGTTAGTACGAGTACTTAGATCAAATTGTATCTATTTTCAAAAATACTATTGTCTTTTACAATTAAAAATAACGTTAAACTCAATATTAACGTTGTTTAATATTACAAGTTACAACGAATTTATGTCCTTTTTCAATACTCGAAACTGAGCTATTTAAGAAAAGTAGTCAAATTCAGAAGGCTACGGTTTTTAATTAAAAAATTTGCTTTATTTATTGAGCAACGTGTCTTAAACGTGCAGCAAAACTTTCATCGAATAAACTAGAATATTCAAAGAATCAATAATATATTTACACGCGTATATTGCAATAATAATAACATTATCACTCGCTTACCCTGTTATGATATTCATTATTAATCAATAAAACGTTAATGAGCAATGAGACGCATATAATATATATATTATAATTCGGTTTAATGAGTCAACAAGTTTAACAAAAAGTTAACGCCATTTTTTACTTTTCTTCTGTAATAATGTAGATTTTACATTAATAAATAAATAAATAATAATGGTATGGTATATTCTATTTGACGTACATTTCATATATACATAAATATCTATTTATGGAATGGAATATGTTTGATGATTTGGTCACATAAAATATTCAATTTAATCTGTAATATGTACAATAAGTCTGGCCTAACTGTGACGTTTTTACCGAGAATTAAATGTATGTCTACCATCCGTAGTATCATCTGATATTATTGTTCTTCATATACTGTGTGTCGTGGTAGAATTGCTATTTCAAAAGTACTATTATGAACTGGCCATAATATTGTGGGTGAATCAACGTTTAAATAATATGTCAGTCAGGGGTCGGGTCCACCGTCAATATCTAACGTCAGTCTGACATGAGTTCAATGTCACTACAACGCTCATTTCCTGGCTTTTTTTGTGTTATAACGGAAATAACATATTTTATACATTATTTATGAGCAGTATTGGCCTAGTAGCAGCATGTGACTCTATCCCTAATATCGTAGGTTCGATTGTGTGCACCAAAGGACAATCTTTGTGCGCATTTAACACTCGCTCGTATGTTGAAGGAAAACATAGTGAAGAAATCTGCATGACTTACACCCAAAACGTTGACTTCTACATCGAATTGCCTTAAACAGGAAATGATCACAAAACATTTACAGAAAAATGAGGTCCTGACCTAAAAGGTAGCAGGGACTGCTTGTTACTTGTCTCACTAACTCTTACCTGTAAAGTAAAGTAAAGAAACTTATATATGTTACAGGGTTACAATAAAAAAACGTCACATGTAGGCTATGCGCGCGAAACTTCGAGTATGTTTTCTTAAATCGTATGTAATATATTATAGTGTGTGTTGTGTAATTTGTTACTGAGTTAATGAAAGTAGTAATAGTATGAAAATACAAGTAAATTGTGTAATAGTGTCGTTAGTTGTGTCTAATTGCACATTTGGGAGGCATTCAGTGAACAAAGTTCCTTTCCTCCCATTAAATTTGACTGTTACAAAGTGACGGTTATTTTCTAGTATAACAAATTAATTAATTGTAACTTGTATTTGTGATTTTTACTTTTTTTATTATTAGCTATTGTTGTTACATAAATATAATTTAGCTTTAATATTGCGTAGTTAGGTATCCTTTTTTGGATAGGACTATAAGAAAATCTACTTTCTGAAAAAATGACAGTTAATAAAAGACACATTTAAGTGCACCTTTTGCTTAGTGGGGCCGATATTATTCCAGTTTTTGTTCAAAGGAGGTTGTTTAAAGGGTGAGAAGGGACAGAAAAAATTCTGCATCCGTATTTTTAATTGTTGCCTGTGTTAATAATCATTACTTTCGAATCATATTGTAAAGCTGAAGAGTTATATATGGTTTAAGGCCCAGATCAGGAAATTCACGTTTAAATTGATTATTTTAGTTAATTAAGTCTATTAGTGAAGGAAAATTAGAGTAAAACATGGATTTATATCGTTAGATAGGCCCTTACCGCAGTGAGACCGCGCCGTGTTGTCGCACAGTCTAAGTGAGTGAGACTCACTAACCTGGGAGTGCACGAAAGAGAAAGTAGTGTTTGCAACTAATGTAGGAGAAAAAGAGATGACACTAGTTTCGACCGTACCTTCTACACAAATTGCACTGTTTTAGGACGCCATGTTGACGCACACATTCGAACGTTTTCGTTAACGTACACATTCAAAAACAATGCCACAGTTTTTGGTGTCGGGGCCTATCTAACGATATAAATCTATGGAGTAAAATCAGTTTGTAAACTTTTCGTGTGCGTATTACACAATAATATCTCTACTGAGTACTGACATCATAAGGAGGAAATATATGTAGTTATGTAAGTTTGTTATGAATAACGTCAAAAGTCTGACTATAAATGATTTAAACATTAAAAGGCTACAAAAGTATATATGGGTCGATCAACTTTTATTTGTACGACGGGGACCTTACCCTGTCCCTGACTGATAATACAATTTCTATTTAATATATGTTTAAATTGTATATTTCCCATTAAAAGTGCTCCTTTTTCTTAGTAATTTATCCGTTGTGTATACATACACTAATAAAACATTTAATATATGGCTATATAATCGAAATCGTATTTCTCAGATATTTTAAATAAAAGAATGCTTTTATTCCTGTAGCAGGTGTTGCTAATGATAACAAATGAAGCCACTTTGTATACTTTAAGGAAAAAAAGGAAAGAAATTTCATCAATCTTTATTCATAAGTTACCAACCAGGAAAGACATATTTTATAGAACTAACCAAAATTGTTTGAGGTTATAAGTTTTCTTAAATACAGTGTCTGAGTATTCCGTGTTGTATAGATTATTACATTATCTTGTGAGATATAAAATGTATTCCCGGTAGCCTCACTTAAAATCAGCAAGTGCGTTGAATAACACCAAATTTACACAGCGCTTTTTATTAGATACCTTCTTCCTATCTATTTATCTATTTTTGTCTATAATTATTTGTACTTTTAATAGTTTATGCGTGTGTGTTACAATGAACGTTTCTGTTTTAAATAATATATATGAAAAAACTCATCTCTGAGCGGGAGCTCCCCAGTACCAGCTCCTTCCACTTGACTGTATACAACGAAGAGCGATTCAAATCGTCGACAACCAGTCACTTTCGACCGGCTTCATCCCTTGGCGTTGTGTAGATGTGGAGTCTCTCTGTATCTTCTACCGCATTTACCATGAAGAGTGTTTGGATAAATTGTTCGGTTGAATACCTGCAGCTGAGTTTCACCATCGGTCGTCGAGGAATACAAAATTCCAACCGTATTACCTCGACGTCCGTCGTACCACAACAACGCTTTTAAGGCATTTTTGCCGCGCACACCGCTTTGTGGAACGAGCTGCTCACTGAAGCATTTCCGAACCAATTCGACCTAGGATCCTTCAAGTTATGAGCGTACCAATTCCTAAAAGGCTAGTAACGAACTTGCGAGCCTCCTGGCAATGTAAGTGTCTATGGGTATAACTTAACATAAGGTGAGCCTCGTACCCGTTTGCCCCTTGTACTGTAAAAAACGGTGGTCTAACAATTTCATATGTATTATTTTATGTATTTTAGGTAACTTCTCCATTTATAAACAAACCAGCGAGATCGGACATCGGCATTATCACCTGAATACTTATTTAGCAATTTGATGCTCTGACGAATGGTGGCCACACTGACTGACATACTTCGTTTATTTGGTTTTGTCTGCTTCTATAAATAACATTTGAGCGGGTGATGTTATTTACCAATCGTAATGAGTTAAATGTTATAATTTAAAGATTTAAAAATTAAGATAAAATAAAATTGAATACCTCTCTGTTGCGTTCGAGAGGGATATTTATAAATAATTAAGTGTTTAGAATTTACGATATACTTTAACTAAGTTTTCAAATTCCTAATTATATACATATAAAAGTACACTAAGTATTTATCATCTTACAGATAAAGCCACTATCCATAATAATTTATAATAATAATACTATTAATATAAAATATCACTTTTATCTAAGTAATCCTAAATGGTTTGCAATTTTATCGTAATAAAATAAATTACAGGATTGCATTTAATCTGCATTCGTACTTCAAATACACATAATAATCATACTCAAAAAATATTGTATAGTAAAATATATAGCTTTATATAAAAACGGTGCACTTTTAGCCAGTGGATCATCTGGTTTCCATAGATCTTTGCTGTAAAATATGCAATAGAGCAATAAAATCTGGGCCGTTAGTTCAAAATCACCAAATTCCAAAGAAAAGTCACAAGTCAGAAATAGTTTAACGTATGCGAATTAATTTTAAAAACCAAAATAAAACTAATTAATAAAAATTATTTATTTATTTCTCGCATATAACAATTGTAACAACTTGGGAGACTGGTTTCCAAGCTAGGTAAGAACCTGTGAACAATGAATAATAGGCGCAAACTAGCTGCTGTGGTCTCTGGCAGAATGACCAGCGCTGTGGAACTTTTTGCTCCTCAGCATAATGCTGAGCCAGGGCCAATTACAACCACAGTACACACACATTGCACACTGGAAGCGAACCGAATGGCAAAAGGGAATTTTTTCATTTTAATTTTTAATGTTTTTGATGTCGTATTTTATTTTTTTCTTTAAGTATTGTTATTTTGTGTGTTTATGTGTGTGTGTTTTCGTTTGTAATAAATCTATGATATGGATAACCAGGCTTCCATTCCACAGCAATTTAAGAAGCAAATTAAGAATTCTTCTAGTACTAAATGCCCTTATATTATTAATTAATAGCAAACCATATGAAACAACGCTAGAAAGGCAAGCAATTCAAGTTTAAATTGGAAATTTCACTCATACGAATTTCAAATTTGTATATTATAGTATAACACTGTCTTTCCTTGTATTGGTGTACCTTTAGTTTATTTTTAAAGGCAAGGCCTTTATAGCGCGTATTTAGACCATAAGTTTAACATTTATAAATAACTTAACTTCTTATGTTAATGTTCTTATTATATGACTTTGCAAAAAATTTATATGACTTTTGCATGCCTATTGCCTATTTATATATGGCTGATTGTGCGGATTTTTCTTGTTGATCGATCTAATTGTACCACTATCTTGGCAAATGAACGATTTATTATTATTTATTAATTATTATTATTAAATAGTCGGGCTAAAGTAACCTTCAGACGCTATAAATACAACGTATATATAAATGCTGAACTTATCAGTCAATATTTAACATCGTCAACGGCAGATTGGTAACGTGAGCACAGTACTAAAAATATTTAATTATAATACATAATAATTATATTTCATTGCAGGACCATGCCACCTCATCAACAGACATCATCTTGGGTGCTATACGAGTCTGATGCAAGTAAAGAAACTCCGGTGGTGCCGCCCTCTGCAGAACAACGGAAATGGCAGGTCGTCTGGAGAAACGTGATTTTGTTCGCGTTGTTACATATAGGTGGCGTGTATGGCGCTTACCTATTTCTTTTTAAAGCAATGTGGGCTACACGAACGTTTGGTAAGAATTTTTATTAATTGTGGCGGTAATGATCATTGATCATTATTCTTTATAAGCGAGTAGGTGATCAGCTTTTTATGCCCGACACACGGGGTCTACTTTTGGTGCTGCGACATACTGGTTTCATCGCGAAGTTTTCTTCGAAGTATCAGCTAGTAATACGAGAAGTTGCGCATATTGATAAAAAATCTATGTGCATGGCCGGGGCACAAACACACATCCTCACATACATCGCTGCCTTTAATATCAAGGCTTTTTTAATAATTTTAATCAAACAACGTAAATTAAATGTTAATTACAATCACTCGTACTTTTTCCAATGAACAAAGGAAATAAGTATCGATAAATTTTATATTTTTCCAGGCCTTTAACCTATGAACAGGAAATTGCTCGGAGAAAATAAATTAAATAGTTTTTTCTTTTACTGAAAATATGGTGATTCTAACTGTCCAATATAAATGCATGTACAGACTGCAAGTCTCGCTCAAGAATACGATTGATTTTGTGTAATATTTAAAAATTATCAGATTATCTAATAAATAAAATTCTCGTGTCGCGGTGTTTGTCCTTAAACTCCTCCGAAACGGCTTGACCGATTCTCATGAAATTATGTGTACATATTAGGTATGTCTAAGAATCGGACAACATCTATTTTTCATCCTCCTAAATGTTAAGGGTAGTCTTTCCCTAATTTTTTTTTTCAATTTTTAGATAATTTTTTATTGTTTCATATTTTTATGATACATCATTAAAAAATACATACAACCCCTAATTTTCAGCCCTCTACGATCAACCCCTATTTTTATTATAAATGATATACATAGCAAAACGACGTTTGCCGGATCAGCTAGTATAATATAAAGTACCTACCATACTTTTAAAATATCACTTGCACGACAAAACAATGAATAAGCAAATGTGTAGGATTAAGTTACTTTGCTTATTTGTATCGTCAAGTAGACTTATATAAATATCGAAACAATCTCTTTCAGAACTCGTTTATTCGATGCTAATTGTACTTGTGCCACACTTTCAGAGCAGTCTGTTATATTAGTTACGAGTTTTACCCACAAATATAAACTTAAAAGAAAGTACGCGATATTGTTTATATATGTTTAACTATATTAAAAATTTTCAACATAAGTGATTCTTCTTCTTATTATAGTGCTATCTCCTTTCAAAGGTTGGCGGTCAACAAGGCCTTAATTTTGGATACCGCGCTTTTAAACAATGAGCAAGCAATGCTTTGACCAAGCTATTGCCAAAGGTTTTTCAACCAAAACGCTCCTTCAACGCTCATACAAGGCAAAGTGCCTTGTATGATTAGTTGAAGGAGCTCGTATTAATTAATCTAACGTGGATTCTATCGTTGGCAGAGAAACTAAAATTACCCCACAAATATTAATTTTACTTTAATAAGTAAAATTAATTTTTGTTTTTAAACAGCCAAGTAACTGTATAAAATTATCGTGTAACTTATATATTATAATTGTCACTTGTTTAATTTATTTTGAAAAGTATGTTTTATAGATTATAATCCAAATTAATTGGTATGTTATTTTAATAAATTACAATAACAACATCTTTACACACTCGTACACAATCGCCGGGATTGTTTTCATTAAAAGTTTTATCGTCCATAAAAGGGAATGAAGTCTTAGTTGATTGGTTTGTTCTTGTCTTTATTATAGAGAAAAATAAATGGAAATTGTACCATAAAGAACTATAATAACTTTTCTAATGTCTTACACCAAAATAAATATGTTTCTCGTATTATATCGTATCTATCGCGATTGTCTAAATCTATAAACCTAAGTAATTCTACTCGACATAACAGAAGCCAAAGAATTGTCCATAAGCAATCAATTAAAATATCTTGAGAAAAATATTCATTTATCGGTCTAAATAAAAAACTAATTTATACGAATTCAACTAGTAAGTGTATTTAAATAAAATAGTAAATAAAGCGATCCATACCTTCATATATCAAATCATTAATAGGTTCCAATATTTCACAAGATGGTATAAACACTGATAAAACTCACTTGTCAAAATCAAATCACTTTTGATCATTAACGTTAAAACATTGGAGGGTTCTAATTTTTCATTTACAATCAGTTCCCAAACCAAGAGAATAGAGCGGGCGAAAAGAAATGGCGAAAAACTCTCCACCACTCTTCTATTCGTAAAATATATACGAGTATATATTTTACGAATAGAAGAGTTATTGAAAGCGATTTTTATCTTTAGAAATTGTTTAGAGGTTCCCTGTCATAGTTCACTATTGTTTGCTATTATTCAGTATGAAACTTCTGGCTTTCGTTACTATAAACTAATTTTATTCAATACCTGATTCCATTGACATACAAAAAAACCAATGTATTAAGAACGAAATCCCATTGAAAGACTAGTTATTTATTTTTTGTCTTTTCTACAATATTGCAGCGGTGTTTCTATACATTTGTTCTGGTCTGGGGATCACCGCAGGCGCTCACAGGCTCTGGGCACACAAATCCTACAAAGCTCGCTTGCCGCTCCGCATTTTGCTCACAGTTTTCAACACAATCGCCTTTCAGGTAAGTGAAAGCTCTTAACTTGATTAACTTGAGTAAATTTATCTCGTTCTTATGACGAACTTCAGGAATAAGAGTAGATGTTGCAGATTTATCAGTATCGCTGTAATTATACATATAATATATGTATAATTATGATATCGTGCTATTAATATGTATACATAACGTAACCGTAGTATAACATACAGTGTTTTAGTTAGCCCATTTTTTATACATTTCAATATTACACATTAATGGCGCTGTAACCTTTTAGGCCTGGGCCTCAGATGTCTGTATCTGTTCTGTATAATTTCTAATCGGCAGTAGGTGGTTAGCCTTCTGTGCCTGACACACACCGTCGACTAGTTGGGTCTAAGGCAGTCCGATTTTCTCTCGATGATTTCCTTCACCGTTCGAGCGATGTTAATTACGCACATAAACATTAAATCCGTTGGTACACAGCCGGGGTTAAACCTACGTCATCAGGGATGAGAGTCGCGCGATATTTATCAACACAGCGCTATTAATAAGTCAATATCGTTGTTAGAAAAATTAAAATTCAATTTAATATAAATATCGCGTTATTTGAATGTAATGAATTATTTATCGAGGTGGTTTAACATAAGTAAATTTTCCCTGTCGACATCTTATTGATTGTTGTTAACAACGAATTTCAAATTTTACCTTTATTTTTTAGGTAATATCCTCGTTACCAGGCAAATATGCCATAGATAGGCAGATTGCGCTACTGTCATTATTTTGTCTATTAAATTCCAATGTATTTTTTGAAGAAACTTTTCAAGATTATATAGAAAACTTCACACGCTGGAACCGAATCCACGAAAGTGAAAGTGCGGGGCACATCTAGCGTTAAGATACGAAGTACGGACAGATTTACGAAAAAAATCCTTAAGTTCTATATACTACTATATAAAACTAGAACAAATTTTCGATGTCATATAGAGTTGAGTCTTAATAAAACATCCAAACAACAAGCATTTTATGTTTGGATCGATTGAGTTATAAGAAAACTGCCTGAATTCCAATATCCTATCGATTCGATAGATACATTTACTGATTGTAATCAGGGAGATCCGTTAATTTGCTGACAAGGCAAATGAGAAATCGCTACCGGTTTATCTGTAGATTATAGTCTTGTCCACATATAATTAAGGGTTTCCTCTAACAAAAAATACATATTTGCTTTCGTGTTTTTGCGATTTTAAAGTATCCTGATAATCGGCAGCGATTGCAATTTTTGATCGTGCGAAATGAGGTCGTAGGTTCGATCTCCAACTGTGCACCAATGGACTTACTGTGCGTATTTAACACGCGCTCTTACGGTGAAGGGAAACATCGTGAGGAAACCTGCTTTAGACTCAATAATTCGAGAAGGCTGATCTATTAGATAAACAAATTAAAAAATCTGAGTCATTCAAGCTGTAGCGCCAATATTAAAGAACCAATAAAAGAAAAAGAAATTAATGTATAAACATAAAACGAATAATATTTAGTAAGAGAGAAAGCAAACACTGATGTGTATCAATGTGAAATAACAATAACGTATATTTGAGGTGAAACGAAGATTGAAACGTGATATTTTATTATTTATTTCCCTCCTTCTATCAATAAAAACTTTATTATAGGCGATATATTTTTGTCAGCATTCACGTCACACCGAGTGATATACAATAATAATTTATGAAGGGGATATTTTTCTATACCAATGATATTAAAATACCAAATTTCTGAATTTGTATGAATTTTCACCTAGAATTTGAATGTATGTAGTGTTTCGAATCTTAAATCGAGATTACCTATGGGTTATTTTTTTCCTTACGATATTTTTCTTTACTATTCGAAAAAGTATGCAAATCTATTAAAATCCATTGATTCACTGCCGGCATTTAACACGACCTCAGGTTTTTAAGGTTTTAGGTTTTTTGGCCTAACTATTTATCTAATATTATAAAGAAGAAAGATTTGTATTTTTGATATTTGCAACAAATTAACACAAAAATTACTGGATTGATTTCTAAATTTTTGTTCATTAGTATACTCGTATGCTACCTTATATCTATCGTTAGAGTAACATAGGCTATATTTATTTCCAAAATATATTAAAAATAAATCCGTGTGAAGGTACAGCCGCTAGTAACGATTTAATTTCCTTTTAATTCCATGGTTTACGAACTTTGTAAGGTTACTCAAGCTGTTGATTTTTTTCATAAGGATTCTGCACTAGACTGGGCGCGGGACCATAGAATGCACCATAAATATTCAGAGACAGATGCAGATCCACATAACGCTACCCGAGGCTTCTTCTTCTCACACGTAGGATGGCTGCTGGTTAGGAAGCATCCAGAGATCAAAGCCAAGGGACACACGATTGACATGAGCGATCTGAAAGCTGATCCGATACTGCGATTCCAGAAAAAGTGAGTGATCTGTTTTCATACTAATTTATGTATGGAATTAAATACTTTGGTTTGGTTAATAAAACGTAAATAAAATTAAGGATTTAATCTTTTTGCAGCAGTTATTTAGTTTTGCGTGTAGCGTGTCTGTATATTTACTCGTTTACTTTCGACTAACTACTAATCAGGGTTTATTCGTTAAAATAATTTTGTTTCATTGAAATGTGAGACCAGAAAAAATCTTATTTAAGATATACATTGTATATTGAAATTTAAAGATAATTTTAGTAAAATAGGTAATAGGTGTAATTGCATAGGTATTCTACTAGAAGCGTAATAGCTGACCGGCAAAACAACGTTAAACATATTGTCTCTACGATCTCTTGTACATATCTACGATGTAGTAAAATTTTATCTAAATTGACACATTCAGCAGCCTAAGACAGACTAATAAAATATTAATAATTCAATATTATTCCTTGTCAGTGTAAAAAAAGATTTTCTTGAGGACGAAGTCGCGGCCGACAAACTAGATACAATTTTATAATATAAAGTTGCGCAGCTTGACGTGTCTAGTTTAAGTTGTTTATCTGTCGTAAACAGAACGAATTATGATTATGATATAAAAATAAGGTTAAAGTTTCAAGGAAATTAAGGATTAACGATAAAAAATAGTTTTGAAAATTTGTCTTCATCACTATCATAATTATATTTGATTTTTGAACTTAGGTTTAAGCACTTTGATCGTGCCCGAGGCGAGTCAGCCGAAAAAGTACCGCTACGGACCTACGTTTTAAAACAACAATAAATAGCCCATTTGAGGTTAGGACACTGTAAACACAAATCATATTTGTATCTTCATTTGAACGCTGTCAGATATGATCAATTGTTAATAATTAATATTCTATATTACGTTGGAGCTGACCGCAACGTATTAAACATCGGACCATTACACGTTACGCAATATTGATATTATATACGAAGATAGGTACTGAAGAAGCAAAGTGAAATTATCAGGAATATATAAATAGTATTATTGATATTAAATTTCAGTTATTATAATCAGTTATATAAACTGTTTTATAAATGAATGTAATAATTGATTGAATTGCTTAGAGCAGTGATTCCCGAAGTGGTCTATATCGACCCCTAGGGGTCTATGACAACCTGCAAGGGGTCTACGTCAGCGAAAAAAAATTTGGGGGTCCATGAAATCAAAATGGGGGTCCACGATAGTTGATCTCACAACATACACTGATAGTACCTATTTACATACATCATACTATCTTATAATATCAAAATATATACATTATATTGACTTATTGTTTATGTTATTTTATTCATAGTTTATTTTATGTTCATTTAATGCTACGTATATTTTACATATCAGATACAAAATTTTATTTTGAGTAGTTTTAATTTAAATTCCATTAATAAATGTATAAATTAACATGTGTTTTTACTTTAAGTTTTTAACACTAAACTTGACTACAGCTAGAAATTTACAGTAAATCAATATCAGGTAAGTAGGGGGTCTACCCAACACGGAAAACATGGCAAGGGGTCTACGACACAAAAAAGTTTGGGGAACTCTGGTTTAGAGTTTGAGTGCATCCTGCAATTAAGTCACGTGTATGAACTTTTAATAGTTAGTAAGAAAGTGTTATATAAAGCACTAGCTGGCCTGGCGAACATCGTACCGCCTAACAGTCGATTCTTTATTTTTTTTAAATACTTATTCTGCTATTCGGGACACCGGTCTAGCTAGTAAGATAAAAAAAGAAAGTTGATAAGACAACAAATACATTATGTCAAAAATAAAAATGTACCTTCCCGGAACCCCTCCACTAACACTTGAACTCTATGATATGGTATTAAAGTTCAAATTGACTTTTAAGTATTATTACGAATATTTTGTATGGGAATATAGAAGTGTTGTTTTTAGACTTTTTCACTCATTTTTTTTATTTCTCTCCGTAAGAACCATAGTCGTACTTCAAGGAATATTATAAAAAAAAATCAGACAAATCGGTCAAGCCTGTCAAGCCTTTCATGTTATGTCGTGACAACGGAAAACGGGTTTCATTTTTATATATATAGATTTGTTATAGTTTTATATAAAAATGTTTTGTCTATTACGCACATCTACTGTCATTACATTTCTACGTTGTGTAAATATATGAATATACTAGCCGTTTCGCGCCCGCTTTGCTGGACGAATTAAAATAAATTTTATGTTTCATTATTTTATTTTTTTTCATATTTTTATTATTCTTCTTTTTAACTTCCCGCTAAGAAAATTGAAATATTTCGAAAATCGAGTTTTTAACAGATGTTGACGTTTAGAGGTTCTAGGAAGCCTCCCCGAATGTTTCCGCGGTGAAGTCCGTATGGATAAATTTTCATAAAAGTAAAACAGCAATAACAAAATGAAGGAACGTTGGACTTTAATAAATAAATAGCCATAAACCATCTAGGAAAAATTCGCATCATCGCATCGAATGGTGGTAGTTTCATGTCGATACGATCAGTGGTTTAGGCGTGAAGGAGCCTCAAACGAAGACCATTTTTCTTTTATATATATAGATTATGTACGTCCTCAACTAACAAAACCGGTCTTCTCTTCTTAGGCCAATTCATAATAATTCCAAAAGTACCTATGTAAACTAATGTGTGACTTTTTTGCAGACACTACATGATCCTGATGCCAATAGCCTGTTTCTTAATGCCAACCTACGTTCCTACACTGTGGGGCGAAACACTATGGAACGCTTACTTCGTCTGCTCCATTTTCCGCTACGTATATGTACTGAACGTGACCTGGCTGGTAAATTCTGCTGCTCATAAATGGGGCAGCAAGCCTTACGATAAAAATATCAACCCCGTAGAAACTAAACCCGTCTCTTTGGTGGTGTTGGGCGAAGGATTCCACAATTATCACCACGTCTTCCCTTGGGATTATAAAACAGCTGAACTTGGAAACTATTCCTTGAATATTACAAAGCTTTTCATCGATACTATGGCGAAGATCGGATGGGCTTATGACCTCAAAACGGTATCCACTGAAGTTATTGAAAAAAGAGTTAAGAGGACTGGAGACGGGTCACACGAAGAATGGGGTTATGAAGACATTCATGGCGTGCAAGAAAAAGTTTGTCAGGATTAGAAAATTCGTCTAAGCCTTTCTACTTTCCAAAATAGGATATAGGTGGTATTAGGTTTTGAGACAAGAAAATTCCATAATTAAAGGTATAAAACCAAAAATAACGAATTTTTGTAACTAGTTTTTTAGGTCTTTGGTTCCTCTTTATCTATATTTAATATAGCCCGTGAGGATTTGTGATATAGCTATTTATTTTAGATATATTAATTGTTTGCGTAAGATTATTGATATTTTTGTAATGTGAAAAGACTTTTAGATTCATAAAATAAATAATGTACAGTACATTCGTAAATTTTATTTTTATCCAACAATACTATAATATAATCAATGTTATGGCATAGACTCTTTATGTTTATGGACATATTCTAAATATTATTTTATTTATTACAATATACGTATAATTCGTATTTACAATTTTCTTAACCTACAAAAATTAGACAATTAAAACAAATTTAAAAAAATTGGCCTTTTCACCTTTTACGCTGGCAGCATTTCCTCGCTGTATTGCGATACTTATTCGTTGAGCCAGGAAAGCACCAGCTCTGGGGTCACCGGTACTATCTACCAGGCTCCAACTTAAATCTTTAATAAGCACCTGTGCATTCCAAAGGGAACAAAATCGAAGTTGGAGGAAAGATTTATATTTGTGTCGTTTATTATTTTCTTCGCCCCAGCTTCTTTGCTTGTCCGATGGAGATGAGACGGGGCAAACGTGTCCACACAAGTAGCATCCCATACAAAAGCCCGGCCCATTTTCCAATGGATCAAAGTAAATAATAAGGATATTCGAAATTAGTAAAACATTTGTAAATTTTCTTCTATACAAAAACATTGTCCTATGGTGTGTCAGTATCTTGGTTCGTGTGCTGAAGGGATTTCCATACGATGTTCACCAATCCTTATAGTAAGGTCAAGGTCCATAGGTCCGTGCAAAACCAGGATAGGCTAGTAAATATATATAAGTTTTACAACACCAATAAACGATAAATGTAAAAAGCACGGCGAACAACACGTACAAATGAAATGCATTTAGTAATTATATATGAAAATAATACTGCTACAAACTACTAAAAAGATTTAAAAATTTCCATATCTAACCAAATATTCAAAAATAAGATGAAATTGAGATATAATATTTGTTCTATTCATCAATAAATCTATGAGCTCTACATAGACGTTTTTAAAATTTAATATTTTTATCAATGTATAGAAATCATAAATAATGTCCTAAAACTACCCTGTCCGAAAACAAATTTTCTAGCACTATAAAGAGCTCAGAGAGCTATTATAAAATTAATGTTATTTAAAAAATCAAGATTTCCCAATGAAGAAGTCATGTACAAGTCATACAAATTACTAACTATACACCAGCATTTTATTCTCCGTTGTGTCCTTAGTAAAACCCAACGTCGTTCTCTTCAAATCGTCCCGTACCACACCAAAAAAGGACTCAACGTAATATAATTAGCTACGTAATTTGCAAGACTATCTTTGCACGTAATAAATTCATTTATCGCTCAGCCTAACTCTTAATTAAAACCCATTGCTTGCATTCTCTTACCTACCACAAATGCAAAACGATTTTAAACAATAATTGGCTCGGTACCATCAAATATAACAAAACAGATGCATTACTTAAACCTCTATTATAATTTTTTCCTTCATCATCTCATGCACACATTCACTTAGGTTCGTTCGTCATTCACACACACACCCTCACACAGTCATCAGATATATAAATATTATTCTTCACTACCATCGTATTAAAACCAATTGTGTTATTTAATTTAGTAAAACATGTTAATTAAAGAGCGAAGCTTCCCTTTCCCAGCTCCCAAATAATAGACTTACTAGAGAAGTCCCAATCTAAACTCTATATATAATAACTCAAAAAAAAAAAAAATTAATTGTGTCCAAACCGACTTTTTTTAGTACGACCATGCTGTAGATGCTATAGTCCAAAGTCGGAGGTACATATTTGGTGCTCTCTTTTGAACACCTATGGGGAACACGTGTAACACGTGTAGGCAAATTTAATTAAATCTCTTTGTACTAGAATAGTCAGTTCTCCACCACAAACCTCACTAAAAATACTTGTTCGTTAACCACTGACACGCCCTTATGAATGTTGTAATTTCAATTAGGGATGCCGATTCACTATAAGGTTGCTGTCAATTTGAGTCCCTGTTTGCCTACACACAATTACTTAACGCTAATGGTGTTCACTTTAGAATAATAAAATGAAATAAAACTAGTCTATAATGAGAGGTTCCAAAACTCTCCATAAATGTAATATAGAGGATTATATCGTATTTTCAAAGAAAATGTAATGTTTTTGTGTCGCAATTCGCTTAGGCGATTGTTATTAAAATAAATCGGCTACATGTGAAATTTCGATTGTGAATCCGTGCCGATAATGTAACCTACATTATAATGATACCTTCATTTGTGTTAAACTGCTTTAAGTAATGCTGACTAACCATTTTCTCATATACTTATTTCTATTTACTTCCAGTTATAACGATTTATAATAAAATACTAGTCTTATTTTTATTCAGCCTCTATATCCAATTTGCGTAATTGCAAACTTTCTTTGAACTTTTAGTTTTTTTCCGCGCTCATCACGACACTAGACGTGTGACCAGAGTGATATCTTACTCAAACAAATATTTCAAGCCAAAAATATGGCCAATTTAACTAACGACACATATACATCTTATGGAATCGGAATGTCTTTTCACGACGAAAACACCTCATTTGAAGAGTCTAATTTGGTCAAGATTATTTTGAGCGTCGTACTCAGTGCGTCGATGACGTTAAGTTTGATCGGCAATTGTTGTACATGTGCTGTCATTTGCCGAGAGAGATCAATGAGAATCCCAACGAATTATTACCTTCTGAATCTAGCTATTACAGATTTGATGACTGCTCTGTTTATTCCTATTGAAATATACATGCTTTGGGTTCAAGATTATTACCCATTGGGCGATGAAGGTTGCAGAATGCATTTTCTTATTTGGGATGTCCTAAGTAACTGCAGTGTATTAACAATTTTAGCTTTCACCGTAGAACGTTACCTCGTTATATCCAAGCCATTCTTAAGACAAAGGTTGGCCTTAAATTCTCGTGTGTTTAAGATAATCACTGCAGTGTGGATAATTGCATGCATTTTTTCGATACCTAATGGCATTTACGCATATTTGGTAGAGAAGAAAGAAAATATTTACTGTTGTCTCACAGTAAAGGATAATGACAAAATATACTTGATAGCGGTCGAACTCATAGTATTTTTCGTTGTCCCAATGACTGTCATATTTGTTCTCTATGTGTTGATAGCATTGAATTTAAAATCCAAAAGGTCGCAAACACCACATCCCGCGCTTGGTAAACAAAACAAGAATAAAGCTGTCAAAATGTTAGGTAAGTAATCAAATAACTTATTATTATTTACTGTCAAATACACTCTCAAGTTACGCATTTCACACCTCTATGTTGTTTTAAAAAATAAAGGAAATATATTTCTAATCAGTTTTAAACGGAGGAAGCTTTATTAAAGAACGCTTGAATTTAACTACAGAATATAATATAAGGAGATAAGTCGTCACTGCTCCTATAGGATAAGGGCGAGAGAATATAAATAAGGTCAACTTACACGTGTTCCAGCGGCTGTGGCAGCTTCGTTCTTTATTTGTTGGTCTCCTTACACTGTTCTCCGTCTCATAATCCTGATACCACGACAAAAGTACAACGATTACTTCCAGGTATGTATTATTAGGTAGGTATGTATTGAAATATCCCAAAAAGTAAATAAAAATATGATAAAGATTTTTTAATAACTGTACGCTGAATATCTGAATATATTATCTCATATAGTAGATTCTAAAAATATGTATATATATATATATATATGCTTATTGGTGCAATGCAATTATTTCAAATTCAAATTCAAAAATCATTTAATCATGTAGGTAACACATTGTACACTTATGACTTGTCAGTAAAGAAATACATAATATTAATGCTTCTAATTTTACATTTATTTAAAATTATTACAAAATGTAATGACCATTTAGTAAACGACTGTTAAGGGATTTAATAAAAAGTAATTAAATGATTGCCATTGCATTAATAGTAACTAAATAAATTTACTTATGATGAGTAATCTACGATTTGCATTTTGAAGGAAGAGTCCTTTGGGGTACGACTGCTCTTGAATCTAAGTCTGATATATTACACCGTACCCAGGCAGCACCACAGTTTAAATAAAAAAATAAAATTATAATATTGGTAAAAGATAGTATTGTCTTTTATTAACATAACTTTTACACATTTGAAGATGATATACTGCATGAAATAAATGCTGAAAGATAACTCATATATACAATTTCCGTTGTTATAACCGGTGTGACAATGAATAACGTGTAGTAAACGTGAGCTTCGCATGATTATACGTGACAAATTAATATATGTTATTATAATAAAGATATAAAAGATCATCAATAAACTGCCACACGCACCAAACATATCTTTATTTTCAATTAATTATTATGTTCAGCTTAGGTTAAGAGTCTATTGATTATTTAATTTAAAAAATACAATTTTGTTATCTCTTCAAACCAAAATTACATGTAGTTTTATACAGAATATGGATATCGATTGGATCAGTGTTGGCCTAGTGGCTTCAGCGTGCGACTCTCATACCTGAGGTCGTAGGTTCGATCCCCGGCTGTGCACCAATGGACTTTCTATCTATGTGCGCATTTAACATTTTCTCGAACGGTGAAGGAAAACATGGTGAGGAAACCGTCATAACTTAGACCCAAAAAGTCAACGGCGTGTGTCAGGCACTGGAGGCTGATCACCTATTAGATTTAAAAATGAGCATGAAGCAGGTTTAGAAAACTGAGGCCAATACCTAAAAAGGTTATAGCGCCACTGATTTGAATTGATCAAGGACACACAGTATTAGCCTACCCTACCTACTCTGTAGGTATATTTATCGCTTCCTTAATCTTGCAGGACCTTATGTGGTCTAGGATCAATTAAGTCGAGTAAACTTAACACGTTCTGTATTTGATGCTCTCCTTTACAATTTTTTTTCGTTGAAACGCACAGAAGGATACGGTCGCGATTATTGATTTTAGAAGGAACAAGGTTCATTTGATAAAACCAATAAAATTTAAAAACCAATTACATGTTACTGTAGTTAAATATGCATATATCATAATTTACACCAGAGGATCATCCTTCCGAAGCTTTAAATGTCTAACACAGCACTTTATTTATAAATTTTTAGCTGGAGCGGATTTTCCTCTACTTAAGCACGATAAACAGCTACCTGTCGACAGCCGTCAATCCCATACTCTACAGCCTAATGTCGCGGAAGTTTCGACATGCTTTCAAAGTAAGATTGATATCATATAACTGTAATGTCCCTTATCCTATATAATACGTGTAGCTCTTTCTAAGTGCGTAATCAATGTAAAAGAAGTGAAACAACGCAGTCTCCACTTTTAATTCTATCCAATTCCATTACTTACGCTCATATTTCTATTCAGAGACACTCAAAGTAAAACTTAAACTTAGTTTTACGAATTAAGTGATAGATTATTTAGTTGTCTCTCGATTGAAATAAACCCGTTTAATTTAATACATTCATAATATGTTGTGTATCAGCATAATAATGTTAATAACAATAAGTGACCGTGTATTTTTTAATTTCTATTAATGTTATAATGCCTTAATTAGGTTCTTATATAATTATATGTATGAATGTATAAGATTTTTAATTCAATTTTACATATTCTGTGTACACTTTTTATTTGTTCTGTTTTTATTGTGTCGAAGACTAATCGATGATTTGAGTGTTAATTTACGGGTTTGAAATCATTCTGTAAAATTGCCTATTGAACTTTTACAAAATATGATTAACCGTTTTTTTTTTTTTTCAGGATTTGTTAAAGTCGAGAACGCAAAACCGTAACCATCGCAAACAGCAAGGATGCAACAATTTGCAACTACAACCTGTATTAAAACCTCATTATATATAATGAACATCGATTTCACTATTTAAAAAAATACTATTCGATATTGGACGGACTCACGTATTATGTGAGTTCGAATTTTGACAGCAACTTCTCGATCGATCGATCCTTCAAAGTTATGGTACCTCGTGCGATATGATAGTTATATGCAAATGACTCTATGTAATTTATGAATATATTTTGTCTTTGTCTTGATACTATTTTTTTATATCCTTAAAAAAACCCTAAATTATTTTTATACTCTAAACAATTTAATTTTCTGTTTATGTAATTATAATTAAAAAAAGTTTTTTTTGTTTTAATCATAATTTTTTGAAAATATTAGATTAGTACAACGGAATACTTACTGTCTGCAAAGCTAAAAGCACTTTTCCATCCTTTACACTCAGATGCAATTTTTTTGGGCGCAAAGGGCACCTTTTGAATACCACAATAAGTCGATAATACGTAATTGTTCTTGGGAAACAGCATCTCTTGTACAATCACATGTAAGAACGTCTAGTTGCTAACGCCAGCTAGTCTTTGTCAGCAAGCAGCTAGTCTTTGCCTATTTATTTATTAGAGAAACAAAACAGATACATCTCTATACAATAAAAAGAGTTAAAAATAAAAAATAAAATAAACACATTGGATGTTTCCATAAAAAGTTTCACTGATAAAAAATATGATACAGAGCAAAGCAAAACAAAACATGACAGCACAAAACTTATAAATCCGAACGACAAACATACTAGAAGCTATAATAAAGAAGAAAAAAGATACAAGGATAAGGACATTAATAGTTGTTTTAAATTATTTTTAAATGAAGCAGTAGAGGCGTGCGAAAAAGGGGTCGATGTTAGTGGCAGAATCCAAAGCAGAACACATCTTGTGAAGAGGCTCGCGGAACCCAATAATGGTTCTGGGAGTCGGAATGTTAAAAGTTCTGTGAAAATAAAAAAAATAGAATATATTTATAATGAAACATAAGATACATGTATCACTTATTCCACGTCATTAAATTTGAATTTGTAGGCATTTGTACTCATCGGCAAAGAAGACAGAGGGTGTAGGGCGAGAGAAAAAGCCGGCGTAAAAAACTCTCGGTGCGAGCGTATATTCGTAATTAAGAGCGTAATTCTTTGGTAAATAAAACTAAACCCTACTACCATTGTCGCGAATTGCACTCATTGCACTAGACATAAATAACGACAATGTTCAATATGCATCGCGCATTTTCAATATCGAAAGGTCAAATTTTCTCGAATGAACGAGTTTTACGCTTCTGGAAACTTAATTAAGGCCTTTATTTTGAAACTAGGTTATACTGCGATTTCTTTTTTGTTATATTTTTTTAAAGAAGAGGGGCAAACGGGCAGGAGGCTCCCCTGATGTTAAGTGATACCACCGCCCATGGACACCCTCAATGCCAGAGGGCTCGCGAGTGCGTTGCCGGCTTTTTAAGAATTGGTACGGTCTTTTCTTGAAGGACCCTAAGTCTAATTGGTCTAAAATTCGCCTACGCACCTACTAATGTTTTATCTGACGATGATATAAAAAACCTTAACTCGTGAAGTCAAAAGAAAGTCCCACACGCTTTAGGTAGATATTATGGTCTACCTGCTACCTGTGGGCTGTGGTGCTGACCAAAACCCGAAATCCAATTAGTCGATTCGGTATGTCCCGGTGAAATGGTAATATCTAAGCAATCAAAGAGCAAATTAGCCTAGTGGCTAGATGTGAAGTTTAAAATCAAATTAATTTTTCTCGTACGTTCGTATGGATGAGGAAAACATCTTGAGGCAACCGGCATGCCTTAGGCCAAAAATCATTGGCGTGATTGTAAAAAAGTAATCAAGAAACAGATAAAGAAATCTATGGATAAGGACCAAAGTTGCAGCGGCACTGGTTTTTTATAAATGGAAAAGCAATGAAGTAATGACAACATTTATTTTATGTCACGTTAAATTGTTTCATTTATACTTACTAGAGATAATCTCTGGATTTTATTATCAACAGCGGAATTTTCCAACCGATTGTATAATGTTATTGGTAATTACGTAAAATTATTTGACCCGTAGAAATTGATAATACGTGTGATAATATGTGATTACAAATTATACCAGACTAGTTCATGCTTGTGACATCCTCTACTCAGAACATCAATTGTATATACATCCATCATACGATTACATATATATGATTGATTTTTTTAATTGTTTATTTTATCTTCACGATTAGGTGTAAAAATTTAAATTGATGTTATTCAGACAAATATAATTTAAAAAAGTTAAAGTCTTTGGTATAATGCTTTGCTTATTTATTTGCTCGTATAATAATCACACTTATAAACATATAAATTTCGAGATGAAAGAGACTTATGAATAAACAATCTCTTCCAAGAAATGAGTTTGGAGACTAAAAAAGAGATCGTCGCGCTTCTTTTCCGATTCAATGTTAAATTTCAAATTTATTTTAATTGGCACCAATGTTTTGTCGCGTCTCCAACGTAATCTATTTTTTGTTTTTTTATCAATATTATTTCGTATAAAAATTTCACGTGGATATCTTATTCGAAAACAATAATTTCACGTGCGGTCGGCGCGTCGTATTTTTAAAAACAGCTGACGGCTTATCAGCGACAAAAATAAAATGTTAGTATCTGTGGTAATAACATTTCGTTGCACAATTTGATAGTAGAATTCTATTCTTATCTAAATCTCTATTCCTAAAAACTTGATACCGATAGGATTAATAATAACATTAATTTATTCTTGTTCTTACGGATTTAACACTCGTTATTAAAAAAATGCTTCCTTATTCATTTTACTGTTTGACACAATTGTCATTTTACGCATGTAATTTCATATAATATATCTCCTATTTTGGAGTAAATTGTTAATTATCAAAGACACGTCTTAATTACATCATGTTATGTTAATTATTTTCTACGTTATTTATCAACGATAATTATTTTCGAAATCATATTAAATTTAAAATTATATTTCTCATATAGGTAACTTATAAACATAAGTAAAAAATATTAACGCTTAAATTTCATTTACTGCCAGTTCTCAAATCAAGTCATTTTTTAATCGCCAAGGGCTTTTTACAAAATGTTTGTAAGCTCCAGCATCCACCACCTAAAAACAATGAACAAATAAATAAGAAAACCAAAAATTTCACATCTATCAGCAAGGCCCGGTGAAATAGGAGCATACGCTTACATAACTGTGGAAAAAACAAGCAAACATGTTGTATCAAAGTAAATCAAGATAGAAGAAGAAGAGATAATTAATTGATCGCCGGTGATACACCGAACCACGTATGCCCAGTACAAGAAGCAACCGTTCACGAGTACGACGCATTGCCAACCATCGACCCACTCGCCATATTGTAGGGAGAGAGACAACCGGACGAGATAAAACTATGCGATTTTAAGTATTTCAAAGGCAACAGTGCCTATATATATATATATATATATATAAACAACAATATCTAATTTGGATTACAAAAGCCTATAATAAAATAATTTCTAAGCAATAACCCTAACGTTACGTTACGTTTGTACGTGAATACAGAAATCTTATATGTAAAGGCGTACCACCAAACTCACATTTTAATTATATTAGATACGTATTATAATATACAAAAGTAATAAATATTAAATAATATAGTAACAACAAATTCTAAGGTTTCCACAGAAAAGGTAGGCTAAGAAATAATTAAGAAATTTATCCTGAAGGACAGACGAGGCAGCGTAGGTACTTGATGGCAGGTTTTGTTTCACTTTGTCGCTTTATTTGTGGTCTATTCGTATCTACTATAAGGATTATTGTATCATAGGTGAATGTCGATGCTAAGAAGCTTCCGAAAACCTTGTTTGCGTAGAATTAAGATGGAAATATCCATATGGGCTAGGGTTATCACGTGCCTGAAATACGTTCAGGATTTCCAGGGATTAGTTGTTAGTTGATTATATTTCCGTTTGACGCGCTATTAATAAGAATCTTTCAACATATGGACCTCTGCCCTGCCTCCTGTCCTTAATACATATGTTTCAGATATCAAAATGTGATTATTTTTTATATTAAACCAGCTTCGTGTTTAAGTGTCTAAAAGTAGTGCGGTAAGTGTATTAATAGAAAACAACATATCGCTTGGTTTAAATATACGAACGAAGATTTAAAGGTACAAAAAACATAGTACATAGTGGCTTAACTAAAAAAAGTATGAACAAAACTGCAACATCACTCTAAAAAATAAAAAAACCTATTCATAACCATTTTTATGATGAATTAACACATTCATTACCATCGAATATCATTCATTGACGATGAAAAATAATGAATGAATGAGCCTTCATTGCTTCAGTATTATATATGTACTCGTAATCATATGATAATTCCATTCGCAATCAATCCTATAATACTTGCCTAAGAATAATAAGCACGTGTAAAAGGGTCTAGGTAGGAAATTTATGGCAGCCTACTAGCCCATGTAGTTTTCTCAATATTTCTATCCTAATAATGATGTATTACTGCTTTTCAAATGGCCTTTTAGACTGACATTTTACATCGCAATTCATTTCTTCTATTTAATAATTGATTAATTAAATATTATATGAAACAAAATTGTAATATTTCTAAGAGGTTACAAAGAGAAAAAAAATTAAATGCATGATGACTTTCTAAAATTATTTAATGTGGTATGTACGTGTGTCTAAAACACTATTATATAATGTGACATTTTTTCGTGATTCTCAATGACCATTTCTAATTAAACCAATTCCACAAGCTACGAACAATTAAGAGTGAAGCTTTTTTAGTTTAATATTTTAAAAGTGCCTTATGGTGTTACAAATCGTCTAAGATTTAATTATTTAAAACTTTGAGATTTGTCACATTTGAATGTGATTTTACATAAAAGCACTACGTTTATCTCGTAGTGTGCTAAATCGGGTGACATTTTACTGCCAATCATTTGTTTGCCCTAATGCCAAAATTTACTGATGTACCAAATACAATTGTAATTAACGATGTTGGTAAATTGTGTCGGTGGCTTGGCAAGAACAAAGAGACTTTGGACTGATATATTTCGACGCCTCATTCATATTTCGACATAAAATATATCCATTGCGTACTGTCTCCACAACGCAAACCCTATGATAAAGTGAACTTATTTATAAAGTAATATAACACAACCTTCTAATGCTTCAATGGAGTTTTTGAGTCCGTAAGGGTCAGCAATTGTACCCAGTGTTTGCAAATTGATAAATGTCGTCATGCTTGAACAATGCTTATTGGTTTTAAGAAGTGTACACAACTATATGCAGCTTCGACATACAATTTTTACTATTCTAAATCATAATAACTACATAATTAATCTGTGTTAAGAACTTTTTGACGTTTACCTACAATCTGTATATATTACGTTAAAACTTCTATATATGAGTCTTTTATTAATTGGCATTTTACTTTAATAACAACTATAGTCGACTCATTTGTTAAAAAATTTCATATTCATCAAAGCACCAAAAAATTAAGCAATAAAGTATTCATATAACTTTGTAATTTTTATGTTTAAGTCAGTTTTTTTTAATTTTTGTTCTATGCTATATACTTAGTGAAATGTTTTTTTACCCTTTTCAGGAACCGGCTGTCGCCTGCTTGCTGTTGTGGGGTAATCTCAGAACATCCACCTGCACATTTAAAGGTAGGCGGGTAGGTAATGGACTTTTATCTTAATTTAAACCAATGCTGTCTTTCTAAATTGCTTTATGGTTCACCCTTGAAGCTTGTAATATTATATTGTTTCCAAAACTTGCAATAAAGGAAAACTTTTACTTAAGTCTAAAAAGGTCTTTGGACCGTCGCCAACTAGCGTTTAGCGAGCGCCTGCTACTGAAACAGAGCAATTCGGTTAAAACTCGAAACGTATAAACTGTTAGGATTTTATTTAAAAACTTAAGTTAATACGTACTTGTACTAAATGAGCTGAAAGTATTCTATGGTTTGAAATATTCCTTCTTACACGAGATTTACTTTAGCCAGTTAAGCATTGTTACATTAAAGTGCAAGAGAAATGTACATGCATATTTAAAAGGCTTATTGACCTTGTATGTAAAATATGAATAAGATTGATAGGAAATAACAGGTGATTTCAATAACTGGGTAAAAAGCTACCTTGAAAATACAATGGAGAGAATAACAGTTTTGCCATTGTGAGCAAATCCAAGAATAAAATCTAAGTAAGGAGTACGTATTTTGGCTCCACTACTTTCCTTGACAAATGGCTCCCAGATCCTAAATTCCTGAACTACATACTCTTAAAATGCAAAGTAAAAAGGAACTAATTATAAAAAATAATTTAAGTACTGAATACATTTTGTTATAAAAAACAAAAAAGATAGATAGACTAAAGGAAAATATTAATCAAGATACGGTCTTAGCCGCTTATCATGTTTCATCTGTACATAGATATGGAATTATAACTTGGGAACAAACAGTCGAAGTAATTTACAAAAAGGTATTAGAACAATTTGTGGAGCAAACTGACTTGTGTTGTGTTTAAATATACGCCTTTATACATATACTATACATATTTTGAAATAAATGGGAATGTACTAGAGATCGAAGGAGACAGGGAGAAATTGGTTGAGATAAAAAATCTTAAGTTATTTTAAAAAAAATTTTTTTTAATTTAATTGAAATGTTTTTTTTTTATTTTAAAACTCACATATTGTGTATAAAGACCCTAGACCCTATTAGAAAATTCGGCTTTAAAAATTGACTTAGGACTTTGGAAATAAAATTGTTAAAGAATATTCGAATAAAACATTGTGATATTATTTTATTATTATTATTTTGTTAATACGTAATTGATTTTACCGAATTATCCAAAACAAATATTGTGCCTGACAGAATTTGCGAACTAAACCGTAGTTTACCATTATTTTAAGTATTCGTAACTAATACATTACACCCGGTTCTCATGTCAATATCCATTAGTCCTATACATTAAATATTCAGAATTTGTAAATGTAAATTGGTATTAAGTTTTAGACTATACGACCAACATTTAAAATTAATTAAAAAATATTCAACAAATTATACAAATAACTTGTCAAAACAAGATCAAATTGATGACGCTCAACAAGAATCAGTACCTACCTAAAAAAGGGGATTGAATCAGATTAATATTATTTACGCGATTTCTCTACAGCATGACTCTTTTATTATATAAAATTCTAAGATTGTGATAAATAATATAAATGAAACTTTATTAATATACTCTTGCATTATTTCACAGACGCTGATCCAGAACTTCCGAGGTACAATTAAAGAACACAAACTTAGTACTTTAAAATATATACTTAAAAATACACGCGTTTTAATAAATCGCTCTATAAGAATACCGAGAATAGACAAATATTCAGTGTTGCCAGATAAAATGGGTCAATAAGGAAGTGTGATGTGGGTTATCAGTTCACGAGTCATTTAAGCGCCACTTTGGTTTTCTCTATTCTTTATATAAGATACTGTTTGGTGTTCGTTTAACTATTTAATGTTTCGTTTAATTTTGTAGTAACAAGCAATTAACTTCCTTTCCAACGCATCGCTTATTTAAAAATAGCATAAAACACTGTATTTAATAGAAAACATATCGAAACTTACTTCTTTATTAAGATACTCACTCATAACGGCGAATCTATATGAAAATAATCTAAAGAAATATTACTGAACTACAATTTTATATCAATAATGTTAAGATACACTTGTAGATCGACTTACGACACTTTTAATACGACAATAAGCTTTTTGAAAAATACTGGCATAGACTAATTAAGACTTCGGTAGGTACAAAAAACCCATTGTGACTGAAATAACAATTTTATTTAACCGTAATAGTATAACGCGAACGGAATATTAATTTAACATTCTCCAGTAAACTAAAATTTAGCATATCTGAAGACTAAATCTACTTTTTATTGCACTTGTTGAACGATTTTGCTTCTTCGAGTTCTTTAACGAATATAAACATTATATTTATGCAATCATATTGAGGACAACACATACAGAATGTACTACAAAAATAAAAGAGGTGCACTCTTCTTATTATAGCTATTTTTATAAATTATAACCTAACACTTATTCATATACTTAAATTGAGGTATAGAATTCAAATTGGAATAATCCAAAAAGATTAATGAAATTGAAATATTAGATCTAATTTAATTCCAACACGTCAAGTCGTGTACCTACATGACACAAATCGCATATAATTCTCCATATTCGTTTATACTAATCAATTCTGTCTGGATTTTATAGATCATAAACTTACGAACAAAATAGGAAATAAAATAATTGAAAAAAAAAAAGATTCAGGAGATAATATAAACAAATATTGCAGTTAAATTTAATTTTTATTTACTAAATAAACCAATACTTGACAGAATAAAGCCAAGTATTCGTTAAAATTGAATAATCATTTTCAAGGTAAACTACTTTTTAGGTACTTTTTAAATGAATCGATTATTTGTTTTCAGTTAATGATAATAGATAGTTTTTGTCATCTCTATCAAAGTCGTCGTAAGGATTTTAAAGATTATAAGACTAGGACTTAGAAACGAAACTGCGCTAATAAAAACGTATTAAATTTACATACAGGCATATTTTACAAAAAAGACATACTTCGCGCTAAGTCGTTTATGAATCTCACCCTAAAACTAGCGTTCCAGAAAATTGGTTCACAACTTACTTATAGCATATAAACACCGTATGTTTTGTAACTTGTACTTATTTAACGAACTTCGTGAGAAACTGAAACTGCCATTTTTCAAAATCCACATACATTATCATAACATTTTTGTGGGCTTAATTTGTGATAAAGGTTTCAAGGTTTTATCATCGTAGACTTATCAAAATCTATAAATAATTAGACCAAACACTATGTTATTAAGGTGTTCACAACATATGAACAGGTCCCGCTCATAGCCATAAGTATCAGTTCTATTATTTATTAACATTTCGTTGCATCTACAGAAATGTAATACAATTGACAGAATTAAATGAAAAGGAGGGCAACTGGCGGCCACTGTGAGATTTTTTTTTAATAAGATAAGGTAAGCAAGAAGTGCAAAAATACAAAAACCATTTAATTATTTAGACAAAATTAATGCAATTAAAACATATGTAAACAGTGATCAGGACAATATTAAAAATGGACACATGAATGACAATAATTTTATATCAGTTTCACATCAGTTAGTACGAAAGTTGGGATCCGATGTTGACTGGTAATGCTTTTAAGAAGAGAATTTAAAGGAAGATAGAATATTTACTTTTAATATTATTTCATAATCAGAATCTTTATTCGGCGATAATTTGGTGTTTCTACTGACAAATAATTATGAAATATAATATGCAAATAACGTTACAGAAGATTTCGTGTTATTTGTGTACTTTATAATATAAAACTGTTGGTCCCTTAACATTATGTGGTTAGGCTAATTGGCCCCTGTGTCCGCAACAGCAAAATATTAGTTATTATCTTCTTCATAATATTAACTATGTGTGTTGAGAAAAAATTGCAAATATTTTGTTCTGTGTAAAGGACGATTTAGGATACAGTTTTGGTTTACATTATTGTGACATGTAAATATCTTACTTACAATATTTTAATAATCATCTAAGTTTTTGCTCAAGTGCACACTGTGAAGATTCCAATAGTTTAAAATAATACTGCCTTTTAATCTGGTTATTGGTTCAGCACTTGTAACTCCCAATAACGATTTAATTACTCAAAATATAAAGTGGTTCGTTTTTCAAACAAAAGAATAACTGAATAAGAATATTGTTTGATCAGATAAAATCCAAATTTGCAATTAATTTGCGTTCTATTAACGTCGAGACAGCTGTTTCTGCTAAAATAATGCCATGTATAAATTATTAGCGGCCAACTTTGGATCACAAATAGAGATATAAATTTACCGTAATTGTCTTTCTTAGTTAACTCTGTCTTTTGGAGTAATGTGTAAATACATGTGTACTCGGAATATATAAAAATCAAACACTAAAACGATGATAAAGACGGCAACTAACGCTTCAAATTCTGCTCTGGCAATTATTATATACCTACACAGGTTGATCAACTATCTTCAAAATAGACAAAATAAATAATTTATCAGAGAATGCGCCTTTTAAGGCACCACTTCTAAGAGTATATCTCTCCTTCCTCCTCCTCCTTTCTTCTCAGATTTCTAGATTGAGTTTTCACCTCATGATATTGAAAATAGATTACATCTATTACCTCATATGGAATTCTGCTCGCATCTCTGGACCGGTGCTCCCAAATACCAGCTTCTTCCTTTTGACCAAATTCAGCGAAGGGCTTGTCGAATTGTCAATCTCCAATGTCTTACTGATCGGCTTGATTCTCTATCGCTACGCAGAGACATTGCGTCTCTTTGCGTTTTTTACAAAATTTATTACGGAGAGTGTTCGGAAGAATTGTTTGGGTTGATCCCTCCTGCCTCTTTTCAACACCGTACGAGCCGAACGACCTCTAAATTTCACCAGCATCATCTTGATGGTTGGAGGTCTTCCACGGTCCGCTTCACAAGGCATTTTCTTTTGCGAACTAGCGAACTGTGGAATCGGCTCCCGGGGGGGGTCTTTCCTCAGAGATACGACCTCCAAATGTTTAAAAAGAGAGCCTACTCCTCCCTCAAAGGCCGGCAACGCACCCACTAAAAATGGGTGTCTATGGGCTGCGTAGACTGCCCTTTTTGGTCGTCCCGCAGCTCGTTTGCCCCCCTATTTTATAAAAAAAAAAAAAATTAAAAAAAACCAGTGTTGCACCTTGGTCTAAGATTTCTGTATCTGTTTTATGATATTTCTTTCTGAATAGACAAGTAGATGTACTGTTGTGTCTGACAACTATTAGGTCTAAGACATTTATAAAGACGGATTCGATCGAAAAGCCCAGTGGTCCATAGCCGGGATAGGTCGCTGAGCTAACACTGCTCATTGTTATGTCCTAAGATGGCGTATTACCAGATAATTAAAAATCTTATAATTGAATCATTCATTTTACAGAGTTGAGATATTATAAATACTTTTTTGTATAAAAAAAATACAATTATAATAAAATATATTCTACAATTTATAAAATTCTAATTATTAGAAACATTTATTAAAATTGTCATTTAAAAGCATGTTAAATAAGTCATTTATATCTTGTATTGACGAAGATAATTTCGCATTTAAAAAATTAATTACATTTCAATTCTAGTTTACACAAATAGGCAGAAATAATAACAGAATACATTATTCAAATCTCCCACGTAATTATGATTGTGAATACGAAGAAAATAGGATTAATATCTGTATGGAAAATTATGGTTATTGTTTTGTATTATTTCTATTGAAAACATTATTAGGTTGGCCATTTACCGTGGTTTTCCGTTGGGCTTATGTTTAGTAGAAATGTGTTGATATATATTCGAATGCTTTGCTTTCAAGATATATATTCGAATTATGTGCCTCTCTAATTTATATAGTTAATATAGAGATTGGTATAGTTTAAAAATTTTCTATTGCCATTACCTAGAGTCGTTTACGTAATTGTACAAGTTATGTTTTATACAATATTTGGATCTTCGATTTTGGAATAATTTCGGTGGCAATCACGCCAATGCGGCGCTGTTTAACTAAAAACTGATAATATTTACATTGTTAAAGATTTTGTGCATTGCTAGAATAGGTGACATCTGTTTTCCACCAGAACTTTACCAATGTTATAAGCGCAACCGAGTGAATATCTTATCTTATATTAAATATTCGTTAGCAAGTTATACCTTCGTCAAACTCATTTGTTAAGCTTTATTTCATGTACTTAATGCTAGCGTGAATATGACACGAGTAACAATTAAAATCACAAAAGACAATTACATAGCTACTTCTTATATACATATCAAGGGCTTTTTAGCGGAAAGCCTGGGCCTCTCGGTGTCTGTTGGTGTCCAGCCTCGAAATTCGGCAACCCGTCATCCCGGTGGTTGTGGCACACCCAGCACACCATGCATGCAAAAAGTAAGGCTTTTGCTTGTTTTGCCATAAAATATTTTATAATTTATTCTGTGAAAGACAAACATTGTCATTACTAAGAAGTTTCGCAATCAGTCGGAGACTGTCCAATAGCCTGGAGAATCTGATCATATTACATCGATAATGAGAACTTGTTCACGAACGATCGCCACTTATATTTTCCTTTCCTTTGTAACGATCAAAGTTCTGCAGCTCTATAGTGAACTAAGCACTTTATGTTTTATTGTGTACTCCTATTGTAGCTACAGTTTTACTTCAATTAAACAAGTAATGGTAAAATTCATTAAATCCAAAACATACTTCATATATAGCGTAACGAATAAATTAGATCTATGGTATGTCAAATACCGCTACATAGAAACGAATAATCGATTCCATAAAACTGTATTACGAGTATTACTAGTGTTTCAAATTAATTAAACGCAAATGTGCGCGAATTCTACTCTCCCTCGATCTATTTCTGTCGGGATATCAATCATCGATCAGCGATCAGTGCCTTCTAACCCGAAACCTCAATCAATAAAACATCTTGAGTATTTTTAACTAAATACTAAGAGACCTTAGCATTAGATATATGCTGTAGTTAAAGATTATTAGGTATCCTTTTGCTACTCACCTACTTGCCTATTAGATTAATAAATGATCATGAAACAGATACAGAAATCTGAGGCCCAGACCTAACAAGGTTGTAGCGTCACTGATTTTTTTTTTCAGTTTTCGTACAAAAATTGAAGTTTAAGCAACATTTTATTCACATCATAAATCTATATTTTTATGTAGGTTTATATAGGTTTTGGGTTAGCAAATACTGAGCGTTGGCAATGTCACGATTTTATTTCTAATTTCTTATACAAATATTAAATTTGTACCTTAAATATATAATTAATAGCCTTTAGATTGAGTTGAGTGAGCCTGAGTTTTAATATTAAATTTCTGTTGATATAATTATTTTACTTCGATAGTCAAAGAAGGTTTATAAGGAGCAATGATTAGTTCATAAAAAAAGACTTAACGAAAGGAAATGAGAAAGGGATTTGTACTAGTAAACCTGTATCTATATACCTAAAATTACATATTAACAAGCATATAGGTTTATGTTCGCGGTGAGGTCGTTTTACATGTCATTTCGTCGGTCAAGCTTCCTTCATTTCGGGACATGGGTCGTCCCCCACATGGCACTGACAAATTGCATATTAAATTCACCTAAGCTTAGAGTTAAATCTAGGAAATTATCTGTTTTTTTATTTTCTAATAAAACTTGTTTTATATCCCGTAATGGCTCGGAACATGGGGCGCCATAAATGTGTCGGATATCCTAAAAAACCTTCTATAAATAATCCAAAGGGATATTTTAGTATCGGCGTTAATTTAGCTATTTATCGTATGTATTTCGTATATCATATTTATCACCTTTGAGGCTTAAAGGTTTACATATATGATTTTAAAATAAAAGGTATCTATCCAAGAAACTTATATAAATACACAATGACACTTATATAACCTATCGAAACCGGCGCCGGCACTCACTTTAGTATTTCAAAGGAATTATCAATGCTAAATTGCTCTTAATTTAGCATTGAATCTGTAGCGACTGTCAACGGCGACTACAATATACGGCTACAATTACTGCGATGAATGACCCTGAATTGCGCTAACAAAGTTAATCCGTTAGGTACTTGGGGCTTCGAGCCGGCCTGTCAGTTATACTGGTAGAGAATTCTCCCTTCAGGGTGCAGGTCAACCGTTGGTAAACCGTTCTTCCTACAAAAATCCTATGTAGTATGTGATAATAAATAAATTATTAGAAGTCTACTTGTACGCTGAATGAAATTATTAGTTATAAAGGGTATTTCAACAAGAAGTTTGTTTTTCAATTGTGGCAACACCGAGAACGTGATAGTTTTGACATTTAGTTTTTGGCGGTATTCGTAGCAGGTGCTTTGGCAATTATTACAATGAATTCAATTTCGCTCGAAAATCGCATTAAAATAATTCAAATCCACTATAAAAATGGTGGTTCTGTTAAAGTTACATTTCGTAAAATTCGTGATATTTTCGGCCAGCATAATCGTCCTTCTGAGACCGCTGTTAAGAATTTGGTCGCGAAATTTGAGTCGACAGGCTCGGTACAAAATGTGCCAACACCACCACGTGTTCGACCGGGTCGTTCAACAGAAAACATCGCCGCCGTGAGCCACAGTGTTGAAGAAGATCAAAATTTGTCAATTTCACGACGTTCTCAACAATTGGGGTTATCCAAAAGCACAACATGGCGAATTTTGCGAAAGGATTTGGCTTTGAAGCCTTACAAGATTCAACTGGTGCAGGAATTAAAGCTGATCGACCATTCAAATCGCCGCAGATTCGCTCAGTTCATTCAGGAACAACCTGCTGGTTTTTCTGAAAAAATCATTTTTTCAGACGAAGCCCATTTTCATTTGTCAGGGTACGTCAACAAGCAAAATTGTCGCATTTGGGCTTCTGAAAATCCTAAAGCAATTATTGAGAAGGCTTTGCATACTCAACGTGTTACTGTGTGGTGCACTATGTGGTCTGGAGGCGTGATTGGGCCGTTTTTTTTCGAAGATGAGGCTGGAAATGCGGTAACAGTCAATGGATCACGGTATCGCGAGATGTTAACCACTAAATTTTGGCCTATTATTGATGACATGGATATCACTGAAATGTGGTTTCAACAGGACGGTGCCACATGTCACACAGCCAATGAAACGATCAATTTATTGCAAACCAAATTTCCCGAGCGCATAATTTCGCGAAATTCAGCTGTTAAGTGGCCAGCCAGATCGTGTGATTTAACACCACTGGATTATTTTTTGTGGGGCTATGTTAAAGACAGAGTCTATACGGAGCCAATCGAATCGATTGCAGCCTTAAAACTCAAAATCCGTGATGTCATTAACGAAATAGACCCTCCATTTTGCCAAAAAGTGATTAAAAATTTTGATGAAAGAATCAACATCTGTCAGCGTGGTCGTGGTGGACATTTGCCAGATATCATTTTTCATTCATAATTGCCAAACTTTTCTCTTTGTAATACAATAAAAATTTTATTCATTTTCCTCTAAATTCTTTGTTTTATTTTGTTTTAGAAAACAAAGTTCTTGTTGAAAAACCCTTTATAACTTTTGGGTAATAACTTATGTGGTCATAATTCCTAACCGTCATAACATTTTGTTACGGAAGCGAATAATCTGACATTAAGCCGTTATATCTTGGGGATACTGTTCACAGTGTACATAATTAATTATTATGATCTTAAGGCTGCAGGGAATTTGGAGGTTATACATTATGTATTTATATGAGATTAGAGATTACGTAATATATTATAGTCAAATTAGGATATATTACGAATTTTGTATCAGTCACTTTGATGCATGCATGTAAAATGGCGGAAATCATAGCTTAATTACGCCTCTATTTTTCTTACTTTTCTATTCTGTGACGTTAATCGTGCATCGCTATTTATATAAAAATCAGTAAATGCCTTATGGATTTGACATTAAACTTGTATGTTAACTCCAAAATGCATTAAACTCGCTTAAGCAGTCAGTTAAGGCTTATATAAAAAGCCTTATTGAATCCATGGTATTATGAAACATGTTCGTCATCGAAATTTTATAAAAAAAGTAAAATACTAAACGAGTGAAACCTCATTAAATTCAAACTCACAAAGTAAAATTCAGTTGCATTGAGGCAACGCTTTTAGATGAAACTTCTTGCATTTTATTGAAATTCAGCATATTATTGTGAAAGATTTATGAGTACAGTTATTGAATTTTAGTTCGATAACATACGGTTCGATTTCATACCCGGTAGATTTTATATGAAATAATATTTCCACTATCATCATTCAGATGTGATAGAACTAACGCCATTTTTGTGTCGACCTATTTATATTGAGACAAATGAAAATCATTTGCTTTGACGGTGTAAGTGTTATTATTTAATAAATAAACTTAAATGTAACTATTAATTCCTAATTATATGATTGAAATTCCCTAAAATATCAAACGAACAGCTTTATTTAAGTACCTAGATAACACTGCTAATGTTTAGAAAATGAAAAACGGCTTAATGTAGAAAGTTGCCAATAATTTTATTGTTTTCCGAAGTAATCTCCGTCCCTATCTAAAGACCACTGAGAAAAGCAGTAGGTCTTCCTCTATCATGCGTCGCACAGCACGTATCTTCAGCAGTCGCTGTTAAAGGACGTCCCTCTATAGGACTATCATTGAGATTGCTACGTCCACGCTTAAACTCGATAAACAAATTGTAAATAGTGGCACGAGATGTGGCTTCATTAAGAAATGCTAATCGCAGCCTATCATAGCTTTATTGTTGAGTAAGACCACAACGAAACTCATAATAAACCGAAAATTTTCTCGCGTTAGGTTCATTTTCACGTGTAACAAGAGTTTTAGATTTGCCGCCAATTCACAAAAAGAAATGACAAATGAATGCAATATACTACAATAGGCTACCAAAGAGTTCTGAAATTGATTTTCAAAAAAGTTTTCAACTGGCCAATTCTAAACATATTCAGTGTTACCCACGTATTAGGTAACAACAAGAAAAAATATAACATGTCCTAAAAATATGGATATTATTTACATGAATGTCTAATTTAAATACGTTGGTCAAGTTACATTTGAGTTCATTTTAACGTGTTTTAAGTTTATATGATATATATATATATATATCAAGTACTTTAATATACAGTTTCTTCTAAAATTATGATCACCTCAAAATTTTCACACAGAATTAATGTTAATGACTCGGTTGAGGCGGAAGTGAGTTAATACTATAATTAAATTAATTATATTTTATGCGCGACGTCACAATTTAATGGTAGGATATTATCATACGATATCGCATCGTATATAGTATGTATTATGAATTATCAAGATTGATTATTTTCAATGTGACAACTATATATAACTTTTTTGACAGATCTTTCAGAATTCACCCCATAAAAGTGTGAAATATGATCCCCATTTCTTTCTCTATACCTGTATATGATGGAGAAATAATTGTTTTAATACAATTATTTCACAATCGTTGTTTGTGATTCTACCTAGAAAGATATTAGAGTGAGTCATGGCCACGTGTAATCGGGGTCCCGAAGTAAACAAAAAGTTATGATTTGAAAAATGTTATATCGTATAACTTAATATTATCTTCAATACACTCAAAAAACAACTGTAAATAGTTTGTCTAACGCTAGGATTCATCAGTACCAATTATGATAAAGATACAGGAAGTAGATTTTTTCGAATTTCAATAAGAACTAGTAAAAAAAGTCAATTTTCTTATTAATTATTAACCTCATCTATCCCCTATTTGCGTTGGATCCACGACTTTTTGGCCACTCTGTATATCATAATCTATTCCTATGATAGCACATATTGAGTATGGACAGCCTAACTCTCAGATTTTAGTATTTGAACTGTCTAATATTCGTCTTTCACTTTCTGTGTTATTTTAGTGGTTTTCTTATTGTATAAATATTTAAGATTCCAGCGATCGCACAGAGCAAGATCGCCTTATAATTTTTGCCAATTTAATGACCTTCTTTGCAATACATACTAATATTTTATTTCAATTTAAAGTAACATTCGGGACTACCAATAGTCAGGTATTAAGTTGTGTTTTTATCTAGTTCTTCAATGTCCTGGATTTAAATTCTAACGAATTCGTACGTCTATACGTTTCAGATTAGAACAAAATATTGATCATAATACTATGGATCATATTGTAACAAACAGTAGTAGGTGTCGGAGACTTATCCCACGACGACCAAAGTCGTTTGAATTATGTATAAATTAAATTGACGTTTTTGACAACTTTACTTTTAAAGAAAAAAGCTTTTACCGGATTAAAGTTATGTATTATTATAAATTTACAATTATTTGACATAATTTTTTTTATGTCAATATTTTACATTAACATATGTTAATCAAAGACAAAACTTTACTTTTCCATGGTGTTTAGGAATTAATAATTTGTTGTGTTGTAAAAACATATTATAAAAAGAAAAAGCAATTAAAAGGAACAGTTCCTTTAATAACATTTATTCAACGATAAAACTTTTTTGTCATAACTTTTTTAACTGTACACAATATATAAAAAATTAAATCAACCGTTTTACTTAACATAGAAGCAATCAAAATAATTTAATTTTCACTAGATGCCTTTTACAAGCGCACTTATTTAACAACACTTAATTACTCAATATATATTTTGTATCTAGATTTTTATTACATTTAGTCACGCTTTTTAAAAACTCTCATAAGAAACAATATACGTACAGTAATTAACCTATTTTATTTACATTTTCCAACGATAAGTCACATTAGGTATAACAATTCGATACTTTTTTATATATATTACATATAGGTACAATGTACACATAGAACAAGGTCGCCTTTCTCATTTATTCAAGCATAATAAACTTTAGTTATACCATACTAATTTCCTCATTAACATATAAATTAACATAACAATTTTCTCATTAAAATTCAAACCAAACGTTTTTAAGTATTTTCCATTTTTCTTAACTGCCCGTCGTTTCTACATCATATTTTTACAAAAAAATAGATTTATTAACTTGTGATTTTGTTAACATTTATAATACTAATGTTTAATATTAAATAAATATATACACTTAAGCTAAGATTCAGAGAGATCTCATAAACTTCAACATTAGGAAGGATTTTCAAATAAAGAAACATATAATAACAAAAATGATACATAAAATAAACAATGGCGTTACGACTGTACCTGTTTAGTGATAATTTGGTTTTTTTTTGACACATGCCGTCGACTTTTTGGGTCTAAAGCATGTTTCCGGTTAGGTTTCAGGTTTCCGTGATAAGAGTTGCACGCTGAGACATTGCCGACATTGCTTGAAAACAAAAATGATTTCAAACCCTATCTTTAAATAAATGGTTTTATTTATGGTACAAAAACCAACAAAATAAAACTCCCCTCCATTAAAGATACATATCATTAGAAAGATACATCATACATTTTAAGAAATTTAACTAAAAGTAATTTATAAATACATATAAATATAATGAATAAATAAGAGTGTCAACACGTTGTATTATTCGTATAAACTGGTAAACTAAATTAATTAATAACAGAAATTTTGAGAGGTCGGAGTATGTTCACGCTTAGACTTTTCTCTAAATCCTAGACTCCATGTCGAGTCTCAATAAACATGAAAAACATTTTTTTTCTAAACAAGGACGCAATTTCAATACCTCTTCAGTTTAAACATTCACGTTCACTCGTATATACATATCACAGATATACCAGTTAGGGTCAAAATCCTATAAATCATGTGCATTGGGTTGTTTAGACCGGAGTCTAAACGAACGTGTCTCAGGTTAATCCCCCAATATTACAATTAACTTGATACATGTAAGTGGCTAGTTCTTCCCCGCTTAGCTCTTGATCGAATTCATGAAGGCTTGAGTTGGATATACTTCGAGGTGACGTGCAGGAATCGGATACCTCGTTACGTGGTTGTGGCCACACCCAAGTCCCATTTGGCGATTCGTTCACGATGGAGAGATTTCTTCGCTGCAATAAAAAGCTTTATTAGGCCTTATCTTATCAGAATGGGCAAATCTCAGACTTTTTTTTTGACGTTCGACGACATTAGTTCAGTTAACTTGAAATAACATAAAGGGAATTAAATGCATTTATCACAGTACAAAGCATGTCTTAAACCCAAAAAATCTATCGTATCAGGTTGACTTGTCAATAAGAAAATTTAAATTATACATATAAAAAAGGATTCCGCTTAAGGCGAAAAACCCATAAAGGGTTTTAGCGTCACTGGATTGGAATGTTTTAAAAGTCTTGGTCTATGGTTCCTTCGCTTATTTTTATCCTTCGGTTATAAACTTTGTACTAGATCCAGGCATTAAATTCATCACCTCGACAAATGTTTTCACTTCGTAATAATTTTTACATAACAGGAATGGTTATAAAATAGAAGAGTCGTTGAATACCTACTTATATAAATTTGTGCTTGTACCTTGCACGAAATTCCTATGCTGAAATAAAACTGCGTTGACTAGAAAATTTTCTAGACCGACATGCCTGGCGAGTATCTTAGCAATAAAACCTAGAAAATATAGCAGTAGTAGTAAGCGAGGGCCATAACGATACGGTACATTGCACAGTATAGGTTTACCGGGAACTTTTAATTAAACCGCTTTATTGGTAAGATAACTAAGGAATTACATTTGTATAGGATCTTTTGTAGAATAATATAGATATAATAGAATTTATCCCAAATTATACCATAACGTCCTCGTAATGAAAAATTTTAATTTTATTAACGGATAAAACAGGTCTTTCGTACACCGAGTCGTCCTTTAGACCTACCTAATTAAAAATTATTGATATGACTATTGTTTACCTATGTAATTGGAGATTCTATAACCAGCATTAACATATCTAATTATCTATAAATTTGCGTGCAATTCGAAATTCAAATACTTTTATCTAATAAAGATCTGTACCTCAGTTTTAAAACATAACTCGATTAAAAACTTTTTGACGAATATAACGCCATTTATTATATGTTTTAAAAAACTTGATGTTTCGATTAGTTTGCAGCAATTATGGTTTGCGAAAACCGCTTCACCTAGTTAAGAGATAGTGCAACGGCGATTGATATTGCAATATGTCGCTGGATTAAAAAAATACAAATTGTTACCTTTACACTTTTTCGCTACTATGATTGAAATATAATTATTTATTATTAATTATAAACGTTTACATCTGTTAAAGAGGTATTTAAGAAATAACTCGCATAAACCAAACAATATTAGTCCGCATTTTAGGTTGCGATGTACGGTACTTATCTAAATGAATAATGTATCTTTAAATAAACGCTACGTGTGACTTGTTACGTAGCAAAATATTTTTCCGAATGAAGAATAAAATATACATTTTTGGAAAGGAAATTCCCATTGCGCGTTAAGAAAAACGACGAAACGTAAGACGGATTTATGACAGCGATGGTAGGTACAAAGTTGTTAAAGACTATTTTAAGATTAAAAATTATGGCAATATGATGACACATTAGGGATTCTATTCGCTTAATACGAATAACATATGTACGACTATATCATTACTCAAAAATATTAGTAGAATAAATAACCAAGGGTGATTATTACTTACTATATTTACAAATTTAGCAGTTAGAATTTATAGCTTGTTTTAATAATTCCTTAAAAATAGAATTTTTATAAAAGGCAGAATAAATAGACTTTCTTGAATGCAACCTAAATTTGTAAACATTAAATTTTCTACCTTTCCTCTGTAGTCTTTGAACCCATATTGTACATTGATTTTGGACAAATTGCGGAAAAAAGTATGTGACAAACATAAATTCAACCAAGATCCTACCATGTGACTTTATTGCCGATAACGAAAACCTCATTCCAAGGCAATGATTTATATTCCTTACTTTACGCAGTTAAGGATAACGCAGAAAACTCGTGAAAAGTTGATCGTATCATTTGAAACAAATGAAATCAGTTTATCGTATATCCTGCAAATAAAAACATACTAAGCACGCACGTATGTCAAGTATATTGTTTTATACATGTAAGACTTCATATTGATGTGATGTCTTTGTAAACAGTCTTTATAACTTGAGTGTATAGCCCTACTGAGTGTAAAACCAAGTAGTTTTGATGGAAAACTAACTTTTGTTTTGAGTTGAAAGAAAGGTTTAAAACGAAATAAATAACCGTGTGTGGCCTACTTATACAGAAACTTGGTAGTTGCTAATTGCCTTATTATATGTGTGGATATGAAAATATAGTAAATTACAAAACTACATTTAAAATATACGACGCATTCAATACACCGTGTTTATTTTTTACTAATAAACACAGAAACAATTGGTACTTACTGCATTATTAGAATAACATAAAAATCAACTCATTGCAATAAATACTGAATACAATACTCAATTATGAAATTCTTATATATTTTCCATTGGTTTGTCGATGTTTGAATATAAGAAAGATTTAAGTAAAACTTTAAATACTATGTACTAGTAAAAACTTTAAATAGGATTTATGTTGAATACGATTTAGTTCATTAAAATATACCTTACAACCAAAATACCAACGTTACTGGCTTATATAACGTTATAAAGGTTATTAAAACAAACACTGCAAAGTGAAAACATTTGCTATAAACATACATATTACAAGAAGTAAAAAAAGCCATGCTTACATCGAAGTTGAGCTGAAAAGAACTCATCTAATATAGAAAATAATTCATCAAAAACAACAGCAATTAACATGCATTAGATAGATAATAAGTTACCGTCCCCTTTATTATAAAAGTTTTGGTCTAACCTCACCTGTGTTCTTGAGGCCGGTTCACAGATATGTGTAGTTGCTGTGGAGAGGCGGCGTAACAGTTTTGGATGTGATTTTAACCTCTGGGTGGCTGCAGCACGCTGCCGTGATGCCAACAGCGCGCTATAGGTTCGGCCTAAGCGTGGGACGTCACTTCGACTACACCATACCGCCAGGGTCAACTAGGGAGAATGGAAAATATTTTCTATTAATTATTCTGAGGTCGGAGGTTCGATCCCCGGCTGTGCACTGAGGTCGTTGGTTCGATCTCCGGCTGTGCACCAATGGACTTTCTTTCTATGTGCGCATTTAACATTTGCTCGAACGGTGAAGGAAAACGTCGTGAAACCGACATGTCTTAGACCCAAAAAGTCGACGGCGTGTATCAGGCACTGGAGGATAATCACCTACTTGCCTATTAGATTTAAAAATGATCATGACACTGATTCAGAAATCTGAGGCCAAGACCTAAAGAGGTTGTAACGCCACTGATTTATTTATTTTTATTATTAGAGATGATAATTAATGCACAAGAAATGCATCTGTGATGATTTGTGCCGGTCTGTCAAAAGGTTTATCATTTAAGATCCATTGCACTGTTACAAAAGCAGCGCAGCCGTGTAGGTTTTGCATAATATAGAAATAAATAGTAACTAAAAAATTGTCCTTTACGCATGTAGGGACCATAATTACCTTTACTAGCACTTTATAAATATTAAGGTAATACATTTTTTGTTATTCATTGTTCTAAGAACATAGAAGTTTACACTTTTAACTTCTTACATTATTAATTGAATAGATAAGATCTTTGTTTATAATTTATATTTGGGGGTAAATTTACATTGGCCTTGGATATTACAGATATATTTTCTCATTATTAAAAATGTTAATAAACCTGAATGATCCGATAGTTATACATTACAAGTACTTTATTAAGCCCACTATTCATTTGCATATTTCGAAGGGAAATAATAAATTAAATAAACTTTATAAATCGACTTTACATACTTATTAATTAATCTCTGTTTTTATATTCGTTTTATTGCATTGAATAAACTCGCTAGGACAGTATAAATATCTTGGACATTGTCATATTTTACTAGTAGATCTATACATTTGAACCCTGGCTGGGTACCTATACAGGAGCTGATTGTATTATTAGTTAAATAATCTAGATGAATAATTTTTTTCAATGTATTTCTAATTAATATTTTTAATTCATCAGATGATGATAAACTCCATCCAATCAAATCCAAACTTCAGACCGTTTGTCGTGCCTTTTGAATATGTAAATGAATATGTCTACATAAGAAATTTGATAGCTAATATAAAGAATGCATGGGCAAAGAACTGGACCGTAGAGTTACAAATACTTAAAAAGATATTGGTCACTGTCAGAAATAATGAAAAACAGAAACTTGAAAATGTTTTACAAGAGAAAAGTATTTGATGTTTGACGCATGTCAAACCTGGTCACTCATTGATAAACAAGAAAACAACCTAAGAGCTTGTTCTAGGTCTTAAATTGAAAGATAGAGTAAAACTAGAAGAAATAAAGGACATGACAAAGTTTAGAAATGCTGTTACTTCTAGTAAAAGATTGAAATGGAAATGGATAGGACACATTATGAGAGAAGATAAAGATAAATGGACGAAGAAAGTGACGGAATGGCTTCCTCGTTATGACAAAAGAATACCAGGAAGACAAAAAAAAGATGCGAAGAGTAGCTGGCCCTATGTGGATACGTAAAGCTAGAAACAGAGAAGAGTGGAAGCCTTTAGAGGAGGCCTATGTCCAAGGACAAGCTGTAGAACACAACCAACCGGCTTGCCGATTAATTATTAGTATTTTTATTTTTAGTGTTAATTTTTTGTATTTCACATTTGTATGTACTAGTAGGCATAATTAATTACAGCAATAAAGGCTTTTATTATTATTATTATTATTATTATAATTATTAGTATTATTATTATTATTATTATTATTATTATCCACAATTGACAATTCCCTCGATACATCCAACAATCATTAATAGTAACATAAATTTGTAATTATTTTAGACAGATAGAAAAACTCGTTTAACATATCTTTTTAACACTCACAGAATATTTAAATATATATATAAAAATATATATTTTATTAAGTAAGCGAACGTAAGCAATAGCTTAGGTACGTTTGTATGTAGGCTATAACTTACGAAAAAATATTACATAATCTCTCTATAACTCTCTTATACCGTATCTCGGTTGTCCGGTGGCGGAATGACCCGATAAATTACACCACAGCGTGTTTGGATTCCGATAAACGCTTCAAAATAAATTGTTTGCTTAAAAAACCACAAATAGTTAAGCAAATATAAAATAATATGTGACCTTGGGCTTAACTCACATCAAACTTATTTTAGAGATGTAAAACTTTATGCTTAACTGCAGTCAACAGTTAACACACTCAATAATATGTTATAACAGAAGAAATACTTATTATGGGTTTAAATAAATAAATTTAATTGCACAATATTATTTGGACTTCAGTGCACTCACACAACGCAAAGTAAATTCGTAAAGGTATTTGAAATATCAAATTATCATATCAAAATATCAGGTATCAAATACTGTACAATATTAATAATTACTTCTGGTTACCAATTATAAAGGGCCCTCTAATGAATATATTAATGATTATTCGAACCTTTTTGTTTTAATAATAAAACGAAAGGGTTTTCATTTTTTTTGTATTGTAAATATTAATCTGTGAGATGTGCTAGCTGTAAGTATAGAAGTAGAAAACTAAAGATAATCCTATATTTTTGTTACTAATTAATTTAGCACAGTATTAATTTTTACATATATTGTTAATGGAAATTTACTGAAGATATTTTTAGAAATATGAAATCGTTGTGTACACGATTTTTTATTCCTAATTGCAAAAAGCGAAAGCTTAATTTAAAGTTTAGGCAAAGTATACCTGGAACCATTATTCAAAGTTAAGGTCAAAGCTTAACCCGGAGGACTACTTAACTTTTATTGATTTATTTAAATAAGGGACTTGGGGATCAGCTTTGCAATTTTACCTTATCAAAGAATATAAAAAACTTTGATATTCTAGTAAACTTTATAGTTTTTAATATATTGACAATACTATTTAAATTTTGCTAATACCCATATTAAACTCGTGAAACGTAAGAAGAACGGCACTTTAATCCAATTTAAGATTTGGATAGATAATCTGTCGCTTTATGTTTCTGGGACGTGGTATTTCAGAAAGCTTTATGGTCTATTCAAGGTGAGAGGTGCGTTTATGTGGAATATACTGCGGAATTACGAGCGACCTCTGACCGCTGTAGAAGTGCTACGGTGGAATGTGTACGTCTGTTTTTTATTGGTTGGTCATTTTGTTAAATTTTAATTAGGTTGGTTTAGTTTTCGCGGTTCTAATATTTTGATACAACGTCAATATTAAAACATAATAGCTCTTAATCGCAACGCTACTGCCCCTTGATCGTCGTCAATCGTTATAATTGTGAATTCTTTTGACTAGATAAAAGAACAACCCCTTATAATCTTTAATCGAGATATGTTTTACAGATACGTTTGATAAAAGTTTAGTATGGTGTAACGGTTGCAGTTCCATATAATTTCATTGTAAAAGCTGTGCGAAAAAAGTTCGGCGTTAAAAAAAGTAACCAAAATCATTGAAAATATTTGAAGAAATTTGCCTATAGCTAACGAAGGACCCAACACGTCTGTGTGTGCATATCGCACTACTATGTTTTTAAAAAAAATTTACGCCATGGCTATCAAACTATTTAATCATCTTCCTAGAAATTATAGATCACTACCGTGTCAGCTACATCGTCTCGCCATCATAGGCAACAATTCCGGTTTCCCTTCTTTATTCACTGGATAACTTATGTTAAATAGTATAAAGATTTTTCAGAAAAAGCTATCAATAACAAACAACGAAGAAGTTTATTTTTTGAGGGAGACACTGGAATTTTAATATTGGAAATTTTTTGTCCAAGTATGGGCACTGTAACGGAATTTCTTGAAAAATATTTATATATTAAACTTCTAAACAGCTAATTTTGATTTTTCTTGTGTGGGTTCAAGTGGATTCAAGAATAGTTTTAAATTCAATTAGACATCCGCCAGTATATTGTAAAAATTTAACTATAATATGTTTTGTTTCATTTAAATTGAATGTGAATTTGATTATTAGGTAATTTTACGTTATAAAAGTAATATTACAGAACACATAATCGCCAAACAGTTCGCTCTAAATTCGTGCTAATATTAATTAATACATTAATACATTCACTTCCGTAAACGGTAACCAGCTTAAACTCGACACATAGTAATTTACTATGTTTTATGAAGAGTATATCGAATTAAATACATAGGTAACGAATTTAAAATAAAAATACGTGTAAATGTATTATTAACTATAATATTTCATTATAAGTAACGTTAAAACGTAAAATATTGACAGAATAAAAATTTAAGAAAGGAAGTTATTCAATACTAAACATGTGCAAGTGAGTCACGCAATTAATAGATTTCAATACATGTCGCGTTACCTCAAGAGGATTTTAGAAAAATCGTATTATCAAGGGGGTAACATTGTACCATTACGTCTGTTAACTTTTTATATACCAAAAACAAACTGTTTACAAATAATGAACCACAGAAAAAGTATAACATTAATTATATTGCCCTTTAATTAACATTCAATATATTGTAACATAATTGATTGGTTGTTTTTAAATAAATTCTTTTGGCGAAAGAGAATTATAAATTAACTTTAACGATTAACTTCATATAAATAATTGCAAAATATCTAGTGGAAAACCTTTTAACTTCAAATAATTTATACATTTCCTCATTTTATAATGTAAGCTTAAGAAAGTGAAGTTACTTAAATTAGATTTAAAAGAAACCTAGAACTAACACCACAGCGTAAAGCTAATACAAATCTCAACAACGTGATCTGCACTTAAGAGCGCCCGTCCCCGTCCGACGAACGGCAACGCGAGCGTGGCCAAAAAGCTTGTTGTTTCATCCACATGGCTAACTAGCAAGTGAGAACGCGAATTTGCGCGAACATTGAAAGAAAAATAGTGTGCGGAAATTTCATAAAACTTGTTTCAAGAAATACGTGGTTTTTCGTAAACCTTACAAGATTATGAAAAAAGTTTTACATTTAAAATCTCCATTACATTTGCAAGGTTTCTATGCAAATATTTCTTTCCGGTTATAATTAATGAGTACATTATAAACGCATAAACTTCATATAAAATTTGTGCAAAAAGGCAGATTTTTGGAGGTTTGTACTAAATTTGTTTCTTAAAATTTTGATTTCGCGTTTTAATAGAAACTTAGATATAGTGCACAAGGTGCCTATTTGTTCAAAACTTTAAAAGAAATATCTGTTACAACGCCATAATCATGCACGAGCGTTTGTATGAAAAGATAGACGGGTTGGCCGCTCTTAATGAAGGTTTCTAGAAAGATCCACAAAGATGTACCTTTTTATTTGAAATAAGTTACATTATGCTTACTTTGTATTTAATATGTTAAGCCAAAATAATGAAAAGGTGTATACCAGAAAAACATCTGAAAACAGTTGATGACCTAGATGACTAGTAAGAAAATAATGAGTAGGAAAACAACAAGAAATCTGCGCCAAGAATGTAGTAATGTTATTTGCGTTTTTTTTGTTCTTTCTGACTTAAATAATCGGTCCAGTCAATATAAACTTCTTTCGCCTTTACATTATGTAATATAATAATTATAATCCCAGGTTAACGAGTCTTACCTTGAAAGCATTTCGGAACTTGTTTGACATAATATTGTAGAGTATAGGATTAATAGCAGTTGACAGGAAGTACAAGACTCCTGACAGGTACGTGAGCACTATGTACACCTGAAAAAGACAAAGTTATATAGGCTAATTTCATATAAAGTCCAAATTTCATTTTTTTCAGCATGTACTGCGTCAAACATAATGTCAAAAGCTTACTGTAACAAAATTAACGGAAACGGGATTTTTACTTTCATGAAAATATTGCTACCGAATTTAAGGATTTTAATACGGTAGCAAGCTTTTCTGAACTTGATATGCGCTTTACGGCTATCGAAATTATTTAGTAAAATTCGCGAAGGCAAACAATCTTGGAAACTTGGTAGGGAATAAAAACAAACACACAGCACAGCTACTTTAATTGAAGTAAATTTCTCTAATAAATCTGTAGCAGAATACCAAAGTTAAGGTTTCGTTCCATTCATAAATCATAGTCGATATCGTCCCATCTGACCCAAAAGGACGGTATCTGTCCCAATGATAGAGTATCACTAAATAAATTAGAGTATTATCACTAAATAAATTCAAAGCCCTCGTTAAACGAAAATTAATCAACAAAGCTTTTTATCAATTTGAGGACTACTTAAATGATCCTAATCCTTGGGATTATATTGCTCCAGTTCAAACAATTTGTATGACAATACTTGGCGATTAAAAAGAGTGGCGGAAAGTTTCTTGCCAGTTCTTCTTACCCGCTCTACGCCCTTGACTTGCGAACTGGTAAATGTAAAGTTACGATTAATTTAACTTGACTATTCAAAAGTGTACTTGGTTACCCACTTGAATAAAGATAGTTTGAGTTTGAATGGTTTGGTTTAATTTATAGTATTAGACGAAAGAAAGCTTCTAAGCACAGTTCTGTAACTTACCATATAAAATGTAGCGCTGGGGTGTTCCAAGTTTTTACCATAAATGGCTAGGATTCGTTGAACGTGAAATGGAGCCCAGCACAGGAAAAACGACAGTGCCACAGCCACTGAAATAAGACTTCACAATTGTAAAACATCAAAACACATTTGACGGAAACTTCAAGTGAAACTAATTCTTCTAGCCAACACTCGATCATATACCAATTTATACACTTTCGTTTTAATCACATATTTAAATGTCTTTAGAATGTTTCCCTTGGCTATAAATGTCTAGCATATTGTGAACCTAACTACTAACCTACATAATGTACGTTGTGTAAATACGAAGTTTTTTTTTATAATGCAAGGCTATATGTAACACGCATTTTCTTAAAAGTACAAGGATAAATAAAATACCTTCTTTTCCCATACAAACTAATTGAGGTAAATTTAGTCGATAAACCTTTGCAAATTCATTCTTATACTGGACGACGGTTAAAAATGGCAACGTTGCGCATTGACGTGCTGGTTCGGTAGGAATTAAAGAATACCTACATTCTTCAGCTACCTCGAGGCCTACCATGAGCTGAAATACTTGAGTTACTGAAGAGTTAAGGTCCCTAAATTTAACAGCATTTTTTCGTACCATTCCGATAAACTGAAACGTATTGGAATCACAAGACCGAACAAAAGAACAATAACTTTTTTTTAGTTTCTATGTTTTGAATAATTAAAATGTTAACTTTGCTTCGACAGATAATTCTAATAATAATAAACAAAATCTATTTTTTTTAAATGAATTAATCAATAAGCTATTATTTGTTTATTATTTACAGTAATTAAATAAAAAAAACTATTCTTTTGATATATTTTAAAAGTAACGTACGTTTTCTGATGCTATGATTTCCGTCCAATTTAAATAAGAGCTATCAAAATCTTGGGGTTACAAAACATCAGTTTTATAAGCATAGGTTTACAAATTCTTTAACTTATAAATATGATGGGGTAAGTTTTGTTCAAAATGATGTTTTCCAAAAATAAATACCTATATCGAAGTGAATTCGTAGTATAAAATCCTTCGCAAAAGATATATCTTTATAAGTTACTTTAATATAAATGATTGATATATTGTTATAATGTTTTATTTATATCTTTAAGACAATAATGTCCCTTTTTAAGAAAGTGGAGATTCTGACACTCCCCTGCTGCTTGGCCACTCGGTCACAAATCTGCCAGATTGCGTGGCTGATAGGCTAGGATGTAGGGGTCCCTTTAAAAAAAAAAATAAAAAAAAAACTCCTTTTAATTATACAAATTTAGTTTATACTTTAACTAATACATATAATATAAACAATTATATTTTTAATAAATAATACAAATAATGAAAATATTATGGAAAAGTTTAATTATAATCAATATTACTAATATAGCATTCTTTTTATTGTAAAATGAAGAAGCAGGTGGCGGCTATTTTTACCTTTAATAAAAATTACTAGAGAAGGTTTAGGTATGTAATTAATTATGCTATATTTTAATACACGGAATAATTGTTGAAGGAGTCGTACGATACTTATACACGGAAAAATACACGAAAAAAAGACGTAGGCGGAAGCTGGTTTAAAATAAAATGATGTTTTAAGGAATAATGTTTTATTGTTTTTGTTATACTATCTATCTACGTAGCTAATTAATTTGTTGAATATTATTAAACATAATTGTGCAATTGTGTGTTTGGGTAGGTACACTAAAATTTTAACGAATCAAATTCGTTGATTTATAGTAAATTATAAACTCGATATCTTCTAAGTATGTAGAACAGGTATTGCCTTCTTGCTTAAGACTCTCCGTCGATTTTTTTATAATTTCTTCATAATCACACTTCTTAAAATCAAAATTGACCCAAATATAAAAATGATAAAGTTTTAACTACATTAGACATAGTACGTCCTGTTATTTTTACTTTATGAACTATTTTTAATTTAAATATTGAATGTTATATGTTCTAAAGTATTATTTGGACATTTCTATACAAAAAAGATGAACAAAAAGTAACTTTATTAGAATCGCTTATTCTGTCATAGTTTGAAGGCGAAACAGTCAAATTTCGGTTCAGTCATGGTGCGAATTTTCATACAAATTTAATGGCGAAATCTGTTTATCGCTATGGTCACGTGGAAACATAAACGGGCTGATTTTTTTCGATGTCATGGTATGAAGAAGAAGTGCATCTCAGTTGTAGGTTGTTAATAGGCTTGCATTAAGAGCTCATGATAGGCCGATAGGACGTAAATATTATCGCTAATAACAAATTCATAACAAATTCAAATTACTAGGATACGATTGTTAATAAATGCCAATATGTGCCGTGTGTGTCCTATCAAAATTAAATTTTGTAGCAATCTACATTTTAATTTCATAACTGTACAATGCAAATATGGATGAGATTATCCATACTTTACTAAATTGTGTTTTTATAAATCAATTGATATCAAATAAATTACATTTTAGATTGTACGTATAATATTGTACTGTATTGATAAAACAAATTACAGTTGACACGTGCCGTTCAAACGCGATCTTCAATTGTTTGGTTTGTATTCTGAATCTAGGGAAATTGGATACCTATGACAGAAATTGTGATCACGGAGACAGATTTAACGCCTTTAATAGGGAGTCGACATTTGTTGCTAGATCTTAAAAGGGAAAAATTTCCTTTTTCATATCTTTGTAATGACTAAACTAAAAACTTCCGCATTTTAAAAATTCAGCTAGATAACGCTATATTTTTTTTCTATAAAAAAAATCGGAATAATCTGACGATTAGAGATCACTCTCTACAGACTATTGTCCAAATTTTGTTTATATTCCTAATACGCTCACATGCTAAACATAAACTCTACGGAAAATCTCGCAAAAGGTCCACCATAATAAAAAGACGGTTAAATAAAGCACATTACTTATCTAATGTCACAAAATATTTTTTAAATGTATAGGTTAAGAGAGGTTGAGAGAAGGTTTGCTTGGTGGATAGAAACTCACTAAAGAATTTTAATGTTTTCCTGCAACTTCCAAACTCCGAACAAACGAACATCGAACGAAAAAACGAACGTAATTCGATTTAAAAATTTCTCCATCGATGATTTAGAAAGTTTTTCGATTTAATACATTGGTATTTTTTTTTTTTTTGTCTATAAATTAGAAAAAAATCTTAAAAAGCCTACTGTTGTGATGTTAATTATTTCGACTATGTGTTTGCGTGTTGTTCCCACGAGAATGTAAGTGCGTGCTCCTATTTCACCATGCCTCCTGCTGATAGGGGACAAGTCTTTGTTTTTAATTTATGTTATTATTATTAATTACTTAAAATGTCATGTGGAACATGGTGTAATGGTTGCAGCTCCTTACAAACGTTGTGTAAAAAAAAAACATGGCGATTAAAAAGAGTGGCGGAGAGTTTATTGCCAGTTCTTCTCTTCCGTTCTACGCCCTTGATTTGAGAACTGGCAGTAAATGTAAAATTAGAAGCATTAATATTTATTTCTTTAATGAAGAATCACAAGTGTACATTGTGTTACCTACGTGAATAAATGATTTTTGAATTGAATTTGAATTGAATTGAATACTTTAACGTACACCAAACATATATTGAATAACCCACGCTAGCTGGCAGGCATCTTGAAGTAATAAACCAACCTTAAAGTAGTTTTAAAAGCAATCGGCAAAGTCAATTACTAGCGACATATAACTTGTATGGAAACAGATAGTTCAAAAGATCTAAGTATAGTAGCAGGAAATAAACTATATGTAAATATTATTATTCATGCTCTAGACCCTGTCACTATTATTAAAAGCCGCATTAATGTATTACATTCAAAGACATAGATAAATGTACATACAGAGGAAACCGTTATATGATAATATGTAACTCAAAATGATTGAATTCTAAACGCCGCAAGCTTGTTATCGTAGCCATATCAGATAGCCCGCTGGTGTAGTGCATAGTCATATATCTTCACTTCTGTCTGTTACAGTTTATCTTTATATGCCAGACTGAATTTGTGTAGTCTACGCTCTACGAATTTCTATATAGTTTTTTCAAATTTCACTGTTATATGCAATACAGATGAATACTTTGATTAAAACGATGCAATTAGCCATTTATTAATTATAATAATTAGTAGTGCAGTAGTTTTTCAGTTCATCCCGAACAGAGTAACTCGGCGGAGAACCAAAAGAAACTTTACATCTTTATAATATTTAAAGTCATTTAAAAACATAAATTGTATAAAATGCTATTATTTTGCTTATGACAGAAACGTGCCATGCCAGTTTTATCTGGTCTCCATATTACCTATATAAAAGCTGTCGAAAATAAACAAAATCAATAGTATCAATGTTTTGATAGTTATGCGGATTCTTGCAAATATTTTAATTTAGACTTATTAGAATGTTGACGGAGTCAGCAAAACTTATTATTTTTGCACGATATTCTTAATGGGCGGATTCCCCTATTTGCTGTCGTTAATTTCTCTAGGAATCCCTCCACCGTATGCGACTAGATACAATTGTTCCATGTGCCTCGTACGAACACGAATTTTCTACATAATTCGCCACTCTTTCGGGTTTTATCTAACTATGACACTAATTATGAGGATGTTGTATTTTACACCTCACCAAAGAGTGATGTGAGGCAATATTTGAAGAGGCTTTAACTTTGCTTGTCATTAAAAATTTAGTTTTTCTTTGAAATATTAAGTATTATTTGTCGTTTGTTTAATATTAAATTTCAGTTTTCTTTTATTTAATTTTTTTTGTTTTCTGTTTCATATATATTGTTTAAGTGTTTTGTTTTATAATATGTATGTCAGCTGTAAGATTACTAATAAATAAATTAAGAAAAAAAAAAAAAATATTCGTATAGATTAAATTTTATTATTTCTCCATTACAGAAGATTTAACGTACAACACTGAGTGTCGTTATCTCAGTAATTTTCACATCGTCCAAGTTATACGACGAAATAGAAATTTTCCTCGCTGGTAAAGGAAGCACAATTCGAACAATTAATGATGTTGACTCTAACAACAGCTGTTCATATTGCATGTTACCCGAGTCTAACGTTAGGTTGTTATGACCAAGCTGTCATATTGAAATTATGGCCGTGTTATTAATAACGTTCGATTTTATTTACTAATAAACCTGACTAAGCCGTGTTGGTGTGATACGTTAGTAAAACTGTTTACAGAAAAAACTAACGACAGTTCAACTAAAAGAAGCGATATACACGATTCTATAACTGTTTAATTGTGTGTGTGAGTGACTTCTATTTCATTCTAAATACCTCAGTGTTGCTAAAGTTTACCATACAATTCAAGAAGACAGGACGTAAAAATAGACTAATAGAGCTTCTTTGTAAACTTATATGATAGACTATCCTAATTGCAACTATGTGTATTACAATCGTAACGTTTATTCTAATTTAGACAATAAAGACCATCAAACGACCCCAAACGGTCCGTGTTTTCACCTTAAGCATTTAAGTCTCTACTTTATAAATTCAACTATTATGTTATATAATATATGATTTTACTGAACATAATGTCCACTTTGTTCCAAGAAATATGGTCATTACACGTACCTAAATATCATTTGAGCGGCAGCGCGTCGTGAAACATAATATTGGCGCATTTATCAATCTAAAATTTAATTAATTTAATATAAACTGAGTTCTAAACTTCACATCTTCTTTAGTATTCAGTGTTAGTTTTGTAAATAATAATGATATACATATATCAATGAAATACAAATCTAAAAATAACTTTACCCTAAAACGTTTGATGGTATCGCATTATATTTTTTCCGTATGTTGTGACTATGTAAAGCTTTCATTGTGAGATTTTCTTCAAAGGACCTACGTTTTCTTTTGATGTGATCAACGTGTTTGTGAAGAAGTAAAATATTCACGGATGTTTTTTTTTATTTTCTACGTGAAATTAAAGTGTTTAACTACTAACTTTGTTATGAATTAGAAATTTTACGTTTTTATAAAAAAATCTATGCGCCCTGGTTAAATTTATATGTAAGTGAATACTTTGCCTTTCATCCTTCAACAATTGTTTATTTATCAGATTTCTCATTATTTTAACCCTTAAAAATAGTAAACCTCTCTCACTGGTGTAGTTTCTATATCTGGTGGCTTTCTATTTCATGGTTTTGGAAACCAAACAAATCTGGTTTTACTCATTAAAGTAATTATTGAAATTATATTAAAATTCTGCAAATCCGCATTATAATTCTTATTCTTATTTTACAATGTTTTATGTCTGTTAACAAATATTGATCAAAATCAAGATCTCTGTACCTTCTTCCTTATATTATATACACACCATATTATATATACACCATAATACAAAAATGTTGTTGCTATGCTATAACGACAAATTAGCATACTAACAACAAAAAGTTCAAGTTAGGGTCTTCATTCTTTTAAATAAGAATAAGCAAAGTGATTAAATTAATCGACCATAATGAAGTAATGGATTTGAGTGGCTTTAAACAAAGGATAATTCGTGAAACTTTTTGCGTGTGTTTCTTAGCCTTCTGAAAACCATTTAAGCTGAGCATTCATTTGAAGTTGACAAGAAGATGTCATAATTAGTAGTCAGAAGAAAGTAATGAATAAGAGATATTGTGTTTATACTTAAGCATTGTCTCACTTATGAAACTAATAAATAAAGTCTAAACGATAGAAAACTTAATTCATTTGATCTTGTATTAATATTAGTTTATATCTAATAATATTACCATGGTTTATTGCCATGTCTTGTTTTATCTTTAGAGAAATAGATAGATAGAGTAGGTACCCACGAATATAGATATCTCTCGCTGTTACAAACCTTTTCTAAGCCTATAATAACGCAAGCAATAGTTTCTTTATCTCCGTAAAATATTTTCGTTTTATTATACGTTTGCACTTCCGTAAGCGATCGGGCACAGTAGAAACTAATTTCTGCATCTGTTTGTAATCGTAATTACACATTTATTTACATCGAAAACATACGACAATAATATTCATAAAATAAATAATATTTAGTAATTTTCTCAAAATTCTACTTAGCTATTGAGGGCGTTGTTAAATAAAATTAACATATGATTACTTGCCATACCATAACGTTATTACCATGTCTTATCTGTCTCATTGAAATTTGAATAAATTACACCAAATTTCTTTAGCTAACTAATCAAGAGCGTTGAACCAGGACAGGTTAATTATAACCCATGAGCGTTTAAAGTGAATTTGAGTAAATGAAGCTAGAATCGTATAGCAATATATTATAGTAACTCTTTGATTCACGCGAGTACTACATACTTAAATATATATTTTTTTAATTATAATATACTCAAATGTATTAATTTTAATGAATAATTCCGGATTCATAACAAAATATGGTTGTAACAAAACTTATCTAACGCTAGTCACGGCACTAGTTACAAAAATTAATAAATATTGAAATATGTTTTAAGAATAGTCCCAATGTTAATTAAACAAAAGATTGTGTGAGATCGTAAGTGTCAGTCAACCCCCATCCTAGTGGGATGCTGTTGCTTTAGGGCTTCAGCTTCAGCCAAATGGGCAGGCACGACCGGGGCAGTACCACTGTCTCACAGAAAACCAGCGTGAAGTGATGCAATAAATTCATCTTATTGTACTCGCGTTCAAACAGAGTCTGCGCTGTCAGCCTTAGTTTTTGCCAAATCGACTGGCATAATTTTAATGTATTTTCTGAATTTATTTCTTATATAATTAATCAAAATACTTATTCATGTGAGATGAATAATATTTTGTATTTTGATTTGTGAAGATATTGCGTTTCATATTTAGAAAATATGTTTGATTATTAAAATACGAACGTAGATGTTTGAAATGTATATTGTTTCAATTTATACATACGTTTATAATATTTCTGTGCCTACCAAAATTTCAAAACTAAGTATTGTACCGACATATTATACATAATACATATTATACCGACACGTGTCAAGACTCTTTTCCCTATTTTTCTTAATAGTATATGTTGGTATCTCACTTATCTTATAATATCAGCCTTTCAACTTAAGTCTATTTTTATTGTACCGTGATCAAGCTTTAGATCAAGTGTTAGATCATTGTGGAACGAACGCAGTAAGTAAATACCAAAAAATCACCCTTACCTAACATTCTAATAACTCTTCGCTGAGACGCTCCATTTCTATAACGCGACGAACCATTCTTCTCATGACTTTCGACTGATGTTTTCTTAACTGGATGCAAAACACTTGAGGTATTTAACTTAACGGCAATCAAAGCGTACAGCACAGTTATCAATGACATCGGTGCTACGAAGAACACAAAACTAGATATAACAAACACCTCATGAACACCGTGTCCTTTCACTGTGCAAACACTTATATCTCGTCCATTCTCGTTAAAAGTCACTATTCCAAACTGTATCGCTTGCGGAACAGCTGTGCAGAGAGCAAACACCCATATTACAAAAATATAGCGTACAGCCCTCGAAGACTTCGACATAGTATGTGACATAAACGGCCTGCATATTGCAATATACCGTTCCACAGTAAACGCTGTTATTGTGAGCACTGTTGCATTGGCAGAGGTCTCAGAGATCAGGCCCATTGATAAGCAAAGTGGCTCACCAAGAGGGTAAGTGTTGGGATCCCACAGGCGGTACAACTCTATGGGAAGTCCACAGATTAATAGAAGAAGGTCCGATAAGGCGAGGCTAAATAAGTAGAAGTTTGTAGCAGTGTGCATGGAACGATTTCTTGCGATGACCACGCAAGTACTGATATTTCCTAGTATACCAGCAATAAAGATCATAGAGTAGATGACAGTCAGCGGTACTATGATGTCCCAGGATTCCTGGTTCGAATCTACAACCTCATATGTAGTCACGTTCGTGTCGTTCCATACACTATCTTCTAATTCCATCTTCGATGTTATCCCATGACTTATTCTGAAACAAGAATAGATTTATTATAATAATGTTCTGTCTCAACTTTGAAGTCAATTTGTCAATTTTGAAGTCATTAATTAACAATGTTATTCAATTAATAAATTGTATGTACAATCAATGGTGTGTATAATACTCAATTTGGCACAGACTGCCTTTTTCTTTAATAATGTTGGATATTTTAAAGCCGTAATGTTGTCTTTGAACGACGACAAAATACTCCGAATTTTCTGTCTAGTTTAATTTACTTTTGTATCAAAATAAACAAGCAAAATTACTTTTCGCAACGTTTCGGCCAAACATAATTACAGTACCTTTATAATATGTTATTGGATATTTTATTGTGATTCAAGTTTGTAGTAAAACTTAATGTACTTATACTAATTAAAGTTCTCTAAACTACATTAATCAATCAATTGTGTAAGTATTTTCATAAATATTTGTCTATTTTTATTGATCTTTTTTAACCAACTGACTTATTCTTAATAGATACTTTCAGGGCAACTTCAGTAGTCGCGTTTTAAGCGTTATCAGCAAATACGTCTCAAACCATAATAGTAATTGAAAAGGTTAACTCATCCGTAGTTCTATTATTTAAACAAAATAACTTACACTTTTACATTAATGCGGCATAATTTACATAATTTTTAAAACTCATCGGAAAAACACCCGTATATGTTTATAAACAAGTGGAATTAAAATAGACAAGGCTATATGCATAACTTAGACGTTGAAAATAGTTTAGATAATACTTCTACGTTGTATTTGGTGGTATGTAAATAATTTACATAGTTATTTTTCGAGATTACGTGTACACAGCGTGTGTCTGTAAAATATTTTTTCTAAGTTTAATATCGTTTCTGGATCTCACCCTAAGTGTGGTAGGCACTCGAAGTGGTTTTGGTAAGTATTCCACACTGAATACTCCTCACTGAGCTAAGTACCACATGGCACTCTTAATGGGTGAAGGCCTTTTCTATTTCCAATATAAAAGCCCAATTTAAGATGGTTTGGCAATAATTCATAGCCAGATTGTTTTACAAAGCGGTCAATAGTAAAAAGTATTGGATATCGGTGCAGTAGGGTGCAGTAATCTTTGACTTTTACTTGATAAAAATAAATGCCTATCTAACATGAACAATGTAATAACCAGATGTTACACTTCAGCAGCCGCATTGTGAATTAAAATTATAAAATTAAACTATTAAGTCACAGTCTACTGAACTATTTCGCCATAGTATTTTAGTGTATACTGTATATATTTAAATATGATTTTAACATTAAGAATCCAAAGTTCAAAAATCTTGATTTGGAGGTCATATAAAATTTGAATATTTTTTACTTTAGTAAACTTTTAATTTATTTGATACTTTTTTACTAAAATTCAATATATGTTTTTCTAAATTTATGCAATATTAGTTGATTTACTAATTAGCATATATGAACACAACTCCATTAAAGCAATTAAAAAATCTTTTTGCCGACGACGGGACGTGAACACCCCATCGCCCACTGGTGAAATAACCTGTGGTAGAGATTATTTCACAAGCGCAATCATTCAGCTCTTTCACACCACAGCTCAGGGGCATACCTTTTACAGAGGCAGTACCACTGTCTCTCAGAAATACCGGCGTGCCTGAGAGAGAGTCCCGCATTCCATCCCCTCCCCAAAAATATGAAGGTGCAGAAGAAATAGAAACTGCTCCAGGGGCGAACCACTCGCGCTTGCGCTTGAAAATCTATCTCTGGTGGACGCACAGTCTACCCTTCGTATTCTGTTTATGTAGAGCGCAGAATTGCCCACTCTACATAAACATAAACTCAAACTACCTAACTCAATTCGATCTCGGGGTAAACGCAGCATACAAACCGTCTTCCACACTTGCTGTGGACTTCACAAATGTTTGGGGTTTAACTATAACATCCACGCTGTCCATTTGGAGACTGAAAAGGCCTTGCTCTTTCTTATCGAGACTCAGATATCCTCCCCGGTTGATACTTCCTACTTCTCCTACCCTGGGTACAAATTGGAACATTCATTGGTGTCGCGGGCGGGAGTTTGCGTATACGTCAGAGAGGATATCTGTTTTCATCGCCTTGGACCGTTTGAAGGAACGGACCTATGTAACATCTGGCTGGGCGTAGACTGTGATGATCATCCGCGATTCTACGCGTGCCCGAATAGGTCCCATAGTGGAAATGACGAAACCGCGCGATTCATTGAGCACATCCAAACGGATGCAGATTCCCTGCACGAAAGGGTTCCAACCGGTGAAATCGTGATACTTGGTAACGTCAACCATGCAGATTGGCTCGCCTTGCAATTCTGTAACTCACTTTTCGAACTTTTACGATTTGGCATTCTGATAAACAATAAACTACAAGCTCCCTCCGCTTTTCAAGACGTAATGTGTAATTGCTTAACAGTATACCATGAAATTCCAAAAATTACGTGAGTGACGAAGGGAGCGTTGTTAGTGCCAGGTGAACTCACGGATTAACAGAATCGCACGGCTGATGTGGATGGTCATAAACCCTCTATGATGAACCTTCTGCTGACTTCGTATCAGGAGAACTACCATATCTTTATTGACCCGCCATTGGGTTCATCACTTTCGACGCGTTGACCATATTTTTTATGCAACTAAATAATAATGTAATATCGCTATATGGATATGGAAACCTGTCATGGGTCACCTAAATTTTCTGTCTGTTTCGTCTGATCAAACATTCAATTCAGATAAGTAGCAAAGTACACACATCATGGTACAACATGGTGCCTAGTAATGAGTAGGAACTTTGCTACACCTAAGACCGCTTTTAAGTTTAAGGCATACCGGTTTCCCCACCATCTTTACTAAATCGTGCAAAGTAGTTTATATTAGAAATTCCTAAATAGCCGTGAGTCGAGGTTTGAAAAATTTCAGGGAGAGATTTAGAGTAGTCGTAAGTAAGTATTGGATTTTACTTACAAAAGTCACTTAGGTAGGTCTAATCTCTGTCTCTTTCCCTCAGAACCGCACGTTTAGCCTGACGCTGATCTTTATTAGAAAACTTTCAGCCCTCGTCAACAGATTTTTAAGAACACAGAATAATGAAGTCCCTTGGGTTTTAATTACGCCTGGGGTGCTTTATGAAAAGCCAGCAGAACTATTCAGCATCTGCGTATACAAAATTTGTAGATTTTTTTAGGTTACTGTAATAAACTAAATTTTTAAACTCCTAGACTTATCTTTGATAGTTTATATTATATGTAAAAATACTTAATTTAAGTAAAGAAAATACCATCTAAACCACGCAAATACTAACATTGTTTTATAATATATATATATTTGTAACTACCTATTTATCCCTCTCCCCTCCGGACCGCGGAAGCGCTTGGACGTGTCCACTGTGTTGAGTTCTGTGAGAAATTTAAATTTAAAATCCTAAATTAAAATACTAAATTGAACTTTTTTGGATTTTTGTGGTTTTGAACTCGTGCCTCTTCTTGGATAAGCTGTGAGGTGAGCGCTGTTGTTTGCCATTACACCAAACGGTTGAGTGCCGGCGAGTCGTAATTCTACATCCCATTCGGCTAATGACGTAAGTTAGACTACGACGCTTTTGATTTGCTACGTTACTACTAAGCTGTTATACCTGCTACGATCAACTGATGCGATTGTCTATTGTTGCTCTGCGATATTGAACTCTGGGTTCATTGAAGATATGCCCAATATCCATCACTCACCCCCTCGTAACACTTCTGTGATGTCTTGTTCCCGATCGGAGTCTGATCTTTCGAAGTCTCCGATGACGAGTGCGGGCTGTATTGCCAAGGGTGACACCAATATAACAACGCGCTCCAAGCGACAACGAATGGAGACCTCTTCCCCGAATGCTCATTCTAGTTCCGAAAGTAGTGACTTAAGAGCGGATGTCCTGAAAATGCTTTCGAATGGAGAGAGGATCAAGAACGAAACCTACGTGAATGGAAGTCCACTCTAAATGACACCTTAAACAAATTATTTTCTGAATTATCCAATATAAAAACTGAATTCCTGGAAATAAAGAAGTCTAACTCAGAAATAGAAAAAGGAATAGAATTTATTAACAAGTTTCAGGAGGAGACCAATGACAGAGTAAAGGAAATTGAAACTAACCAAAAAAATAATAAAAATGCCATAAAAAACTTAGAATCGCATATCCAGGATATACAGTTTCGTACAAGAGATGCAACTCTGGAGATTCGCAATATCCCGATTTCTGAAAACGAAAAGTTTGACAACTTACTCTCGACCCTTTCTGTCATCGGCAAAGCTGTGGATGTCGATATAAATAGGAGTGATGTACGTGACTTGTATCGGCTGCCGGGTAGACCAGGAGTATCAAGACCTGTTGTTGTTGAATTTACGAGTGTTAATGCTAAAAATGATTTATTGACTAAGCTGCGAAACTTTAACAAAGGAAGGCCGGTTTCTGAGAAGCTCAATACTCATACTATCGGTTTGCCAGGAATAAAGACTCCACTTTACATTGACGAACATCTAGGTCCATCTCAAAGAAAACTTATGTTTGAAACCCGTCAATTTGCCAAGAAACATAACTACTCGTGCTGGCATTCAAATGGAAGGATACTTTTGCGTAAGGATTCGACTGGTAGACCGATTTTAATCCAATCAGAAAAATGCTTATCTCAGCTGGCAAAGGAATCATGACTCATTGCATGTAACTGCTTTCTCATTAACCTATATTGCCAATTAACTGTATATTGTTATTTATTTCTATTGATTTACTTTAGTCTTGCTAGTAATAAAATTACCTTAGTCAATTTTCTCATGTTAAGTTCTCGTTTAGTCTATAATGTATTTTCGTTTGAATTTGTATATGCTCTTACACTTATTTTAACCTATATTCACACACTCACTGAAATTATACATCACTTACACCCAATATATACAAAGTGTACTCATAGAAAGAATGTAACTGTTAACAACAATCTCAGTCTGTCTTCGTGCCGTGTGTATGTGTATTGTGTTGGTCTCATTTGTGTGGCGTTGTCCCCGGGATTGTGGAATCCTCGTAGGGTTGTGCTGTACCGCGTGCCTTTTTGTCTTACCATAGTTGCTGACTCAATAAATAAAATTCGATAAAACTAATGCAATTATAAATGATATCGATAAACTTGATGTTGCACAATCTTCTCTTTGTGACATAGAGGACTGCCAGAGACTTATGAACTGCCCGAATAAGTGTCTAAAAATTATCCATCAAAACATTCGTAGTATAAATCGTAACTTCTCTGATTTTCAAACCTTATTGTTTAGATCCAGGACTGATTGGGACTTAATAATCTTAACGGAATGTTGGCTGCATAATAATCGTAACTTACCATCTCTTGAGGGACACAACTCTGCTCTAACCGAGAAAAACTTCACACAGAATGAAGGAGTTGTAGTATTTTACAAAAAACATTTGAAATTAGTTATATCCGAGCCTGACCTTTGTGATGCCAACTGTTTACTGATTAACCTTGAGGATAATGTAACACTAATTGCAGTATATAGACCACCTGGTTACAAAGATGTTCAACGGTTTTGGTATCTCTTGACAAACTTCTTTCTGAGATTAGTAGTACTCATAAAGTTCTGATAGGTGATATCAATATTGATATATTGGATAACAATAAGGATGTTAATTCTTCAACGTATTTGAATATGTTGGCTTCTCATGGTTTATTGCCGGCCCACATATTTCCAACCCATGGCAGGACTTGTCTTGACCATGTAATACTAAAATGTTCTTATCGCGTCTTTTGTTATGTTGCTGAAACCTCAGTCACGGATCACGACACTTTAATTCTGAAACTTGAACGTAGCACTATGACTGACAAATACTCTTCTCTGAAAAAGATTGATTACCCGTCTTTGGACGATGCTATGAAGAACTTAAACCTAAGCCTTGTATATAAAATGACTGATCCCAATGAGGCAACAGCATTTCTTCTGACTGCGCTTGACACTGTAATTAAAGCAAATACGAAAACTTTAACCATCCCAAATCGTAAAAGGATCAAGAGGCCTTGGATGACTGCAGGTCTACTAAGATGTGTAAAGCATCGTGACAAACTACATCAAAAATCAAGAAAAAATCCTAGTTACGAAATATTAGCGTTAACTTACAAGAGGTATAGAAATTTTTGCAACTCACTTTTAAAAAATATTAAAAATACTTATGAGAGAAACCGCCTACTTAAAGCTGCTAAGACTAATACAAAAGTTCTCTGGGACACTATCAAACAGCTAACCTACTCTAACAATACAACTAGCACTGCACTTGAATTGGTCTCTCCACTGGACCCGATGGTCTCAGTCAACAACATTAATAAATATTTCGTTTCTATCGGGAAAGATATTGCCGAAAAAGCATATTCTAATAGCTCTTATAAAAAACCATCAATCAATCCTACACTGTCCTCATTCGTCTTGCTACCTACTGATGAAGTTGAAGTTCAATCTCTTATCTTGCAACTGAAGAAGGACGGTGCTGCGGGCAGAGATAATATTTCTGGAGCCTTTCTCAAACGTTATCATGAAATCTTAGTCCCTCCACTTACATATATATTTAATTTGATTCTTTCTACAGGGATCTTTCCGGACCTATTCAAGCTAGCTGAAGTAATTCCGGTTTATAAAGGTGGTAATAGAGATTGTGTCGGTAACTACCGACCTATTTCTAAACTATCTACGCTATCCAAAATCATTGAGAAATTGATAAACAAACGCCTCATCGATTATTTAGAAAGTAATAACCTACTCTCCAGCTCACAGTTTGGATTCAGACCGGGTTCATCAACAAGCGACGCAGTTCATCAATTAACTGATCATATTGTTACAAAACTAGAAAAGAAAAATAAAATTTTAGCTGTATTTTTGGACATTGCAAAAGCTTTTGACGCGGTCGCTGGTCCTATTCTGCTGGATAAATTGGAGGCTTTGGGTATTCGTGGTTTGCAGCTTAAACTATTTGATAGCTACTTGAGTGATAGACAGCAAAGAGTAAGGGTGGGCAACATTGTTAGTGACGATTTGCCGATACGCTATGGTGTGCCACAGGGTAGTGTTTTAGGTCCGACACTGTTTCTGGCATTTATCAATGATCTTTGTGACCTCCAGTTACAAAATGGTAAAATAATAACATTTGCAGATGATACTGCACTTGTGTTTCATGGTGATAGCTGGAAAGATACTGTCGACATTGCTCAAAGAGGATTCGACGTTGTTAACAAATGGCTCAGAATGAATGCCCTAACTATCAATGTCAGTAAAACTAAATGTATACCGTTCTATATAAAAACTCCTGGTTCTAGTACTAACCTTGGTTTAACTGCTCATGTATGTTCTGATACTGATTCTTGTGACTGTCAAAAGATCTTTGTTGCCAACAATACTAAGTATCTAGGTGTCGTTGTTGATAGCACGCTAAAGTTTAACTACCACATTGACCTGCTACTATCGCGAACTCGGAAACTTATCTTCACCTTTAAGAATCTCCGTAATATTGCTGAAAAATCCATAATTAAAATGGTTTATCAATCCCTCTGCCAATCCGTTTTAAGCTATTGTGTTACTGTCTGGGGAGGGGCTTGTAAAACTAATCTTATAAAACTGGAGAGGGCTCAGCGTGCGTTATTGAAAGTAAGTTATTCTAAACCATTTTTTTACCCTACCAAAGATCTATATCTTTTATCTGACGTGTTGAGTGTTCGTCAACTATTTATACTGAACACTGTGCTCAAACAACACTCCATAACTCGCTATGATCCTTCTTTGATTGACAACAAACGATGCAAATATAAAGTCTGCACCTCAGATACCCGTTGGTCCACAGCTTTCTCAAGAAGGTTTTTTGGTTTTATGGGCTGTCACCTATATAACAAGATAAACAGGTTGATCAACATATATCCGCTTACTAAATATGAGTGTAAAAAAGCTACAGTCAAATGGCTTAAAAATCTAGACTACGAGGGGACTGAGAAGTTGTTAGTAGTCCTCAGCTAATACCTAACACTAACACGTTATGTATACGAGTACATAGGTACACTATCACCCATGCTCATGTATGCTTCACTAAGACATATATACACTAAGTCATAAATTCACTAACACATACATACATTAACACTTACATACACTAAACCATACATGCACCATCACATACACCCACTTAAATGTGAGTATATTTGTAATATTTGTAATATTTGTAATAGTTTCTCGATCAAATTGATGTACCTACTTAAATTCCATTCGGTCCGGATGCGGAGGGACTGGCAATCTGTAATACAGGTATCCTAGTACAGTCGCCAGTCTCTCACACAGATTTTGCCTGTTAATGCTGAAATTTGTATTTTGTGTCTGTATTTTTTGTGTGAGAGAAAACAAATAAATATTTTATTATTATTATTATTATTATTATTATTTATATTCTGACAATTCAAACACAATTTCAATTACAATAAACAATTTTGTTATAATTACAAAAAAAATAGCCACTTATTAAGTGCCGGAAACAGAATAACAGGAAGGTAAAGTCAAAGATTATAAGGCTTTTAATTGTTCAAAGAGAAAACTAACAAATAAGAGAACAATAGAAAGCTCGACCATGCTTTAAAGCTCTCAAACGACAGTAAAATTGTAATTCAAAGTAAAGAACTGTAAAAATGGATAACTTTCAAATTAGAAAACTTAAGCAAACTAAGGAAAATTTTAATATACGATATACCTCATTACAAGGGGTAAAGACTTTGCTATTATCGAATGAAGATATTATGACTTTTCCATTGGAAATTATTAAATAATTATTTAAATTTGAATTTGATACACGAGTCCCGATCCGAATACACAGAATTTTAATTATCTGTCCAGTATTGGATATTGGGATTGGATACAAAATTTATCATTTTCGCCGGAAAATTTGGCAATTAAAATCACTTTTATTCAATCAACGTGTTCACTCGCCAAAAATAAATAGACAGTTGTAACTGTTCACTTACACGTCAATTTTGCCATTTCGTAATCTGAATCTGTTCGCTTTGGGAAACAAAGTTATAGTACGATGAATCCAGCACTTATCTTTCAGAGGTTCTCTTCTAACTGTCCGTTGCTAACAGTCTTATAAAATACTAGTAGACTCGGCCAAGCGTTGCTGTGGCTAAGATTTTTGTTAAATAACATAGTAGTAAATTATTCAAGAGAAACGGCAGGAGAACACCAATCCACCATGCTTTTTTGGTGGTTATGCCATGAAATTGTAGCTTATGTGAAACGTTGGTAATTATTTTGATAAGGATCAATACCTAGGTACGAATAAAGAGCCTTTTCTAGCGGTGGTATTTTAATAAAAAAAAATTAATAAAAGGACGCTTATTGTGACGTAACTATAAAAGATAGAGAAATGCTATCGCGACAGTTTTTATAGATAGTGATGTGTCCTAAAAAATTGTACTACATCATTTTGTTCTATCATTAATAGTTTTCGCAGCGCACACGATTGAAGGAAGTTTTTTGTTTATTTTTTTACACCTTGGGTTACATTATTCAAGTTTTAGTAAGCATCCCTATTTTTTTAAAATGAAACATAGCCTATGTCACTCGGGAATAGAGTAGCTTGCCAACGGTGAAAGAATTTTTGAAATCGGTCCAGTAGTTTCGGAGCCTATTCATTTCAAACAAACAAAAAATCAAACCTTTCCTCTTTATAACATTAGTATAGATAGTGACCAATAATACAGCTCTCTTCAAGAGAACATATCGCTTACTTGTGATTCGTCAAAAGAAAAACACCGTCTTAAATTGGACCAAAATATTTCGTTGGCCAATAACAATCGGACTAAACACGTGATGGGCGTTTGTCTTTTGTTTTGCATAAGCCCCAAGGGCTCTCGAGCTAAAATTGAAGAAACGTGAGTGTTTAACTCGCTCACAAGGTACACATTGAATAATTTAATATTCAAGATATAAAATCATGAGAGTGAGCATGCAGAACAGAAGACAGAGTTTGTACGTTTCATTCTACTAAAGTATTACACCCCCACGTATGGACTAAAGATGTATATGATGCAGAATAGGTCATAAAATCATTGTAAAACTTGCGCAGGAAGTCATTAAGGTAAGGTTTTTTGTTTTTATTGTTCCATATAAGGGCTGCCTGTAAGAAATCGCTTGTTACCGATGAGGCCGCCCGTTGCCTAATAACTTAACCTGTAACCTGCTTTTTTATGTATAATTTTGTATAAGGTAACGAAGTGTAAATAAATAAATAAGGTAAATTGAAACTGTTATGTAGCATTATTTACCATAATGGATAATTATATAAAACTGGCCTTTTTAAATCATGTAAATAAACATGATGTAAAAACAAATACACTATTATTGTATATAAGACCTTAATTAAACGCAATTGAACATTTTTCACTCATTATTAATTTTACATTTAAAACCTGTTCTGTAATCGCATGAACAACACGGGCATTGGTTTTATTATTTTAAATTTAAAGTTAAAATAATAAACTAAAATTCAATAATTGTTACAATGTGTTACATCCGAGATCTTCACCCATTCCGCGCGGTTAAGTTCCCGGCCTTTTAAGAATTGGTACACTTCTCTTAAAGGAACGTAAGTCGAATTATTTTCAGCACCTGGTCCCACATAAGGGTGGTACACGTTAAAGTGCAATAGATACCGTCAATTGTGGAACGACGAAGTTGGAATTACACCTCTTGAAGTATTTAAAATTATTAATATTTCTTAATGAGAAACGTATAATTTTCGTCACAAAAAATTTAAGATTAATTCGATGTCTGACAGCGCAGAATTTTGTTGTTAAAAATGCTATACAAATTCGTTTTAAATTAATGATCGTTAAGCTTAGTAAATTTGAATTGTTCATAAAAATTAAATTTTATGCAGTTATTAATAAACCTGCGGCGTGCTTAAAAAGTGTTTTGTATGGTTTCGTATATTAATTGGGAAATAGCTTAAATATCAATGTGTTTCAAGCTAGTGCTCAGATAACCCCGTAAAACTCTTCAATGATTCATGTCTAATAAAGCCACTTCATACAATACTTTATCACATGTCATCACTATTAATTATAATCTTGGACACGAAACTGAATTAACTCGTCACCCATCCAAGTACTACAGACCACGCCCAAGGTTGCTTAACTTTGGTGATCGGACTAAAATACCACGTCCATACCACGTTAAATACACGGTGTATCCAATTGAAATAGCTGGTCGCATTTCAGCCCGCTTAGATATCCTTGGCAGCAATATTCGATAACTTTCTAGGATGGATTGGTACTGAATTATATTTGTTCTCTCCGTATTGCACAATAGTAACAGGCAGGCTGAGAAGTTCATAGAAAACATCTTTCTTTTTATAGAATTAAAAAAAAAACAAAATAATTTATTCATATAGGTAACACAATGAACGTCAAAAAAATATATGTATGAAATGCTTCTTATTTTTCATTTACTGCCAGTTCTCAAATCAAGGGCGTAGAACGGAAGAGAAGAACTGGCAATAAACCCTCCGCCACTCTTTTTAATCGCCAAGTTTTTTGTTTTACACAACGTTTGTAAGGAGTTGCAACCATTGCCCCATGTTCCACATGACATCTTAAGTAATTAATAATACTAAAATAAATTAAAATTTAATAACATTATTATAGCGGTCATAAAATTAGCCTCAAAATAGGCTTCAGTTTCCGCGAATTCCTCTTCATCAAACAAAAGTTCACCGATTTGAACGTACGTAACTCTGTATCTTTTTCGCATATCGCTCCATCCTTCTCTTACACCTAGAAAGTTCACTCTAGAATGATATCCAAGGTATAATGAGTCATTAAAACGGGTTTCAACCTTCTGAAAACGATTAATACTTCAGGTAAATTCCAATAACGTAATAGAGCCTCTCTTGAAACGGTCATAAATCACATTTCAGCTTGCTGAAAACCTATCTAACTTGTACAAAAATCGAGAAACATTTCAGTCAACCCGTCTTCGTAACAAATCTAAACAAAAAGATTAACTACAAACTAAAGTTTATAAATTGTATTATCGAAAAATATAATTGGTATTCGTGTATTGGCTTAGGTTTTTTGTAATTTTAGGCAATGTGATTTATTTAAAATGTATATCAATTTACCTATTGGAGAGAAATATTAATCAACACTGAGGTCGGGCCCCGCCTGTGCACAACTGGATTTTTCTTTTTAAAACTACTTATAGATACCTTGAAGGAGCACATCGTTAAGACCCCTAAAAGTCGTAGGATAACATTCAAAGTCTAGCGTAAATTATTATTATTTGAAAACCGATTGATTTACCCTGTGTTTCGACTCTGACCTGAGGGTGAGGCCGTTTGTCTACCACCGCCGTTACCGGGACGTCACTGAGAACGAGATGACGGCGCTGATTTAGCGATACATACATTTAATAAGGCCATGTGTACACCGCACGCCTGTCACCCGAACGCCGTCATCCCGGCCACCGTTGTTTCGAGTAGTTCGGCGTGATAACTCGCCACGGTTTTATGACGGGCCGATGTGCCGCTAATACAAAACACGTTTGTTCTTGTCCACACACTACCATCGCTCCTCGCCATTCACCCGGTTTTTGTTTTGTCTATCATGAAATTTTAAAAAATTGACACCACGCACGACAAAGCTCTAGAACTGACCCACTAATATATCGGCGCGGTGGTATACACGATCGCCGTCACGTCATCTTAAACTCGGCCCGGATGCAGAATGACAGATAAAAAAAGCCGATATTCAGAAAAATCCGTGTGTGCTTATTATTTTATTGAAATTTTGGTTTGCCGTAATATTAATTAATCAAAAAATACTAGTAGCGAATATACATATCAATTAAAATTATTATAAGTGGCGCTACAACCTGTTTAGGTCTTGGCCTCAGATTTCTGAATCTGTTTCATGGCTATCTATCTATCTAATCTATCTAATAGGCTAGTAGGTGATCAGCCTCCAGTGCCTGAGACACGCTGTCGGTTTCCTCACGATGTTTTCCTTCACCGTTCGAGCAAATGTTAAATGCGCACATAGAAAGAAAGTCCATTGGTGCACAGCCGGGGATCGAACCTACGATCTCGGGTATGAGAGTCGCACGCTGAAGCCACTACGGCCAACACAGCATGCGATAAATATCAATTATTCATTGAATTATCGTTAAACGTTTAGTGACAATATTCATTTATGAACTATAAAAATAAGATTTACGACATTCAGACAATAACATCATGCAAGTTTGTTACAATTTTTATGAGTAAGCGCGACAATAGGGCACTGTTGATTTATGACAGCTATTTATAGTGTCAATTATTATTCTGAAACCTGAAGGAGCAGATAATATTTCAATAGACAATTTATATACATATTACAACTAGCAGACCGGCCAAGCGTTGCTGTGGCTAAGATTTTTGTTATATTACATAGTAGAAAACTATTCAAGGGAAACGGTAGGAGAACACCAGTCATGGGGACCACCATGCTTTTTTGGTGGCTTTGCCATTAAATTGTAGCTTATGTGAAACGTTGGTACTTTCAACACAGCGCCATCTGTTAGAATTGTGACTATCAAATAATAAACAAATATTTTGCAATAAAATAATTTTGCGGGTATAAATTGAGATGTAAGCTATCCTATCTTTTAAGTTGGATCAAACTACACCCGGTGTGCAAATTTGATTGATATCGGTTCGGTAGTTAGGAGTCCATAGCGGACAAGCAACGTGACACGTAATTTCTATATGTATATGTTTAATGATATAAGTAGACACGATATCTACTATAAATCCTATACTTTGTATGTGTTCTAAAATGCCTAGTTTTAAGTTTAAACTACAATAATAATACAAAATTATGTATTTGAATTTTAAAAATTTTATTAATTTATAACGTTTATATTTAAATAAAGTTATCAATAGATAATTAACGATTTTTTTCTCTTTATTTAAATTCAAGTATTTATTACTTTGACGAATTTGACTGGAAATATTCTAGTAACTAAGATAACGCTGAGCTCATACATAACTATTACTCTAATATATACGTATAGATAAATTTGTATCATTCAAACTAAATTCCTAAAAACATTTCATGATACTTAAAATTATTTCGATTAAATATAATTCATTAGACTCTGTAATTTTACATTACAAAGTTTTATAATCCTTAATATTAAGTTTTATAATCCTTATTAATCCTTTTTTCCTTCATATTTCTGTATTATGAAATAAGTAAAAATTTAGATTTTGTTCGCAGTCATTAACAATTTCTGCAAAATTTGATGATTTTGATATAACTTAACAAACAGGTTTATAAAGCGTGAACTAATACTACCATGCCACGGTTATTAATTTTTTAATTTTATGGCCTGGTAACGACACCTTTATTTTTGGTCACTAACTTATTTTTTGCATATAGGTTATTATAATATAATTCCACATGTTATTCTCACGTTTCACTCGTTTTCTTAAATCACCTTCACGGGATATTAACGTAGGCGGCAGGAAGGATCACTAACTTTCATTATTTCATTTGACAATAGTAGTCTATGAAAAATGAACATCGGTTTTGGCATTTAAAAACGATATGCTTCATTATTCAACCTCGATATTGCAGAAAGTGCAAACATTGTTATCTTTATTTATAATATTATGTTTAGCTAGGTGTGCAGGTGCAGTATTGTGACCACATCGCAATCTGTTTATTGTGGCAACGAACTCACGGCTATGCCACGGTTATTATTTATAAAGTCACAACATAAAAACCATATCGTATCCATGGTAACCACGCTACACCCTTTCCTTACAGGATCGAGTCAAGTTGTAAGTAAAGCTGTACTGCAGTACTGTTTTTATTTAATATGAGAAAATATCAAAAAAAATTTAAAGGCACACAAAAACTTGAGGTTTAACCTTCATGTTTATTTCAATTGTTTAAATCGATGAAGATACTACAAAAACGCTACTTGAGTATCATGTATTGAAAAAAAAAGGGTGCGTGTACTTATGTACGCGCGTAAGAAGTTATACTTCTTTGGCATTATTAAAAATAGTTTTTGATTGCATGCAAATAATTAATTACAATTAAATAATCAAAAAGATGGAAAATTAATCATTATAGTCAATAAAGTTCAGTTTACATTTGAAAAATTAAATAAATAAATATTTATTATTATTCTCTTACACTAAGTCTAACATAAATTCTATTATTATTCGAATATTGTTTTTAAATTATGTCCATTACCGTAGCATCTTCCGGGGGCAACTTGATTCTGTTAATTTTGTGAAAAAAATTTTTTCACAACGCGCCTAAAGAAGTATAACTTTAAAAAAAAATTGATTCGTGGATGATGATGAGGATGAAGATGTGTGGATACATCTTTATGTGATTTAAGCAAAGGAGAACGTAGGAGTTGCCAGTAACAATCAACAAGCAATTAAACAAATTTAATCTTAAAGAATCTAAGTTTGGAATAAAGGAAATATAATGTCAGCGTCTACTCGAGACAGTGACAAGGATGACTTTTCTTACTATTAAGAAACATATATTATTTAAGGAATGGCCTTCATTGCTTGAGAGTCGTCGTGTTCGGGCATGTCTGAGACACAAAAATTGGCTAACGCGTCAGTTATTGTGGTATATGGTTTAACCCAAAAATGCGTTGGTCTCATGAATCATTAGATAGTTAAATCATACTTGCGCATTTTTTCATTTAAACTTTTAAAGGTTCAATGTACGATTTTTGGCCTATTTTTGTCATATTTTTAATTAAACAGACGTAAATATGACCCCCTCATTGGTACGTAAGTAGTAAATATTGGCAAGATTTCTGTAGATTATGCAGATATTTAACAAATTATAGTCGAGGTTTACCGATTCCATTAATCTTTCATTTGTGTAGGGCCAAAGTATAAATAAATTTAATCGTCTATGGCCTTCTAGTAACCATTAGCTTAAATCCCTGAAGTTATTTCTAAGACATTTGGTGACTTTTTTATTCGAAAAAAAAAGTGATCTGAAGCTGCAGTACGAATATAGGGCATTATACCTTGTAAGTCGCATTTTAAACACTTTACTCTCATCATTCACTACGATTATCGCCATTTAATGCAAAAAAAAAGAAAACGATTAAAAATTTAGAGAAAGCGAGACAAAAATATAATTTAAGAACGTTAGGAACATAAACTGAAAACTGAAAGTTGCTTGAAGACCGATGGGACTTTTAAAAGTACACGCGATTTTAATGTAATTTTATACAGATTTGTCTATAAAAATAGGTACGAATACCACCTCAAGTCCAAGTCGCTATTATTGTAAATATTGATACTAAAGATTTTTATAAATGTGCTTAAAAAAACCTTCTTTGATGTCAAAAATGGAGTGTGGCTGTGTTTTTCTATCATGATACTCAAATCGTCTATGGTATTTGTTTCCTTTTGAATTGCCATAATTTTATATTTATAATCTGTATATACGTACATTATTCGTTATAGAATTTCAAGCAATAACAAAATCAAAGAACATATTTGAATATGGCAGGCGTAACACTCAATGACATTGAAAGACAGAAACTTATAATTTAATATTATCTATGAAACATTTACCTATCTCTCAGAATGAGTGACCGATCTTTCCATCCGTTTATAAAGTTGTTATAAATCAAACATTTATAAATTATATGAATTGTTTTTTTTATATTAAATTTAAAATTGAGAGATATGCTTTGGACCGTATTATCATAATGCTGTAAGGAATGATAATTTAAACATTAATCATACATTTATTCAAACAACAAAAAGTTAAGCGAAATAATTCATTAACATTTAAATGAAAAGATACAACGTTGATAGTAATAATGTACGAGTGAAAAAACTGCCATTATTATGCTCATAGTAGGTAATTGCCAATTACCAACTACATTTAAACTTTAATTGCGGGGCTTAAACATCAGCTTTTCCAGTCTATAAAAATCTTCCTGCATTGACATGTCGAGAGGAATGTTTGCCTGTTTATGAACCTATTTTTTTCCTCTTACTATTTGTGATAAATGGACTATGCTCCAAGCAACCTATAACATATTTATATATATATATATGTATATAAAAGTTAATGGCGAAATCATAAAAACTAAATCGGTCTGTTTTTACCACAAGGAAAGAAAACACAATCTGACAGAAAGAGTCGAATGTATGGAAAGATGAGTATAATTATATTGATATACAACTGAGATGGCAGAGGTACAAAGGGATGTATCATAGAAGTACACGAAGAATATATATTTCAAAATCGAAATTTTAAAATAACAAAATGCATAAAAGCATTCTCGGAGCGCGTTACACTCCTACAATCCCATATCTGTTATACAAATGAATGATATACTGTCATTTAAACAAAAAAAAGATGGCAAAAGTTGGACGAGGCCTATAATATACCCGGGAGCGGATTGCATCACTTAACCAAATAAACTTTATTTAATTAATACATTCTAAATTCAGTTTAATATAATATATTAGTTGTAAATATTTTAGGTTATAAATAAATAAAGGCTTAATAATAATAACTAGTACTAGACAAAGTATACAGCAAAGCATATCGCAATATTTTACGAAGTATAAGGCAAAAAAATTGCTTTGTCAAACAGGAACCAGACAGAAATATTTAAATTGCCTCACGAAAGAAAGCTTAAGTTTATTGGTCCAATGTTAATTCTGTAATGGGCTTGGAAGGAAAATCCACTCCATTAATCAGAACTTCATAATCCATACACAAAGAGGACATAAGGATCAAGGATTTAACATAATAACGTTTTCGTTGGTTAAATAAGTGTTTCATATCAGTAGGGCAAAAGTTCCGACTGGTCGCGGTTTTTCCATTAGGTTAAAGGCAGGACCTTCAATCCCGCACAAATTTTTGTCCTTGTATTTGACTCTGAAGAAGAGAAGAATATTTTCTGGAAAGCACGCAAATCGGTACAGATTTATACTTCAAAAACCTAGAAATTATGCATGTACAAATATTATATAGTTTTGATACCATCCAAGTTTTATAACAATGACTTTGAATTCTTCACCTTTTATTTAAAAAATGTGAAAAACATATTGACTGGCTCACTAGTAAAAATTTAAAATAGGATCATAAATATCTTTTGGCAGATCACCAATAGATCAATTTACACTTCACAGAACCATTCTGCTTTTTATGACACTCCGACTGTTAGTAGTAATAAGTTCTTATTTTAGGGTAATAAAATAAAATGTGTGTAAACAAGAAGCTAAATAGAATATTATGATTTAGTTAACTTTCTTTACTACAAAGAGACTTTTTTGTTCATAATATTCTGGTCTCAGCACATTGAAAGTTGCCATAAAACTTCTGGTCTTCGGGCCTTAGACCGTCGGAGCAACAAGTCATTGCTTATTATAATCGAAGATCCATCGTTAAGGTTAAAGGAAGAGCAGACCGTCCTTCACAACGGATTTTAAATTTTAATTTATAATTAATTAAATATTGTACATATTTATTTAATTTGACTTAACATGGTGTTATAACACAAATTAATACTTCTACTATTCGAGTACGCCTTCAGCATTTGGGATCCTTATTTCATAAAGGATATTAATATGCTTTAATGTTTTAAAGAAAAACCATGAAAATGGTCAGAGCTCTTTAGGAACATACCTTATAATGAGCGTCTGAAGGCACTTGATCTTACTAATTTAGGAAGAAGGCGATTAAGAGGTAATTTCATTGAAACCTATCTCCTTACACTACAATGTTCCAGGAATTGAGAGGCTCTTTATTTGAAGTGAGAACACACATTTGAGGAGTAGTTCTTTAAAACTGAAGACACTCAATATAATACAAATTTTCTAAAGAACTTGTTCCCAAACCGAGTAGTGGCTGACTGGAATAGGCTTCCGGAAAGTGTAATTAGTACACCATCTTTGAACTCGTTTAAAAATATGTTGTATAATTTCTCCAATTCCTCAAATACGCGGGCATCAGCTTGTTAAGCTGCTAGTGTGTCTACATAATAATAATAATAATAGCTGTTTGAGCACCTTTTATGCTTTACGACTGCTAAACTACATTTTACAAATGAAACTAATGTCTGTTTGATTTTAGTTTATGTTCTTTAAATGATTTCGAAAACGATAAAACTAAAGATATCCATAAATATATGATTTAATACGAATCAGTGTACAATGGAGCAAGGACTTATTGCATATGGTGATTGCAATCGCTATATTTACTTAGATTTACAGGAATTCAGAATAGACATAGACATAGACATAACAATTATTACAAACAAAAAACACACACATAAACACACAAAATAACAATACTTAAAGAAAACATAAAATAAAATAGAATAAAATAAAAAAATCAATATAATATATTGTAATTGAACGATTAAATAGAACTAACAGAAATATTATGTTAAAATGAAATGACGAAATGTATCTTCCTCAATATATTCGTTGTTATTACACATATATTAATAGAAAGTGAAAACTCGTATATGATTAAAAAAATCCAAATATGTATATTGATAATGTTTTCTAATTATTAAAAAAATTTTGAACGAATTTTCATGATTTTCACACAGATAAGGGTAAGCTTAGCAGCATTTGGACTTTGAATCATTATAATGTTATAAAGTCATCAGTTAATTCTGAATATAAAACTATGAATTATTCAATTTGTCAAACGTGACTAATAAACCAGAACTTTACGCGGAAAAAATCGCGGGCGCTAGTGAATTGATATAAATATAATAATGTGAAAGTATCATGCATTTGGCATTGAACAGGAAATATATTAATTTTTGGAAATATATTGTTAAGTTTGGGGTCTTGTGTTAACTAACTTTAAAATGAGACAATATGATAACCTGTGGTTAATCATTATTCAATCCAATTAGATGATTTTTAGTCTACATGACATCTTTACTAGTTAGACATTCTTAACAGCAAGTCGTAGAAATTTTTGCCAGAAATGGATTGAGGTCGATGGTAATACTCAGTTTTTACTTAAAGACATTTAATCCCAAATCATGGTCAGCGAAAGACAGTTAAAGTATAGTTATTAAAATAATCCGTTAAAGAAGTTTTACCAGTACTCGCGTCAATTATTATTGTTGTGCCAAATCGAACCTAGGTCGTGTGAGCTACTAACTGAAGACCGAATACAAACAAAACTATTATGTATGTATATTTTTTACAGTTGGTATGAGGCTATTCAGAGAATTTACTAATTGTCTAGTCATTATCTTTCAATATTCTATTTGTATAGTGTGTTATTTAAAAAGTTTTAATGTTTTACTTACGAACGCGTAATTCGCTTTCATGGATTATTTGCACAGTGATGAGAGCAAAATAAAACATTCTGTAATATAAGTGTAAGTTTCAGCCACCCACTATGATTGCCAAAGTGTCGAGTTATGTTACGCAAAGACGTGGGCACACTTTACAAAATTAACGCTCATATGGATTGAATAATGATATCACTTAGAGCCTATTTATTTTTTTAATGTTCTATGTATTTATTTAAATAAACTATATTTGAAATAAAATAAAACTGTATAAAATACGTTATAAGTACGTAAGTTAAACATAATGTCATTATCCTACGTTACGTATAAATTTTATTATTCATACAATATAAAGTATTGTTTATTTTTAGAATGAGAATTTTAGAACAAGGGACATTGTCATTTATGTACACTAATTCAAATTGATGATAAATAAGTTGGCAAGAGTGATTAGAGACAGAAGGCGTTTCTTGCTTTTACCTCCTAAATTTATATCTGATAACTTCCTAAAATCAAATGTTTTGAGCTAATTCAAAACTAAATAGATATAAATTAATTGCTATCAAAAAGCATAACCCGATATACTACATATTAACAAACGTAAGTATTTTAACTAAAAGCTGTTAATTTACTACTGTTAACATACAATAATACAAAACTTAAATACATATTTCTTTAAAAGTACCTTATTTATTGCTGTAGTTTTAATTGATACTTGTTAACATATTTATTATAAGACAAACTAGTTTTGATCTCTGCAGTTGTTTTTACCGAATATAAATAAATTATTTACATACACGATCATGTGAAAGTAGTTCTATTAAAAATAAAGCATTATTCTTGTTTATACCCGCAAACCTTTTGTTTATTCTGTGATTATATTTCCCTATATCATATCTCAAATTACAAATACCATCTTGTGTTTAATTATCACAAATGTAAGTATGTATAAGTTGAAATTAAAATAACACAACGCTTGCTTGACCTTGTCAAGTTCGGGGCACTTTAAACATATACAGTCAAAACATTTCAGATTTGAAATTTGTACCATATTGTCTCGACCAATATAGCTATGCTATATATAACTGCCGGCTTGATCATAACGTTAGTCTGTTTTCATGAATTTTGTTTCATGAAAGAAGTCCCGCGGAGATTTTTGGAACTAAATTTGACAGGTCAGCCATGTTGTCGTTCGTCGATGTTACCAAGTTCGTTTGTTGTGGTAGATTTTTGAGAGTTTTTTACTAACTTAGTGTATTTTAAAGATTATTTACAATGCCAAAAGTTGTTCGGCTCGTGAAATGATATTGAAGGTGAAAGAGTTCTGTGAAGGGGAACAACAGAAACAAGGTGTTTTAATACCACTAAACAATGTTCGGAAGAGAATCGCCGCTATAACAGGTACTTTTTAGAGTTGCCACATAATAATGTTTTGCTGTATTGATGGGACTTTTATGATATAAATTCATTTTTGCGACAAAATTGAAGAAATACATAACGAATGAAACTACACGAAATTAAAACATATAGGTATTACATGAGCATTATAAACTTAAAGTTATTATTATTTTTAATTGTTAATTATTTAATTGTAGGTGTGTCAGAGAGAAATGTTACAAGAATTACAAATGAAGGTATAACAGCGGCGAGTACTTCGAAAAAAGTTGTCGCCCGCATCCAAAATAGTATCAATATAAAAAAGAACAACTATATCTACGGCTAATGATTCTGAAACAAAATCTGATTCTGTTTCCATCCACTCTTCAGACAGTGATGTTCCTATGGTCGCTGATCACAATTATTCAATAAAACTGAATAAAAAATTGTAATGTTTTTCTGTACTCTATTTTCTCATGTTATCCCTGTAAGTAGGTAGAACACCGCTTATATAAGTAAATAAAAATATGCTATTTACATAACAGAAATATTGAATTGAAGTATGCAGAAAATAGTATTATTTGATAAATTAAATATGCTAAATGTAAAATAGGTAAATTTTTTACTCATAAATGGCAACATTACGTTACGCGATTACAGCGCTGCGTCTGGGGGACTTCTTTCATGAAAAGGACTATAGCATGCATCTGCTTTAATTGGCCGGCGGTTAGATTAAGTTAAACGTTTTCTTGTTTTTCATATTCCAGCGTAGTTATGCAGGTACAAATAAAACATCTATTTTGTAACCTCCTCCGTAATTGCCAAGTCATAGAATTACCAGGAATGGCTTCGCCGAAAAACAAATACGTAATAATTATTTCGAGTGGAGAGGCTGACCACCTTTAAATTTAAAAATAGAATACTTTTAAATTTACATTGAAACAAATTACTTAGATAAAATCAGCTACTCGTTGGAAATAAAGGTTTTTGTAACGCTACTTTTAAGTTTTATTTCAAGTAACATTATCTGTCTTTATCTTTAATTCAGTGTACTGCAGTGTCATAGCATTTTATTCCACAAGAAAACCAAGTTAAAAGTCCTATTATGAATAATTTAAAGTCTAATTAATAATTAATTTGTACACAAAATACTTAAATTAAATTACTTTGCCTTGTTTAATAGCATTCAAGTCAATGTAGGGTTTTGATTTAATTATTATTTAATACGCTGATAACAGCGTATTAATTAGCAATTACGCAATAACAAATCCATACAGAACTAAATAAAATCCAAATACACGCTGAATCAATTAATTAAAGTTAATTATAATAACCTGATTACTTTTCATGGGTTGCCTTGAATTTTCCTTTCCCTAAATATTTGTTATACGAGTAGACCTTTGCAAAACTATATAATTTATATTATTTTAATTTTATATCAATGACACTTAAACACCAACGGCCTTAACAACTGCATCTATTAATTAAAGAATGTTTTTGTTGTTTATTTACAAAACGACACAAGAGTGAAAAGGGCAATACTTTCAATTGCCTTTTGAAGTTAACACAGACCTTTAAGACCTTTATTGTAGGTAACGATGTTGATTCATGTTACCATGGTAACACATATTTTTTTATTAGTCCACGTTTTATAATTACGCCGATACTCCTCGCGGCCTTATTGCCATAAATTTATATTCACAGTAGTAATCTACAGGATAGGATAGGAATGTTAATATCATTAATATATATATTTAAAATGTAATATTGGTTTGTGTACGCTTCATAAGCTCAAAAAGTTCTGAACCGATCAAAGGATTGTTTTTATCTATTTTTTGCATCAGTCACAATATATTCGCGACCGCAAAAACAGTTTTTTAACGATCAGCTGTGTACCAGTGACCGCGCCATCTGCGCCACAGCGAAACATGGCAGGGTACAGCTAGTGTATTATAGTAATAAGTCAGCTTTGTCAGAAATTAAAATATGTGCGTTAAAGATGGAATATTATAGATATGTATGAAATACAAAGCAGTTGTAAAGATACCTGTGTAAATTTCATATCCAAAGAAATGAAACTACGCAAAAGTTTGTGAAATAAATTTTTATCAGACATGACTATCTCAATAGCAAATACTTCCGTAAAATTTACCTATTTTCTTCTCTTCCGAATATTTAATAGAATACGAGTTTAATACTAACACTAAGACCTTTTTTTAAAAACACAGCTTTTGCAAATGCAAATCAATATTTCGTTACAAAACAAAACCATATTACCTTTTTTACAAGAATACCTTTATAATATTTTTTTAATATTGATTTTCATAAATGTAAATTGTTACCAATGTGATAAAATAAACTTTGATTTGATTGATACTACAACATATGACTTTAATTTATCTCGAAAAGATATCCTAGAGTCAATTTTAAAAAGCAAACCAATTCTTTCAAAAGAACGAGTCTCCGTGCATTCGTGACGATTAACGTTGTCTCCCCTAACCCAAAGACAAAATTGTATAAGATTTCTGCTAAAGTGTAGTGCCGTTACTAAAGATTGATTACGCCATTCATACAATTATTAAACTAAATAGCCCAACAGAGACCACTTTTAGGCCTACGGGCTACGACAATAACCATCATGTCTACAATCCGTAGCCTTCGTAGACCGAATGGAAATAATTAATTCCAATGTATGGAAAATTGTGTAACTAGAAACGATCTCACCCTGGCTTATTAGATAAAATTGCGTTTATCCGGAAGACCCAGGCTTGATTCCCAGTGAAACAATAACTGCTTTGCGTCGTTAATTAAAAAAACAAAAAACGCTAAACACATTAACTCAATGTGTTTAGCGTTGACCTTAAAAAGAAACAATGAAACAGACTTAGAAATATCTAGGATTTGCCTTTTGTGACTTATGGAACTTAACATGAGTACTTGTTCTTAATGATAATAAAATTACTAAAGATGACTTCAAAATTAATAGTACATACCAGTAATCAAACAAACACGTACAAAACAAAATGCACAACTTATTGTGTTGATATTAAATATTATTTAAATAAACTAAAATTAAGAATTTGGATTTAGTTTATTAACACTTCGTTATTGTTTATAATGCGAATATTTTTTTGCAACACATAAGTAAATATTTAAAATTGTATCAAATAGTTATTACATACTATCTAAGTACCTAAAGTGTAACAACGTAATTTATATGTATAAATTCGTTATATGGAAATTTGAAAAAATAACACTTAAATTAGATACGAAAAATACAAAGCGGTGATTACATATTGAAGGTTAAATATTATTTAAAAATATAAAACATTTAACACACACACAGTTAAAATATTATATATATAATTAGTAAAAAAAAATAGTATTTATATTGTTGAACGCCTCCTTTTCCAAAAATATTATTACTGATAAATGATAATCATTAAGAAAACAATCAAACCTCTATAAAGTAGTAAAGTTCCAAATTCAGTTTTGATTATAAACACAATCACGTAATACTAATTTAAATTTCGTAATAAACTCTGGTTTAAGAACGCGCTACACTACTGTAAGCTAGCGCGCAACGCACACAACTGAAGTGGTCTATGGTTGCCTAACGTGAGAATTTGAGAAAAGGCGGAACATTCGTAAAGGTCATTATTGAAAACCAAACTTAATGCTTAATTTGTTATTCTTGAAATTTAATAACTGAGTTAAATCGATCCAAGAGATAAATACTACGTGCTAATTAACGATATAAAAATCTACTTTCACGCAATCCTTTTATGTAAAATTAGCTTATAATAATATTATTAACGCTTTATTAATAATATTAATATTTACTATATATTTAATTATATTATATATAATATAATTTTAATGTCCATTAAAATTAAAGCAATAAAGTAAAAAAATAGAAATATCTTGAGATCCATTATCTATTTTATATCGCGTAGAAAACATTTGGCACTTGCTGTTCTTTATCTATTAATTTACATTATATCCCTTAAATTTGCACAATTCCTCAAAGCAGAGGCTCAAGACTTTGTTGATGATAACTAAGGAAATAATAAATGTTCTGATATTCATTTAAAGGCATTTCGTATTTTAACCGATGTTTCATATATACGATAATATTATATACTATATTTTATCCGCCCCAAAGGTTAAAAGGGTGCCTTTTCTTTTATAATGGATTACCATATAATTTTTACAAAACATCTCTCTTTTAAAAATTTGCGTTTATCCGAACGGACAACACTTTATAAGTTGCCTTTATTTTTAATCAAAATAGAATTCTTCGTCAATTCAATATGCACAAAGTAGAAAACTTTAGATTGGTACACAGGTAAATATAAGTTTGATCGTAGAAAGGTAACAAAGTTTGCATCGAATGCACTCCAGATGAGAGCTTTATTGTAAGAGTTCTAGGTCCATTGTTACAAAATAATTTTAATACTTTCCGTGAGAACCGCCTTCATGATTAAGTGCTTGTTGAGTGCGCCGAGCCGTTTAGATTTGACTTCTTAAAAATTATCCCATAATTCCTAAAACCAATCCTTATCGGTCTCATTAAAAAACTATTACTATGGATGTGGATAGTAATTAAGGTAACTAAAGCACTACTCTGACGATGATGATGATAAAAGGCAAAGAGAACTTTTTTTTTTAATTTTTTGGGGGCGTTATTTTACTAATTGTTAATGGGCTGACATGGACTGTCTGAATGTTTTGTTTCAAATTGTTTTATTCTCTTTACTTTAAGAAAATAATATTCATTTTGTAGTATCGTTTGATATAATACATCAGTTAGTATAGGATATACATAGGTAGGTATATATTCTACAAAAACTCTCTCACTACTCACCACAAAAAACGTAAAAAAAGTATGATTGCTTTACAGATTAATTTTTTAACGCCTTTTACGGTAAATAATTTACTGTACTACTCTTATCTATTATGTGATGGTTATAATTTTACCCAGAGTATCGTATATGTTAAACTGAAATAGAAAATAATGTTAAGATTACCTTTATGGTTATTTTAAAATTTGAATTAGCTGATCCAATAATTGTGTGTTTCTTCTCATCTATATTTTAGAGTTTACGTTTATTTTACGGTTTTCTTACAACAAATATTTTCTACAAGAAAAATCTCTTACGGTAAAACAAGACATAATTTTTAATTTAATTGTAATTTCGTAAATAGTGCTACATTTATAAATCCACATATTGTATTTTATGACTGTTATAAGTAATTTTAAAACAATGCTAGATTTAAATATCGTCTCCTGACCTTATTCTTTGTAGGTAAATAAGTTTCATCACTACATTAATAGGCAGAGATCTACATAAGGCCATGAACCTAGCAATTGGCAAGTATATCATGTTGTATAAATTATAATTAATTTAAGTTTCGTCTTATTGTCTAACCATTATAAATTGATTTAAAAATTTCATATACGTGTATAAACTTACTTGGTTGAAAACAATATTAAAAAATGTCTGTATGTATACAACTATAGACATACTAAATATAGATTGATATCACTCACATACGTTTAATCTCCTGCCTCGTAGTTAAAAAATGCAGTGTTTTTAATAAAATATGAATAATTTTAACATAAGGTGTGTTCTAAATGCGTTGTAGGTACTCGCGTACACCCAGCCTTTTTATCCTGAGGAAGTTTTTTTAATCAAGCAGGTCTTACACACGCACACACACACAAATACATGCATTCTCTTATAGTAGTATTAAGTCCGTAAACGTTTAAAAAAATATTTTGTATTAGTAAGTTTTTTCTAAATACATGAATAAATAAATTTTAAACCTAATAAATTAATCACCAACTCAGAAAATTTATCTAAATAAATAATGAATTGAGATGCCTATCATTTATCATACATTCAAATGTGTGATATGCAACAGTAAGCAAAGGATATTTGTCTATTGTTCTCTATTATATACTCATCTCGCCATAGAAGACAATTATTACTCCAGGGACATGACGCTAACTAGAAGCTAGTAGAGGTCTCATATCAAAGCTATACATTTCAGTAAATATGTACGTTTTCAGCTTCTTTGTGATTGATTATTAAAAAATATCCAACGCTCATTACAGTAAAGATTATAATAAAAACATAAACCATAGAAACTAGCCTGCGCGAAAAGCACTTAGAATGGAATCCGTATACACAAACCCGTATGAAAATTCTAACAATGTGCGTATGAAATACAAGAAAAAACTATATGCTGTAAAGGATGCTACTTATTTTGTAAAGATAAAGTATGAAAAAGGTGCCATTTTAGGTGGTCTAATTGAAATAAATGATTTGACTTTGACCGTACATATATATATAGATAAAGTATATATATGCGTTGATCTAGAGATCAGTAGCTACGATAATTATAATTAAGTGAAGAGTTCACTAAGTCTAAGTAATTTCGCTTATGATCTCGATGCTTAAGTTCTGCACCAAACTATTTATATGTGGCAGGTTTGGGAAGTCTGAAACTCGATTTTAAGTTGCTTTTATCTCTTAAGCAGATGAATGTTATTAGTTAAAGGTAGTATGAAAGTTAATCTATATATTAGATATTATTATTTGGGGTCGCCTGTTAGGGCAGGAGTGTTATTATAAATAAATAAATAAATAAATAAATAAAATTATAATAGTTATTGTTTAGCATGTATGCTATAAATAAATAAATCAACTTTAAATATTTGTATGATTGTCTTTGATTTAGTCAAAGATTTTTCATACGTTCAATACTTAGTCAAAACAAGTAAGTCAAGTTAAGTAAGTAAGTCATTCATGAAGCACTGATAAGATCGAATGTATTTTTTAATTGGCTGTCAGAATTGGGATAGTTGAACAAATACAGGTCAGGTACAACAAAATAGAGAACATTTTGTAACTGTAGAGCAAAATCCAATCTAGAAAGATTGCTAACATTTTAGTTTTTTTTATATACTAACCGTCACGAGCTGGACGCTAGCGTAAAATATTTTTCACTCATGCAATATATTGTTTCGGCAAATAGTTTTGAATTTTTCCAACAACTTTTTACACGTTAATTGAAGTTTTTACGTTATCCTGTTGCAAAGCTTGTCGTTAATTGGTTCCAGGAGGATGGCAATTTTATTAACTCGGGAATTGTGTACAAAATCGAAGCATTTAGATTTGATAAAATTACGAAATATTTTAATTTACGGTTGAATTGTAATTTTATGCAGGATTTTATTAGTTATTTGCTCTTGATATCAGTCATGCCTTACAATAAAAGAGACGTCTAGACTGAAGTCCTAATCTTTAAAAAAAACGAATCTATTTGACATTTTTGGGTAAGTAATTAAAATTTTTGTGAAAAGTAAATGTTGCAATGTTACGAAATTGTAATTACACGGGACTGGCTTAATGCGACCATTCCTTCTGCCAGATGGCTTTCATTATTGAGCTCTAATATTTAATGTACACCATTTATTGTTAATTTTGACATCTCTCCCAAATTAGAAATAAACCTACCTTATAGTACTTTAAGAACGTATTAATGAAATTCCTATAAGGATTCAAAGAAGATTCTTAACATAGATTTTTATAACTACATTATTCAAACAACTCAAATAAGTGCGGGTTAAGACTACAAAATGTTGTCAATATTCCCGCGCCGCATATTTATAAATATCATTTGTTGTATGGCCTCAACCAAATTCCTTTTAATGCGACTGTACCTAGATACTGTTATTTAACTGTCCACTGTGATGGTTTTTTCGTAATTCCCAGTTGACATCACATCACATATAACCAAACTAAGATGTTTCTTGTCAATCCAATAGATTGCACACACATTGAAATTGCTCTTAGCGGTATTATTTGCCATTAAGGAATTTCCGTTTCTATAACATTCATAAAGCTGTTTTGTTCTATTTATCGTTGCCAGACGTCCCGTATTTCCCGGGTTGTCCTGTATTTTAGGCTTAGTTCAAAATGTACCGACGTGACTGGCTGTCCCGTATTCGAACCGTGCTACGATTATTATGTATTATGAAATATTTCATAATAAATAATGCATGGATTAACTGCTGACGCAAACGAATTACTAAAAACTTTTTTACAGTTCTACAATAACAATATAATAATATATACAATAATTTTACAGGCTGTCTGTTGTAACGACATGATTTTTCAGAAAATAATATTCTCTCCAATGTAATCTTTTTAAACTTTAAATCTGAAATAAACTGAAGATGAAGAAAGTCAACATAGGGTTTTCCTAACTCAAACTTTTTCTTCCACGTTCCCAATAAGAGAACTCACACACATTCCCAATAAGTGGGCCAATGCGAGAAATAAATGTACCCCTAATTTAATAAAAAGCGAGTTGATGACCGTTTTTAATTACTATTATAATAGTATTGATATAATTTTGCTTTTTAATTGTCCCGGGTAAAAAATAAATTCCCGTATTTTTTTGCCTATTTAACCATTCACCCCTTATAGGCTGAAAAATAGTATGTCAACCCTAGTTCTATTACTCTATTATAGCCCTCAATAATTAACTCTTACTTATTAAAAAGTAATTACGTTAAAGGAGTCGATGATAAAATTAAGATACAAACCGCAACTTTCGTCTTGATTGTTTGTATTATTAGCTAATAATTCACTTTCAATTATTTCAGGCAGTGCAGTATATGATATTCTTATATTTTAAACATGAATTTTAGGCCTTTTGAAATAGTATTTAATCGTAAGCATAATGAATGATTAGGATGTAATTTGCCAAAAAGCGATATTTTGTCTACATTTGTAAAATATACAAACTAATTTTATATAATTTAATTGAACGTTACTAATAAGATACGTAGTATAACATTATGTTCAAACCACTATCCATATCTGAAGTAATTATGTGTCTAATGTCTATCAGCCATTCCCATCGTATAAAGATGATCCGATCCCGAAATCGTCGTCGAATCGTTTCGGGATCAGATATTTACCCATAATCTGATCGGCTCATCATTGCTATTGAGCTCTTAAGTTTCACTATGGGGCCTCATAGCCTAGCGGTATTATTAAGTGGCAGCTAGGTGAGGGGTACCGGGTTCGATTCCCGGTTCGAGGGCAAGTTTTAATTTAATTTAAAATTTGTTCTCGGCTTTTGGGAGGCTTGTGTGGTACCGGGCGAGTGCTTAAACCGTACATGGAGGACACGGTCGAATTTCTAAAGATAAGCACGAATTATAAAAAAAATCCTATACTTGACGCTGGCTTGTGCACAAATCGTGCCAGAAAAAAAAAGTTTCACTATTCTGTTTTTTTTTTTTTTAAATTTATTTATTAGCCGGATACAAAGTCCATTGGCACTTCACTATTCTGTTATTTGCTGTAATGCCAACTTAGCGCTTGTGCCGGATCTAGTGGAATTATAGATCTGTCAGCGGTCAAAATTTATTATCTCCCTAGGTAGCCATCCTTCCATTTAGTAACTTACCTTTTACCTTTGTGATATTTGGATAAAGGGACATTCAGCAATCAGCATTTTAAAAATATCCTAACTCCTAACTGTTTGATTTAAAATCCTCTGAGTACTAAAACTTTGAAAATAAATATTATGTATTATTTTAACTTGAGACACGTTTGGAAAACTTTACTCTACCTGCTAGTTAGGTAAATATCATACATATCTCGATACACAAAATACGGATGTGGATCTTGAAGTTTTACACGAAAAAATTTATGTATTTGCATTTCTCTAGATTTCTTATTTTTAAACTAGGCACTTTTATAGCTGATAGTTGGCAACACTTGTAACTTGTGTAAGCTCTAAAAGTAATTATTATTATAAAAACAAAATTAAATTGTTTAAAGTATTTAAAATGTAATTAAAATTAAATCTATTTATGTCTCTAAAATGTTTAGTTACGATCTTAAGTTTATTACGTGTGATGACACAGTAACAGTAAAAAATAATGACTTGAAAAGTTTTAAGTAAGCATAAAATATTTCTATAATTTCCTTATTTTCAGTGGTGATGATTTGGAATAATATAAAATTAACTTAATTTATATATTTTTTTTTACAGATATGAATCGAAAAAGAAACTTGAAGAGTCAGTTTATGATTGTGCTAAACGGTTATATTGCGAGGGTCGTGGTGCATACCATCGTCCACCTAGATTAAACCATATAAAACAATTGGAATCCAAAGTACGGGATCATGTAGTCGTAACTTGTGAGTGGAATAGTGACTATATTATTACGTTAGTGTTTTCATCTGGAGTCTTAGCCTACCTTACCATTAAACCTGACACACTTGATGTAATTCAAGTACTCTTTGATAGATATTGTATTGGAAAACTGATGGGAAACAATGTTACTAGTGGTAAGTAATGTTACTTAAATAAAATACAAATAAACACTACAATCTACATTAAACTAAATTTGACTTTTTATGATTTTCAGCTGTTATTTCTCCTTCACACATCTTATTTATTCACCCAGAGAAAATAGCAACATTAATTGTATTAGGAAAGAAAAATGATAATAATGTGCCATGTCGGATATCTGATAGAGATCCATATCTTCAAGTAAGACATTATTTTAATACTGCTTTTAGCATAATTTTAAAATATTTTTGTATAAATTAGTTGTTTAATGTTATTTTGCTGATGTTTTTTATTTGGATGGAACATGACTGATCATCAGCAATACAACATACTAATTGTTATCATAATTGTACACACAGCTATTTCCAGATTTATTTGTTTGTTAAGTGTATGCAAATTGTCAATAATATGTCTATGTTATTCCATCATTAATTAATTAAGTTAAAGTAAGTACCATATATTTTTCAATTCATTAAAATGTTTATTTTAATTTACAGAGTCTAGAGCTGGGTGGAATAAATCGTAAAATAGAGAGGAATGTATCTTGGTGTACATATATTACTGGTATAAGGGTACTGGTTTGGAGTAACAATGTAGCTGATCCTGCTCCATGGAGTCCATTACTAGAAGATCATGCTAACTTACATCTTTACTACATTGAAGGGTAAGAGTTGATATTATTAATGCATTAGGTTGTTCCTTTACCTGCAATATGTGCAAAGAGGATGACACCAGGCCATGCTGTTAACTAAGTTGCACTTAATTTTTTTTTAAATACTACTGTACTGTGTAAGATAAATATTTTTTTTATTTTTAATGATGTATTAAGAACTTTATGTTTTTTCATCTTAGTATTTTGAATTTAAGAATATGTGTTAATATTAAGATATTTTATTAACTTCATGTTTTTGAAAGTACATACATATTATACTAGATATATGGGCTGTAGTTTAAATATAAAGCTGCTTTAAGTTGTCTTTGAAGTGTTCTATTATAGACTCTTACAATTATTAAGAGTAAGCTAAATAAAACTACTTCTTTTATTTGATAGATTATGTGAAAAACTTTAGAAATTTATTGTTACCAAATTATTTTAAAACAAATAAATTATAATAGTTTTATCCCTATGACTGGGTTCACGGATACTATCTACCAGGCACTAACATACATCTGTAATTAGCATCTGATTTATTATGAGAAAGACCAAGTATATTTTCATAAATCTACTTACTCCAGCAACTACTGGAAATATGATTATTTGTCTCATTACAGGCAGAAAGTGTCCCTGATTGCGTTTCACCAAGTTGAGAGTGAGGTGTTGATTGCTGAATTGTCTCAGAAACATCATTTTGTACATATTGTTGAACAATCTGCTTGTCCAAAGGTATATTTTTATAATCATATGACTAAACATGTATTATTAAAAAGATCTGAAACATTGGTCTTATTGAAGTTTTAAACACTTCCTTAATTGAACCATTATATCTTAATAATTTAAGAAACTCATAATCATTACTTTTAGAGATTGTACCCTTATAATTTATCTGATTGGTAGAGTAAGGTTAGGTTACCAAATCTAGATGTTCCAGATGTTCGCTACAAATATATAATATACTAGCTGATCCGGCAAACGTCGTTTCGCCATGTATATCATTTATAATAAAAAAATGGGGGTTGATCGTAGAGGGGTGAAAGTTAGGGATTGTATGTATTTTTTAATGCTGTATCATAAAAAAATAGAAATTAAAAATTTTGTCTAAAAACTAAAAATTTAGGGGTGGACTACCCCTAACATTTAGGGGGATGAAAAATAGATGTTGTCCGATTCTCAGGCATACCCAATAAGCACACAAAATTTCATGAGAATCGGTCGAGCCGTTTCGGAGGAGTTCGATTACGCACCCCGTGACAGAAGAATTTTATATATTAGATATAGGAGCTGAGACACACATTTATATATTACGTATACATTTATATATATAGCGTTAAATAATAACCGGAACTGAATGGAAATCAGTAAAGAAATCCGTAATTAAATTCAAATTTTATGAAATATAAAGTCTATATCTAGTGATGTTATTTCGAAAAAACTTTAGTATTCTTTACTTTGTATATGTATCATATATAATTAATTGTTGTACAATATAAAAAACAATATATAATTGCAATTGTTTTAGAGTGGCGTGAATCTCCTATGGCTAAGGTATGATGTACCAAAGACTGATAGAATGTCCCAACTGAATTTACAAGACGTTACTCAAGTGTCCCTTTCGTCTCATGTTCGAGTCGCGCGACGATCGCCATGCGATTTGCGACTTTTAGTCGCAAGTATCGACGGCTCTTTACACATTATTCATCATGTTTCGGGACTCACACATTCTATAAGAGCTGGATTTGTAAGTTTCTTTGTTAAAATATACACTATTATAAAGTGGAAAGATTTTATTGTTTGTTACTCCGCTTCAAAGCTACAGGACCGATTTGAATAAAAATAAAATTACTAAGGAGAGTTTATTTAGGCTAGATCATGCTACGATCAAATGAATGCAGGTGAAAGTATAGATAAATAAAAAAATATCGAGAAATTTTATTTATTATGATAACATGAAAATGGGGATCGGAATACAAAAGAAAACACGAAATAATATCGCATTGCACTTTGTTGTGATTGTTCAGTGATATCTCTAGTCCGTATTGTGCACTCAACCCTCAGGTTATGCGTTCGACTCCCGCTTATTCGATTAGTTTTAGTCTGACAGGATGTTGATTCCGATTCCTTACGATTCGTATAAGCTAGGTTTAATTCACATACAAGAACATTGGTGCACAGCCGTGATTACAACGCACGATCTCGGGGTTAACTATACATTTATAATCATTAAAATATGTATTATAAAAAAAATTATGAATAATGTTTTCACATAATTAATTTCAGATAGCAACAGATGTACGATGGTCTGGCGAATTAGTGATAGCGAGCGAAGAAAATGGCCGATTGCAGTGTTTTGATAGAGCTTTAACAGCTTTACATCATCATACTAAATGCCTCGATCTGACCTCTTATTTCCGGTAAATATTTCAATTCATAAATGTGTAGCGACAACTTCAATCGACGGCTCCAATCATTATGATAAGCCACTGAGGTTTTTGGGCCAGTCATTGGTTAGACTGATCGAACCCTTTACGTAGGAGAAGAAAAAGAAACTGTCATCGGAGTTCGGATATGTATGAGAAATATAAAGGTTCTAGTTAAATACAGAAAATGTTGTGGTTAAAGACTTTGTTAGAAAAATATTACATATGCTAAAATTCATAGATTATAAAGATATTTAGGCGCAAAACCCGGCGCTTTTATTTAGTTTTATTTCAATGTTATGTTTAAAAACTTTTGATCTTGACAATTATTTTCACAATTGTAAAAAGGATTCCTCACCTTTGTGCAAACAATATTAATTAAATACAGTATGTTATTGTACTACTTATACTATATAATTAAACTTCCAAAATTGAGGTCCGTATCGCAACGTCAATCATATATAAATCTAGTTTCAGTAGAAACGATTTTCTCTGTATGAAGTTTGACATGTATGACAGCGCTCAAGATGAGACTGTGACTTGAGATACGAAGTATTTATTGACTCCCATATGACGAAATCTTACTTAGCCAAGTCTCCATTTTGAATCTATTCCCCCTTTAGGCACTTATTAGCGAGATAAATTTTATTTTTTAAATTGTCACTTGTCATGTTAATACATTTCTTTTGTCTCGACTCTCGCAAAGAGTCTGATTCAACACTCATAAATTTATGTTTGCTAATCTGCTTAGGGAGTCAAAGTTAAATTATTATGTGTTACGTCACGCATTTTTTTGAGATTATTGTCGTCGTCGTCGTCCCCCCTCCATGTAACGCGCCGTCACGTTTTTCTGTACCCAATAGTAATGAATTGGAAAGTCGAAAATAATATTAACAATAACGCGTAATTCAATCCCCGCCTTACAAAAGGACCCTCCCAAATTCGTTACGTAATACTTGAACGCTCCCTTAAGTTTAGTCCTTATCCCATTTTACCTAATTCTTAGATGTAAATTGCCTTTATTTATGTGCAATAATCGATATATATCGAATAAAAGTTCGTAATATTACAGGGATACGCGACGGATTCAAATTCTTGGTTCGCGTAAATTTAGAAGTGGACCTGTCATATTGACTACATTTTCTGGTGGTCCACTTGCCCTGCTTCGGATATGTCATCCACGATTGTTGTCGGTAAGTGCCTATGAGCGTAGAGTCCGGACCTCTGTCCGGTTTGACACATTTCGCGTGAGAAATGTGTCATTTCATTTATCCACAAAATTTAATACTTTTATTAATACAGTCAAAACCGTTGATAACGACATTGAAGGGACCGTGTAGTTGCCGACGTTATATCCGATAGTCGTTATAAGCAATGTCATATACACAAGTACAGTACATACGTATGTACATAGTTATATTATCATAGTTATCTATCTGGAATAGGTAGGTATGGGTTATAATATGGTATGTTAATATTATAATATGTAAAGGAGTCAAAAAAGAAACAAAAATATTTATTACGAAATAATTAGGTACAAAAGTAATCAGTCATTTTGGTCTGTTTTTTTTTAGCCCAGTCTCAAATATTTTTTTCATTTTATCCATATGACGAGATATGACAGTCTAAACAACACCAACACTTTTAAATCAAACTGTTACTCACGCAGTCAATTAGCGAACTAAACATGTGTAGTATGCAAGGTCAAATGGCCGGGAAGAGGTTCGGATGAGGCGGGAGAAAGTGCGTAGGTAATAATATGCCTAATATTCATTCAATGCTTATAAAAAAGATTTAAAATCGTTTGTATTGTTTTGCTGAGACAAGAAGGTTGGTCGTTATAGCCGATGAATATCGATAAAATTTCGTCGTTGTAAGCGATATGTCGGTGTATCCGATGTTGTTATAAGCGGTTTGTTTACTGAATAGTTTACTAGGGTCTCAGACGGGAACATACAATCTGGTTGTAATAACCGATAGGTCGTTGTAAACGATGTTGTTATAAACGGTTTTGACTGTATCAATTTTTTTTAATTAACTGTTGTCAACATAACAATAATGGTAATTTAGCAGTGCAGCGACCTGAAATCCCAATGTATTCGATAGTTATTTTCTGCGTGATTAACGTATGTCGATTCTCTCTTATTAGAGAAAAACAGTTATTATCAGTCGATTATAAAGTCTACATAAAATATTATTATAAAGCCGGTATAAGTCATATTAAAAATTATTTTCTACCATTCTTGTAATTAACTATTATTTTCTATTTCTATACATAAATTTTACGTATATTTTAATTAACTTTATATACGATTTAGTATAACTATTAGAGTGATATTCAGAAACGAGACTTAGCGCGAACTGTGACTCCCATCTGCCAAAATCCAGTACTTTTTGACGTACAGGAGACGCAGACCTAGCTCTATATCTCGCCCTTAGTTTCTAGTCCTAACATTGTACCTTGTGGTACATATGATATTTTTACTAATTTCTCTGTATATTAATGACAAAAACATATTTCAAAAAATATTTTATATAATCTCATTGGGTAATTAATATTCTAATTATGAAATAAAATACAGACTTTTATTGGAATATTTTATTTACATACTTCTTTAAGAAAATTAAATTAAACGCGAACGCAACGCGCTGGTTCCGAGCCAATTGACCAATAGCAGACTTGTTTGTTTTATATTTTATTTAATGTATATATAACCTATAGCCATGAGATCAAATAATGTAGTGTATGCAACTGCATATAATTAAGTATTATATGACAGTTCCATAAACTACTATTATGTATGTTTAGTTATACTTGCTTTAAGCTCGCTTCGTTAAAATTCCTTTACGAATAATTTATTTATTTCCAGGCGTGGCTTCGTATGGGCCGTCCGTCTAATGCAATAGAACTACTTAGAACGTTTGACTGGGAAAAAGAAGGCGACGAATGTTTAAATGGTATCAGTGAAATTGTGGTCAATTGTCTTAGAAGAAACACCTTTGACCTTAATGTTGAAAACGCTATACAGGGTGCTCTGGGTGTGTATTTGGCACCAGCCTCGCCTTTGCCAGCCTCGGCTAGTCGATATGCACCTCCTGTACACGATTTGGCTAGGAAATTCTTTCATCACTTATTGAGGTATGTCAATTTTTCTTTTAACAGTTCAATAAAGTTTAATATTAAGAAAAACTGATTTTTCTCTTATTAAGATTGAGTGTTATTGATATGGTGTTAACTTTTACTTTTCTCTGTCTCTTGTTCTTGATAAGTTTTTGTATTTGTTTTCTAGTTTTTTAAAGATTTTATGCCAAAAACAAGGCGCTATTACGTTTTAGGTCTGATTTTTGTTTTGTTTGTTTGTTTTTTGTAATGGTCAAGTAGGTAATCAGCCGTCTGTGCCTGCCGCCGTCGACTTTTTGGGTCTAAGTCATGCTGCTTTTAAGATAAATATTTAATTTATATAAATATTAAATAGGCGTGGCCGTATCGAAAAAGCGATGAGTTTAGGCGTAGAGTTGGAAGCGTGGGATCTGTTCGCGGATGCGCAGTGGGCTGCTACGCGAGTGAGACAGCATCATTTAGCACAAGAGGCAGCTGCTTGTGTCACACACTACGCCCCGCTCACTCATACAGGTATTCAAATTGACTTCAAATAAAGTAGTTTTTTAATTAATTTGTATGTTTTTAAAACTTTCGATCTAATTTTGGTTGTTTTCATTGGTAATTTAAAAAATAGATAATTGCGATATTGTTATAGCTAATTTAAATGTGCTACTTTTTTATCAATTTAAATTACCAAAGGAATCATATATTCTTACAACCTTAGAAAACTGCAGTTAATTATTTTTCTTATTCAATTTTTCTGTACAATAGCTATATTTGGCCAACCTAACTATTCTTCAAATTTTTTTTACTTTAAAAAGTTATATTAGAAATTTTTTTTTAGATTCGGAATGTTCAGATTCATGCTCTCAATGCTCTCATTCATGCTCGGATTCAGAAGAAAGTTCACCCGGACTGAAAAAAAACCCTCCACCATTACCTCGCGTGTCCCTCCCAACTATACCCATCCCTATCGCACCAAACGAACCACCATCAACCAACAGTATACGTCCCAATTTACACCAATACCTAGAAAGAGACAACACTATATGGACGACAAACGTCAAAGATGACACATTCGTATCAAATCGTAAACCAAACATACGATGGAACAGTGTAGATAACGTTCTGAATAAAATAAGCGAAGGGATAATTAAACCGACTGATATGGTTCAAAGGACACATTTTAGTCATGCAAATGCATATAGATATCACGGGAACGCGAACTTTAATGAGAGATATAGACCGGATAAACCCACTTATCCAAATCGACCTCCGGAGAGGAATAAAGTGAAATTCTCGGATACAGTTACCATAGCTGTTATGCCGGTTAGTCCTTTATGTTACTAATCCCCAAATAATTAAATTATATGAAGTTATCAGTTTATTAAGTTGATAAAATTAATAAGAGCTCAGTATTTGAAACAAAACCCAAATTTAACCAAATATATTAAATCCTATTCAATAGTTCCACGGATCTCTGCTTTTAAAAAAGGCCATAGAAACCTTATTAGAAAAATACCAAACGCAGATCCAAGCATCCGTTTTTATAGTTCTTAATTTAAAAGTGGCCATTAAATATTAAGGGTATGTTCCGATATACACTGCGACCACTGTACAGAGTACCGTCAATTTAGTATACTGTGAAACCGTTTCTCTATAGCCAGCTATACTGGTTACAATTTAAAACAGAACGCAGTCCAGTATACTAGTCAGCTTCGTTTTTCGACACAGTTTTCAAATGAGTGCATCAAAGTTTTTCAATTCAACAAGAAAAACTATTATTGGAGTATTATCGCATTAAAAAAATCTATATTAATATTAACTGTCAATTGAATTAATACTACAAAAAAAGTAAGTTAGAATTTTAAATGTTTGTTATTAAACTGTAAGTTATATCAGCCGTTAGGCATTCAAGTGGTTTTGATTGATCACGTGATGAAAGCACTGCGAGTACCTTACCTCGAAAACGCCAGTGCTCGCAGTAGAAGTATAGCGGGGATTTGTGACGTCATATATTTCCCTAGGACGCTGCGGCTGTATACTGGCAGTCCATAGCGGAACGAATTTTTGAACAGTGGGAGCACTATACAGTACTCGCAGTGTATATCGGAACATACCCTATGATCTTGAAAAAGTTAAATTTGTACTCTATTATTTCGACAGAAGGAATCTTATCCATGGTACAGAATATAGATTAATAAAAAATATTAAGATCTGATAGAATCTGTGCTGAAACAGACCCAAAAGTTGTTGAAAGTTGGCAGTTAAGTGAAATAGTATCTGCAGTCTGAACAATGTAGATTGTAGTACTTATTTGCTTCGCGTAATTTCATTAGTTCACACAAAATTATTTACTTTTGTTTTTTTCCAATTTATTATTTTGCTTTGCTCGACCTTTAATTCCACGAAGGTTCTCTTTCCTCACATACTCTAAAAGATTAAATTGGCTAAAATTCGTTAAAACATTTTAGGAACCACCTCAATCGGAAGTAGCGCGGGAACTCGCAGATAGCCTACCATTGTGTCCTCCAAATAAATACCTCGCTGCATTCGCGCCGAACACATCGTTCGCGAACGAACGCAGATCGCCGATCGGTACTACACTCGATTACGTCGAAGTGTGAATGTTAATTGCATGATGCATGATACTAATTTGTTTGTGAGTACGGTTGCACGTTTTATGTATGCACGGAATTATATAGCAATCATGGCACGTTCTTGGAAAATGACTTAGCTCAATTGAATATAGTGACACTACATTCGTTTTTAGGACTATTTCTACACGCGCTGACACAAAAATTGCTGAACCGATTCTGAGGTTAGTCTAAGCGCAAACTAAATGTCAATAATAAACTAGAATTCACCATTTAAGAGTTGTAATAATTTGCGCTTAAACTTGTCTCCGAATTTCCTTATTAACCCTTAGGTTAACTAAAGGATTTTCAATAATAGTTTATATTTTTTTAATATATTTAATATGTCTTTACATTAAATTTTATAAAAATATGATTCCTAGTGTAAACGACACTGATTTTGCATGTACACCTTAGTTGTATTTCGGTCTTGGTAATTTGTGGCCAATGACGTTTTCTATGATCACCTACTGCCCTATTTTAGTTATTCGACGTCATATATAGCTAAAATAAATAAAACAAACAAACGTTAAAAGGGCTTCCGTAATAATCGTTAGTCGATTACTACGTCAAAATGCGCGTATTTCAGTTTGTATATGTACCAATATTATTTTGCACATTTGATTAATATGCACATTTTAAGTCACATGCAAGTAAACTTTGTAGTTTTATTTACATATATTTTTTCAGATGGAGGAAAACCGCCCAATCCACCAAAAATCAAGGTGTATAACTTTGGTATGGTTTAAGGTAGCTAAAGGCGACTTAGCACTGATAAAATATTTCCGTCCGTAACTTATTGTAGTTATTTATATAAGCGTAATATTGAAAATACATTTTCATGGTTGTGATACAAGGTACTAGATATTTCAATCAACAGCGTTTTATCTAAAAACGATAGAAGACTTATTCATTAGATATATAAATTAAGTTTTATTAAATATGATTTATATACATTGTATAGTTTACATTTTTTGATAATTTTGTAATAGTTTAGAAGGCTTTTTCAGTGCTTCCAAATAAAATGGAACTTTATTTTTTTTATTAAAACAAATACCTTAATTTTCTGTTGTTCTTATTCTCATATATGTAAAAACTTTGTAATGAATACATTTTCCTATTAATAAATTATAAGAAGTCTTGGTTTCAATTTGACCTACTTGTTCTGAAGAAAACCAAAAAAAAGGGACACATCAATAATAATCCTAAGCTAAAGTCCTAATTTATCTCATGCAACCATCTATGGAGCTGTTCAAATTCAGAGTTTGATTGTCAACGATTGTACATGTAAGGACAAGAGACCTTACCTTATTTCTGAATGAAAATATTATCAGTACATGCAGAATTATGTCCCCTTAAGATTAACATTATATGTATTACATTTAAACCACATTCTATCATTACCACTCTTTGAACTTCTTGTGTCCCAACATAGAAAAGAATTTATCTATTTACCACACTCCAAATCCAATTTAAAGTTATACTAGTTAAGTAAGCCAAATTTATTGAGTGAGTAACCTAAGAGCCCTAGGATTTATTGCAGCGATTAGATATAAAAGACTATTCATACACAATTTTGGGAAGATACTAAACAGCTTAAAGTAACTTCTTGATGTTTAAATAAAACAACTATGGTGACATTTTAATTATTTAATTTACAGAGTAAGCCAGACTTGTAATAAGGGGAAAAATAAATTAATCCTTGATCTTCTTCTTTGGGCGGAGGTTGTTAGTGTGACCACACTTCTTCTTACGGCAGTTAGTGGCACGAGGGTGGAGTCTAGCGTAACACTTGCGGCAAATCATTTTGTCGCAATTGTACTTCATAGCCAAAATCCTGAGAGATGGCTCAATGGTACCTAAAATAAAACAAGAAATTCACATGTTATTCACAGAAGTAAATATTAAGGAGGAATTTGATACTGTAGAATAAGCGTTTGAAGATGATTTTAAAAGTCAAAACTAACCTCCACGTAGCCTCAACACCAAGTGCAGTGTAGATTCCTTCTGGATGTTATAGTCGGAAAGGGTACGACCATCTTCGAGCTGTTTACCAGCGAAAATCAAACGTTGTTGGTCAGGTGGGATTCCCTCCTTATCCTGGATTTTGGCCTTCACATTTTCGATAGTGTCAGAGGCCTCCACCTCTAGGGTGATGGTCTTACCCGTGAGGGTTTTCACAAAGATCTGCATGTTTCAGCTGTAAAAATAGGAGAAATAGAAATTCACGCAAAATTTTAACCCGCAATGATGAATACTAATTATTTGAAACAAAAAACAAATGAAAACTTTGACGGTGACACGCCACGCACAGTTTTGAATTTCGAACGCGCCTTAAATACTTAAAAACATTTAGAATCTAGCTAATGACTATATCTATTACAAAAATATTATATTGTCTTTAATATTTCATCACAGAATTAAAATAAATTACATTTATTTTGTAACTAACCTCCTCAAAATGTGCTCGTTGAACTGTCAAACTGGCATAAAAGGAACTTTGAGCATGGCGGTTGGGTGACCAGTTTTTAAAATTTGATTTCCATTGCATATGCTTTTTTTATAGCATAAACTTTGGGTGATACTATACCTTTATATTTATATTTATTAGCCGCTGTCATAAAAAAATAAAGTATTGAGATATTCACAAAGATGCTGTTTTAAAATATTTGATTCTAGTGGTAATAAAATGCAATTATAAACCGATACTTGGCCAATGTATCGATAAAAGGTAGTCTTGTAATGGCTAAGTTGGTATCACAAAACCAATGTTACCACTTCCCACTTTGCTGACTGCTCAAGTGCTGAGCTTTCGTTCAAAAACTTAAACTGTTCTTTTAGTTTTTAAATTACAAATACTCATTTAATATCACAATAGATATTCAAATGAAACGATATTAAAATATAAAAATATATGTGTAAAGTAGGAAGCCTAATCGAAAAATTCAGTATTATTTTATAATTATACATACAGATTATAGAATTATTTCTGAACGTTATCGATATTCGATAAAGTGCCTACTTGTTTCGTAACAGGTCTACTCCGTCTACTTAAAAATTGTAGAATTCAAAGTTAATTTGTGGTGCTAAAAACATGTATCATCAACTTAACAAAGTGTCCGGTCGGCTTATTGCTGCCACCAACTTGCAGAGTCCACTTTTCCCAGTGGTAATTATATTTTATTTTAATTTGCGACATAACCAGGAAAATCTAAGTTGCTAATGTGAATTCCTATTTTGTTTAAAGGTTCCTATTGCTTTACAAAGGGTGGACCCACCGGCTATCCAATACAATACCGCCCATATGTCGACTGTGTCTGAGTCTTGCTCCGCTCAGCCAAGACGTCTCGTACCTGGTACCAACGTGCCCTACTCACCATTGTCTCCTAAAATCCGTGAACGTCAAGAACGTTTCCAGGTAATATAATAAATGGCAGAATCACGTAACAAGAGTTACATTATAGTCCAATTTACAATTTTACTAGAATTCTAGGAATGGTCATTAACCCAAAATAAACTATTCCAAGTAAAACATTTATCTGCACTTTATTTATATAAATCCTTTTTTAAAGCCCATCTATAATAGTGTGGCTGTATATTTAAAATCCATTATATTACTAATAAAATCATTAAGCATTAACATTTATTTGCTCTGTTTTCTGTTTACATAAGACTCTGGGTCAGTACTAAGCACCAAGTATGACCCGTATAATAAATAAATATTGGATTATACGGGATAGATGTAGCTAGTACTAAATCTCAGACTTTGACATTATATTGATTATCTTAAAATTGTCATATAGTTATTTCATAGCAAGCTATTCACAAGAAATATAATTATTCTATAAACCAACTCTTTAGTTTTATAATATTAGTACAACAAATTAGTTTGCCATTCTATCTATCAGCTATCAGAAAAAGTTAATGTTATTACTGTGTTAGCATTCTTTTACGGTTTTTACTTTTTTTTTAATTTTACTGGCTTATTCTTTTTTATTAGTTTGGCTTTAGGCCTCTATATAACAATAGCAGAACAAGCAGTGTGGCAGTGGGGTTTATACATTCAAAGTCGTAGAATTTTGCCTTAAGCCATAATGTAATAGAACCTCAATAATTGTCATTGACTTTTCTTGTAATTATGCTATTTACTTATATAAAAAACTAAACAGTAATAAAATAAACATTAATTAAAAGGAAACCCCTGTTATGGTGCCCTGGAGCCACCCTTACCTACAATATAATATTTTAGATTTTCTGTTTAAAGTATAATGTGCTAAAATTTTAATTACAGAAAGAGGATGACATCCCAGTTTTCTTAAAGGGTGGTCCAATGGATGGAATTATCTACAGACTCACATTACTACTCTGTGCTGCTGGTCTTGTTGGTATTGCTCACACTATCTACATCCACGCTGTACCCAAAAAGTGAATAATTTAAATACACAATGAAAGTAGTTTAATCTATATAATTTATGTGATGTGGATCAGTATCCAATAAAAGAATTTAAACAATTATTGATTTTAATTTTTTTTTATGGTTCTTTCATTGGTGAAGCAATAAATGTAACAAGTAAAATAAGGAGATGACCACTACTCTAATCTAATGGCAATGACATGAGACAACTTATCTATGCAAGTGATATATATCATATGAGGGTAAGATTCAGAGACGAGACTTGGGTCAACAGACTTCCGTATTTCAATATATTATTGGGGCAAAGTCATATCTCGACTGAATCTGAGGGTAAGGAGGAAGGAATTTTTCAATATGTACTCAAAAAGTTTAACACCGAAGGGGCGGGGTGCGATCGGCTTGTTTATATTTGTCAGACTTTAAATGCTGTTCAATATCACCCCCACCACTATGGGAAACATAAAAATTAGAAAACTCAAAATTCGACTCTTTTCACATCTGATGGACGAATTAGCTGCTTGATAAAAGAATATTGTGCTTACAAGCATTACATTGCAAGCAGTGCTAACATTGAACTTCTGCTCAAATTTCGCGCGGTTTTTGAAAACGGGACAATTATGCGTCCCAACAGTTCATTTCAGGGTCACCAGTACTCTTAATTCTAAAAAGGGACACGCTGCCGGTCACGTTAGCCATGACCAAGTTAAACGCGGAACCTTGTTGATGATGATTTTAATGGAACCTTGTTGAGCTGTTTGACATGCTAATTTTTTTTTAATCCATTGTTCCCAGCAGTAAGCAGCGCTAACATAAGTTTGTCGAAATAAAAATAGGATTGTCAGTGATCCAACTGATGATGCAACTACTACTACTACTATAAATAAAATTCAGTAGGTAGGGACATCAGTGGGATCAAGTAATGAATATATCTGGATAAAGGCATTAAACGGACAAATTTAGGACAATACCCAAGTTGTTAATAATCAAATGTTATACCTATATGAGCAGTGTTGGTCTAGTGGCTTCAGCGTGCAACTCTTATCCTTGAGGTTGTAGGTTCGATCCCCGGCTGTGCACCAATGGACTTTCTTTCTATGTGCGCATTTTACATTCGCCCGAACATTGAAGAAAAACATCGTGAAACCGGCTTACCTTAGACCTAAAAAGTCGACGACGTGTGTCAGTCACAGGAGACTGATCACCTGCTTGCGTATTAGATTAAAAAATGATCATGAAACAAGATGTATGGAGAAATGTATGGCCTAGACCTGAAAAGTTGTAGCGTCACTGATTAATTTTTTTCTAACCTATATTCAACTGGAACACTCTCTGTCGGTTTTTTGAGTCAGGCCTATAGTCTAGTAAGAACAATACTGGATCATAAGTAAAAAAACGGTAAATGTTTACGTTCTTGACGAATCTTACAATTTCGGTGAACCTCGCTTTATCCAGCTGCAATTGGCCTTAGAGTGATATTCAGAAACGAGACTACGCGTGATATAGGTACAAGGGTAATCGATGAATCCCTGCCCTGTGAAGTGTGAAATTAAAATACTTGGAAATTAAACCGAAAGGTTAAATAAAAATATTTGTTCCAATAAGAATCAATTTATTAAACACACTGACTGTAACATATGTATATTTTGTAATTTGATTGCTTATAATATTATTGGCTACATAGGTGAAATCGAAGTCTTATGCTGTTCTAGATGTCATACAAACATGGAAAACTCCAAATTGCATTTATTTTAATACTAAACATATAATGCTAATATCATTTTTTATCTAATCGTGTCCGAATAATAATGTAAAAACAAATTAAATAAAAAAAAATATATATCAAAATTTTATACGTAAGTATGTCAAATTAATAAAACGCTTCTTAAAAATAACGAAATAAATGAAATAGTACGCCTAGTAGGAGCCTAAAATTAATCTATTGAATTTAATAATTTGTAATAGTGTATGTATTTCAAAGTACGCAAACAGTGTACGGATTTGAATTTTGGGCACAATTAGTTACTAAAAGATATCAACGCGTTAGAAGAGTAAACTCCAGCGAGCGCTTAAAAACCACCTACAGATTGCACATCAATTAACATCTATTTTATTACAGTATGCATAATAATAATTAGCATTAGATACATCTACACTTTTTAAACAATTTGCGAGTGATCTTTACTACTGGCCTTGATTGTACGGCAATTCATAGCTAATTATTCACATTACAATGTTTTTTTTTAATAAACAGCCTTTAAATAGAGAAGGTCCAAACATATATCAGAGGAATATAATGTAATTTCTTGTGTGAAGTGGATTCAAGAAAGGTTTAGATTTACAATTAGATGTTTTTTTTATGCCATTTAAGACGTGTACAGGACAACGATCGTCGGGTCCGCTTGTAGTTTCATATATTTTAATAGTGAAAGTTATCGTTACAATCGGTCCAGCCTTTAATAAGGAGTTTAATTACACGAACAGATGATTTATATATATAAAGAGTAAGGTTAGAACAAGAATAGCATGACTCTTAAGACCTTCTTTTACGAAAGAGACTATGCTTGCATTACAAAATATAAATATAACTTACCAATATCCATAAAATAGCTTTCCCATATTTTTTAAAGATAATTAACGATTTATAATGTGAATGATGTACTAGGCAGCATCATTAAATAATAATTTAGATGAAGGAAATATTTTAACATTTCAAATACTTGAATATATATTTTTATACATTAAACTTAACACACTAATCTCAAGACTTATTTATATAAATTATATAAAAACATATTAAAAAAGGTTAAAATAACATTATTTGTTCATCGTGTAAAATATCACAAATATATTATTTAAAAATAAAATTAATTATGATAAAATCTAACTTAAGTTGAAGATATTACCTGTAGTCAAGTCAATCTAGACCTAAAAATGAGAGTGAAGGTACATAAAATCCCAACAAGCTGAAAATCATTAAAACTGTCCAAAACATAATTATAAATAAAATAGTGAATTTCCCCATCATACCTGTGTATGGATTTATTATCTCAAGGTCAAAGGTAAAAAAATAGTTTTTCGCGATTTAAACAACGTAAAGTTTTATCATAAAAGTGCCCAGGGAAAAATTGTAGATAATAAAATTATCTATAAAAAATGTATTAATACTTTTTTTCAGGTTGTTGGGATTTTATGCACCTTTGAATGTCTAGATTGACCAGACTACTAGTACTGTAATAGTTAAGTACAATTTTATGAATTGGAGAGCCATAGATATTGAATTCAATAAAAATTATATAGGTACCTATGTATAAAACAAATATAAAAAAGAGATCAAATAATAGATTTAAACAGCATATCTGCAATATTCAAAATAATCAGGAAAATTTCTCAACTATGGGTACAATTATTTATTTTTTTCATTATTTTATTACGAAACAATGGTGCAGAGGCATCTAGATAACACAAATATCTATTAATAAATACTAATAATTTATTATTACATACACTCAACTATAGGCATTGGCATAATTAATATTGACCTACTAATAAATATTACTAAGACAAAAAAATTAATGATTGTTTTTAACATCAATACTGCTATTTGGTTCATTTTTTAACAACTTTTAGTAGCTGTGAGTAAATAGAGCTATTAATAGTAATTAGATATAGCATCCTAATTTTACTAAGAAATTAAAAAAGCAACGCTAAAATGTTTTCGATGTTGTTTAGTAATAATATTTAAATGCATTGAAATAATCACAGCCAATTTTCTCTGAGGGCAACATAATGTAAAAAACAAGCCAATTTGATGAGGGTGAGATTCCTTACCATAATGATTTCTATGTAACTGGTCGTGGACGAGCCGGGAGAGGTGGAGGAGCTCCCTGTCTCGCAGGCACAGGCGGTGGGGGGCCTGGAAGCGGAGGGGTGTTGCTCGGTGGTGGAGGTGGCGGCGCACATGATGGAGGCGGCATCATCTCTGCTGGTGGAGAGCTCACAGACGCCTGAGACACAACTGATTCAGGCGTAATAGGGGCTGGGCGGGGTGGTCTTGCTGGACTTGGTGCTGGCGCTCGAGAAGGCACCAACGGAGTAGGCGATGGAGCAGGAGGCCGGCTTGGCTGTTGACGTCGTGGTGTCGGTGGCGCAGACCTAAGTGGTCGCTCAGCTGGTATGTCACCAAATAACGGTATTGTGTTATTAGTACAGAGACTCACTTCAGACTTTACTATATCTACCCAATTTGGAGATTTGAGTGATACATGTAAAGGAATTGTTGAAGAGGAAATAGTTCCTTTCTGAGCAGCCGCTAGAGCATTCTGGCCATCTCTAAATGTAATGCTCAAAGTGTGCTCATCTACAAAACGAACTAATGTCACTTCACCATAAGTTGCTAATTCTTGCAATATTATTGACATTAAATTATCATCAAAAACAGAATCTTCAGAATCTTCAATTTCATCAACTGGTTGAACAATGATACAAGCATCAGGAGGACCCAGATCTTTGACAACCTCATAAAAAACTTCCATACACTTAGTGTTACTAACCTGTAAAACTTCTATTTCTAAAATAGCAATGACAGGTCTATGGTCACTTTGTTTTAGTTCAGCTCGGCCATAATGTAGTAATTTTCCTGCAGCTGCTTCAGATGTTGTTTCTGGATCAACAGTGTATTTTTTACTCCTCCACAAAACTCGATCAGTCCAGGCAGGTGCTCGACATTTTTCACTGGTGTCAAAGTCATCACTAAACAAATCATATTTATAAGTTGGAAGGAATGTGATGTCACCTTCAAAACAGTTTTTAAAAACCAATCCTTGTGATTTCTGGCGTACAAGTTGATCTTGTTCTAATAACCTTTGGATATTATTTTGTGAGGCTAGTAATCGTGTTTCTTCTTTATCTAGATCAATTCGGTAATTAAAATCACCACACCAAAAAACAAAGTCATGTGAATACAATGATCGTCCCATTGGGAATGCTACTTTTCTTGTAATTTCTGTGTAATCTGCATTGCGTTCACTCACTTGGGATTGACCAGCTGCAAAATGAGCACAAACAAAGCAAATTGATGTTCCATATATAACTAGACGGATAGCTACTGCACCTTTATTCCCAGTAGCTCCACCTAATCCAGTTTTCACTGAATCTAATGCAACATCTCTGATATGAGGAACTAAATCTTTCCTGACAAAAATAAATAGGCAGACGCCTACCAACTGATGACTAGAAAGCAAGGTGTATGATGCATCTCTACACAATACTTTTTCCAATTCTTCACTCCATGCTTTAGCATTGTCTGAACTAGCAGCCATTATATTGCTAGCATTTAAGTCAACTATTTCTTCAAATCCTATTGCAAAGATATCAGAAGGATGATCTTTCAAATTGACAGTATTTACCAAAGATGAATTTGGGCTGTCTAACAACCAATCAGCCAGGGAAACATCTTTGTAAGCTAGGCTTCTAAAATGTTTACCACCATTGACATTATATGTACCTATAGTGATACGAATATTTGTAGGCTGGGTAAACTCATTTGCTCTACGACACATTTCTCGTAATACTGGAGTAGATGTATGCAAAATATTTGATGGTAATAAAATTCGGGTACGATCAGACAGTTCTGAATTTAATGTAGAACCTAGCAACAAAATATCAATTGCTTCTTGTTTTGAATTATCAAGCAAATTGTTTTGAATAGTTCGAGCAGCTGATCTTGCCCCATCAATCAATTTTGACCCTCCTTGAATAGCTCCCGTTCCTGCATAGATTTTTGATATCTCATTTCCATTATTAATCCACATTTGTTTAAACACTTCTTCAAATCTGTTAACATTTTGCTTTTTATCAAGACATTGTAACAACATCAGTTGTATTGCAAGCATTTCTAGACCAATGAATGTCTGGATAGAATTTGTTCTGTCCAAGCAATCTAGACAATTAGTTCTTATTACACCTTTTTGAACATTGTAAATATCAACATTCCTGGCACTAAATATGCTGATGTTATCATAGTGCATTTCCACAATTTTTTTAAATTTAGTTAAAGCTGAATCTATTGATGATGCTCTTACCTCTTGATGGTAGTCAAATATTATCTGTACAATATCACAATGTGCAGATTCATTAAGGTGCCGTTGAAATGCATTGCTGAGAGTTGCTTCACCTTCTGTGCCACCTATCATACTAGAACCTAGTAAGTTGACAACATAAATAGATCCATAATTTCGTTTAAGTTGAGAAAAATGCCTTTCACAAGCACTTGTAGAAGCATCATATCCACGTGACATTTTAACTTTATGTGATCCAACTTGAATACCTGGCTGTTCCCAGAATAAAGGAACAGATCCTCTTGTTTGAATGTAAGATGAAACTGAGTCATCTACATAAATAGCTTGTTCTGTTTCTACAAAATTAGCAACATTACCATCATCATTGCAACCTCTCACATTAAACCTTGTCCCTGCTCTTTCACAGCTTAGTCGAGATATCAATACAGCCCTGGCTAAGCGATGACCAACGTAAATAGTACGTATTTCCACTGAACCACACATTGCACGGGTAAGCCAGTCATCACAATCTATGCCATACCTGATTAAATGAATAAATAAGGTTCTATTCCAAAAGAATCTGTTATCAGAACTTGCTCCTTTACCCTTTCTCTGAGCACACACAGTCAGGTCAAAGAGGTTGTCAATGTTTTTTCCTGAATTCCAAGAGAAATAAAATGTTCCAGAGTTTAAGAGTTTTCTAACTTCTCCCACCTTATCATCTCCTTGTGTTTGGTGAAATAAAGGCAGAAATTGAGATTGGGTTATCTTAAAAACCTCTGTATCACCCACTTTACCAACAGAACTACAGCCTGTCACAAGAACAAGGTAGAGCATACATGTCTCTCCAGAATTTAATTGCAGCACTCCTAGACATCCATATGCATCCGCTATTTTATGATATTGTTTACGAAGAGTATCAGTTTCTTGTGACGATAAAGAAACAACAGCCTGAGACTCAAATAATAAGGCTGTATCTTTATTTCTATGTTGTAAAATAATACTGTAAGGATTCGGTGGTGCCGATTTCTCCAGCACTTTAAAACCTTTTGACATAGCCATAATGTATAAAACTATGTTTCTATCTTCATGGATAAAAAGCCATCCGCCCCCTTGATTGATTTTCAATCAGCTAGGCAAAAAAATTGCAATGATCACTATTCACTGGTCGACAAATGTACTCAACAATTTTTTTTTTATAGGCCTGTCGAAAATTATCGATATATCAATGTTTTAATTCGGTATATTCTGGTTCAATTTAGAGATAACATTCTACATCGAAAATTTTATCATAAATGATATGTTTTTGCTGTAGACTGAAATAAATACATTATGATTTGAATAATTTTTAATTTGTCCAATATATCAATACCTTCCGTTGAGATATAAACATCGGTATTGGTATTTTAATAATAATATCGATGCTTATTTTTTCACTTCCACCGTTCTTATTATGGACCAAAAAAAATTCTAATCAATGTAATACATAATGTCATACTGACATTTCATTTTCCTAGACCATACCAAAGTACAGTATAGAAAATAGATATGAGTAATGTAGACTGAGCTTAAAAGATTAAATGTTACAGTTAATTTACAGTGGTCATCAATTGAATAATGGCGGGATATGAACAGTGTTGCCAACTCTATCTCTTAGGTAGGTGCTAAATGGCATCTCAAATAGTGCTAGATTGATAAAAAATATCAAAAATAGTGCTATTTTTATAGACATGAAAAAAAAGATATTTTTATTTAATTTATGATTAATTTTTGATGATTAATTTAATTTTGGTTTAATGTGATAATAATTATTTAAAACTACATCCAATCATCTTCACTATCGTCTGTCTCTTCTGCTGATTCTACTTCTCGTTGTACTGACGCTGAAGCCGCCGTGGAAGTGGAAGGTTCTTCAATTTAAATGAGTACATATCTTTTTTGCCAATTTTTTAAAGAAGTTCTTGGGGAATTTCATATGTATGGCAATTTTTATTTAAGTTTTTGAGCCCTGTTCGGATATGAAGAAGTGAATCCAAAGTGTCCAAATTCATTTTATTTCTCAGTATATTTTTTAAAATGTTCATTGAACTGAACACCCTCTCAACATCGGCGTTAGAATGCGGCAATGATAGTAATATAAATGCCAATGAAACTAGTTCATTATAGGGATTTTCGTTGTTTGCATCTTTATATTCAGATACCTCTACCCAAAACTTCAATGCGTCAGTTACATTTTCCCATTTATTATTGTTAATACTTTTCCATTGGTTAGCTATTTTATCAATGTTAAAAGTCGATTTAAAATCGATTTAATAATTATAGTAGCGTTTTATTACTACACCTTGCGTGGCTGCGTTTTGGTTCAGCAACCATAGAAATCCCAATGATGGCTGTTTAGTGCTAAATTTAGTGCTAGGTGCTGAATGGTAAATGACAGTGCTTGAATGGCGAAAATAGTGCTATATCTAGCACCGAAAGTGCTAAGTTGGCAACACTGGATATGAAGGCTTATTCATGGATTTAAATCGTTAGATAGGCCCCGACACCAAAAATCGTGTTTCTGCCATTGTACTTACTGAGAAAATAGTGTCATCTCTTTTTCTCCTACATTAGTTGCAAACACTACTTTCTCTTTCGTGCACTCGCCATTTAAATTTGTTATTTTAGACAGTGCGGAAGGAAAAATAAAAGTTTTTAAATCAAATCGCAATACTTACGAGTGAAATGTTACACTTCTGGCTTTATTTGTGTTTCTAGATTTGTTGTTGCACTTTAGAAAGGCACACGATGGCATTTTGTGACACTAAACTGCTCGCAAACGTGCTTTACAACAATGTGTTTAGGGGTGCACTGATCCCAGGTTAGTGAGTCTCACTCACTTAGACTGTGCGACAACACGGCGCGGTCTCACTGCGGTAAGGGCCTATCTAACGATATAAATCCATGGCGACAACACGGCGCGGTCTCACTGCGGCAAGGTCCTATCTAACGATATAAATCTATGGGCTTATTACATTTTTTATTTTTGTTATAGAAATTTTATTTCAATTGAAGTAAATGATTGTTAATGCCTCAAAGTATATGCTGAGATAACAATACCCAAATCGTTAATGTGCTTATTATAAATATCTAAAATAAATTAGATAACGTCAAATTAAAACGGGGTTTATCAAAATAAAACAATAGTGAAATCAATATGTTTTTACATAAGAACTACGATATAACAATTTTCATAGACTAAAATTTACATAATTTTTGTACATCTGTATAGATTCATGAGGTACGGTGAGTTTTCCAGTGCCGCGGTTTACATATTCCTGGTAAATTTCTTTAGAAGTTTTAGTAATAGTCGGCGGGATCATGTCAATAGAACTGTCGATTGTAAATGCGCTGCTACAGGTTAAGACGATAGGAATGTCGGGCTTAAAACGCGGATTTGATCGCTTCTCGAAGTTTACGTAACGCTTGTACCTAGAAGTAGATATAAGGACATCAAAAATATTGTGTTTAATTATTCCTAATCAAAGGAATAATTTTATATTCGTATAATTAAAAAAATATACAGTTGAACAAAATTAAAACCGTTCTAATGATGATATGGATGATTGAATGCGTGCGATTAGCAACCTAATCATGCTTTCTTTACTTGTGCAGTATTGTTTTACTTCGAACGTGGGAAATTAACATTACATAGAAAGGAGCTTATAAAGTCCTAGCCGTAGCATCGACACGCTTTTATAATTTTAAATAAATGTTACACAAATAATTGTAAAATTAGATACATAAAACCAATTCCTTACGTCCGATAGTCACATATAACTTGAATAAGCGCTGATTTAGGATTTGAACAGACTAAGGGCTTAAACTAGAGTAAGTCTGAACAAATCATAAAAAAGAAAAGCTGTTCGCCAGTATTTGTAGCCAAGAGGACTTACTGAGAGGGGATAGGGTGGCTAGGTCACAAAAGTATTCAATATTCTCACATTGTAAATCGAAAGACGAAACGCAGGACCATTAATACTTACGTCAACATATCTCGCTTGGTTGGCTCATTTACAAATGGTTTAGTGCTTTTCTTAACAAAGGTGAAGTGTGGCTCATATAATTCTTCAAACTTGACGGGCGGAACCGAAGATGGTGGAATCCTGGCGCTCATTGTTGAACTCGTTAGGTCGTCGTCTGATGATGAATCTCCGTTGGAACTGGACAATAAGGTAAAAATCGGGAAGGTTTTATGGTACATAAAGTGAGTTGATTTTACGTGCCCATTGAAGTATAAAAATTATGTAAGTATGAAAAAGTATGAAAACAGACTTAAATACGTCAAACTGATCGTTTTTTCCTATACAAATTATTCCTTCATGACATGATTTGTTAGAGCCTATAGTAGTTAGTTGATTTTTTTATTTTGTTTTTCCTAATCAATTTCGTATGTTTGCTTTTATTGTTTCGTATGTAAATTTTATTCACTTATTGTGCAATCTTGTCAATTTAGGTCGCCTGTTAAGGCAGGAGTGTTTTTATAAATAAATAAATGACCGAAGAACTCGAGACGTTTTAGTATGTAGCCCGCTCAAATATCTAAGGCTGTCAAATATGTCTTTATTAAGAAAAACAATATTGACAACTCTTGAATAGTTCAGTATCGTAGAGTTTTCAGCATCTGTCTGAATGTTAAATGCCTAATGCGAAAGCTTAAATAAGCTCGAATAAAGCTTTTGCATCATGGGGAGAAAATATGTAGTTCTATTTGTCAATGTCAAACTGTTTTTTAGTTATTCTGTCTCTACCAAATAACACCGTATGGTCATCCATATTTATATTATTTTCGACTATTTGTTTGTGAAAGCTTATTACTAGAAATCATACTTTTAAATATTATGAGTACATGGCACACAACGAACTAACGTAACTTATATGAAATAACCGATTAATACCGATGAAAAATACTCACTCGCTGGAATTATTCGATGCTGTACTGGATCTTCCACTAATAACTGGGTTTTTCGATGACGGTCCCTTCACGGCGTGACCAGGCGCGCGCCCCCGTACCACGAACGGGCTTATGTTATCAGTGAACGATGGCGTTAAGTCACGTAGAGTATGCAACATCTGAAACAAATTATTTAGGGAGTATTTTTAAGTTTCCATCATGAAAGTATATACATATACAGTTCCCTATATGTTTAAAAAAACTAGTTGAAAGCATAGATTGTCTTTGTACAAAAATATTTATGTTCAATATCTGTTTCACTGATTAATGCGTTAACCGACCGATCTTTTACGGACAGAAATAAAAGTTATTTGAGTCCTTATATTTTTTCAATATTTCATACATTTCACACATACGTAAATTTGCCTAGTTTCTATAATTATTGTTTATGAGCATATCATAATGGTTGCATACAAAGATTTTGCAAAATAAATAAATCATGGCGGTATAAACGAGTGACGGAGAGTTTATTGGTAGTTCTAGTCTGTTCTATGCCCTCGCTTTGAAAACATTTTTTTCTTACTGACCTATATAAATGTAAGTTGAGTTACCTACATGAATAATATTTTGATTTTGACAAGTAAAAAATGGAATTGAGAATATTTCTCACCTTAAACTCAAAGCACTCCATAAAGACGGTATACTCAAAGGGTCTATTATACTCTTGGTAGGGGTCTACTATCTCCAATGCAGTGTCACCCTGCATTCCAATTATCTCACAACATAATTTACGCATCTCATTACTAGGTCGGGGTAAATAACGGATGACGTCATCGTCCCACCATTTTGTTAATGACCTAAAAGTATTATTGAATGTCATACTACAGACACCGGCAAACATCTTGAACAAATGTCCTTGTCTGCGCAGAAGCGATTTTTAGGTATCACTTCGGTGGTGCGCGGCGCCGGGACAGCGACGTGTCGATCGCGTGATTGGTAAATTAGTTGACGTTTTTGTCCCCCCTCGTTTAATGCTCAAGAAGTTTGCCGGTATCTGTAGACATAACTCAACTTATAGTCTTTGTGCGCGGCGTGCCAGTTATGCGAACTAATAAAATTCTTATTTGTTACACGTCACTTCATTTATTCACACAAATTATATACTTTAATTTATTCATGTTATGTAAAAAGATGATTACTGTTGAACTATAATGACATAACAGTGTTAATAACATTGCAAAAAAGGTACTTAAGCACTACTGCGACCTTACTGTCGCACAACGGTTCTCTTTCCGCAGACTCTGTCATAGAGAAAAATTGTTTCACAGACTAGAATTTGATGACGGGTTAGATACGAGGGTATCTCTTACCTGTTATTAGGAATATAGACCATTGTCTCTGGATGATGTAGATAATAATCTGTGGGATATTCCCATATGGCGGCCCTATTCGGGTCCGGCAAGAAAAGACCGAGGAACAAATTCATCGTATTTTGTTTCTCAGCATCAGAAAATGTGTTCGAATAGTACCGGCTCAGTGTCTGCATTATATCATTCCCGTGTGATGACCACGGCGCAGTTTTACGATATGTTTTAATCCTGAAAATCAAAGCATTCAAATGAAATATACCTATGGATCAAAGTTTATAATATTTAATGTTTTTAGAATATCTGATGTAAAAATTACATAGTCAAAGGTTACCACTGAGGTTTTTATTTATAATTCGTCTAGTAACAGAAACAACCCGTATATTTTTTACAGGAAAGAATCAAACAGGTTTTACTATACTCTCTCGGTTTTCAAATGTAATTTCTATAAAACCTAATAATTCAAATATACGAAGCCGTTTTAAATTATCATCTGAATCCATTTTTACCAAATAAAACATCGATAACATTTAATTTCACGCCCCAAGGATTAAGTCTACTATTACATTTTTAGACAATATTTTAAAAATTCATGTACTTTAAGCATAAAATAGACCTCCAACGTACTTATTTTAGAATGCTATGAGTGCGCAAATTGCCTCCGAGGCTTGAAAAACACATAAAACTGATCCTTTATAAATCACAAAAAAATTACCTATGAACTAATTGAGATCCACCATACTGTAAAGCCAATGTGTCCCCGTGGTCTTCGTACAAGCCTTCGAGTAATCGGGCGCAATCAGAGTCGAACTCTATCACTGGCTCGGCGATTAGGCCGAGCGCGTGAAGCTGTGTGGAAATAAATAAATCTTAATTAGGTTATTAAACTCATTAAAATGTTCGATATTAAATTATTAAATTTGTCTACGTCCACCTACTTCTGTCCCTTTACTGATATTTCTGTAGTCAAGTAATTTTCAGCGGAAGCGCCGAACTCTCCATAATATTTTTATTAAACAAACAAAATATTATTCACGAGGACTCGAAGCCCGGGATAACTAGCCACGGAGGCAGTCATTCCCCACCATTCACCCACAAATATTTGAATCCTTAGTCAAACCCATGTTGCTATAGACCTTACCTGTTGTGCCAAAACACACTTTCCAATAGCGAATTGAGCTGTGTTCGTCCTATCAAGACAATCCACGCAATTGACGCGCACAAGTCCCGTTTGGAGTCTTCCCCCTTGATGACCCTCTACCCCCAATTCTTCACTATATCCACTACGGCTTAGGAATATTCCCGTCCGCCGAACTACTGTACGGGCTATTGCTGAAAGTCTGTAATAGTTTTATAATGTATATACTTGATAAATGAGATTGGTGCCTTGATATAGAAAAACCTTAATTACCAAACTTTAGTACTCGATATACGTTGTCTTGGCGTCACAGGGCTTAACAATTCTCAATCGAGGCAATGCTATCATCTCGAGGTATGCAGGACTTCATACTCGACATACATTTTAAAATAATTAAACACCAATTACTTGTTTCATAAAATTGCCTTTGGTTTAGGTTTCTACTATATATAAAAAGCAAAGCTCTACTGCTGCTGTAGTAAGCGGTACTGCACTCGGAACGTCGAGTTATATAAAAATATATACTAAATTCGCAAAAACATCTATCAAAGATAATGTTTTTTAAATGAACCTGTCTGATACTGTCAAAATTACGAATGTCTCTATAAAACAAAGCATTATTGTGAATTTAATCTGTTCCAAGGTTTCACGCCCTTTACCGCGAGTATGATCAATACAAGGCTAGTCAATAAATAATTATAACTTTGTTAAACATTATAATCCAATATTATTTTCTGTTAAATATGTATATGGTAATCAGAGAGAATAGATGACAATAATTGTTATGTTCAAAGTAAATGAAATAAAATGTGATACTTACTTATCAAGAACTTTAGCATCCGCCCCCTTATTGATTCGGGCCATATCTAAATGAAAGTATTGAATTGCATGCTCTGGAGGCAAAAATTGATTAAGGTATTTCACAGCACTACTTATAACTTGTGTGAGTAGTGATTCATGCTTTCTTTTTTCATGTTTCTTCACTAAATTCAATATCATTATTGGTGATCCATATCTTTGCATCAAGTTGTTGAAATGTTTTGCAGGTATTTGCGCATAGGGGTCACTCCTGTCGATGGATATGGCCGGTTTGGGCACCATTTTGGAGACATCTTGGGACCAGAAACAGGGTATTGAACCTCTCATTTGCACAAATGAACTAAATCTAAAACAAAGGGATTGAGTATGCAATTAGAAAGTAGTTAGTAGAGATTAAAAACTCCTTACTAAAACTAAGTAGTGGAGAAAGTTAGTGGTATTTAATTCTACTATTTTGAAAGAATAACCAACCTGCCTTTTGAGAATGATGAGATCATTGAATCATGGACAATTTGTTCTGTTTCTACTTCATTAGCTACGTCTCCATGCATGTTAGCACCTCTCTTCAAAAACCTAGTGCCTGCATATCTATTACTCCGTCGAGCTATAAGGGTTAAATATATTGGCCGACCAAAAATATTCAAGTTACTCTGTTCTATAAAACCATGAATGATATATAGTATCCAATCTGGATGTAATTGTGAATGAACCACAGATAGCAAGTGGCTGTTCCATACAAATCTCCATTCCGGTACAGTGCGGACACCAAATTCTAGCTTTGAGGATGTCTGGCTGTAATTTAAAAAAATAATGTAAGGAGAAGGTACATTATATTAAAGAATGTAACTAATTGTACTAGACTTTTTAAGGATTTTCTTTACTTGTCTATACTCATTGCCATTCCTAGGTCCTTTTCTAAAAACTATGCTGGATGTATGTATGGGTGCACTTTGATTATAATGAGAACAGTTATGTGTGTTTAAAAGAATGAATTTTAGTTGATCTACTATATGGAAAATCTAGGTTTATGTGATAATTTACCCTATTTTTGCTTCTCTTTGCTGTAACTGTTCTTTCCAAGTTTCAAAAATATCTTCATCATCTTCTATGACATTACATTTACATTCTTTGTTTGATTTAGACCTGATATTCGACTGGTATACAGCAGCTGTTACTGGTTCGGGAAACAAGGCTGGAGCTAATTTTCTTGGTGGTGCTATATTCATTTGCAATGTATGAGTAACATCATAGCTGTAACTGTAGTAAAAATTTGTTGATAAATCAATAGCTAAAAACATTTTCACATATCTTTGTTCATCTGCATGTTGGGGTTTACTTGTATCATTAGGTATATAAATCATAGCTGTGTCTTCGATTTTATATATGGAATGTGGACCTATTACAGCAATCTTTCTCCGTTTCGTTACTAAAATTATGTAGTATCCTTCAAGAAATCTGATGAATCCTGAAAGAAGTTTAAGTCAGCTATGAAAACTCTGTTAATAACATTATATAATTGTTATTTAATAACTGGTTAAGAATTATTTTAATGAGCTTTGTAATAGACTTACCTACAATACCAAATGCTGACACTAATTTGTTGAATCCAACAGAGCGACTGCCTCTATTGCCAAAGCCTATCATGCTTAGCAGTTGATGAATTTCCTGCTTGTTGTACTCCACTTTATCGTCAACTAGATCTAATTCTCTTGGATCAGTTCTATCTATTTTCAAAACCCGGAATCTTGTCTGGGTATTATTAGAACCTATGAGATAAAATCTCTGTAATGAAATATTAACTTTAGATTATTAAAACTGTTGCTATAGATGCTCTTACAACTGTAATTTTGAATGTGAGTTTTACTTACTGCTTTTGTCTCATATAAGGCAATACGTTGGATAGAACTGATAATTGGATGAAAAACAACATTTGTTTTCGACATAATTATTTGCTGACAAAATAATAAAATATAGTAAATCAATATTTTTGTTTTAATTTGTTGCACTGTACTTTTTCATTTATTGTTTATCATTGTTTTAAAAACATTATCTAATATCTATATGTATAATGTTGCACAAGCACTGGCAGCCACCACTGTATTTGTGTTATTGAATTAATCAATTAAATGTATACATGTCAATTGTCAGTGTCATCTTAATAATGTATGAGGGGCTGGAAGCAAAATCACTTTACGTGGTAAGGGTAGGTATCTTGTGAATTGTGCTATCAGAGTTATCTTAACATTTTGTTAACGCCACGATAGCGAAATGTTCAGCAAAAACCTTTTTAATATAATAATTTTTTAGGGGTTAAAATATTTTCTGACACAACTGACACTACACTACAACTTGAGGGTAGATACGATTGATCTAGTGCATAGTGGTTTCATTTTAGGTAATTCAAATAACGAATTCCCAGTATGTTGTAAAGCATAGTTGTCCTAAAATTGAAATTAAAATGATTTGTTATAATGACAAGTTAAAAGATGTTATCGAGATATACATTACACAATAAGGCTAGCATATAGGTAGGTACATTTCATTTTAGAGTAGCCGGAATGCATAGAAATCATGCCAAATTTTGCAAGGGTGAAATGCCACACCCGAACTTGGTTAAATATTTGTGTGGTCTATAAAGTAGGTCAAACCTGTAGCAACTTTTATTAAATATGTAGATGGACATGCCCCCTCAGTTATTTTGCACGAACATCCAGCATTATGTAAGAACTCACGTAAATTCTTGTCGAATACAATTGAACCCCTCGAGTCCCATTTTAAATTCAGAATTCTGATTTGAAACATGAAGTATTACTTTATTCATTATAGTTTAGATGCAGAAGTCAGTAGAGATACTCCTACGCGAGGGTGCTTATCCCATTCCCGTTAGAGGGCTCGTTACGTCAAGAGCCTAGACTTCATACAAAAAATGTTTCTAGTATGGATATATTATTATGTGAGGCTTTATGTACCTAGTTGACTTTTGAGAGGGGCAGGCGAGCCGCGAGGTGCGTGGCGCTTGCGCGGTGAGCGCGGAGGGCGCTGGCATCGCCGCAGCCAACCGCGGCAGTTTTGTGCGCATCGTCACACGAGATCTACCTGTTATTAGTTATTCGGAAACCCGCGACATTGATCGTTCACGATCTTTTTAAAATACATCGCGCAGCCATGATTTGCCACACCGACAAGACAATTATAGTGATTCAATAGGTGTTTATGTGATGATTTCAGTCTAAACGTCAGTTTGGATGACCAGCGCGGTAGTAAACAACCGGTCCAGATAGGGAGGCTGCGTCTGCCTCGCGCCCTGTAGTGGAATGCGGCAATTTTAACTACTGCGGACCTCGGGACCCATATCCGAATTAGGATTGTCCGGCTGTTTCTTGGAAAAAGGTGAGATCTATTCATAGAATATACAGCATTCCTTTTCGTTATCGGTGAGGAATATTAACTAATTAGTATCAACCTGAGTGTCGGGATAATTTATTATGCTGATCATCAAATATTTACAAAGTGCAAAATGTTATGCCTGATATACCTAATATTTAAACCATTTTGGTGTTCCTTATTTATAATGGCAACGTATTTCTGTATGTGCCGTCCAACATTGTATTTCCTGTGAAGCAAAAATAATATATGCATGTATAATTATAATAAAATAAAATAATATTAATTAGATAAAGATTTCACGTAACCGTTAAAGCGTGTCGTGTTATTTAAATGAGACATTAATTTTGTTTATTTTATACAATGTGAACCTAAATAGTTAAACTCGTTATTTTCGTATTCTTTAATATGTTGTGGAAAATTATAGAAGAGTTATAAAAATAATTTCGCTCAATAAGTTAGGTTCGTTATTGCCATTTTATATTTAGACGGTCTGCAGGTAATCAATACCATATGTAGGTAAATTAGTAGCTACTTTTCTAACCACTACAATCATAACTAAAAAACTATAATATCGGAGTAATATGAATGCATGTAATTTATTATTTCGTATAGCAATAAGAATAAAGTTACGATATCGTTCCCACGGTGTTTTTATAAAACTTATTATGCGATGGGTTGCAGAAAAGTGAAACCTTATGATTCAACCATTAAAGCGTAACGCAATAGGAAAAAGTTGAATTATTCTTATAATCTCCGCTAATAGTTACACAATACCCGAGACATTTAACTGTACCACATCACTTACGCCAAGTTATAACGCCCATTGAAACTGGGGCAGAACTGTTTCCACAACAATGCTAACTTGGAGAAATAGAATGCATAGTTTTTTTAATGTTTTACGTAAACCATAACTAATACTAAATATATAATTGTAATATATATTATTATATAAATATATATTTTACCAAAATTTTTGTTAATGATATAACATACATATATATATTTCCTCCAATTACCCTTTTTTCTGCACATTACAGTTTATTCTTCTGATATTTAATCATTACTAAATTATAAATCACTGTATGTGTTAATTATCTCTACGATGATAATATGATTCAATATACTTTTAATAAAAAGTGTTTCGTATTGAGGGTAAGACATTAAATAAAAAATAATATCACACAAATTGAATGTAAAATAAGTGAATGTGTAGCACAGATTAAGGAAGATGTATTACTTTCATTTTAGCTGTTGTCTCTGTTATCTGTGAACGGCCAAATATGAGTGCAGATTATTTTATGAAAGCCTACTTTTTTTATTCGTATGTTACTACATATATAGTATAGTATACTACGTATAGTGTTTCAATGTCTAAGTAAATTCAATTGAATAACATAAAATCCGTCTTTAAAACGGGACCGATCTTTCTTAGTTATTCGTAATGTATTAATTATACGTATTGTATTCCCGAGGTCATGTGTGAGAGCATGACTTCGGGATTAAAAAAAACAGTAAGTAAATATAAATACCCCTTTTTCATAACAATAATATGTATGCATTATGTGTGCAAAATAATTGTAGTTGTTTTGGAAATCCTTTCTGTTTTAAATAGGAGGATAGGTATTGAACCCGATTTTGTCAGCGAAGGTACTAGCTATCTTCTATTTCGGATCTACTATCTAATCAGTGGGTGACAAATATAGAACAGTAAATTCGTAAGTACGCTCTTTAAACATTTAAAAAGCTTACACTAAAAATGGTAATAGGAAATATGATATTAAATTTTTACTTTATCAATGAATTCCATCGAAAAGAATTATGCCAATATTTAAAAAAAAAACATTTTTTACTAAAACTTGTATGTGTTTTAGAATACAAATGAATTTTGGTTTTAATTGATTATTATCAGCGTTCACGCGTAGTGCAGCTTCCTTTTTGTTTTTATAATTTTCTCTGTTTACAGTTTAACAAATACAGTTAAGTAAAGATTTCAATAGGTTTTTAATTATATACCTATTCTAAGCATAAGTTTCGTATTAATTTTATATTTTTATAATCCTGGTAATTATTAGGTAAAACTAGAAACTAACGATTATTACTAACTATCCCAATTAAAATACTTCGCCAATTAAAATCTAGTCATACGCGCAAGAGGCAGGACTTTTTTTATATTGCTATTAGTTCTTTCCTTTAAATGGAATTCAAGTACCAACATCTACACACTTGCGAGCCTTTGGGCAATGTGAGTTAGTGCGTTCGTTGCGTTTTCACACTTAAATGATAAATCCATTTAACCCGGTTTAAAAATAGTGCGGTCGTTAGAACTAAATGTAAATATAAAGATATAAAGTTGAAACAGATTTCAACAAAATTGTTTACATTTTCAATTTACACAAAGTTTTTAATATAAACGGTGATTGGAGTCGGAATTTTATTGACACGGATATTACAGAATGAACGTTAAAATGCTGTCTAAGTAGAACTTCCCGAGGGAACCGATTAGTGCCTATTTGCTTGTGACACCTACACGTGGATTTTTGGGAATGTTTGGAATATTCTCGAATCAAGTTGCTAATGTCTCACTTCTATAGACAAAAAAAGATTGTTACATTCCTGTAAGAGATTATATAGCAAGTACAATGAAAACTCTATATACCGACGCTAAAGGGGCTTTTTCTTGCATTAAGGATTGTTATTATATGGAAAGAAATATTTCATTGTTCCATTAAGTCGAGTAATTTCGACGTTTATCAATATTTTACAACGTTTGACGCTAAATCAAATGGCCTTACTTGGGGTACACCGTACACTATAGTTGCTTAAAATTGATCTGAATATTGCATTGTACGTGCTCCTTTTAACAAAAAGTATGATAACATAAGAAACTCGAGGGTGAATTTTCCTAGCACACCTAAGAAATAATTCTCAAACTGTACGCATTCCTACTTTAAAAGGATTGAAAGAAATAAGTCTGCCATATATCCCATTCTTAAGTGATTTAACAGAAACACAAATAACAGATTGTTAAACCGAATAGCAAGCATACGTATAGTTATTCCGGATAAAACAAATTCTATGTGGATATCTTGTACTTTTGTCGCCACTCAATTTGTCTCAGTAAATTAGAATACCATTTTAACTCTAATCGGAACATGGGTCTAAAAATATATCACGCGAACCGGATGTTGATGACACGTCAAAAGACCCTTTGTCGCTAAAAGGTATGCGCTTTCTCATCCTTGGTATGGCCGAAGTCAACGAAGCGTTACTTTGTACCACTTACGAGGGGTCGCCTCCGCTCCAGATAAAAATTCTCACCGTGCTATAGTAACATGTGTGTGGCCTGCCTCGGCGAATACATTTTACACGGATACGCTTGTGTAGATTAACTATAAACTTGGCATTTATTTCTGCCATAAAAGATAGTCTGATCGAAACTAGATTATTAGTAATGATTTTACTGTTCTTCAAAAATTATTCTATTTTTTGTTAGAAAAATCTATTTTATTATATATATTATAGAAGTTCTTTCAAACGAAAGTGCTCTACTTTTGACGTCTGCCGCTAACTTTTGAAGACCATGCCGTCTTTATTTGATCTCGTTTCTTAAGCTTGTTAAATGCAAAGGTCAGATCCAACCAAATGTTACGACAAAACAATGTTTTTATGGAATAAGTCATTAGTCACAGCAGATGGTAGATATCCTGTTGGGTTGTTTTTGGTTTTATTGGGTTGGGTAAAATTGCTTTTTTTTTAAATGAAGTAATGTAATATTAAAATGTTTACCTACATACGTATTTATTAAAGTCTCAGCAAAAAATAAATTTCCAAATGTTTCCAAGAAAAATTTCGCCACTGCTTGCTCCAAGGATTTTTTAAGAGACTCATTGTCGCCGTGTCGTTTTGAGTAGGCCATGTCCTCTAGAACTGACCATAATTTGAAGTCTAAAGGGCTAGATGAGGGCCAGTCTTCAGCACTTATAACGTCCGGAACGTTGGTTTCAAGGCGGGCTTAGGTAGCCAGGGTAGTTCGTGCCTTGTGACCAGGTGCAGAAGCCTGCTGAAAAGTCCACAGTATATTTAATAAAATGATTTGCTGAGAGGTTACACAACATGAACCAACTCTGTATCATGATACACTTTGGCTGAAGTTTTCACTCCTTTTTCACAAAAATGTAGTTTCCTTGATAAGAGACGCTCCACCAAACCATCGCTGACGCAGGATGATGACCACGTTGTACCTTTTACGACCACTTGAGCAGCTGCTTTACAACTGTGAGCGTACTCTTTATTATTTTGCTTATTGAAGTGTTCAATCGTAAAAAAAAAAAACATAGGTAAATAGGATTTTTCTGTGCTTTTGACCTGCATATCGCGACAGAAGGCGTTTTGAATCGATCCAGTCTCTTTAATTGTAAATATTGATTTAGGGCATGTCCTGTACGACTGTCGACGATAAGCACCGAGCTTCAGGTCTCGTTTTATAATACACTACAGAGTCCTAGTAGGAATCTTTTTATCTTTTTTGACTATAAATTTTTATAGTAAAAATAATTTATTTTTTATAAAACTGTTTTTTTATGATAGCAACAACACATATATACTTATTTACCCATTTGTATTAATTTTTCCCCGCTCGTGTATTCAATGATACGAAATAATGACACGAAGTCAAAGAAAGATTTACAAGGTCTTTTACCTGGGAAAAGTGCGGCGAAAACAAAAATGCCTTCATTCTTTCTAACTTCCCACGGCCACTCTGAAATGCGATATGGTAACATTTAAGATATTTAATAAATAATAGAGTGAGACGAAATTCTGACATAACGCCGATCTTTATTATTATACCAGTACAATGTTCGCGTTGAGTTGTCTTCTGAAGAGTCTTCGCGTTCTTTCATACCGCATCTAACAAAACAATAAAAAAAAATTAACATAGGTCACAGTCGAAATTCAACTGTTAGTTATGAAATGTTCCCAAATATAACTATGAAAATACTGTTTAATTACCAGCGTCATGTTGACCGATATTTAACGTGGTAACGGGTGAATTAATTATGGAAAATTGTGTCTCGCAAATTAAAATTGTTAACGAATGTATATCGCGAAGGCGTGAGATAATTAAGGCTGGCTAAGATTAATTAATGAAGTATTTACTTGCTATTCATTTTAATCAGATTTGCCAAGTTTTAATTTTTTGTTTTAATTACATCTTTTATAACTACATCGGGTATATAACGACAAAACAAGTGAAACACGACCACAGAGAAAAATTAAACGTAACCTAAAGGTTCTGTTCATATTCTTTCATTTTGTACTTACTACTACTACTATAGCTTACTACTACTACTATAGCTTACTACTACTACTATTCTTTTTCCCCAAAAGTTTGTATCTATATTATCTAGCTTCATCTGCCTTGAAATTTGTTTTTCCCCTTCTCATTATCAAATACAAAACGTGTGATGGGAACTAATACTTTCCACACGTTTTTTCTCACGTACATTTCAAAAACACTGTCCGCAGATTCGTACTATTGTACACCATATAATCTATCAGCCATGGCAGTCGTAATCTTGTAAGTCGATGTCTTTTTCTGTAGTAATAATACCATAGAATAATATGCTTTCAGATGTCTTTGATTATGAACAAATGTAAGCTATTATTAAGAATATTTTCACGGTTGATTCAAGTGTACGTTACATAATTTCAATTGACGGATGTGAAGTGGACAAGGCGGTCAAAACCTGCTGCGAAGCCGGTCGATGCCCGGTCTGAGCACTTGTCTTCGCGTAATTTCGTGATAAAATTATGTACATCGTTTTCAAGGATAAATTTTAACAGAATGTTATTATTGTATGATAATAGTGAATATAAATTCTAAAGCATTGTCGGTGTTCGTTCACGTTGCTCATTCATGAACATCATGTTACATTATATGACATCCTCTTAACATAATTATTTATTTGAATTGAATTTAACACATATACATATAATATATATAATAATACCACACCTAGATAGGTATGGTATTTCTATTAAACTTAACGAATCGAAATTTTTTTTCTAAATAACTGTCTGTCAATCATAGAATACCAGTTTTACTTTAGCATAAAAATACTTCGTCTCAACCACAGATTTCAATCTTTAGTGAAAAGATCTCTAACTTAAATAAATACAGTTTTATCTTAGAAGATAAAATGGAAGAATTTCGCGATATTGATGTTTACCAATGTGGTTGTCGGAGTTTAGTCGAATAAAGACATTGCATTGGAGCCCGGAGGCGAGAACGTATTTGCTAACAACGTTGTTTGCTGTCAATAAGCCATCGCAAATAGCCGTAAGACGACACTCCTCTAGACGTATTTTCAATTTTAAGCCTTTGCAAAATTCAATATTATTTAACTATCACAACAATCAAATCTCTATAAAACCTTGAAAATAAGCAACCATTAAAAATTATGTATTGTGGCGTACATTTTATGTGTCAAAAAGGCGTCAAATTAAAAACTTATAAAGCAGGTTTTACATAGAGCTCTCATATACAACCGCCACCAATTTTTGGCGCCAACCGATTTTTACGAGTGGCTTCAAATCTTGATCCTGTTTATCGTTTATTAACAGGCGTTTTATGATGTTTTAATATTTGATAAGTCTACTACACAGAGTAATCCAGAAAGAGGTCGAACAGATCTCACGAAAAATAATGAGCAAAACCTACACAATGCATTTCTGTTCTCATGCTGCAACTATGCTTTATCATGATGTAAGAATGTAATTATAAGAACACTAGATAATGGCTGCAACGTCGTCGTCTAAAAGTTTTTTTTTTTCAAATTGTCCATCTCTTAAGGACAGTCGCTTAAATGTAGATAATGTAGTATGAAAACAAACACCGCGAACACAAGCAAGAATTTTTAGTATCGTTTGATTAATTAAATAGTAATTACGTTAACACCGGTTGGGGACGTTATTGATTTATGTCCATACCAAGTTTTATTAGAATAAATAATTATGGTATAGTAAATAAAAGTGTGAGTGGATTTTAAAATTTATATTTTTAAATAGGTCTATTGGCGTTTTCCATTACAAAAATGTGTGTCTTAATTTGGTCTTGGATCATATAAATATTAAAAACCTTCGTTCTTTATTCCTAGGGGAATGTGTTACGCTTTTAATTATTCTTGAAAAGTAAATTAATACTAGAATCAAATAATTAAAGCGGTCTCTCTACGGATTCTTTTAACGGACAATCACCATTAACAATACATGTTATACTCGTAGAATGCATAATATATGGTTAAGTTCTACGGAATGAAGTCAAAATAAAACTTCTTTAACGGATATACACAGAAATTTATTACATTATTTCGTTTCGGGGGCTTTACAGCTCTCGCTGAGAGAATTAAAAATGTAAAAGTCGCTCTTTTATTTAAATGTATACTCGCGTTATGTAAAGATAATTAAAATAAATAAAAAGATCTAAAAAAAGCTGTAAGCGCAATAATATAATAAACATTTCTGATTATATCTTTATATGCAAGAAAGTGTAAAATTTTCAATAAGAAAACATTTCTTCGCTATTGAACTATTTTCGCGGAATTGTGCTCGTAATGAACTTTGTCTTGATGACGTATTTCTAAATCTTTGTCGACAATGGTAATAAGGCAAAGCATGCTGAAAGTATTTTTTGTAGTACATTTACGGTTATTACTCTGATTGTGCGGTTTTGATATCAATGATTAAAAAATTTCTTGTTTTATTGACATTTTTAGTATCAACTACTGATATTTACCTTCCAGCACGAAGAACTATTGTTTTATGCAAAATAACTAAGTCTGCTCACTATCTTTTACTAACTGTTATCTTTTCTAAGTGTTAAATTGTGTTTAACAACCTATAACATGTCGATGCGGTACCTACCTACTATCCAAGTGTCTGGATTTTATATAAAATGTATACAATTTGCGTTTATTTGATACATAAAAGTATGGTATATAGACGAATCACGAATGTAATAATAATTCTTTCAAAATACCTGCGCTTCAATATTTCACATTTCTACTTGATCGAGTGCGTGACGTAGAAATGTGACATCGTTTTGGCATTCTCTGTAAATATAATATTTGTTTTCCATATCGGAGAAAAAGCTATTTCTATTCGTTACGCATTCTGTTATGCAGTTAAGCGTAGGTTTCCTAGAATAGCGGTGCCGTTATCTAACGGCCGTAATGTAGCGTTGGGTGACGTCACCCATAAGTTGTCTATAAATAACATCGGAGTAGGTTTCCTAGAGAACGTTGAGTGTCACCGTAACGTCAAATAGCGGTGCTGTCATTTGCATGACTACATTATGATGGCCATCATAGCGATTAGCGGTGATAAACAATAGTTCAACGTTTTTCGCGTGTAGCGGTGCCCTTATTTAATTAATACTATTAAATGAGTGGAAACGTGACTTGGATGAGCGAAAATGATTGTTTTTTTTGTATTATGTTAAAAAGTAAAGACGGCCGTTATTACCAACCGTAAAATGACGGCCGTTTCTTAACGGCACCGCTTTTCTAGCTTTAGAGTAAAAAGTTTTCTCATATCTTAATGTTTGAAGTACACGTCAAGTTAAGGTTAATTAACTGCTTACTTCGCCGTTCTGAACTTACCGATGCGCGAGCATTATTACACCCAGTCCCAACTGTAACTTAATTTCCCTGCAAGTAGTTTATACAAGGTTATAGTAATAAGTTTCTTTTGAGTTGCCTTCCAGTTCAGCAAAGCAAACTTTAATTGCCAATTTCTAGACTAGCAACGTTGACGTCGACTTTTGGGACACCCTGTATATGTGCAGAACTATCAACGGCAGTAAAACTTTGGGGAAAAATAGAAATATTATATTTAGGCCAGATTATTGACCGATTTGAATCATGTCAACGTTATATATACAGGGTGGCCAAAAAGTCGTGGATCATACGCAAATAGGGGATAGATGAGGTCATCAGCGGCAAAAAATTGTTCTACGGGAGGTCTCTAAGGTCAACCCCTGCAGAGTTATGATTTGTTTTGGTTTTTATATGAAAATTGACTTTTTTTAACTAATTATTATTAAAATTCGAAAATATCTTCATTCTGTATCTTTTCCATATTATCCACTAGATTGGTACTGATGAGTTCTTGCGTTAGACATGCTATTTGTAGTTGTTTATTGAGTGTATTGAAGATAATATTAAGTTATACGATATAACATTTTTTCAAATCATAAGTTTCTGTTTACTTCGGACCCCACTGTGAAAAAAAATTACTCTACCGAAAAGTGACCCCGTATTACAAGTTTATTTATTTATTTAATTATAAGTAATCTTACAGCTAACATACATAATATTACAAAACAAACACTTATACAGTACAAAAAGCCAAAACAGATTACATAGATAAACAATATTATATAAGAAAAATGAAACAAATAAGCGCATCAATAGAAAAAATATATACAGAAAACTGAAATTTAATATTTAAAACAAAAAATAATACCAAATACAACCTAAACAAAATTCGAGTCTTCCCGCCCCTTCAAATATTTTCTCACATGTTCCTTGGTGAGGTGGAAAATATCAATATCCTCATAATTAGTGTCATAGTTAGATAAAACCCGAAACATTGGTGAATTATGTAGGTAATTCGAGTTCGTACGAGGCACATGGAACAATTTTGAGTGTCTTGTCGCATATTGCGAAGGAATTTTAAAAGAAATTAACGACAGCAAATAGGGGCTATCGATCCGCCCATGAAGAATAGCATGTAAAAAAAGCAGGTCTTGCTGACTTCGCCGACTTTCTAATGAGTCTAAATTAAAATAATTGCAAGAATGCGCATAACTATCGAAGCATTGGTATTTTTTAAAACTAAGGAATTTTACAAACTTTTTTTGTATATTTTCTATTGCTTTTTTATATTTTGTATAATATGGAGACCACATAACACTCGCATACTCCAGCACGCTTCTAACATAAGCAAAATATAAGCTTTTAATGCTATGTATGTTATTAAATGTCTTGCATGACCGCTTGACAAATCCTAGTTGCATATACGCTTTGCCTGTTATGTCATCGATATGTTGTGATAGGCCCATTTTTTCATCTAATAGTATTCCCAGGTCTTTTACTAATTTTACTTGTTTTATTGGGGTGTTATCGATTTTGTAAGTGTATTGAATTTTTTTGTTTTTACGCGAAAAAGTTATCTTATTACATTTGTTTATATTTATTGAAAGTTTATTTTGTTTGTAGTAAATTTCTAACCTATTAAGATCTTGTTGAATTTGATTACAGTTATCTATTGATTTTATTCTTAAGAAAATTTTTTGGTCATCCGCGAACAAAAGATGTTTAGAAAAGTGAAAACAATATTTTATATCGTACAAATAAGCATTAAATAATAATGGGCCAAGTATTGAACCTTGGGGTACTCCTGATGTAATGTTAGTGAACATGCTTTTGTACCCGCATATTACTGTTGCTTGCCGTCTGTTAGTTATGTATGACTTTATCCATCTGTAAAGGTCACCACGTATTCCAATTCGATTAGATTCAATTCCATTTCAGAATCCCTATGAAATGCGCCAAAATTTGTAATATAGGGTCACTTTTCAGTAGAGTAATTTTTTTTCACAGTGGGGTCCGAAGTAAAGAAAAATTTATGATTTGAAAAAATGTTATATTGTATCACTTAATATTATCTTGAATACACTCAGTAAACAACAATAAATAGTATGTCTAACGCAAGAACTGATCAGTACCAATCTAGTGGATATTATGAGAAAGGTACAGGATGTAGATATTTTCGAATTTTAAGAAGAATTAGTAAAAAAAGTCAAATTTCTTATAAAAACCAAAATAAATCATAACTCTTCAGGGGTTGACCTTAGAGACCTCCCGTAGAACAATTTTTTGACGCTGATGACCTCATCTATCCCCTATTTGCGTTTGATCCACGACTTTTTGGTCACCCTGTATATGTTGTACTTCGATAAATACTAAGGCCATTTGGGTTGAGCCTTATATCTACTAAAAGTGTGTATACTTTAGCGAATTATCATTATAATTATTCTTTGGAATGTTGACTTTATTCTCTCGAATGTTATTCAAATTAAACCCACTCTCTCATTTTAGTTTTCCATAAGTACAGGTCTTAATATTGCTCACTCCATTTGCTAGAGAGCTTTTGCATGAGCAACGGAATGTACGGGCAAAGTTCGACAGGTTCAGAATATGGCGTAATAGAACTAACATAACTTCAACTTTGATAGGTTTTATAGTTCGATCATAAAAGAGCAATTGCATTTTAACAAAGGGAAGCTATACAGTAGTTTACAGTATTCACTTCATATTGTTTCCATTATCCATTTTAACTGTTAAATATTTTTTTATATAAGGCAGTTGCCAGTAAGTTGTGCGTTCAAATTATATGACGTTTGTACTAGGTTATCTAAGAAATAAAGCATTATGTTCCCGCGTTCAATGTTTAAAAATAGAAGGATCGCATCAGATACTTAATTATAATAACATTAATTTAATATTAATGTTTTACATTTCTACACGATTGTTATATATAATATATATAATAAAATCTCTCTCTACATAGCAAGCCACTTATGATGTATAACGTATAGTTAATATAGTCAAGTAGGTCACCGGCTCTAATCCGATCATTAGACTCTGCAAGAAAAGCGGACGAGGTTAGAAAGCTAATTTTTTTCTTATTATTGCACGGAACAGTTACATCACCCAGCTAAGCTATCATTATTTTGACATTTGTTATTTTGTAATTAGGTACATATCAATAAAACTTAATCATCATCCATGTATATAATATTCGACTTAATGTTTTTTATTTAATTTTAGAAATTGTTGATTAAAACAGCCTCTTATGGGTATTTTGACTCCTCGAAAACAGGTTGATACAGTTATGGCAATATTAACACCTATTAGTTAAGAACAGTTGTTCTTCGAAAATTAGAATATATCTTATTAGTCTTTTTAGGCAAGTATCTATCAGCCTATCAATTAATTTAATGATATAGTAATGACTTAATTAATTTCGCACAGGCTTGAAAGTTAATAAATTGTATTAGAATTCGGCGTATGGAAGATTAAACATCTGCCTTTGTGCAAATTAAGTATATTGTAGGAACATTTTCTGTCGTGGCTTATATGGCTGGCTGCGCTTTAAACGGAATGTAATTTTAACCCGTAAGCCTTCTTCGTTGATTTCAAAACATGCTAGTCTCACCTTTGACGCTATATTAATTTTTAAATTAAATTCTGTAGAATCCAGATTCGTTTCTAAACGAAGAGTTAAGCTACGACATTTACCAATAGCTTAGAGATTTGGCTTTTACTCGGCATCGGTATGGCCTCTCTTCAAATAAATTTGTATAACTTCACCCTGCGACTCTCATCCCTGAGGTCGTCGGTTCGATCCACGGCTGTTCACCAATGCACTATCTATGTGCTCATTTTACACTCTTGAAAAATAATGACCACGAAACAGATACAGAAATTGGAGGCCCAGACCTACAAGGTTGTAGCTCCACTAGTTCTACAGACGTAACCTAACAATCATTTCAACAACATATAGTAAGCAATTTGTATTTAACTAAAATATATTTTTCATTTCCCCCAAGTTTTTATACTTCGTAACTTAATTATAGTATTTACAGCATGGTATGGTAAAAAAATATTCTTAACAACATTCTTTCTTATACTAACACATTTTAATAATAATGGGCACGATTTCATAATCATGTTAAACGCATAGCACAATGATGACTTCGCAGTACGATTAAACAGTGGAATAATGTAGGAATAAAACTGTTTTGCATATAATCCCGGATCGTTTTAATTTTTTAATCAGCGAAGCGCCATACACGGCGGTATTTGAATGACGATAATATCTCTTTGCAGTCGTGCCATTGTAAAAACTGTTTAGATAGGGCAAGCTCTGATTAAACCGTAAAATAGATTGGTTCTTTGGCTGAGTGATTTATCGTTGATGTTATGTTGGCAATTTAGTCTTCACGTACCTATCACAGAATTTATTCAACGAAGTGTCTTTTTTTATACGCGATGATAAATAGCCGATAATTTTAGTACCTTTATACGGATGGGAAAAAACAATTCTTTTATTATGTTCATATTATTTATACTAACAGTCTTTTAACATGTGTTTTAACCACAACAAATGTTTCATTTATTAAAATAAAAAACTGCATAGAAAATCTCACGGCTTATCAGGATGCAGTGTCGTGCAAAAACGACTGATGCCAGTATGATGGTGGCATCCTGCATCTAGATTCATTTTTTGCTTGGACTACATTCCAAAACCAGCTTTATGGTCTTGGAGAAAAATAATGTGTACGCCAGTATAAGTGAACTTTGAATAAACTGTCACTTTACTAGAAAAAAAAATAGCGAACCGTATTTTGTGTAATATAATACGCCTCTTAATTATAAAAGATCTAACATTTTAACTAAACTATAACATTATTTTATAACATTCAATTTTATTTATTTATTACGAGTTTCCAGGTTTCGAAGACTGCGATAATTTATTCGTTGTCAACTCACAGTAAAGGCTCTTGCAAAGAATTTGCTTTTGTTTATTCCGTTACTAGTTTTGTCGAGAAAGCCAATCAGATAAATTGTTTGACGGTTTAAGCTTCTGATGTTTTCGCTGCGATGTCGTTTCTCTTTGCAAGGATTACCTTAGCTTTTTATTCGTAGAAGAATCTAACATAACCTATTTTTAAACAGTTTAACAGCAATAAAATAGTAACGTACTTGTTACAATACTTAACTATTTCAGACAGAGTTTATAAAGCAGTAATTATGTAGTTAATAAAAATGTTGTTTAGTAAGTGGAACGAAATAATAAAGTTGGAATGAAAAAATATATTTTATTTCCTTATTTTGTAGTAGTTAAATTCCTTTCCACGACTCACCATAGAATCAGAATAAAACGGTGTTTACATTGACTCGAAAGAGGATTTAGCTTAAGTTACATTTACTACGGACGGAGAATTATGCGGTTATTTTGGGCATTTTCTAGGTTACCATACACTTTGGTGTATACAGGGAACCAGCAATGGGCCTGAAACATTTGAAGGTTTATTCACCAATTACTTACATTGCTATAACATTTACGTCAGTATATTTGTAAATTTGTAAGTCGCGACATATTGAAATAAGTAAAAAATAAAATACAAGCTCTCATCTAAAAAATAGATTTTTGTTAAATACCTGGGTTAGACATAACTGTATTGCTTGTTAAAATACACAGTTGTAACAGGTGCAGTTAAATGTCTGCATTGACAAGCGTCAGTGCTTTCCGCAGCTGGTTACTTTTTGTTTATTTACAATGTTCGTTGAACATTAACATTTTACTAAAATAAATGCTCTTTAGTTTGTATTCAATGTTACAGTTACATATACAAACTAAATTATAAATTTTAAACTAAGTCACTGAATACTCGCCTTCGAGTTAAAAATATAAATAATGAACTGCTGGATGTGATAAATATATTAAAACAGTTCCTTCTTCTTGTTAGTCTTCAATACTGAAGGTCGTGCCTGTCTTGGAAAGCCCTAACCAGTATGTCGACTTGCTGCCTCCACACTGCTTGCCTCAGCTTGGTTCAGGGCATTGAGACCCAAATTGGCTTAATTTGGTCAGACCAACGGGTATGCGATCGACCCCATCGACGCCATCACCATCACATCACTCCCTACCATTACCAGTTTTGTCGTGACTATCCGGTTATTTTCTGGCAATATAGCCAAAGTAGCTAAGCAATAATAATAATAGATCATAGTATTTATAATTGTGTGACATTGAGGTGATGATTGTGAATACATAGAAAAATATATAATTCACATTAAATATATAAATAAAATAAGTAAAGTATAAAAAAGTACGTTCGTTAGTACGTTTACGTTTACGAAATGATAGTCCGTCCACGTTTCAATTGATTAAGTGTTTATAGAATATAGACATTGAAAGAAAACACTGCTTATTTAAGCATAGTTTTTTCTAGGATGTGAATATTATTCATAACTGTACCAGCTGAAACTTGAAATTAAACGAAACCAAAGACAGCATGGCGAGCTAGGCTCTAGGTTCGTTGACCTGGGACCGGTCTGAGACGTGATGGGCGCCTATTCCACTGTAACGTTGAGCTATTAATTAAGCTTTGCGTCTAATTATTTTATCTATAAAGTTACCAAAGTAAAAAAAAATTAAAACTTTACATTCAAAGTAATATTTAAGCGCTATATTATAAATATTAATTAAAGTTTGACCGCTCTCAGCCTTTTGATTTCTTTATTTTATAATGTAACTAACTACTAGTGAAATCATTAATGTACGGTAAAAATGTATATCTGGGTAGTGTCTATTTTAAAGTTACATTTTATATCAAAAGTTTCGTATTTAGTTTAGTATAGTTGAACCGTTATTTAACATTTTGCACCAAATATTTTAACATTGGGCTTTTCTAAGATTAAAAAAAAAACCTTTCCTTACTACCTTATTCGGTCTAATTTATAAGCGTGCTAACTCTAAAATAACATTTATAGAATGTTTAATCACATTTGAATTTGATACTAAATTGCTTAGGAAAGATGGTTTAAATGGAAGCTCAAAGCTTTGTATAAATAAAATCTTCGTAATTTTCTGAAATTTTCAAAAACGATATTAAAATAGCTAAATAATCTCTTGTTTTAGTCGAGCGAACATTGCGTAGGCGCCTTAACCTCCACGCCCGTCGCTTTTGTAATTTCATTCAACCGAGCTTGACATAGATGCTAATGTGAAGGTAAACAATGCCAGAGTTAAATCATCACATCTCCTAAACGGATTCCAAATCAAAATATATTTTTCATTATGAAATAACTAATAACCCTATGAATAAGAAGCCAAAATGAACTGATTTCGTTTATTTATGCGGAACTGACGGGTTCTATATTAATTCAATGAAAATAATATTGCGTTTTGATAAAATAATTCTTATTTTTTAATGTAACGATGGGCATGAGGATCACCTTATTAAGTAGTTCCGCTGCCCATGGACACTTTTAAGAATTGGGACGCTCTTTTCCTAAAGGAGTCTAAGTCAAGTTGGTCCGGAAATATCTCGACGGACAGCTGGTACCACATACACCACAGCTGGTGGTGGTGGCGGCAAAAAGTGCTTTACAAACAAAACAATACGCATTGGTCCTCAAGTACATAGACTCAAAAAAAAAATTTGCATATTAAAAAAGATCGTAGTATCTACTAGTAAATTTCATTCATCTTCAGTAACGTGTAGGTCGATATTTACATAAATTATATATGTGAAAAACAAACTGGGTCAAGGTAAACATAGTTATTAGTTGATAATATGGTGTAATAATTACTTATCATATATATTCTTATATATTTATTGATTACCTTCGACTTCAGTGATATTTTCCCCTTTTTCATATTAACAATTCAGTCTATACATAATCAAAACATATGATTGTCTTTAAGCTTGTATTCACTTATTGGGATCATCATAATAAGTTCTAGTTATATATTGACCTTACCCAGTCACCGTCCTGAACCGAGAAAAATCTTTAGCTAACTGTCAACGGCTGTGATAAATGCATGAAAATGCGAACAATTTCAGGGGATAAGTTCTAAAAGATAGTCAAAGAGTACATACTATATAACTTATGTATCTAACCTGTTTTAGTAATCTTATTTTGTGGATCATTAAATAAAGTCACGCAAGACTCTTTGTTAAACCATGCAAGAAGGTATTGCTTCGTAGATTCGGTTTTATACTTACACAATTTTGTATACATATTGTAAAAAAATATGAGTTCGATAATCTTGCTTGATTGCTTGTAAACATCACTTTACAGTTTATAGACATGTTTAAAATTATAAATTCAATTTAAAAAACTAAACGAAAACTCTAGAAAATTAGAAGCGCATTTTTTAAAAATGCGCAGTTAGTTGATACATAAATAATACTAACAGTAAAATTGGCCAAAGCATGTTGACTAACTTTAAAGTCAAAACTTATAAAAAGGTTTGATAGAACTGTCAATACAATTATACATTACAATTTTAAAATACGTACATGCAGTGAATATCTTTGTTTTGTATAATTTAAAACACTTTCAATGTAGTTTTCCTGTATAATTACAACAGAGGAAATATCACGCAAGCTCCGTCTGCTCTCCGTCAGTTTCATTTGATGTTGGATCATTATCCGGCCGAGTATAACTTTTTATCTAATGCGCCGTTGTTGAATGGACTTTCTCAACTGACATTTTAAAGTTGAAATAACGTTTTGTTATTCTTTAATATAGAGATATACTATTTTATTTTATAATCTTGAAACTTAACTAACTATCCGTAGAAATTATATCATAATAACTGTTTCGGAAATGATAGCTCGCGATTAGACGTGCACGTGTCTTACCTTTAGGCCCAAAGACACCGATGGGCCACAGAATGCAGAAATGTGTCGGGCCTTATAGAATATAATATAGAAAATCCCAGTGGCACTACATTGTATAAAATCAAGTCAAATCACTTATTTCAGTTAGACCACCTAAAATAGCACTTTTAAACGTCAAATAAAATATAAAAATTATTCTAGTTGCCCCTTCCAAAAGGTAGTTTCGTGTGGAGAAGAATGGGCAAGAAACTCCGCACTTACTCTTTTCAAATAGGTTTACAATATTTTGTATACATTAGTTAAATAATTATATGTGAAGACAATGTACTCCTAGAATAAAACTACTACAGTAAAAAAAGTTAGTATGACTATGTTCCCCTCATATTTACAAATATCGAACCCGTATATATTAAAGATTATTATATATTAAAGAGTAATAAAAATAATAAAAAACACAATAAAACAGTGTGTGGGATCCTATGTTTTTTTCTTATTCAAGTACTTTTTGTGTCTATGTCGTCCCGGTTTCCGCACGATGTTTTCTTTCACCGAGTGAGTGTTTAATGAGCACCTGGACAGAAATTGCATTGGTGAAACCGGGCTTCGAATCAGGGATGAGAGTCGCACGCTGAAGCCACTAGGGCAACACTGCTCATAATTAATAAGGCTTATAACAAATGTAATCTCTATATTTTGTCAGTTATCAGAAAAGATTTCCGATATGAATAATCAGAGACATACAGCGTACACATAAACATCGTGAATCTTACATCTCGAGGGGAAATCAATTATTTAAAGACAAGATATAACGAGCACTTGGCGTATAAAGTTTGAATTCGGGACCAGGGACATAATCATGAATATTAAATCAGCATTTAGAGTATGCACACGCCGCTTCTTCAAACATAACTGCTTCTGACTGCAAAATGTATGTTGAATCAGTTTACAGTTGATTTAATTTCTAACTTATAGTCTTTATGTGGCATTCATAGAACTTTATCTATTTTCAACACTTATTTCTATTAATACAATACATTTAGTAATGTGCCCTGTCTGTAGTTGTAGGAAATTAAAAAACTAAATATGAGAGACCATGGAAAGGTGGAAGTATGTAAACTTGTAAACTTAGGTTCGAATGTCGTAAATAGATGTAGTAGTAGAATTATATCAACAAATAAGTATGAATTAAATTTAGCTTTTATTAAAGCTAAAGATCTTCGTAAGCGGTACACTGTATCAAAGTAATTGTTAATTATAAGTGCACACATGGTTTATCTCAGAAATACGAGTACAATGCAGTGTCCGAGGAGATAGAAAAACAAGGGCAATTAAGAAATGCAGTTGACTTGTGGCATTGGGGATTGGACAGAAAAACCGCAATTACCGGCCTTATTATAAAAATCTTAACGATACTTTATTTAAAAACTAATCAGATATAATTTGTCTGTAGACTGGATTAATTTGTTTCAGTTACAGTCGCGCAGACTACATATAATATCTGTTAATAATATACGTTTTAAAATTAATAATACATATTTGTCTATATATATGTCGCAGTAACGTAGTTAAATCAGAGAGTTAATTGAATCTCTAGACAGTAGAATCAAACAGAACTTTCTTAAAATCAAAAGTCCTGTGATCTTGCTAAGTTATCAATCGACCCAGCTACAAAGCATGGTCTAGCTCAATATTATAAAGAGAGATCCAAAGATCTAGTTGAAACGGATCTCGATAGCCGTGTGACACGTATTTGGTCGTGGCCACAGTCAGATTCAACCATCAAATATTCACATGTGGAGCTATGGTTGGCGTTTTACTGCCTCCCGGCGCCCACTTCCCCTCGCCCCCTGAAAACAACTGAATGTGCTAAAATCAATAACCGACTGTTGTTTGACATTGGTATGATAGTAATTTCTATTTGCAACCATTGATTGCTAAAAACGTTTAATGTTCCTGAATCAATAGTGGTATACAAAAAATGTAATGACAAAATAGTTATTGCCGATTGCGGGTATTATTACAACAGAATTATTTTTTACATAAATTATTTAATATTTTGCGGCAAATATGATAATTAATAATTATACTGATCAGTGATCGGAGTATTTTATTTTAACCTCGCCTTCAAAAATCTGCAATTTAATATTTATTTAAATTTCTACTTCGTTAGTATTATAAGTTGCGGGGTTTCAATTTTTCTTGACTCGTGAGTCGACCCGCCACCCCGCTAAAGAGGCCCAATAAGATGGTTAGGTTAGATACCTCGACCCCCTAGCATTCGTAAATCCTAGGCGACCGAGCCGGCCGGAAGCAATGTAACGACCGTTGAGCTTAAATTTCATAGAAAACGTGAATGACTTTAATACTGACTTTTAAATACATTCAGCGCCATCTGTTGGCAATCAACCTCCAAATGCGTTTATATACAGAGACAGGTGAAATTTCTATATGCCTTTATAAATGGACTGGCGAGCTTCATTTATTTAATACAAAAATCCTTATTATGTAAAGTGCAGTGCAGTGCAGTTTAGGGCTATAATTGTAATTGATTTATTATTACGCTAAAATATTGTCGATTTTTTCAAGAAAGAAACGTGTGCAAATGTAAGTTTTGAAATAAGATTATATTTGTGTTAAAACCCACATCCTTTGTGCTTTTTGTTGTTGGTCGATAGGAAGACGGGTCTTAGGCGGATTGCACAGGTGAAGGCGAGTTGCGGTCAGGTGCAATAATACTGAAACGTGATCCAAACAATCTCGTCAAGCACGACGTATTTATAAACTATATGGTTTCTTTCCTTCCTTCGATAGATATCGATCGCCACAATAATTTAATATTTACTACTTAATAGGTATACTTGTAACCGGTTGTTCTTTTGGAAAGAATTAATTACCAAATTGAACTTGTGGTTGAGATCGTATCAATGTATTGGTATTAGCAATGTCGCTTATTGAATAATCTGTGCAGCATTCTTTCATAATTTTTCTTTCAAAGGGAGAACGCTGCCAGTATCTTCGGAACCTTGTCCCTTTAGGCTTTTTTAATAATATGTTTTACTTATTATATGTTAAGGTTAGTTATTTATTTATTAATAAAATTAATTTATCTATAGTATTTAATAGTAACTTTTATAATACTTCTGTCATTTCTTTATATTCTTATTTATATTTCCGCCTTAATTTAGAGCTTTTTTTAATTTTAAGATAATTTTCATTTACTCACAAGCTCTCGTGTTAGCGTATGGATGTGACAATTTCGTCTTGGTTTTTTAATCCATCTTGAATTAAAAAAAATCAATAGTGAGATTCAAAATCGAGATTGAAATTGCAATCGCGAAATATGTTTACTTCGTACTATTTCCATAATAGCATTTGATGACTCTTATGCAAAATTATTATTACAATTCTGAAATGAATCTTAAAATCAGTAAGTTTCCGGAAGTCTATCTTGTAAAATTTGCACGTTGATTAATTTAACTCTATCTCGGCACTGGTTGTAAGTGCTATCGAGGGAGGTACTAGCAAAACTCGAGATTAAAATTGCTTTAGAATTTAAGTTGTAAAATGAATTGCATACTTTTTATTTTTAGTTTCGCTCAACTTGAATGAATACGAGCTACTAAGAACGATACTCTGCATCGCTGTTTTAATAGATAATTTAACAAAAGAATATACTACTATTAAAAGAATACTATTTATTAAAATACATTGATACTGTATTATCTCAATCTTTAAAACTTAAAAGCACGAAGACGAGTGAAGCACATTTATGTGCGCAAAACTTTTTTGATTCCTCATAGCACGCATTGCGACTCAAATCACAGACAATATATAGACATATTTTTAAATTATCTATTTTATGTTCGTTCAAAAGCATCTGCAATCAAGAATTTATTGATGGATACAGAAAATCGAATGGGTCTTGGGGCGAATACAAAAATTATATTTCCGAATAACTTTGTATTTTTATTCAGGTTCAGGGGACTTCAGTTTGTTGTAATATTCCTGACTGATGTAGAATCTTGACTTTTTATAATATGAAGCTGAAGAGGTTTCACTTAGTTTATTAATTATTTGCTTGGCGCTTATCTTAGAATGCACTGGTTTGAATTAAAACTATTTTAGTGTTGGATCGGATGTCTAAATAACAACACGCAATGACTAAAATAAGCTTTGAGCTGTTAAGAGCTATCATTACGTGCATTGTGTTGACAGAATTGTTTCCTTCTTCTAAAAAAAATGTGGCACTCGGAGACTGCCGCGGTAAAGCTATTTTTTATCAACTTATGCAATTATAATTATTTGTTTATTTTTTATTAATGCAGCATTTTTTTCTTTGATATTAATTCAAGTTACACTTTTACAGCGTGGTGACCGATAAGAAAACATTTTTTTTCTTATATTGAATAAATAAGAAGTTAATATAGATTAAAATATTTTTATTATCTTAAAATTCACGTAGGTTATTCAGGAATTTTTACACAACACAAAATACTTTTATATGTAACTGAAGGCGACATTGAAAAAGTTAAAATAAAATAATCACCTTCTTCACAACAAATTCACGTGTCACAATGTTCGTTCCCATACTCCTCCGAAACGGCTTGACCGATTCTTATGAAATGTTTTATGCATATTTAGTAAGTCTGAGAATCGGCTAATATCTATCTTTCAAACCCCTAATTGATAAGGGGTGTCCATGTCAATATTTTTATGACACAGCATACAAAAGTACCTACATACAACCCATAATTTTCACCCCTCTACGATCATCCCATACTTTTTATTATAACAGATAGTTATTCTTATTGAACTTGAACTATGTTTCTTAGAAATACTATACATGGCAAAACGTGTGTCGGGTCAGCTAGTTAGTAATATTTTATACGTATAATAATTTATTGGCAACCAGTTTTTACAATATTCTTAAACATGATAATAATTATAATAAGGTAAGGTTTACATAAAACAGTCTATAAAACTATTTCCTGTCAATGGTAAGGTAGACCCTGGTCTAGTTTTCATTCGAAAACGAATATCTACATCCGTCCTGCAGCCGCTCTCGCCCACTTTTCCTTCCCGTTTGTTGCACTGATAAAGCTGAAATTTGGCCTATATTTTGCTTCGAATGTTCAAGATAAGCAGTATTGCTTTAAATAAACAAATTCTACTGGTCTTTTTATCACGGTCTTTTATTCTCAGTGGATTGGTATAAAATGTTCCTTAGCACTTTCTTTACCATATTTATAATGAAAACGTAAAATTATCGTGCTTAAAAACACTGTTTTATTTTTATAAAATAAGCGAAAAGTATGAGCCGCTTTTGAGAGAACTTAAATATTTTTTCTCCCAATAACAATCACACAATAAGTATAGAAATTATTTGTATCAAAATATACCTACACACATCTTTTTATTTACGTATATATATAAGAAGTTCTAACTTTTATATTAAAATAACAGATCGACCGTATTTGCAATACTTTTTACCTTAGGTTAATAGACGGGTAGAAAATGCTAAAAACGAGTAAGTAAATTTTTGTATCGTGCCTCCGTCCTACAAAACTAATTAAAACTTTCAGACATCATTCAACTTTCATAACGAATCCCAGGTAAAAAAGCGCTAACTCCCTAGTATTAAAAGGGAATATTTATAATCTTAAGTGAATTTCATACTTTTAAGATTATCTATTTATCGGTAATAGAGAATCGTATATAAGGAATACCTTCTTGCAGCTATTTAAGCCAAAAAAGTTACCAACCTTGATTATATTTGTTTAATAAATTAAAATATTGTTTAGTTTTTACCGAAGGTTTCTCTGTGTGCTAGAAGTGCAGGAATTACTCTACATTATGTCATCATATCCTACCACCCGTATACGTTGAACCCATTATGAAATTTGTAGTACATTTTTTACTTTTAATTATTTATACGAATAAAAGCATTGCTTATATACGAACAATGTTATAGGTACTATCAATTTTGTTCCAATAAGTATATTAAAATTTTTGCCATTTAACGTGTATGCGAAAACCCGGGAGTCCGATAATGAAAACCGGCTAAATTGATTACGGGCTTGTATTTTTAACTCGTTGAGAGCATTAAACCATATCGATCGAAGTTGTGTTCGAACACCATATTATAAAAACGTCTAAAAATGCGTATTGCAGATACCAGGTAGCAATGTTCTAATTTAATATTCTTTCTAACAAACGTTCAGTCGAATTTTTGACTCATGTAAGTTATAAGTAACATCAAGATATATCCCGATAGTAAAAAATATACAAAATAAAAACTTATTATTGAAAAATTCACCGCTTACCTCTCATGTCAAAAATTTTAGCAATATCTTTGTTTTAACGTCGCGCAGTTGAGCTCTTAAACAAAAACTTCCGTAGATCAAGTAGTCTTGAAATAAAAACTTGATAGCGATATACCACCGGAGATACAGTTCTTGAAGCTATTGCTTCGTTATAAATCTAATTTCACCTGGAGGAACGTCGAAATCGCAAATTAATACTGGATATATCACGTTCGCAGAGCATTGAAAGCTGCCGGATATTGCAGATTTCTGTGGCGTTTCATTGATATACCCAACCTATTTTAGGTATAAAGTAGTATAAGGTTAATATCTAAAATTTATTCTATGCACTATCTGTTATGGATACCGTTAGGCCCAAGACGCATTAATTGTCTTTGGTAAAACAATATTTAGCTCTATGTCGTAAGTATACACGTGTATTAATTACATTGAAATATTACAACTTTAATGGATAGAAACGCAAATGTACTACTCAAACTTATAATTAACAGTGGTTATATGAATGCACTCCTTAAATAAATTATATATAAATCTTGCAATCTTCCTTCTCCCTCGTATATGTGCATCAAAAAACGGGTCAAGATAACTTAGCTATGTAGGTATGGGATTAACAAGCGTCGCGCATTATCGCAGATATGAAACCTTTTCTGGGTCTGATACAAGTTTTACCCCTTGTAAAAAAACTATGATCTATGTCAAAATAATCGACATAAGTGAGACATAGTGTTGAATAATACCTAAGGTCGCATATTTTAAAGAAAATATTTTGAAGTCTGTTTCAAACATATTTCATATTATTTTGAATGAAATAGTTTGCCTTATTACTATGAAATATAGATGTGGACTAGACTCTTGATAAGAGGCATCAGCTATTTAATGCGAGCGTGCGGTGGACTTGAACCGCCCTGTCATATCTTATCCAAACGCATATTGTTGTGACGGTCTGTTACTGATATTAACTCAAGGATGATTTACGTTGCGATTCTCCTGACTATCTACATACCAGTCACAAACTTTTATGCAAAACGAATACCTAATTGAATAACATTTTATATTTACGACAGTAATTAAAGATCTATAAGTGAAATTAAAATTTACGACTATAACGACGTTTCGATTTTACTTTTTATTTTAATTTTGCTCTCAAACATCACACATGTTACAAGGAGGACAATCAGATACTAATGACAATATGTTATAGAAAGGAATGCATGTGTGAAAATAACATAAGAACCAGATCCATGCAACCTCACAATTGAGTAGCGCGCAATATCGCAGCTATGGAATGCAATCCCGATCTCGCCAGATCCCAATCCCGCTAGATCTCGTGCCCGAAACGACGAGATCTCGTCACTCATAAAAAAGAGATGAATCTATAAGAGTGTGGTCCCCCACACTCCCGCAAGCTAGCTATACGGTAGCTTTTTACAGTTTGCTTGTAATATATTACGTACGCTGGTGCCAACCAGTGATCAGTCTGATTTGAGCATTTTCAGCTGCTAGATACGTAGCGACTGACACGATGCCGCTTATCAGACAGCATTTTCAATACTCTTTGCTTCTTAAGATGTTTTTCAAAAATAACTCCTATATATCTAGGATAGGTAGATAGAAGTAATTGTGGAAATAACTTTATTCACCACTGCGAAGGCTTGTATTAAAATAAGCAAATAATTAACAAAACCAGGTTTCTAAAATAACTTTGTGAATGCTTTAATGGTATTACCATAATATATAAGATAATAATGATCTAAGTACCAATAAACATTACAAATAGAAACCAACTTCATGCAGTAGAACATAAAAACATCTACAAAGAGAATTTACAGAGTTATGCGGTGACCTATTTAGTGGGTCAGTATGAACTATGGTGCACTATGAATAAGACATACCTACTTGATGTCCTAAGAAAGCATGTCACACAACCTTTAGAGTCGAAACACACTGGGTATATACAGACCAAAAATCGAAGAATTTGAAAGAGCGTATGGAATATATGAAGCACGTAAATTACTTTTTAGCGAACAGTTTATGTCGGTTCTAGCAATAACAAAACTGTTTTATGTTCCTTCTAGAGTTTTAAAACGATAAATAACATAGAGGGCGAGAAATTGTACCGTAAAAATTTCTAAGCGTACATATCCCTGGAGATTCTTCGTGTACACTCAATCAAATAAATTGTCTGAAGCGAACCAGTGGAGATAGGTTTATAATCGGGTGTTTAAGGAATGCTACAAGCGACGTTTGCTAAATAAGTGTATCCGGGCTGGAATTTGATATCAGTAATCCGTAATGCAATGAAAAACTATTGATACTTCTTTTGATATTGTACATATTATAGGCTTTCAGAATTACACAGACTGTATGGTCGCAGAGTCACTGCCGACCACTTCGCATGATTCTTTATGTTAAATCGTATTTAATATTATGATAACGAAACACGGTTAAAACGTCTCTTATTAAACATGAACACAAGTAATTCGGGTAACTACAATCTAAGAAACGTTAAAATAATTAAACTTCTTTGGCACTGTCTTAATTTTTAACCTAGCGTCTAGTAACGCTTGGTTAGAATGCTGCCTCTGTTCTTTTCTCACAAAACACAAAATCGATTCTTTTCTTATGTATAGGACATTGTCTTTTTGTCACAAAGAAAATATATTCCTTTTTTACTATTGATTTTTACTTAACGCATCAGAAAAATTCCCATAAGCTTGTTGCGACGAATCACGTCTCAGCGTAATACACTTAACCGTCGATTTATCACTGGTCAGCACATATTTGCTCTGCTTGCGAATTACTTTAAAGAGTTAGCGAACCAGTCAGAATATCAATTTCATTATTTACCGAAAATCAAATAGAAATTATACAACAACAATACATTTTTGTGCGTGATATTTTTCCAAAATATATCGTAAATAAGTAGTAAGCAATACCACAAGAAGTAATATCAGGTTCCAATAAAGTAGGTACGTAGTAGATGCACTGTAAAGGTGTTTTTAATTTCTTGAAGAATGCCAGACACTTGATCAAAGGGGCTTTATCCAGAATCCAATAAAGGAAGGTTTGTCTCAAATACCGACGCAGCTTCACAATATGAGAAAATTATTTAAATTGCTCTTTAATATCATAAATATTTCAATTATAATTCTTGTATGATCTCTAACGGTGGAAAGAATAATTAAAAAAAAGATTTGACATAATTTTTATATTTCCCTATAAAAACCCAAGCTAAAGAAATAATAAAAAAACTTTAATATCTTTATAACAAGTAGCTTTGTGTGCTTTACGAACCGCACTAACCATATCAAAATTAATTAAACTGCCCGGCTCACTGAATTACAGAGGAATTATCAAATATTTTGAAGAATAAATGCAGGTGAATTTAAAAATAGCTAAAAATCGTAGTAATAGCTGATGGCATCCAAATATAATCAAGTTAGCTTTGATACAGGGTTCTTTATGAAGTGCGGAAGTCCTACAAGTAATCCGGTTTCCGCGACAGCCACAACTTTATCGATAGCTCTTCTGGATTTCCTACTTTAAACTTGCACACCGCGTCTAAAGAGTAATGCGATCCATATTGAACTCGCTTACAGAACAAAGTTTGAATCTTATACAGAATTTTAAACGTTTCCAATTTTTCGCCATTAAGAATCCGGGCGAGATAGCTTAATATTGTGTTGAATTTTTAAATGCATCCATTTTTTTATCCAACTTATTAGTATTGATCGATATCAACGATTTATGTTTGTGGTTTTCTACAAATCAAGTAGCAACAAGTATATATATTGCTAAGAAGCTTTTATGCGCATTCGTTGGGCGCCTAAAAGTTAGTGCATAATACTGATATAATGTATAATGACATTTCAGACGGGATTAATTTATGTTTTTTAATAAAATGAACTTATACAAACTTATTACTGTATTACGACTATGAAATTTTTGCACTTTCTAATTGTAAATGAATTGTATTAGTACTCATGTAATTAAACTATAACTTTAATATAAATGTAAGTCCTGCTTCCTTATCGGTATTAAATTTAACCATTTTATGTGGTAAAACTGAAAACAACATAGAATTACTGGGTACTTTGTTGGCTGGTTGTCGCCAACTGATGGAATGAACAAATATTTTCTAAAGAACGAAAACGACTTCGACGGTTAACAGTTTCGTTTTTAGCAATCTTTTTAACAGAATAGTCAAAAAGGGTCCTTTCCTACTAAACAAAAAATATGATGTCTGGTTCTGAGTTTAAAACAATTTGTGACAAAATTCTTATTTCATTACAATTTACATCCAACCAATATTATCAAATAGCCGTACGGTACACATATACATTTGACGTAATTGAAATAGGTAGGTCAAAATTTCATCGTTCAGCTCTAGGCGAAACTGAGACTCAGGTCGCCTTTACTAGCTTAGCTAGTCCTTAAAGCAGCATTGAGCATGGTTTGAGCTCAGCACGTGAGCCGGGGACCATTCACACGGGGCGGCGGCTGCGCGCGCATCGATCGATACGGCAAACGGCGGGCAGTGCCCAGACAGCCGCCCGACCTCTCGCACGCGCCAACCGCGAGCCCATGACCGCCCTCCACAGATGACGGAGCCCCGCACCATTACACATTGCCGATCTCGTCCCCAACCCAGCCCTCTCGCTCTCTGCGTGCCGGCCATAACGCGAACATACGCTGTGACAAGGTATGAAAATCAATATTGCCCTAGTCTTCGCTGACCGCTACAATAACCCGACTAGGGACTGCGGTTCTCAAGGTATTGATGCACTAGCATAGTGCTGTAAATTTTCTCGAGGAGCAAATGGCATTCCATCTAAAATTCCTTAATTGACCAGCATTACTTTGAAAAAGAGGATTTTTATTGCGAGATATTTAGCGCTTCCCTACTGCAACAGATTTAGTTATTTTTAAGAATAGCTTTCCTAGATATGTTTATGTATATATCAATATTAACCACTTTTTAGATTGATTAGCTTAAATATACTTTATATGAAAATAGAGAACGTAATGGCACTTAATGTTAACGTGTACAGAATAAGGGATCGGTCGCGAGTCGAAAATATATCGTGATGCAGTGCAATTATTCCAATGGTAAAAAATAGCCCAAGGGCGTATTATAAAGGCCAAACGCCACGTACAAATTCAATTGTATTGTACCCCCAACACCATTAATAATACTAAACGTCTGTAGAAATATGTACTCGTGATTTTTAAGTTACGATAAGGAATTTTATTATAATTAAGGACTACGATAACGCATAAAAACCTTTAATACGATAAAAGACTTCCTTAAGTTATAATTTTTTTGGCGACGACCTATCGGTTTTACGATAAACTTTTTGTGAATTTTACAATGGAATTATGGGTCTCCAAATATATCGGTCGGAATTAATTGTTTTTGGGTAGGTAATGAGGCCTGCAATTTTATTTATGGTACACTATGCCATTTCTGACAAATATAAACTAGTGTTTATGATTTCACGCACCTACAGGAATACACATTTAGGTATGGCTATGAGACCCGATTTGGGCAAAACTGGAAAACATTGACAATTTTTTTTACAAGAATCCGTATTGGTTACTGTTATAGAAAAATCGAAACGTCAGCATTATCGAAGTGACTGACCTGTGTCATTTGTTCCCCCTGATGGCTATCGCGTTTCTAGTATGTCGGTTTTAAGTGTACCTACTTCAATTTCCACTTGCTGTACAGTCTTGTCAGCTTATGCTACCTTCTTTTTAGTCCCCTATTTTTATTACATTATAAATTTATAAATGGGAAAGTATACATTCTTAGTCAGCTACAGAAGGTTTTACATGGTAATACATAAACTACTTATAACATGTTTTCAGGGTAATAATAAAAGTAAGATACCTTTTAGGTGTATAACGATTATAATAATGTACAATTATAATTTTGTTTCAATACATTGAATCCAATTCATTTCTGGCGTTAAAAACTTCAGCGAGTACAGCAAAAGTTTTTATAAAGGAAATCTATGTGAATATAGCTCCAAAAACCCCGGCTCACACAGCCCTACAAGCTTGGGATACGCGTTACGTTATTTTGATGGCTAAAAATGAATAAATTCCTATTACGCAAATTATTTTAAATAAAATTGTTTAAGCGTATATAATTCTTTGAAGGTGATGCAAAGAGGATGAGTCGCCGCGCGCGGCCGTGACATGGGAGCGCAGGCATGGGCTGGCGCGCCGAGCTAACGCCGCACATCGCCGCCGGCCTGCTGCTTCTACTGATTGTATATTTGCCGGGTAAGTAAATATCTTTTTACTCAGTAACTGGGTGACTAGCTTGCTTTTGTTTTTCTTTAGGTTACTCTGAGGTGATAGTAGCTGTCGAAGAACAACAATTAATCACTGTAATTGTAACCTACAGTCGGCGTGAATTTAATATACATATATATGTTGTGATGATGTATTTAAATTATATTATCGTGTACTCGTGTATCGCGTTTATCACATCCGTACATGTGGGTGTTGACATACGAATAAAGTATACGACCAATGATAGATCAAAAATGTGAAAACAATTATGATTCTTTATAGTTGTAGTATAACTAAAAATTAAAATAGTTTTATTCTGATAAAATTCTACTAATGTTTTTGTTATTATTTACATTACAATTTTAATGGGGAAGGACACATTCATGGAGCCTATTACGTTTACACGTAGATATAGGTTTGTGCTGAATCCTAAACAATATGCACTATCCACTCGCACACGGGTTGATTTCAATAGGCTGAGGTAATTCTGGTTAGGTCAATCTGTGGGTGTCTAATCTGTCTACATATATATATATAAGCCTATTGCTTGTTTGACGAACAATTGGTCTATTTGGACTGCATTATTTGCTACTTCGTCCGTAGATGAAGTACCGTTTTATTTACAAAGTACTTTATTAGCTTAAGGGCATCGTGATTTTAAGTAAGATGTGATTATGTTAAATTTAGATAGATAAAATACAGGTAATGTCTGTTTAATCTAATGTAAACGCTATTTGAAATTCGTGAAATTGACAAAGTTTCTATAAAAGAAGGAAGAAATTTTTTTACAGTAACAATATTTTTTTGTCTAACTTTTCACGAATCAACTATTTTCTCTGATTCATCATTGTCAAATCTCCACTAGGATAAAAAGGGAATATAGAAATAAAAAGAAATTATATAACTTTGACAGTTTTGTGAAAAACATCCAATATTGGAGAATTATTGAATACGTATTCCTAATCATCTTTATTAGGTTCTTTTAATAGTAAGTTATAATCGTGAACCCCTGTGGTGTGGATACAATGTTCTTTACTCTGGTTACATTAATAAAAATATGTATGTGTATATAACTTTAATGTGTGTTGTTAACACAACTTAAGTCAGTAGGTACTTATGGCGATACCGAATATCAGGTAATAAACTATTATTTTTCTATGGCCGAGTCACGAGGATATTTTATACGTTTGCCGTTTCATGTCAATCTCATTTTGTATATTATAGTAACTTGCCATCAAGACCACCAAGATGCCGTACACATAACGGCTATCCTCGGTGAGAGTGTGGTGTTCAACTGCCAGGTGGATTTCCCCGAAGATGTCCCCGTGCCGTACGTGTTGCAGTGGGAGAAGAAGGTAGGCGAAACGGTATGACGGTCACACTCCACTCTTACATTACAAAGCTGCTCATCTTTCGTGTGTGTATTTCTGTTCAGTAAAGGTCGTGGCGTCGTGGCGCTCCGCAGCCTGTAAAGTATATCTTATGCTTGTCCAAGGGACACGTATTGTACCGTGCTAGTAACGCGGGCCGGGTTTGTCCATTATCCCGATGACCCGCGCATGCCTTATGGTGCATGCAAACTTGACCAGTTCTAAACATACCAACCATAATTTAATTACATAAAGTAATCATACGACCATTTTATTTAAAAGTATCATTAAAAATTAATTGCAATTATTAATTATGATTGAATTTAAACAACAAATAAATATCCTGGTAAAGTTTGTATGCAGCAATGTGATGCCTCTTCAACGTATTGATTGTCGCGTCGCCCACTAATAGGACAAAACACCACAGTGACAAAGACCTTAGAAACGTGTCCGAGAGAGCAGCAGACCCCCGTACAAAAAACACACTACACTCACATATATCTTTGATTTTTTTTAATTCAATTGTTTTGGGCGCACCGATTTCTCTTCGATAAAATGGGAGCACGTTGCTTATGCGATCGCCAGCCAAACTGTAATATTAAACACTAATTTAATTTTATTTCACAAAAACCAGACTATAAGTCTTCATTAATTTGTTTTTTCTTCTGGTGTCCCTTCAATGCAAAATAAATAAAGAACCAACATAGCTTAAAAATACACTACATTCAAAAATAATTAAAATATAAACAGTAAAAAATCTTTAAAAATTGTGAAAATTAATTTACCGCCTAGATCTCGACTTTGCAGTATGTTTGGCGAAAGCTTATAAAGGCTGACACGTCGCACGCGCACTCCCTCGCGCACTGGCGGTGGTTCTGACTGTCTCTCTTCCTGTGGCTGTGGGCTGTTCCCACGCTGTATCTGCTATTTTAGAAATCTACGCATTTCACTTAGGCGGAACATTGGTCTTAACGCATGTTATTCTATCAGCTTGCGTAAAGACACAAAGTACATCTGCCTTTTTGACATGGTGTACATTAAGTATTTAAGCCGAATCGCATGTTTCTTGTAACAACAACATTTAGCATGACACAAGCTTATGTTTTACACGTGAAGATACGAATTTTACGTACAAAATTCTTATGTAACACTGGCATGCTTGTAGTTAGTTTTTGTTGGTATTTAGTTTGACATCTTCCTACAAGACATTGTTGTACATATATGTAGTGAACGCGTTGTGGTCGATATTGTTCGTAGTTAGGTAACGGAAGGTGTACCGCGCCGATGATTATGAGATGTTAACAATTGACGGTGTGTATAGGGTCAGGACATACCGATATACATCTGGTACGAGAGCTACCCGACTCACAGTGGAGAGGGCTATGAGGGCAGAGTGTCGCGCGTGGCACCCGATTCGCCTTATGGCGCTGCCAGTCTCAACCTCACTAATATACGAGAATCGGACCAGGTAAAAACAACTCAAATTTACCTTACTACTTTTTCCACATTTTTTACCTTCCATCGTTAAATTTTTGTACGGGTTCACAATAACCTGTTTCATCTAACGACATCATCATAATTATAACTCAAACTTTCATTTTTTGAACTATTTCTTAATTCAAATCATTGTAATACTTAAAAATATAAACAATGCTTTTATACATAATATATTACAATTGTTCTACAAGATGATAAATTAACAGCAAGCACATCATATATACTTTATGCACATCGAAGGTATGTAAGGTATTTGTTATTTACCAAGAACTCGTCTTTATGATGTGTATCAATATACTTTCTTACAGGGATGGTACGAATGTAAGGTGGTATTCCTTAACCGGTCTCCAAACCAGCACAAAAACGGCACGTGGTTCCATTTGGACGTGCACGCCCCACCGAGGTTCTCTATCACGCCGGAGGAGATCATATACGTTAACCTAGGTGAGACAAAAGAAATACTTAAATCACCACAACATCTATTGTGTTTATTTAAAAAAAAATCTCTTATTTTCAATAACGGAACCAGAAAATATGTCAATAATATTCCAATTACCCGCAGAAAGCAATAGTGAATCTAATATTAATAGCAATAGAAACTTTAATGTTAGCGAAATTCGTAATTTTATTCGAGTAGAATAAGTAAAAAGATTCCTGTGTTCTTCGCTTATGTCGTGTCTTACCTAATCTTAATTTTTGATTCCCATTAGTAAGTTCATTAAGTACCTATTGTTAAATAGGTGATGCCATAATACTCAACTGCCAAGCAGAAGGAACACCAACCCCAGAAATTCTATGGTACAAAGACGCTAACCCTGTGGAACCATCTGGAACAGTCGGTATCTTCAACGATGGCACCGAACTCCGCATCAGTAACATCAGACATGAAGATATCGGAGATTATACGTGTATTGCACGAAATGGGGAGGGCCAAGTCTCTCATACGGCCAGAGTCATTATCGCTGGTGGCGCTGTTATCACGGTAAGAGTTATTTACTTAATTTTAGTTTTTTATGCATCCCTCTTACGCTTACTTGCTTAGGTCCTTGTTCATTATATTATGGTGTAGATATATTTCGTCTTCATGCAATTATTTCTGTTCTTCGTTGGTTCATTTTGAGCGTTACAGGTCTGTAATTTATCATATAATTTAGTACCAAAGTATGTCAGTGACAAACATGGTTATCTAAAACTCGAATGGTTATGAAAATCCACGAATGGTAACACAACAAAAAGAAAGAGATATTAGCAGTAGCTTCTAACTTTAATAGTGTGAGTGCCAGGTGTTTTTTATACAGAAATATCATCTTGATCAAAATATATGACCCAAACTGTGAAAAAAATCAGTAAGGTTTTCTATTCTATATGTTGCAGAGGAGTCTGAAGCCAAAACATACCCAAATACTTATTTAATACTTATTTTGACATTAGATAATTGAACGCAGAAATGACCCTTGCGCACAATATAAAATATGGACTTGCAATAAATCGCCTTTTGTCCTTCCTTCTCAATTAAATATGTTGTGATTGTTGTAAGCTGTTATGAAAAGAGTAAGGTGGCAAAATGTGTCGCATATTTTTAAATACAGGAACAAAATGTTCATTCGAGACCCTATGTTAGTATTATTTGGCCAAAAATCTTTTATAAATAGCATTTATTTAATAAAGTATTCAAAATAATATCACTAAATATATTCGCGTTGAAGGTGCATAAAATGGCATTTAATGAAATCGTAAAATGAAAAATGTATAATTCTTATACTTTGGTATGCAATGAACTGGTATAATTTTTCGATTAAGCAGTGGAAACTTTGCAAGCTGAATTTATAATTACCTCATTAATGTATGCAGTTTTTCAAATTGACTAGTTATAAAGTGAAGACAATTTTCTTCATTTTAAAACGTTTTTAAAATGTAAGCTTAATTAGTGTAAAATTGAATTATCAATGTTAAAACTTAAAAAGGCAGCAAATAATTAAAATAATCATAGTTTAGGAAGCCATTCGTCGTATAAAAAAATATTTAAATGATAATTAATTTAAACGATAGATTGACACACCCATGAGACAAATATTTTTGCCAATTTAAGATGCCGCCAACAAACCAAACAAAGCTTGAAGGGGAGAAAGTCCAGTTCTCATGTGAGGCTAAAGCTTTACCAGGCAATGTGACTGTTAAATGGTTTCGCGAGGGTGCTCCCGTGGCTGAGGTAGCGGCGTTGGAGACAAGGGTCACAATCAGACGTGATGGAGCCTTAGTAATTAACCCCGTAGCTGCTGACGACTCCGGCCAGTACTTATGTGAAGTCTCAAATGGTATCGGAGATCCACAGAGTGCTTCCGCATATTTGAACGTGGAGTGTAAGTTTACATTTATTCAAACTAAATAAAAGTTCAATTTTAAATAATAAAAAATAACCTTTTCTTTACATAAAACTTTTTGACCTTAATTTGACCTGTGTTCAGAAAGGAACACACAACAATGTTTGAAAAAATTTCCTCACATTTTCGTGACACCAAATAGCGCCGCTGTCAACACTAATTGTTTATTTATTGCGCCAGTTAATAGTAACTGTTTATACATTTTAAAGTTTAACTGATTTCAGAATATTCTATAGGGAATATGATAATGTTATAATGCAACTTTTTTGTGATTGCATAAATGTTCTTGCGTGTCATTATCAATTTAAAGGATCCAGCTTTCCCAACAAATAGGAGGTTCTTAAATTATCACACTTAAAAAACTTCTCATTTTAATTACTAATTATTTATTTTAAATGATAAAATTATTAGTTATGATAGTATTAAAGATACTAATCTAAGTTTATACATTTTAAAGATTAATTCTCAAGTTATTTAATCAATAACCAAAGTTCAGATTGATAACTGATTTCAGAATATGCTATAGGGAATATGATAATGTTATAATGCAACTTTTTTGTGATTGCATAAATGTTCTTGCGTGTCATTATCTATTTAAAGGATCCAGCTTTCCCAACAAATAGGAGGTTCTTAAATTATCACACTTAAAAAACTTCTCATTTTAATTACTAATTATTTATTTTAAATGATAAAATTATTAGTTATGATAGTATTAAAGATTAGTAGCAATATTTAGTTTACGATACGTTAAAAATAAAGCAAAATATCTCTCGCAGATCCAGCCAAAGTGACTTTCACTCCAACAGTCCAATATCTACCTTTTCGTCTGGCTGGCGTTGTTCAGTGCTACATAAAAGCTAATCCTCCTCTACAATACGTCACGTGGACGAAGGACAAGAGACTTCTAGAGCCGTATCAGACGAAAGACATTGTTATTATGAACAATGGTTCCCTGCTATTTACGAGAGTTAATCAGAATCACCAGGGAAGGTATACCTGCACACCGTATAATGCACAAGGGACTCAAGGATCTTCGGGTAATTATTATTAAATAGCATTGAGACAATTTTGTACACAGTTTTCGTAAACTCTCGTAGAATCTCCGGTTAAAAATGATTTACATTTGCGGGTTTACACCAGAGGCCTATCAGTTAATGAACAGTATTTTTTTTAATTAGTTTTTATTTGCCTACCCTGAATGGCACTAGACATTAAAAAATGTTTTTAAACTTAAACAAAATAAGGAGCTCAATACTCGTATCTTCTTGAATAACTGAATATTTACATTTTTCCTAACCTATTTCTGATGATAGATTTATTGAAATTTTGTTGCAGGTCCAATGGAAGTATTGGTCAGAAAGCCACCTGTGTTCACAGTAGAGCCTGAACCGTTGTACCAAAGAAAGGTACAGAAAAAATTATTTCGTATAAAAATCTATTTACTCGTAACGGCATTTAAGTATTATTTTTCTTGGCCAAAAAAAAATCTAAGTACATTGAAATAAATAAAATACATATTACTAGTGAAACATTATTGACGTACTCGTATATCGAACAAATTTCTATCTATATTGGGACAAAATAGTTTTTAAAAAAAACGTATACAGGTTGGGGAATCTGTGGAGATGCATTGCGAAGCTCAAGAGGCTGAAGGCACTCAACGACCCAGCGTTGTCTGGAGACGAAGAGATGGCCTTCCTCTTCAGAAGAATAGAGTGAGGGCGCTAGGAGGGAATATCACCATCGACACATTACGACGTCAGGACTTTGGGATCTACCAATGTGTGGCCTCTAATGAGGTAATGTGTTTTTACAATAATTATCAGATCTAATAATTTCGTGCATCGTTCAGTCTGTCGGTAGATATCGTTAATAAAATGTGAACTGTCAATACTACTACATAAGAGAGCTAATTGTCATTATTAGTAAGGACATCAGCAACGACTAAATATGTAGTAAAAATATGAAATAAAGTCATCAGTTCATGCGTTATTTTTGGCCAATACCGCCACAATTAGTCTTGTGTTAGACCTCAAAATGGTGGCAAAGGTGGTTCTTACATAAAGGCCAAAAGGCATCTTCTTCTGTCGCCGACAGAATGTCATCTTGTCTCTGTTATATGTTGTATCAATATCCAGCCCTATAAAGATTATGTTATGGTTATACATATGTAGCTACGCTATCCTTGTATCATGTAAGTTCATTATTCCTCCAGGTAGCAACAATAGTAGCTGATACCCAGCTGGTGATAGAAGGTACTCAGCCACATGCACCATACAATGTTTCGGGAACAGCGACAGAGTTTCAGGTCACGTTACGATGGCAACCAGGTTACGCTGGCGGGCCAGACTATAAACAGGACTACACAATTTGGTATCGGGAAGCGGGCTTCTCTGAATGGACCAAAGTGCCTGTTACGCCATCTGGAGCTACGTTTGTAAGTGTTGTTTGGTTAGCATAAAAAAAATGTTTTTGTTAACATAATCGGAAAAACATGACATTTTTTCGGATCTTCGATTTCGGATTCGATACGATTACGTAAAAATACATTATAGAAATAATAAATATTTTTTTCTTTTAAAAGCTATTTTCGTCTACCTGTAATAATTGGATGCTTGTAATTGATACGAGACGTACATTTGTCTGTAGGTTGCCAAGAGATTATCATATTTTTATGATCGAATCGATTTTCTTTTACTATCCATTCCAATCCATTGCAATTGCCCGCAGGGTAAATGATTTTCTCTGCACAAATTAAAATAACAATTCTTTAACTTTTCAGGTCACAATAAATAGGCTTCAGCCAGGGACCACATATGAATTTCAAGTTAATAGTAAGAATACCATCGGAGAGGGAATGATGAGCAAAGCTATTACAATACGAACACTTGGTATGTTTTGTGCACTAACAATAATATGTCCTAATTTTATCTATAATTCGACCTTGATAGTAATGGGGATCAAAGTTAAGTAATGGTTGGAAAGTGGAGTTTTAAAATTATTAAATGAATTATTATTGACTAACAGTTTTGTATTAATTTAGGAAAAAGTAATGTTCAAATCAAAGGAAATCGTATTTTTATGATAAATTATAATAATACGAATGAACTTTATTCATAACAAAATATGATTGTGACAAAATTGATCTAAGCTAGTTCCCACACTCCCACACACTTGTGTTGTGGGTAACTAGATTACAGCTCCATATTTAAAATAAAAGGATTAGAAGTTATTCATTAAAATAATTTTTAAGAAAAAGAAGACCTTAAGTATGCGTTTGTGAATGATTTGTGTTCGTGTAATATGTGAGAGTTCTATATATTATATGTATATGAATTTGAGAGTGTGGCTCAGAGTTATTATAAGTGTGCGTTGTGTAGAATAATCATTAGTAGTTCTACTTACCTTTCAAATTATATTTATAATACACATATATAATCACAATACTTTAACAAGAAACTACGTTACAAATAATATAATTAATAAACTTCAATTTACATTTTCCGAAGTAAAAAAATATAACAACACATAAATCTTCCGACGTTTTGCCTATTTCAGATGAATAATTCTAACTTCATACTAATACAGTAGAGCCCGCTTAATGCGATCATACTCAATACGATTTCTCACATAATACACCATTTTACCAGTTCCTGTAACTTGAAGTTCATAATTTTTAACTCATAATACGATTCGTCATCTCGCATAATACGCCCAATAACAAGACTTATTATTTCTTGTGGCAGCGGCTAGTAATTAAGACTGGAACATTCACATTTGTTTCAAAAAAGCAGGTTTTAGAAATACATTGGGGGTGACGGTGGAACTTGGAAGAAAAACCCGCGATACTGCAGGGTTTTCTTGGATATTCTTCCATTGATGACAATGTGGCACCGTACGAAATTCAATCAATTCCAGATTTTGATAAGAATTTCATAGTACACAAAAAGATTAAGAAAATGATTTTTAGACACAGTGTAGCTTCTTGGAATAAAAGCCAAGGCACACTGCAAAAGTTAAATTATATTGAAAATTTTGTACATCAAAATCTTTTGGTCAAACCAAAATAAGTGATTACTTTTAATAACGTAATTATACGTATAATATGTATTTAGTGTGGCTTATACCTAATACAATTTGATATCAAAAATTTTACTCGTTTTAATTGCTGTAAACTGAATGTGTGTTAATTTATTTTGTAAAAAGAGGCAATATAAAAACCCGTGACAGAGACATATGTTGGTGATCTTGCTACAATAATCCCATGCTCATATAAACACGCGAAATCGTTGAAAAATTCTTGAAACCTGTGGAAATCCGATAAAATGTGCTTTCTTGTATAAACATTTTGCTCGCATTACTAATGCTTATTACCGTTTGAATATAACTAACAATACTTAAATATCGTCAACTAACATACAAAGTAACGTTTTTGAATCTAGTAGGGATACTTCGGTATAAAAACTTACCACGTAACTTTGCTTTTTGTAGATGTAGGCGCAAAACCAAAGACTACACCCACAGCCGCGGGACCGATAGACGAAAAAATCTTTCAGAATGCACCCGAGGGATCCGGTACTTTTAGAACTATATATTTATTGCGATACTTCTTGCCTTTACATTTAATTTAAATTTTTAATTAGATCTCAAATTTTCAATAGCATTGACCTAATTTTTTTACCGTTGGTCCTAGTATTTTTAATTTTATGCTTTAATGCACGTTTGACTAACAAACTAATATCTACCCGCTTTAAAATTTCTGTCATATTTAACTTATTTTTATTTTCTGAAAATAACTTTATGAGTCTTATTTTTCACTTTCGGTTTCCAATTATTATTTTAATGGATTTAACCGTGCTGATAATATATTTTGACGGCTAAACATACTCGCCGAGACATGAATAGACCGCCCGAGAGCGAGTGTATATGGTGCTCTCAGCTCTGCCCGCTCTTGTCTGTTTTTGGACATGGACCTCGCAATAGATAACCTGTTACACAAAATGTGGACTTTTGCGATAGGCTTGACTCACTCTCCTTACACTATTAGAGAAGAGAGAAAATTGTATGACAGTCAGATTTGTTTATGGTAACGTAACCATCTCCATTCGGATTGGCCAATTCACTTCGATTTGAGTTACACCTGTCGCAAGTTGCTCCAGCTGACATCCTGAGAGGCTCTCGATGAGTATGTAATGCCGTTATTTCGGCTTGCGCCACATTTAAAATTTTGTTATATATTTTAATAGGTCCGAAACCTGGACAGCCTCGAAACTTAACAGTGACAGAAGTTCACAATGGGTTTTTGATCTCATGGCAAACGCCACTAGACCGTGCTCATTTAGTTCAATACTATACGATCAAATACAGAACGGATGCACAATGGAAGACCCTCAATCGTGGTCAGATTCGCCCCGAAGAAACAAGTTATCTTGGTACGCAGGATTTAAATACTATTATTATATATTATTGTTTTTATTACTACTATTATATTTTATAATATATTATTGTAATAATTCATGCAGAGTTTAGTCTTTGTCTTTATATATTATTTTAATGGACTAATTTAATATCGAACCTTCAATTTCGATTTCTATTTCCAGTAAAAAACCTAGTCGGAGGCCGCACATACTATTTCCGCATATTGGCCAACTCAGCGACGAGTTACGAAAGTTCTGAAGAAGTAAGGTTTGCGGTCCCAGCGCGGGTAAAACACAAAGCTATAACAGCGGGCGTAGTTGGCGGGATATTGTTTTTTATAGTCGCCATAATACTGTCCGTATGTGCTGTGAAGATTTGCAATAAACGCAAGCGACGCAAGCAGGAGAAAGGTGAGTCCTAATGGGACGCGGCCGCTAGCTCGCTCCCGACGCTCTATAGCTAGTTCTCTTAGACCCTTCAAACAATTTCCTTTAAACAAATTGCCATATTGTCGGTGATAAAGCTACAATCCTTGCTATTTTGGTTTGCATGCTATGGTTTCTGTGGTTTGTGTGGAGTTACGCTTTAGGTGATTATATGCTGGGTGTAGCTGAATAACATTTACTAACAATTCATGTCAAACGTGCTTGCAATTTAAAAGACAACATTTTTCGTGTCGTTCTCGTTTATATAAAATTCATCGGAAAAAAAATATCAGTAGATTTTAAATGTCAAACAAAAATTATCACATCATTCAAGAAATATAATGTAGGTAATATAGTTTGCGATAAGCATATTTATCTTCCGATGTCTTCAGCAATCGCTTTTAAGTTGACAATATGGTGTTCGGATAACATGAGGTTTATTTGGTGTCGGTTGCGGGTGGCGGCCGAGTGTTTCGAGGTGCTCAGTATCTGCACGCGTTAATGTTCAGAAATAATTCGATTGCAGCATACAACATGGTAGCCGCGCGGCTGACGGACCTGCGCGCCGCTGACAGCACTCAAGTGCCTTTTAAGAAGTAAGTTACTACTACACTCTATATAACCTCAATGTATTCTAAGCTCAATTTATATCACATAAAAAAATCTTATAAAATATAACACTAACTTGCAGGGATCGCTTAATATAGTTTAGTATGTAGTATTCCGGTAGTCTCCGGAGATTAGTATATGGTCCTCGTAGTTTTATTAGAGAATTAATCAATTTATTAGTAATTTATTATAATTCATAAAAGAAATGATCTCAAATGTTCTCATATGTTCTGCTGCTCTTCCATAGGAAATCAGGTCAGTCGTATTATTATGTGTTTGTAGATTTTTGCTTACCTGTCAGCTGTGACTTTAGTTGTGTGTTAATGTAAGTGAAGAACAGAGGGTTTCAATGTCAGTCAATTTAACACTTGTATTTTGTTTCAGATTTAGAGAAAGCGGAATATCGAGTGTAGTCCAATGTTTGCGGTTTACGGCGAACTGGATCTGGCCGGCGACACGGTGCGGCGAAGAGCCGCCTTACTGGGGACTCGTCCGACGTATGTCCCCCGCCCCGCCGCCCTCGCCTTCTCCCTCACTGGCCCCCTCCTCCTCTGACGACGGCGGCTTCCTTCCTCGCCTGCGCGCTCCTTTGCAGCCCGCTGCGGCGCCCCCGCTCTTTCGTGCCTCGTCCCCCGCCTTCTCCCCTTGGACGGCTTGGACCCCGTGGCCGACCTGGGTCCCCGCTTGGACTCCATGGTCACCTCTGCATATATCAGACCTCAGCTCGGTCCCCTTTCCGAGCTCAGCGGACGGCTCCTTCCCGACCCCGCCATCGTTCCTTCTGCGGCAGTCCCGCCAGGCTAGCGAGCGAGCGCTGTGTGCCGTCCCGCAGCGGACGCGTTGGCGACCTGTCCCGCGACACGCGCGCTCTCGTCCGGGGGCAGATCCTCCGCCGCCACACGAGGCCTCCCCGGAGAGCCGTTCGTCGTCAAGCGGCTTCGGCAGCAAGAACGCATCCTCGTCGCAGCACAACCGTAGCAGCCGGACGGGCAGTCTGGCGGAATGGCGACCCCCACCGTACCGTGCGCCCCCTCCGGCGCCGCTACCGCGACCCGAGTCGGGCGAAGCGTTGGACGCAGGCTCCGTAGACGTGCACTACGAGTGGGACCGCGCCACCCGCACGCCTACCCCTTCCACCCCGGAACGACCTCGGGCCCGACAGGCCCGAGATGACGTGGAAGCGCGGGTCAGGGCGATGAAGGAGGAATTCTTAGAGTTTCGTAAGCGGCAGGCTCTGCGCCGTCGTTCCCCGGAACCGCTGGGCCCGCCGCCGCCGCTCTCAGCGGTGTCTGCGCTCTCTCCACTGTCTCCGCTCGCTCCGATCGCTCCTCCGTCTGTACCCGCGGAGACCGTTTGCTGAGTCTCGCGGCTAGCGTTACTTCCCCACCGATAACTATTTATTTCGACACGTTTAGAATGTCGCTCTTCATTCGTATGTAGTAATCGTTGTAGCGGAAAACGGCACATTAATATTATCCGACGTACGATTTTTACGTGATGGAGTTGACTTTCGAAGCCGTCTGTAGAGCGACATGATGAATTGTGTAAAAGGTTTTGAGACAAGTTGGCGGTAACTAAGAAAAGTATGGAAAGCCGTATTTCCCAAAATGTAGCTAGTGACAACTTGACTTCTAAACTTAATTGATTTAGTTAGGTAACGACGTCGAATTAGCATTAAGTGAGCCCACCTTGGTCAAAAGTAGACTTAACATCGCTGGAGACTATTTACGGTAAGAAATTGAGACGGGACGACGAAGTGGCATTTGTATGTAAATGTACATTCATATAAACTATGTGGATGCAGTGGCGTTTCTGCTCGCACTGTCTGTTTTCCTAAGCGATTTAAATGTCAATTAATGATTTATACTTATTTATAACTATTTAAATGTGTCATTATAGTGTACCTCGTATTCTGCGAAGAATTATAAAATGGGAGCGGTAAAGACACATTAAATAAGTCAAAATAAGTCGCCACAGTTATGTTAAATTATAGGCCGAAGTTGGCGGACAGGCAGTGCGAAGCTACGTTCACCTAAACGCTTTAGGTATGAGCGGGAAGGCATCCACGATACCGCTCATACCCACATTATAATATGGTAGTTATTATTGTAACTATTAACATTAATTATACGATACTATAGCACTGCGTGTTCGACACTACTCTGTAGTGTAAAGGCAAGTATACAATAGTATAAATTGTTTGAAAAATTTAGCAAACGCGAACAGAGGATAAGGTTATTGATTATGATTCCAAGATCACAGTGACATTTTACTTTATAATTCTATTCAACGATTATAATAACGACTTAAACGTGCAATACTGTTATAATAAGTATCGCGTTTTATCAACCCTTTCGAAGAATTTTGATATTTGTGATTCACGTGATCAAACATGTCACGTTGATATAGTCTGTTATTTATTTCACTGTGATCTGTGATTAGTTTGACAAAGTATAAAACATTAACGAAAAATATCGACGTCAAATATTTGTGTGAATAATCTTACGGTGGCTCTCGTTTCGCGTATTATAATATACAAATATTTGTCACTGACGTATTATATATCGTTAAAAACTTTGTCAAACTCGTGGTAGAGCTGTAGGTACAGTCTATTATACTGAGCCAATGAAACGGTTTAGATACAGGCAGCGTCGAACACACGGAAATAATGTACAACACAAATAAAATTAGGTAGACTTGTAAGTTGAGAAGTTAACGGATGTTTAATTTTTATATAAAGTTATTTATTTCCAAGTACAAATTATAATTTTTATCTGTTGCGTATCTAGTTATTTTTTATATAATTTTTGAACTGTACATATGTATAGACACCTTAGATTATACACGTATTTATTTAGGTGTTGTGTTATATTTATGTATGAGGTTCAGATGAATTTTGCCATTACGTGTACGGCACTAGCGTTTATTGTTCGTAAATTAATAAACCACCTTTAAAGCGAGTACCTTATTCAATTTGAACTCAGCAAATAAAGAGGTGCTACAAATACACATTATAAATTATTATTTTTACTTTTTAAAGATACATTAAATTTGTTTCCCCAACCGCCAGGTTCCTGTAACCATCCCACCTGTTATTAATATAATGTTATTTAGTTTTGTCAGTCAACTAAAAGACTGTTTATTTAGTTCGTACAATGTAAAACGTTATATGTTAATAAGTGAGTTTTTGTGTACACAATGATTTTAGGCGAATTTTTGTATCGGGATAATATTCAGAACGATTAATATATTTAAGGAAATCCTATGAAATAAGTATAAAATGTACGCTTTAAAGAAATTGATACATAAATTACTCGTAAAATAGTTAGGTAGCTGTGGTAAGTAGTTGGTACGTTGCGTGAGCGTGTGGTTAGCACAGAGGAAACAAACGCAACGGTCTACGTTTTCATAACAACATACGGGTTTTTTACGCACAGGCTGATAATGATAATCCAGGAATTGTTCTCAAAGAACATCTGGCAACTTGATGATAATCAAAGGGTTGGCCTTTTGCCAATAATTAAAAGGAGCGAACAATAATCAAGAGACTTACCATGAATTATAGCTTTTTAATATAGCCGCAACACACAGTCGTGTTGTTTTGTTGTTAAGTGATCTGAACCAAGAACGTCAAATTGGACCGCTGACAGCGACCTACAATGCGTTGAATAACTTAATATGTTTAGCGAAAAAACAACTTACCCTTTTATGAAAATGTAGACTGTTTGGCGTCCTTCATATATGTCTAAGACACGGATGCATCATCACTCAGGTCACTGCCGGCAACTAGATTAAGCTGAGGTATATCGACACAGTAGTTTGTTTGGTTACGTTAGTGGGTGAAGCCCGCCGCCATTTTAGATTGTTAGTGTCAGAATGTGCAATAACTTCTCCGTTCGGTACAATTAAATGTAATATTTTAAATATAATGTATGCTCAATTTTTTCGACTGACCAACTGTAATTAAAATCTTTTGCAAATCTTTAACATTTAGAAAAATTTATAGCAAGGTAGTGACATAAATTATTATTTATTTTAATGTTTCGTATGCTTCATTTCTTTGTTAGAAAATTTTATTACATAGAGAAATAACTTATATCAATATAAGTAATTATTTATATTATTCGCGCAAACAAGACGTTCACTATCTTGCATTTATTTCGACAATAGTCAGTAATAGATCTGACGTAAACTAAAACACCAATTCCCTTATTCATTTTGTGAAATAGGAGTAAAGTTCATTGGGTCCATTGACGTCAAAAATCAGTGAATAAATGTATAAATAGACAGCCAATGTATGTGCAAAAAATAAAAAAAATTTTTAAATTAACAGTTCGAGTAACCACGTGCCTAGAATGCTAGATTTAAATTGATAAGATAAAACTGAAATTATGCAATCACAGTTTTTCTGTTACATTTATAAACTTAACATTTGCAGAATAATGTCTGTAATCGATATGAAACATATTTGTATGTAGAAAAACTCCACCAATATGTAGTAAGATTACACGGCTCAATCCATGTGATATCTAGTCTTTGTCGTAATAAAACAAATTTCGTGACGTCTCAACCCCGAATTTCTAGCAATCAGTTGTATGCTTCTGTATGTCTAGTATGTAACTGATTTATTTAGAGGGACTCAATAAAATCTCTAAACGTGTTGGACGACTTCTTTAGACTAAAGTGAAAAGATAGCAATATATTAGAGTAATGTAATTAAAACATATTATATACCAGTTTCTTTAAAAGTAATAAGTGAATGATTATGTGCACATTGGCAAACGTAATGGTGATACAAGGCAAGCACCCAATATTAAAATCTTAAGGCAAATGCACATTATGTCAGCACAGTAATGTATTCCAAACTTCGAAGTATCATACCCAGCACATTTTAATACGTATCTCCAGTACCCACGTTGCCTGTGTTCGCCTTATTTTAAATAAGATTATGCACAAGACACGATTTTATAAATCTAAACAGCCTTTGATTTTGTTTCTTTTTAGAATATTTTTAGTTATAAGTGTTGAGATCAGTGTTTACTGTGTAAGCACACAAAGGATTCAATTCAAACAATTAAAAATACAATAACGTTGCTATGATATAAAATGTGGTTTTATTTATTCCATTGCTTACCGAATAACAGACTCCAACCTAGATCCGACCTTGTTAACAACAACTGGGGTCACATGGTCGAGTGCTTTAAGTACACAGCGTGTTAACAGGATTTCTGATAATGCGAGACCCTGTCTAGGCTGACACAGGAAGATCCATCCTTACCTAACATGAGGATAAAGAAAGACACGATAGATGAAAACTACGCGCAACACATTTCGATGTGGAGAGAGCATCATAACAGATTCATATAAAGTTGATAATTAGCAAACCTCATTTATCTAGCCCAGGAAGTAAATAAAAAAAGTCTAGGCTTTTTAACTACGAGTGACCTTAACTATTCCTTTGAGGCCAAAGATAAAGGAACATAGCCTTCCGATAAAAGACCTATTAATATCATTAAACTTGCAAGGAGATAACCAAAGGTTTTAGAGATCCCAGTTAAATTGAATAAATATATTTTTTAAATTAGTAACTGTCTCCTAGGTATACGAAATTTTTACAAGTTCTGATTTTTTTATGAGACCACGGAATTCCTACTACCATCATAGTTCAATAATTGGTAACAAAGTTTTCAAACACCAAACCTAGATCTTTAAAAATTAAGTTTTATTAAGGTTAAATTAAATTTAGGTAGGTAGGAATTAGATTTATCTAAATACAAATAAAATAAGTGTAAAATATGTTTTACTATCGCCAATATAGCTAGATAAATTTATAATAATAATTAACTTATATTGACGAATAATAATAATAATAATAGTAGAATTTTGTACACGTTGAATGTAAGTTTTTAAGGTCAAATACACCCTTGTTAGTTCTAATTAAACAAGGTAGTAATAATAATTTATTAAATATTAAGTAAAATAGAAGTTATAAACTCTGTTCAGTTCAATTAGTAATGATTATTTAACAAAAACAAGTAAAATATGCTACTCCTCACCCACACGGTCTTAGCCAATTTTTTTCTCATGCCGGAAGCTTGCTATAAGAAATCCTTCAGTAGGTACTCAATGACTATAAGACCTGTGTAAGAACAGTATTGCTAAGTCTTCAATTAACAAAAATGTCTATACGACGTGAAAAAATGTTCCTTATTAGTGCAATATTGGTTTTTGGTTTGTAACTTTTTAAAAATAAACCCTATATTTAATTAATAAAATAAATAAAATACATCGCCGAATCGCTTATGGCTAACCTAACCATGGTAGCCATTAATTTTCGTCACAATCTAATCTAATTCAATAATAATAAATTTGAATTCGTACTTTAACAGGTGACATAACAAGTTTTCTTAATTTCCATATAATTTTAACACGTGTTGCAGTATGGCTCTACGGTAGTTGTGAAGATAACGGTCCTGGATATGGTGACGAATGGTTGTACTACTTTGATGAAAACGATACTAGATTCATAATGAATTTTTCTCTGATTCCTCAAACTACTGGGGGCATGCGATTTGGTGACGCCTACTTTAATCTATACACCAGGTTTGTACGAGAACTTCATATAACAAAAAAGCTATAAGACACGTTAGTCAGTAGTGTTGTAACCAGCGTAGTTGCATCGACAAGCTGGAAGTGATTACAGTAAAACAAAATTTTGATAATTTCAGTTTAAATATGCGGTTTTTGAATTGTCTAAGCTTGTGCGAATATTGTGTTAATTACTTTTTAGAAAAAAATTGAGCATAATTTTCTGTAGTTCTGTAATTTTCTTAAAGCTACAATTTTTTTCAGAAATAACAACGAAACAGCAGAAAGGCTTATTATTGAGAAGGATATTAATAGATCGATTATAAATAGTAATTTCTTTGATAAAACTAAAGATGTTAAAGTTTTAACACACGGATGGCTTTCATCCGACGAAGTTAATTGGTTGCAAGAAATGAAGCTTACATTCCTTAAAGAATATGATTTGAATGTTATTACCGTTGACTGGGGTGAACTGGCGAAAAATAAGTTCTATCCATGGGCAGCTTTAAGCACTCGATACGTTGGTAAACGGGTTGCCAAATTATTAAATGTTATAACGGAATCTTACGAGATCGGTTACGAAAGTGTTCATTTAATTGGACACAGTCTAGGTGCACAAGTTATGGGTTATGCTGGAATGTTTTTAAATGGTTCAATTCCACGGATTACAGGTACCTAATAATCAGAATTTTTATTTCACCATTTTTTACCAGATGCTATAATTTTTCGAAAAATCACATTAACAATTTTATAAAATATTGTAATAGGGAAAATCGGTAGGCATTTTACCATCCCTTTTCAGAGTATTAACTACTTGCGAAGTGTGTCCCCTTTGTTTTCATGCTTAAGCAAATGGTACATAAAAAAATAAAAGTGGCTGAACCAAAGGCATAGAAAGATCTGCTGCAGTCTGCATTAACGGCTTTCATGAGAGATTATATTTTTCGCACCTAGTCTTTTACTAATATATTTTACGTTATTTCCACAGTAAATGTTGTTCAAATATTGTTATGGGAACGAAACGCTCGGAAACATGTTTTTAATTAATATAAACTCAAACGTATTTTTAAAGGCTTAGATCCTGCACGACCTCTGTTTGAACTACCCAAAATGCCTAACGATTATGCGCTAGACAAAAGTGACGCATCATTTGTTGATATTATACATACGGCGGCAGGTACCTATGGGTACAGAGGAAATTATGGGCATGCTGACTTCTACCCCAATAGAGGAACTCAAATACAGCCAGGATGTGAAAAAGGCGAGTTTACTATTTGATATTCACATCTTAACATAAGATTCTAGACCAGCTTTATCACTATTAGGTTACGGTGCGGATAGTATCTAAAAATAATATTTCAATATAAATTATCTCTTCTTCAGAAACGGCTTGCAGTCACGGAAGAGCATGCGTTTATTTCGGAGAATCCATTATATACACACCGGATACAGGCTTTTTATCCTACCCCTGTGATAATTGGGACGACTTTCAAATCGACAAATGCAAGGACAATGCAGTTAGCATGGGTTTGCCTGCATCAAGTACTGCTAGAGGCAAATACTACTTGAATACAAGTAATCATTCAAAATATGCTGATGTTTAATTTGAATATCAGCGAAGCTATTACAAAATTTTTAATCTATATCTAAATATTATAGATAAATTTTATGTCAATAAAAACGCTATTTCTAATCAATAATCATCAGAATTTTAAGTAATCACATTTGTGTCCTGTTTCGAGAGCTGTGGGCCCGCCCGTGGTGGACCATGGGACAATGGATTACCATACAAGTTTAATTTCCTTTATATTGCTATGTGTGTACTGTAACATAATAAATTTTTGATGCAATGCTACGCCGCTTTTTAATCCTATAGATAAAAGTCAAATAAATAAAGGCAAATAATTTAATAAAACTTTATTATACTAATATAAACTTACTATACAAATATTCGATACGTAGGAACTAATTAACGAAAGATCTGGTATTTAAACAGTAAATTCCAATGTGAAATATGATTAACAAATTGAAAAAATACTTTATAAGGCCTAGACTAGACAGTTGCTTTTTAATATTTTATGCGCTGTTTACCTGAAACCAAAAAAGAGCATTAATATTTCGTATTAAAGCCAAATTACAGCGGTACCTTTGTTTCAATGTCAGATATAATTCAATGACGTCATTATATTTCAGTCGGGAAAAGAAGACAAAAAGGTAAGAATCATCATGTTAAGCCGGTAGCTGTTAGTTAAATCCATGATATATTTTCAAAATTTTCATTAACAAACAATTAGAAAAGTTACTCGGTCCTAACAACGTAAAGTAAAATAATTTAAGAATTCTAAATGTAATAAATTTTTGGCCCCTGATTTCAATCCTCAATTCTTCAGGCAAGATACATAAAAATAACTTTATTTTACTTACCATAAAATACTTATTTGAATGTAGACAATGTTGGCTAGGGTCTGCGTAAGGCTTGTACTGAGTTTGTGATTGTTTAATATTAATGAAAAAGCTATAGCAATAAATCGACAGTGCTTAGATACTACAAAATATATTGTTTGGTAACAATATACTGTTTCTTAGCATTCTTAGAAAACTAATCGAAGGAATTGCACTGTTAATGTGAAAATCTTGAAAATTTTTACGTAAATACGATTATTAATTCTTATTTATATTTTATGATTTGAGGATACATCTACACGTTATATGAAGCACATTGTTTTAAATAAAAAATGAATATTTCAGTAACTCGGCAGCACAAGCGCAATTTGTTTTCCTCCAACGAAATCCAGACGCACCTGTAAAAGATAAATTATCCTTAAAAATTGTAAATCGTTCCTACAAGGATTTCTTTTAAAATAATAAACAGCTTTATAAATTGCTTATAATCCGACCTTTTAACAACTTTAATTGAAGACACTTAAGAAGAACTCAAAAAAATTACCTATGTAAGTGCTTCATAAACATAATTCTTTAACATATGTATAATACATATAAATATAGAAAACTAAACTTCATATTACCTTGATATATGCAATATAGCTGTTTCGTATTCAGAATATTGGTTTGTACGTCATTATATTTCCGACGGGAAAAGAAGACAAAATGAAAAAGTATTCATCATAAAAGTGTACACAAATTCTTATATAATCTTATATAATTTTCGTCATACTTACTTTTGTCAGTGTAGATACAAAGATGTAACCGAAATAGCACGACGAGCTGCGATTTACGCCTTCTAAAGAAAAACAATTATTTGAGTGGCTTTGTCAAAAAATCCCTTATATTACGACATTCTTTATATAATACAAGAAATTTTAATTTCCAGGCCAACGTCAAGACAATATTAAAATTAACTTTATAATTTAAATTAGATGTCATAATTATAAAAGCATTCGTACAATGAGTTACCGATTTAGTTTTTAACGGTGCTAGCTAATTTAGAAATGTTCATAAATTCATTGTTACGATTTGTAAACTACCAGTGTCTTTTGGTTGAAACTTTGCCTTTTAATGTCTTCAGTTAGTTTAAAGTGGCAATATAACATATTAATTTAAATATACCTTTGAAACAGTCCCAACTTTTTCTCTAGCTAAATACGGACACCTGAAAAACAAACAAAAGTATTATAAAACCTAGAAAATAACAATATATATTTTTTTAAATAACAATATTTTGTATAAATTATAAGTAATCAATGTAGATATATAAGTGAGATATCCAAGAAAGATAATTTGAGGTTTAAATAGTTTTCCAACTTAAGTAATCGATTCTATAAATCGATAACTCAGCTGTACGCACAAAAAATAAAACCCAATGATGCATTAAATCGGATCTATGTTTAAATTTATTGGAAATTAAGGAAATTGCGTGTCAAGACTGCCATGCTCCATCTGGCATCCAAATAGTTTAAGAAATTATTATAGTTTTCATTTACTATAATAAAAGTCAATCAGGTTACCAGTAACAACTTAAATTCATGTAGTAAGGGTAAAAAATTCTCAGGTATTATATCCATTACTTAAAATAGTTGCCATAATATGCAAAAATATTCCAAGGTTTTTTTTAAACCTAATGGTTTTGTTTACATAAATATTAAGGTGTACTAATTTGAAGATTTTCCAGACAATCCTTATGACTAATAGATATATTAGTGTCATAAAGATTAATATTTGCAGATGTAGCATTAATTTAAGCAGTATATTATAATAAAATATCTTATGGTTGAATTGAACTTGATGAGCCTTCAAAGAAACCTAGCGTCTAGTGATATATAACATTCCAACGACATTTTAAAAATTGTAGTCCAATACCATTGCGTATAGAGTTGGTTAATAACATTTCGCATGTAATTGTTGTTGTTGAGGTCAAAAAATTATATCATATTATGGCAATGAGCTTCGCTTAATTAACTTACCGCTTATAATTAATATCATATGCGTCTGTGTAGATATAAGAAACGGGAACGGCATAACTGTTTAGCTGCAGGTCAAGTCTCTTCCAGTTAAACTTTCTTCCTGATCTCCTCTAGATAATGTAAATGGTAAAAATAATTGCTAGAAAGGCCGGAAACATTCGAAGGGTAGTATTTTATCTTGAATTTGATTTAAGCATTCAAACTTAATATATGATTATATGGAAAGATCAATAAACATCACCTAACGTGATCGAACGATTACGACGTTCAAAAAAATGTTTTATATAAGTCAAGGAGTAAGGAACTACTTGGATTTTGTATTTTCTGGTTCGTTAAGCAGGAACAAATAATCAGTTTTAGCTAGTCATTGATTTTTATTTAGTGTATTGAATTCATGTATTTTTATTACCTTAATACAGAATACACTAGAGATCGTAACAATTTGGGAATGAGAACCATACCAGAATGTGCAATATTGTAACTATCCTATATAATTTATGGGAAAACCATTCAAAAATGTTTCTGTGGACAGAGCTATTGGTTCATTGCGCTATAGCCAACAGGTTTGAATTCCCTGGAGTTTCACATGTTAATCGCCAAAGGTCTCCCAAACATATGACGATTTCGTTTACAGTGAAGGAAGGTTGTAAGGCTAGAACAGGTTAAGTACGTTGATTGAAAAGATAGGCAGGAAAAGATTGTAGGCTATGAGATACTCATTTCTTAAGGTTCTCTAGTTGCGGCTGCAAAGTTCATTTCAATTTACTATTCCAGTGTATTCTTTTAGAAAAAACTTAATGCTTTTAATAAGTCTTATGGGGTTTTATAGTTATAATATCAATATTACTTATTTCTCAATAATTATAGAAAACCCCGGCAAAAAATAATTCATCTAAGTTTTGACTCTCATCTGTCGTATGATCATGTTCATCAACCGACGTCCTTATTAAAGTTCTGAGGTACGTAGTACGTATACCTAATATAAATGATATTTTCAAAATTAAGCTTTTCACATGGCTACTTGGTATGGAAACTTCTTGTATGTATTCATTTGCCATGTTTTGTTGCATACAAACCAAGCAGTCGCTGCGTTTTAAATAAATTGCCTAAGGGGCTGTCCATTAATCAAGTTATGTTTTTTTTTTACATTTTTTAACCCCTCCCTCATGGTGATAAATGGTGAGGTTTGAGACTTTCCCTCACCAAAAATCAGGTGTATTTATTAGATACTACAAAGAATCTTATTTTTTTTATAATATTATGTTTAAGTACTGGTATAAAATATAATCTAATCCTATTCTAGAAAATTAAGGACAAAGGTTGCAGCTTGTTTTTGACTGGCATAAACATAATATTAAATGAATGGTGTAATCATGCGAAAAACATATATTGTACATGAACATATTTAATGTACATTGCCACGAATTAACAAGACTTTCTTCGGACGCAGAGAATCTCTCTCGATCTACTGATCGATCGTTTTTCTAAGCCGCTTTTCGGTTTAGAAATCACGCGTTTGACGAAAAAATAAGTGTTGTTAAGTGTTATCTTACTATACCCCCTTCCACCTTGTGATATTTCGTGATTTCTGCCGAACTCCTCCCCCCCTTTCGAACCTCACGTGACAGTCCCTAAACACAGTAAAGTGATGCAAATGAAAACCTTAACGCATCCCATCTCAGAAGTGGCAAGTCCAACAATATGTACAAAAACCTTTTATGCGGTCAGCACCTCTGTGCCAGTGTTAAATAAAACTTTAATGGACTCACATCAGGACGGTATAATTAAAAAAGTTAATGTAAATTGACGATTACTGTCTGGTAAACCTTAAAGTTGTACCAGACAGGAGTAGTCTGTTGTATGGTCGTCCCTCAAGACCCCATACTCGGACTATTATAATGCTTCATTCATATTAATGATCTTCCAGTTCCTGTGAGAGAGCTTCACAAGAAAATAATGCCATCTCGAGTGTAGTTCATTGGTTAATTACCAATAATCTCATCATAAATAAAAATAAATATAATGATAAAATTAATATGAATTACAATAGTAAACTCTTCAGTGCCCACATAGAATGGATGATTTGCTGACGCAGAAAATAAATCATCTTATACAGAACAAAACATTTATAGCATTCTTAAGTACAATGCATCTGGAATTATTTCGATATGTATTGTAGAAGCGAGCTGGCTCCCAGGAATGTGTCCAAAATAAATTTAAAGAATTACAAAATGTTGCCTTGTCATGGTTAATTATGATAGTTGTAACAAAGGCCAAATTAGTGAACTAAATTCAAAGTCAAAGCTTCATAAACCAAGTAATTCACAGAAACGTTTTTTAAATAAAATCCGTAGCAAGAAAAAGCATAAACAACGGAATAAGTTAATTTCTGGATATTCTTGGTCTGTTCTTCTCATACCATATAGTTTAAACGTAATTTTTAAGTGACGACCATAAAAGATTACGTATAATAAAATAACCTTGCGATAATGTAATGATGATGAATGATGTAATGATTGTGATGTTTCTAAATTTTAACCAAGATTAATTTTCATATAATAAAAAATATATACAAATCATAATTGAATAATTTTTTGGCCGATAGATACAAAGCCGACGTTATAAAATCTGCAACAAGTAAATGTGGTCAGGTAATTAAACAAATACACGTCGCTACTTTCACGTTTTTAGGAGTATGTTAAAAATGCTCCAATACCCCTTGTATTTTAACGACACAAATGCTTTTTTTATTGTCGGTAACTTCAGACGATATACACCTATTCTTTCGTTCTTCGTCGCCTTGCGTGATAACAAATAAACTAGGGTCTTATTCTAGTTATTTTATAAGCATGGTTAGTTTAATATTAAAATAGCATTAAGTACAATACTTTCAAAGATAAATAATAAATAGCAATCGATCTGTAATAAATAGGTATTTTGAGATATTTATAAAAGCCGATTGATTATAGAGTATTCGCACTATAATATGCTCGCCATTCTAACTAATTCTAAAGTTTGATGCTAGAAATTGAGGCATTTAATATTAAACAGCTCAAATGTTGTAGACAATTAAATTGATATAATATTATGTACATTATACTAAAATTAGAAACAAAATTAAATAAGACTGATCTAAATACTCTGTAGAGAAACCATATTTCCAAATTTGTCATTGATCCAGTCAGTTTAGATATATCTAGGCTTACATAGATCCAGGCTTTCACACATTTGTTTAGTCTATATATACTATAGTTATTATTGGTACTTGTAACTACAGAAAGTAGGTTATATAATATATTGAAAATTATTAAATAAATCAAACATATGTTATCATAATTCGAACATACTTACCCATTTGGAGAGTACCTAGGGTAAAATAAATTAAAAATATTCTTCTGTAACAGACCACAACAGAATTCTAATACAAATACTTTTGTGACATGAAATGTTTTAAAAGTTATACCACGCTGAGAGTTGAGACGCTGATGTACATCGCGCTATTTAGATTTCAATCAACGGATTCCCTCAACATCTGAGTAAAAACACTTTTCTATAAATAATAATCTATCATTTTTTTAATTACATTCTTCTAGTAATGTTGACTCACACCAAATGACTTACTTGAATGTTATTAATAATTTTCCCTCACGATCGAAATGAATAATTTAAGACATAAAAAATTCAAGATTGTTGACTTGGAGAGTATTAATCTTTATTTGTCGTATAAAACATCCTGACAAAAAGATAAAATTCTTTTATATACTAATTATATACTTGACACACGCAGTCAAATTATGGTCCAAGGCATGCCGAATACCACGTTTTCTTTTACCGTACTGAGCAGTGTTAAATGCGTATATATAATAAAAATCCATTGGTGTACAGTCGTAATTCCAACGCGAGCCTAGCCACTAAGCCAACACTGCTCTTATTTATATTATACATTACAGTATATAATACTGTAATATAAAATTTTGGTTACAACATTAAACATTTCACGAATATTATGATTGCCCTTAGAAGAACCAAAATTTTAGTTTATATAAAGGAAACCATTTATGTTTCTCTTAGTCTTCTTACACTGCGGCGTCGTTTAAGTTCCTTTAAAATTACACATACAGTGTATTAATTGACGTTACATATTAAATAATTTAGTAGGGTACTAGTTATGTGTTAACTACATATATATATATATTTCTAGTATAATTATTTTATCACGTCAAAATATATTTTTATAACATTATGTTTAAAAGGATTCCTTATATTGAAACATGCACTTCTAATTTGGTAATGCAATGTATTTAGCAAGTAATAATGATAAAATTGTAGGTAGTAATGTGCTGCTACCGTGTTATTCTCTAAAATATATAACAGTGTAAACTCTATATACCGAAACTCAAGACTGTGCATTATTTGACGTTATAAAAAGTTTTATAATAGTAATATTATTTAGTTAGTGTCTCTAAGTTGAAAGAAGTAAAAGAAGGAAAATAAAAAGTTTATTTCAAACTAGTGTTAGTAATAACATAAAAAAAACAATACTTATTTGAACTCTATTGCGTAAAGTCTGTTATTTTAGCCCGACGTCTTTTGCTGCACCAGTAATTGTGTTATATTTTTACTTATTTAATTAATATGTTGATATTGAGGTATCTTCGTGATATAGCACGTGCAAGCACAATCCCAATTTGAAAACCAAAGAACAGATTTGTTAAAAAGTTTGGTACGAATGACGCCGACAGTCGAGTTTATTACGGACTAACAACACAATAAAGCGACAAAAGAACGTACTCCTATGTAGAGTGTATCATTGTATGAAAGACAAGCTAAACCAAGCAAAGCCGAGTGATTTCATCAATGATATCAATCAATAGCAATTGCAACGTTGTAAATGGGATTTATTCGAGACATTTCTAATACATATTTATAATAAAAGGTTATTTCTGTCTGGAATATTATTGTTTATGTCACCTTGTCAATTAAATCTTAATAAATAAATATGTGAACTAACGAATTTTAACAGGTCGACAAGTTGCTACAGCCTTTTTTGGACATTTTATATGGGGAAAATTCTTTTTGACATCCTAGTAACTAGTATCATTTTTTTGCATAACAGTACGCTTAATGTGTAAAAAATCTCTAAAACGTTTCGGGGATAGTATAAAATTAATAAAGTATAATAAGATAATAAAATATAAGGATTGTTGTTTTATCTAATACAAATTTATTGATATATTACATAAGAATTTATTGACTATTCAAACAATTGAAGAAAAAAATTATAGAAAAGACCTATCAGGATAAAATCAAAGAAGGAACATGTGTATTACAAAAAGCTATTTTATTTTAGAAATTTTCAAGAGAAAATGACATTCTAATTGCACTATGCACTGTGTATATATATATATATATATATATACGCAGTCTCCATGAAACTTTTATTTTTACAATTATATTCTTTCACGACTTCTTTTAAAGCAATGCAAATAATGCTCGGGCATAATTTAATAATAGAAATTTAAAATTTTCTTATGTCTATTATAAACCTAAATTGATCCTAAATAACTACTACATTAGTGCAAAAGTAATTATGTACCTATTCAATTGCGTTTAAACATTACAAATTTAGTTATATATTATAGTCGGAGACGAAGAGAAATTAGTAATTATATATAAATTAACTTTAAATATAAATTAAAATTTTAAGTTAAAACAAGTTGAGAATAGCCTGTTACTATAAGTTACTGTAAGTTTAAAGTGACCTATACTTATAAATATCTATGGAAAGTCCAATCGTACTCATTAGGTGTTTATGTCGGGTAAACATAAACCATTATTTTTTCAAACATCGCTTATTTTAACTAATATTTAAGATTTAGTGTATAATATGAAAATAGTCATGATTACGTCTAATTGATCGCAACTTACATTTCGAATTATTCCAATGAAGTATTCGGTTAGTAAAAAATACGGGAACGCATTATGTAACATTGCTGAATACGGATAAATTCGTATTAATAGCAGAGCCCTTTGAAGTTAGTCCCTAACCAAAACTTCCTCGAAATACACGCATCACGAAGTTCGCGACGTCATTAGAATATTTAGAAACGACGACGTTTGTTTGGGTAATCGTCCATTGGGCGTCCTTCCCAAACTCGGTTCTGCGGCATGTCGTCAAAACCTCCACGTGGCATGTCGAACTGGTCTCTGAAGCCTCCGTCCTAAAGTGAGCAATCACAAAAGTGGAAATTCTAAGTGTCTAAGATCAAAATTCAAGTTTAAAAATAAAATTTACAAAACTAATACACGGCATGTAACAACTCCACCTGTCTGGGTTATTTGTTACAATTGCTTGCTTTATCATAATCGTCGACTATTTTCGCCGCGATTTTTAACAAGCAGTTTTGGCATATCTTTTCTGTACCTACCTCACATTTCGAGGTCGAGTTAATTTTTTATTTCTCGATTTGGAATACATTTATTAGTAACCAACGTGCCCATGAATGTAAACTACAAGTATTACCCCATGAGAAAATTAAATATAAACATTATTTATAATAAGTCTCGAAAGAAGTCGGTATCGATTAACACCCACCGGATCATATTGAAAACTCCTGACTTAATGTTATGTAATTCCATTAAAATACTGTTTGTCTATTAAAATCTGACTGTCATACAGATGAACACGTTAAAGATTAGTATAACATCATCATTTATTATATTATTAGACGCGAAAATTTTACGCAAAAATTAACAAGTCGTGGTTTCGGCCCATTTTTAAATGTAGTATTTTATACGATAAACAACATTTTTAAAAGATCACTATTTCGATAAATAAGAAGGCTTAAATTTCAGTGTTAGATTCACATACTGGTATACCAGAATAAACATATTTGCATATCTAATCTTAAGATGATTCACTATTGTTTAATATTATTATTTATTATATCGAAAATCAAGGGGACTGAATCTGAATGGTAGAAAGATAATTTTCACATCGATTTCTGGAGTTAATAAGATCAACATTAAGGTGTAATTAACATACTTTCGTAATCAGTCCTTAAGAAAATGAATATATCACGAAATTCATAGTATGGTTGGTAGATAAATTTGATATGCTGTACAGGTACAGTGTGTGCAAAAAGTATTTCGGTGAAACACAATAGATGTAGTAATACAGAATTCAAGCCATGGCCTTTGCGCAGATAACTACAAATAAGCAGAATTAAATGATGACTAGTATCTCATTAAACAATTTTTTATGTAGTAAATTACTCGTTAAGACTTTATCTATTAGAAGCGCAATTTCAGGTGCATTCGATTTTTTTTATAAAAGACCTCCTTAATAAAGTAAATTTATAAAATTGGTGTCAATCACCGTTCATTAGAGGTTCACTCATCCGTAACACGATATTGTATAGATAGACCAGAGCCAAGCGAGTAAAGGACAATGGCAACTCAGCAACATAAGACCTTTGAGGACTGTTTCTCCAAAATATTGCTTCGCACTGAGGAATTTCAATAAAATATATAATAATATTGACAATAATCAAACTAAGTCATTTACTGTTTTAAAGATTCTATCAAAATCAGGTAAAGCTCTCTGCCCACTATCCCGTAGCATACCATGACCGTGCTAGGAACGTATCAGGCACGGAAAGCAATCCGGTACGCTCTATTTCGCCCACTGAAGCGGGCCGACAGCGTTCTAAACCCGTTTACAACCCGTATGTAACCCATATTTAATCCGTATGATGCCCGTATGTGACACGGCAGAAATCTTTTCAATACACTCGTAAGGCATCGGTTCATTCTCGTACAAATATCAGTGTTAATATTGGACATTATTCAGGCACTTAGTTGATGACGGAGAAAAGTTTTTTCAGTACTTCCGAATGTGTACATTCAAATTTAACGCATTTAAAACGGGTTTGTAACGGTCATACTCCCCGCTCAGTCACCGGTCTGGCAACGTCGCGTGCCATGCACGTAGCGTGTCCGCACCGGCAAAATATTCCCTCCGACGAATAGTTGACGGCCCGTGCATGGCACGCTACGGTGTCGGCCGGTGACGGAACGGTCTAGTGGGCATGGTCTCATACTTCTCCATACAAAGAATAGTTTTTTGTCTGAAACGGTCCTAGTACGGTCATGGTATGCTACGGGATAGTGGGCAGAGAGCTTAAAGGTGTCTGCCCACTATCCCGTAGCATACCATGACCGTGCTAGGAACGTATCAGGCACGGAAAGCAATCCGGTACGCTCTATTTCGCCCACTGAAGCGGGCCGACAGCGTTCTGAACCCGTTTACAACCCGTATTTAATCCGTATGATGCCCGTATGTGACACGGCAGAAATCTTTTCAATACACTCGTAAGGCATCGGTTCATTCTCGTACAAATATCAGTGTTAATATTGGACATTATTCAGGCACTTAGTTGATGACGGAGAAAAGTTTTTTCAGTACTTCCGAATGTGTACATTCAAATTTAACGCATTTAAAACGGGTTTGTAACGGTTATACTCCCCGCTCAGTCACCGGTCTGGCAACGTCGCGTGCCATGCACGTAGCGTGTCCGCACCGGCAAAATATTCCCTCCGACGAATAGTTGACGGCCCGTGCATGGCACGCTACGGTGTCGGCCGGTGACGGAACGGTCTAGTGGGCATGGTCTCATACTTCTCCATACAAAGAATAGTTTTTTGTCTGAAACGGTCCTAGTACGGTCATGGTATGCTACGGGATAGTGGGCAGAGAGCTTAAAGGTGTCTGCCCACTATCCCGTAGCATACCATGACCGTGCTAGGAACGTATCAGGCACGGAAAGCAATCCGGTACGCTCTATTTCGCCCACTGAAGCGGGCCGACAGCGTTCTGAACCCGTTTACAACCCGTATGTAACCCGTATTTAATCCGTATGATGCCCGTATGTGACACGGAAGAAATCTTTTCAATACACTCGTAAGGCATCGGTTCATTCTCGTACAAATATCAGTGTTAATATTGGACATTATTCAGGCACTTAGTTGATGACGGAGAAAAGTTTTTTCAGTACTTCCGAATGTGTACATTCAAATTTAACGCATTTAAAACGGGTTTGTAACGGTCATACTCCCCGCTCAGTCACCGGTCTGGCAACGTCGCGTGCCATGCACGTAGCGTGTCCGCACCGGCAAAATATTGCCTCCGACGAATAGTTGACGGCCCGTGCATGGCACGCTACGGTGTCGGCCGGTGACGGAACGGTCTAGTGGGCATGGTCTCATACTTCTCCATACAAAGAATAGTTTTTTGTCTGAAACGGTCCTAGTACGGTCATGGTATGCTACGGGATAGTGGGCAAAGAGCTTAAATGTTATAAACAAGATAAGGTAACATCTTGTTCAATTAAGTTAAGAACCAAATCGAATGAAAAAAGGATTTTGCTAAATAAACGTACCGCGATAATGGTTAAATAATTCACTACAACGTGAATCGTTAACGTCGATAGTCAGTAGAGATGGAATATATATATGAGATATATAAAATCTTTTAGAGTTTCCGACGAGACACTTTTTTATTTCACATTTTTATAGTTTTACCGTTATTTTTGGTTTATATTTTTTCCTAAATAAAAAAATTCTTCATAATACGTGTTGAAGATACGTAGTAGTTATGTACTATCCGTCATCATATAACCAATTATTAAATCTCATGTAGAGAAAAATATAGTAAGAAACGTAATATCAGAAAGTTCAGTATTAAATAAGTACAGATTTAAGCCTTCCACAATCTACTAGTGTTCTTTAAAACTTCGTTTACGTATAAAATGTACGTTAGGTATGTTATTTTTTATTTATAGAAATATAAATGTTGTAAGTTTTATAAGATATCAATTAGCTTTATTTTAAAGGTTGTTGTAGTCACTACTTAATATATATTACATATATGTCACAACTAAATAAAAAACATAGTTCAATTTAGCTATTATTACTAACGCTAAATTTCAGTAAAATTGCCTCGGTTATGTCAGCACAATCTGTCAAATTTACTAAATAATCCTTTATGTAAAGAAAACATTAAATTATGAAATCAGTTTTGAATTTTAAATAACTAGGTACTTACCATCGGTTGCTGATTGTCAAACATGCCCTGTTCTTGACGATCAAGCATTGAGTTCAGTCTTTGAGCCTGTAATAAGTATGTATATTGAAAATGTTTTAAAAATGTTTTCTATCGAAGCAATATTAATTCTGTGAGCTATCAAGATGAGCTATTAGATTTCTACCCGCTTTTTATCTTGAAGGTACTAATTTTTACCATTTATATTAAGCTTTACCCCAGTGGATAAAGATTTAGGATGTCTGTCTCATTGACTTTCTGAATCTTTTGTATATTTTTTGGTCTGACTTTCCCCGTGTGAACTTGGGTTATTAAAAGCGTGTACAATGTTGTTGTATTACGGGGGTTCTCCAATAGTTAATTTCGTTATTTTCTAGATTAAGAGTTTCCCCATAATTTCTAGTGGCAGTAACGAAGTTTTGAGATTTGAGTAATTAAAAATGTGTAGAAACTGCAAGAAAATCCAACCTGCACGAAGAGTGTGTTCTCCTGTTGTCTGCGCCGCAGCTCGTCGTCCTGCAGCCGCATGCGCTGCGAGAGCTCCTCCTCGTGCCTCATGAGCTGCATCCTCTCTGTCTCTCGGCGCTCGTCCGCCGCCCTCTCCGCCATCTCCCAGCTGCGCTTCTGTCGCTCCCTGTCCTGCTCGCGCTGCCGGAGCTGCTCACGGAGAAGTTCCGTCTCGTGCTCGTATCTACATATTGTATTCGCATATTATTATGAGAATCCCGATTGGGAAAGAAAATTAAAACGCACCAGTATTATAAAAAAAATAAAGAATATTTTACTATACATGTATGTAATATAGTACATTGAAATATATTGAGTTTTATGTGCTACAGGCTAAAAGGAACATAAAAAATATAAACTTCTTAATTTGAGAAAGTTTAGTTAGAAATTTATTAAAACAAAAAGACACAGTAGAATGCTAAAGATAGTTGGATTTCCACACATTGAGTTATCATGAGATGGAGAAGTGCACAGAAATATTAAAACATTAAAATTGTCTTTAATGGGATGTGATAACTAACAGAGCTAAAATAACTTACTTGGCAAATTCCATCTGTGCCTCCAGTTTCTCCTCTTCGGCAGCGAGCTCTTTCTTGAGAGCTTCCTCTTTCTGGCGATGGAGCTCATGTAACTGCTTCCATCTTGTTCCATACTCATGTTCAAAGCTTCCCGCTTCAGCAAATCTTGGACCAACCTAACACAAGAAAATCAGTCTTAAAATTAATAAAATTTATTCAACTTCACAATAAACGAAAAATGAAACATAACATAATATACAATCTAAGTATAGAGAAAACTATGTTCTATATAGTAGTAGTGCATATAATACTCCATTATTTTAGAAATACAATAGAATATAGCAAGAACAGTTAAAATTGCTTTTATAAAATAATCAATTTAATGTTATGAAAATTAAGTAAAAATGTACCTCTCTGGCTTTTAAATATTCTGGATGTTTTTTAGAAATATTCTTTTCTGGAAAACCATCAAACTCATCAGGTTCTTCCAAGTTTTCAACTATGACCGGCCGCAATGATCTGTAAAAGATTAGGATTTACAAAAACCATTTACAAATTTCATGTTATATTTGTACAAAATATTACGATTCGTTATTTTGCTTTAAAAAATACTTACGATGTTAAAAAGAAGCATCTTTCAGAGCAATTTCTGATGGCAGCGAGAGCACTGGGTTTTCGGGAAAACTCCACTATTCCTTCACCCAATGTTTTCCCTCTTTCATCCACCCTCACGTATGCTCTTTCGATTTTTCCGAAAATTTCAAATGCCTTGTACAAGAGTTCATTCGAGACAAATGGCGGTAAATTCTTAATTCGCACGGCACTGTTGTGTGGAGCGAACCGCACTCTCATAGATCTTCCATTCTTCATTTTACCATCTAATTCACGTTTTGCCTTCTCAGCATTAACTCTGTAATCCTAAAAGCCAAAAGCACTGTGTTAATACAGTAAAGTAAGTTGCGGGAAAATAATGAGCTGTTTACCATAACATAAAAATGTACATACCATTTTAATGAAACCAAAGTTCTTTTCCTTATTTAAGAACAACTCTGCAGTTTCTCCAAACTGGTTAAAGAGATTAAGAAGTTCTTCTTCTGTTACATCATTGCAAAGATTACCAATATACAGTCTACTTCTTCCGTTAAACTTAACTTCAGGTTGTTCAATGGTTGGCAATTCGAGGAGGGGCCCCACGAGGTCCTTTAACTTATTAGCCAACATGTGTTCCTAAAAAATAAACAAATTATAAAACTATGAAAATAGATGTACCTTAAGCTAACCACCTAGTTAAAAATATATACTTTACTATATTTTGCTTGAGATATCATTGCAATACATAAATTTTTTCCACACTCATTAATTTTATGGTTAATTACCTCTCTTTGTGCTGGTTTTCCATCAAACTGCCCCCCAGCCCAATTGTTAGTCCTCTGTTGATTACGTGCTGGGCCCTGACCAGGTGGGCCTTGGCTTTGTCCTCCTTGGCCTTGGCCTCCTTGGCCTTGTCCTCCTTGGCCTTGTCCTCCCTGACCCCTATTGAAATCTCCCCTGGGACCACGCTGTTGTCCCAAATTACCTTGCTTGTTACCTTGGTTACCTTGACTCCAACCACCTTGCTTTCCAGGGCCACCAAAGTTACCATTAACATTCTGTAACATGAAATAAAATATTGTTATTTATTATTCTGTAAAACTAAAAATACTTAATAATATTTTCAATTAAATATAAAAACTAAATTAATAATAAATAAATGAAAAAATCCCTAAGTTTAAGAAAATAATTATTACCTTTTGGAAATTAGATTGGTTGTGATTGATAATAGGTTTTGTTTCATTAGGAATAGCCTTGTCAACATTATCTTTAGAATCTTGCTTCAGGGCGGAATTCTGGTTTACTTTTGGTGTTTGCGGTTCCTGTGGTTTTGGCGGAGTCTGCTGTGGACTAGGTTTTTGATTTTGTTGATTTGGCTGCTGGTTGATAACCTCTTTTTCTTTTGGGGCTTGTTGGGTAGCCTGCTGCTGTGGGGCCTTGTCTTGAGTTACTGGCTTTACCTGTAAAAATAAAATTTTAATGTCTAACTTAAAAACTTTACTTAATTAAATATAACTATAACTTACTTACATACTAGTTTGGAACATATTATGAAAATATTTAAAACAAAAAGTCAGATCCAAGTTCAAATCCAAGAACTCCAAATATGTTAACATTAAAAATTAAATTACTGTAAATTAGTTTTTAAAATAGCAAGTAAAGAGAAGAATTTGAGCAAAATTAAAGTGTTACTTATTTTACCATATACCTATGAATCAAAAATTTTGAGTGCTTTGATATGCTTTAAGTTCTTGGCAGTTTCTGGACTAGATAAAAAGTGAAATAAAAATGTACCAACAAAGCTTTCAGATGCAATTAAATAGTTGACAAGATGGCGGCCTCATTTATTTCCATTTAGCCGCTATGGACTCCATACACCACAATGTTATTAAAAGAGAGTAAGTAGCCAAAGCCGCCACGTAAATACCTCGTTAGGGCGTTGACCTCCTTGTTGAGTCGAATTTCTGTGATTGTGTTCAAATCTAGAGTTTCCTCGAAAGCCTCCACCTCTGTTTCCACGACGTCCACCTTGTCTTTGGGGTTGGGGTGGGCCACCAAAACCTCTGTGTCCAAAGTGATTCATAGCTTGGCCTTGCATTAAAGCTAAAAATTAAAACGCATTGAAAATCAGACGCCATCGCGTCGCATCATGTATTTAACCATGGTTATTAATAGTACATACCTTTACTAAAACCTGCGAGGCAGCAATGAAACCGGTTTACGGAAAATTGTTAAGATATTTAATCACATAAAAAGGAGAATAACTATTTAATTATAATTAGAATACAAATACGCATCAAGCACATCAAATACAGTGAACGCTTGACACTAAAATGGCGGCGTAAGGCGTTTGGGAACAGCGGAAATGCGAAATGGCAGCCGGAAACCCGGAAAGGTAGAGGCCTAGTGTTACTATATGAAATTATAAAATTTGGCAAACGCTTATTAAGATTAGGTATAAGTTTTATGGTGTTTTTATTATAATGAACGTAAATTTTGTATTAAAATATAGATCAAACTTAACTATCACTGTAATAAAATTAAAATCCATAGAAATAGATTATTAAAGTTTATCTGTGGTTATGCGGATCGCATATTGCCTTAGATGACGTTAAATGTCCATTCATCATTGACCTATCTATAAGCATATTCTCATATCGATGCAGCAGCCAACTAGCTTAATTAGCCGTTTAATCAACTGCCTAGACAAGTGTCTAAGTAGCCGTCGTCTCCGCTTGAGCAGAAGCAGCAAAACCAGTGCTTCCTCGTCAGAATCCATGACTAGACTGCGGTAGAAATTCAACTGCTCGAGCGGTTGGTAGAGACAGCTCGAGCAGTCAATAACCGACTGCTCAAGCAGTCATTGCCGACCGCTCGAGCGGTCCGTGTACGTCGGTCAGCCGTTAACTGCTCGAGCAGTCCGTGTACGCCCGCTGTATAGGTCTTTTATCTACTTGTGCAAGTTTTTTACTTACAAGATTTGAACCTTGATTTGCTGTTTTAAAAGAGTACCGAGAGTTTTTTACGCCGGCATTTTCTCTCGGCCTACACCCTCTGTCTTCTTTGCCGATGAGTAGGGATGCCTTCAAATTTAATGACGTGGAATAAGTGATACATGTATCTTATGTTCCATAATAAACATTTGTTTTTAAAGTAAAACCCTGGGTGAATTGAGGCTCATCTTCTACAACGTTAATTAAGCTTAAATCTAGTTTCAAAAGCTGTAATACCATTAATTTTGTATATTTGACAGCGCTGAATGGCTTAAGCCAGCGCGATTAAAACCCCTGAAGTTTTTGTTGTACACTTGGATTGAGAGGTATTTTCAAATATGTAACAAAAATACATTCAAGTAGTATAAAATAGTATAAAATTTCGATCTTGGAGTATTATAGCACATTATAGTTATAGCCATGCTTGATGTTTTCATTTGGTTTAATTTGATGGTAGGGCTTAATAGAAATTATATAGAATGGTGTGGTTTATAAGAAAAAATAAATAAATACCCCTCTAAATAAATCTACCTCCTAAAAAACCCCAAGACATCTTCATTCCCCCTAAATTTGTAAGAAAAACCCGTCTAATTCAAATGATTTAATCTGTGCCATAAAATATTAAAAAAAAAATTGAAAATGATATAAAAAAAAAGAAAAGGAGATTGTTATAATAACAGTATATAATCAGTATCATTTAAAATTAATTGACGTTCGACTTATATATTTCATGTAAATTATTCAAAAATCTAAGTTCTAATGGATGACGGTGATGGAGAATACGCTGCTATAGAAACTAAATATCCATTGTTATCTTTTGAAAAACAAATATTTACTGATACATTTGAAAAGGATGCTCTTTTGATACTTGCTAAGTTAGTTAACTTATTTTTTAAAATTCGGATATGAATATTTCAGCTGGTAAATTCTAATATGTTTATGGTAGAAGTTTATTTTATACGTATTATTTAACTATTTTTTTTTCAGAGGACTTAATTATAATAATATTATTTCAAATATCCTTTGGGTTTATAAAAACCCGGCTAACCTTGTTTTGGTCTTGAATAGTAATGAACATGAAGAGAAGTACTTTTCTGAAAACTTTAAAATATCACCATTACCTAATACTGGAACAGAAAGGTAAAACTATATTTTTGATCATATTTTAATTTACAGCTATTTATACACCATATCTCAATTTTTATTATATAAAATGTCTCTCATCAAATTTTATTTTAATTTTACATAAAATATTTATTATAATAACTGCATTATGTTGTTGACTGATTAAATTATTAGTTTTTCCCTATTATTAACCAATCCAGACTATGGAACCTGTTGTGTAATGGAAGAGTATAGTGATTTTAGTAGTTTCATTAATCTTACAAATTAATTCAATGTCTCAAATTTTAGAGAGAAAGCATATTTGGAAGGAGGCTTATTCTTAGCATCCACAAGGATACTAGTAGTGGACTTATTAAAGAACCGTGTGCCTGTGAAACATATAACAGGAATTATTGTATTACGAGCGCACACAGTGCTTGAATCCTGTCAAGAAGCATTTGTTTTGAGGCTTTTTCGACAAAATAATAAGGTAAATAAATTATTACGTAGAACGAATCTGTACCCATACCTGTGGTTTCTTTTAGTGAAAATATAATACAACTAGGTTTGTTATAACAAAAAAGTCTATATCTCTCATACTGTATTCACCACTCTATATAACATTGGATTAACATTTCTTAATCAACTCTTAATTATAAGTCCTATATAATCAACAAGTATCTCTGACAGGTGACAAGAAATTTAAGGCAAATTCAGTAGTAATAAAAAAATGATGTATTTCAGGCTGGTTTTATAAAAGCATTTTCAAATTCACCAATATCATTTACATTTGGGTACAATCATGTAGAGAAGGTGATGAGAGCCTTATTTGTTACGGAATTATTCCTTTGGCCTAGGTGAGTAAATAGAAGAGAAATATTGTATCTCTCCACATAATTTTTTTTGTTTTTGTTACCCTCCTATTATTGCTAGATAGATGATGTAATCCTTTTTATTTTTATTATTAAATTAAAATGTTAAAAAGTTTATATGTATGTAATATTATCTCTATTTTATTAACACTTAAAGAACAAAATCCTATAAAATACTTATTTATTATCTTTACTTTAAGCCTTGGAAATGCACTTAGAGTTCCTGTATTTTTTCAGATTTCATGGAAATATAATAAAATGCCTAAAAAGCAGACAGGCCCAAGTTGAAGAACTTCATGTGCCTCTCACATCCAATATGAACAACATACAGTCCTGCTTACTGGACATTATGAACTATACTGTTAAACAGCTCAAGAGCATCAATAAAAATATAAATTTGCAGGTATTTTATTATTCATTATGAAAAAGAATATTCAGGATATTTGAAGGTACATATTCCATAGCGAGTCTGATAAAATGTTTGTGTACAATCATAAGGCATTATATGTCCATGTCCCACCATAGCTACTGTTTACTAACATAGCACCTAAGACTGAATTGCTAAGCAAATAATTAAGGATGAAAAAATCAGTGGTACTACAACCTTTTTCCAGATTCAGAAGTCTTGGCGTCAGATTTCTGAATCTGATTCATGATCATTTTTAAATCTAATAAGTAGGTGATCAGCCTCCAGTGCCTGACACTCGCCGTCGACTGTGTGGGTCTAAGACATGTCGGTTTCCTCACGATGTTTTGCGCACATAGGAAGAAAATCCATTGATGCACAGTCGGGGATCGAACCTACGACCTCAGGTATGAGTGTCGCACGCTAAAGCCACTAGGCCATCACTGCTCATTTAAGCTCAATTAAGCATGAATGGACTGAAAATAAATTGAAAATTAAGACAATTGTTTGTCTATCTGTACTGCCTTTTTTGTGTTCACTTAAATATATATTTTATTCTACTACAAGTAGGTAACAAGATATATTTGTTATTTAAAATGTGATACATTCAACTTTTTCTGCATTAAAAGCAAAAATCTCATAGCTGTATCGTTAAACTGTTCTTTAAACGATGATTTGTTTCATAAAAGTTTTTACACACTTGTGCAACACTAAGCTTTTATTCAAATATGAGTGTTTTTAGGAAATAACAACGGAGAACTGTATCACAAAGAAATTCCATAAAATTCTACAATCACAGCTGGACTGTGTGTGGCATCAGCTCAGTACACGAACTAAGGAATACATACAGGATCTGAAGATTTTACGAACTATGATTATGTAATGTATAATAACTATAAATAATAAGTCTTGTCCAAGTCCCAAGTCTTCAATTTTCTTTGCTTTTTGCAATCTTGTTAATTCATATAAATTAAACAAAGGGTACGTGTACTTATGTACGCGCGTAAGAAGTTATACTTCTTTGGCATTATTAAAAATAGTTTTTGAATGCATGCAAATAATTAATTACAATTAAATAATCAAAGACTGGAAAAGGAGTCATTATAGTCAATAAAGTTCAGTTTATATTTGAAAAATAAATAAATTATTTATTATTATTCTCTTACATTAAGTGTAACATAAATTCTATTATTATTCAAATGTTTTTTTTTCAAATTATGTCCAATGTCGCAGCATTTTCCGTGGGCAACTTCCTTCTGTTAATTTTGTGTAACGGTGCGCGCACATCGTAAAATTTCACTCTCATCAATTTTTCATAACGCGCCTAAAGAAGTATAACTTCAAAAAGGGATAGATGTCGCATCCACATGTACCTACAGTCTGTTAAGGATTTGCAATTAGGAAAAAAAGTACCTTTAGTTAGACCATACACCTCCACATTCACTCTAAACAATAACATAATGCTACTTCTGTATAAAATCACAACTTAAAAGTTAAATTATAAGTAAATAAGGGAGCGTTCAAGTATTTAGTAACGAATTTTAGGAGGGGGGGATCCTTTTGTAAAACTTTACAATGCGGGGCGGGGATTCTATTACGCGTAATTGTTAATATTATTTTCGACTTTCCAGTACTTTACACCACATAATGGTAACTTTTAGGTATAAAGAGTCACTGAGTGGTCACGAAACGTCTTACTATTGGGTACAGAAAAATCAATAATGTCTAAAAATTGCGTGACGTAATACTTGAACGCTCTCTAAGATAAGTATAGAGTATATTAGCAAGTTAGTGGTTATTTCCAGTAATTTAATACATGATGACGCAGTATCGTTCTATGCGTTAGTGAGCAAATACAGGACTCCTGAGTATGCCCAAGTCAATTCTGGATGGATACTTCTAGACTCCGCCGAACATTTGTTTCGATTGGCAAGAGGACGGGTGTACAATTCTAAAAATGGTATATTTTTACTCTTTAAACAAACTTTCGGAATCAGATACACTACATGGTATACAATAATGTGCCGATAATTAAACTGTCCTGATATTGATACCCAGAACGATTATAAGCAGGTCAACGATTCCATGGCCGCCAAAAATTGTGTGTAGTATATTACTTACCAATCGAAATTCAGAATGAAATCAAACTAGGACATTATTAGAATGTCATAACTTTCGACTATAAATTGATCTGAGCATATTTGGAGGAATAAACTCGATGTTCAGGAGTCGCTATAAGTTTGCTTAAAACAGCACCACCTTTAGACCACAAGCCCATGAACAAAAAATACCTGTGAAATGACCCAACGTGAGTTACGCTTAGAAGGCTGTTACTATATCTGAAAATAGCTCAGAGCACTATGCCGTCATTTCTGAGCGGTACATGTGAGTACGTGAGTGAATGGACTTTCTCAGGTACAATGGGGGAATTTCGACTAATTGTTAATGTACGGCTTTGTTATAAGTGTATAGATGATTAAAAATAAATGTCGAAAAACCTAGTGCCGTACAAAAGTGATGGTGCCGGAAGTCGGTGCAAATTTTTAATTCGACGACAGTTGCAGAAGCAATATAGGTCATTTATTACTGTACGGCATTTGTGTGATTCCTTTTGGACACATATACAGATACTTTACCCGTAAACGCCGTACATATTCCCAGCGGAGCGGTCGAAAGCCAAGGGTCGCAACATATGTCTGATTAGCATATAGGTGATGATGATATGAAACAACATAAAATTAAATGATCTTGAGAGTACTTCTCAAATAGATAACATTTTCCAGCATGCCGTACATTTTTTGTGGAACACATAAGTGTATGGGGTAAAATACTTTTCTCAGAAAAAGAGTCATTTTCCGGTGACTTTTATCTGTACGGCAATAACACAGGTTATTAATACTTTAGACAATCTTCAATAAAAGATAAATGCCGTACACTTTCGATAGTCCGCTACCACCGCCTACCAATACAGGGCGTCCCAAAGTTATGGGAAATGAAGGGAAAGTACCTTAAATATCGTAGATAGGGTATTTTACTAAAAGAAGACTTTATGTTATTTTTAAAAGTTATTAATTCTGCATTCAAAGATTTTTAAAAATTACTTGCCTCGTCTGGGAATCGAACCGACTTAAATGTAAAAAAAAACACCCCTACTTTTATGATGCCAATCGAAAGAATGGCCAAAAACTAATAACTCTTCTTAAGTAACATAGTATTTTAAAAGAAAGGAACAGCGTGAATATATCTTTTAATCAAATTAAAAACATTATCTATCGTATTCGGCCTAAAAAAATCCCCTACGAGTCTGTTACTTTAGAAAAGTTATTAGGTTTTGGCCATTCTTTCGATTGGCATCATAAAAGTAGGGGTGTTTTTTTTTTAATTTAAGCCGGTTCGATTTCCAGACGAGGCAAGTAGTTTTTAAAAAATCTTTGAATGCAGAATTACTAACTTTTAAAAATAACATAAAGTCTTCTTTTAGTAAAATACCCTATCTGCGATATTTAAGGTACTTTCCCTTCATGTCTCATAACTTTGGGACGCCCTGTATTATATTTTATTTTTGTTAAAAATATTTTTCCTTTACCTCTCTCTGCTGGTACGATAAGGCTGTAAATATACTTTACAGCCTTATGGTAGTATACTCAGATATGTACAGTTATTAATGACCTTAAGGGACACCTCAAACGTCGTCGAAGTTTTTATCAGCTGTAAAGAATAATCTGGAGTAAAACGTACGGCATCTGGTTTTTTTTGTTTATTTATATTTGTTACATATAAAATAACAATAATCTTTGAAAATATTACTCCCCATATTACTCTAGGAGCATTTGAAAAGTCATCTAAATTTCGGAAATTTCATATATTTTTTATCATAATATTTTTATTTGTTACCATTTATAATGAACGGCTATAAGGTACAACGGTAATATTTAGTAACATTATGTAAAAAAACAAGTTGCCGTACATTATTCTCTGATCTTACAGCTGTAAGAACTTGGTAAATCCTGAAATTTCGATAAATATTTAATTACACAAATATTAACTATAATATTTGGACGGCATAATTTTATAACATTATTGTCCGTGTTAAATAATATTTTGTACATGTTGCCGTACATTTTACAATGACCTTAGGGTATATGGGTGTAGGGGTAGGGTTCCGACCCTTGGCTTTCGACAGCTCCGCTGGAAATATGTACGGCGTTTACGGGTAAAGTATCTGTATATGTGTCCAAAAGGAATCACACAAATGCCGTACAGTAATAAATGACCTATATTGCTTCTGCAACTGTCGTCGAATTAAAAATTTGCACCGACTTCCGGCACCATCACTTTTGTACGGCACTAGGTTTTTCGACATTTATTTTTAATCATCTATACACTTATAACAAAGCCGTACATTAATAATTAGTCGAAATTCCCCCATTGTACCTGAGAAAGTCCATTCACTCACGTACTCACATGTACCGCTCAGAAATGACGGCATAGTGCTCAGAGCTATTTTCAGATATAGTAACAGCCTTCTAAGCGTAATTCACGTTGGGTCATTTCACAGGTATTTTTTGTTCATGGGCTTGTGGTCTACTTATGTTAAAATAATCTTTGAATTTCTGAAATTAGTGCTTTTTCTATTAATTTTTTTTTACTATATAGCATGTTTATTTAGATATTATAATCAAGGGTTAATAATAAAAATAAGGGCGTGTTGGCTTCAGCGCGCTAATCGCCAGTCGTAAGTGGTGAGTCCAATGGACTTTCTGTCTTTGTGCATATTTAACAAACGTACGTTGAAGGAAAACATCGTAAGGAGCTCGATTTCCTTATGCCTTAGACCTAAAAAGTTTATGGCGCCACTGGTTTATAAAATACTCGATAAATAAACTTAAACAAAAAGTTAAAGTATAAAAATTTTAGTTTTAAACGATACATAATAATTTGCCTCTATGTAAAGATAACTTTTATTTAAAATATTTTAGAATTCGACCCGGAACTTGCACCCAAATGGCAATGTTTGAGCGATTTATTAATAAAAGAAATACCCGATGAAGTTAAAAAGAAAAACGAATCATTAAACAGCACAAAAGTGCTAATACTTTGTCTCGATAATAAAACATGCTCCCAGCTAAATCATTTTTTAACTATGGGTGCGAATAAATATCTATTTTATACGGCTTTTCGACGGGATTTGACTATAAATGCTGTATCTTCGAAGTATAAAAATTTCAATGATGACATTTCCCAACTGAGTGGAGAAAATCCTGAGAGTGAAGCAGAGTTTAATAAATCGAATTATGTGTTGACCCAAGTTACTCAGCCTGTCGACAATGAAGACAGTATGTTTGAACCAATCACTGAGGTATTAATATTTTTTTATGAAAACATAAATAACCGTAATCAGAGTAGTTTTCGAAGAAACAACGATTTTTTGTTTAGCTTTTATTGCTTAGTTATACAATTATTATTTAAGCTTTATTCATTAATCCATACAAGAATTGGTTGGCAATACAATACAATAACCAAATTTCTAATATTTATTAAGTGACGGTTATCCCTCCGTACTGGTTTAAAAACTGTGTTACTGTAGGAAGGCTTGTAGGTATACCTACCTAACAAGTTACTTAAGCTTATGATTGAAATTAACCATTTTATGTAAATCCAAAACAATTTGTGTAAAGCAGGACCAGTTAAAGGTAAAAGTTTTCCGTTAAACCTTAGGTATCCTAGAAAAGCGGTGCCGTTAACTAACGGCCGTCATTTTACGGTTGTTAATAACGGCCGTCTTTACTTTTTAACATAATGCAAAAAACAATCATTTTCGCTCGTCCAAGTCACGTTTCCACTCATTGTATTAATTAAATATGGCCACCGCTACACGCGAACCGCTATTTGACGTTACGGTGACACTCAACGTTCTCTAGGAAACCTACTCCGATGTTATTTATAGACAACGTATGGGTGATGTCACCCAACGCTACATTACGGCCGTTAGATAACGGCACCGCTTTTGTAGGAAACCTAAGCTTAAGCAAAGGCCTTTAACGCTGGGTCGAGGCGATATGTGTCCATCACAGAAACCTTTGACACCAGACACACCTTTGGGTTATTTGAAAGCTCTTAAAACCGTCCTCATTTGAACCCATTAAATTTCAGATTGAAAACCTAGATTTAACGCAAATAGAAAAAGATAAACCAATTATATGCATACAAACATTCAAACAGAACGGAAATCATTTATCACTTGAACAGACTCTAGAGGCTTTACGACCGGAATACATAATTCTGTATCACAGCGACGTGGCCGCTGTACGACAGATTGAATTGTTCGAAGCCAGGAAGAAGTCACAGGAAGCCATGTCTAAAGTGTATTTTCTTATACACGATAAAACTGTGGAAGAACAGTCGTATCTCACGGCATTAAGGCGAGAGAAACAGGCCTTCGAGTTGTTGATACAGACTAAAAGTGTAAGTGAAATAAACTTATATTATAAAAATCAAACATTATTAAACTAATTGATGAATAGGTTTTATTTACCAAACCACAAACAGCGGTGTTAAGTACGCACTTGGAACCCTGTAACCCCTAATAGTGATAAGGTTGCGAGATCAGCCTCACCTTTTAACGACCGAACCCAATAACCTATCTCAATTAATTTTGATAGAAACCATCTGAGATAGAAATCTTAATCCAAATGTTGGAACAAGTACGCCAACAACCAATCCTTGGATTGTAATAGCCATCTGTCGATACAAGCTGTTTGATATGTTTTAAACATAGACATGTATATTTTAATGTTATTTGTGTGGTTTTGTTTCTTGTGTGGTTACATTTTACTCGGTAAAACAGAACGACAAAGAGCATTTTATCCGTCGCCAAAAATGGATTGTCTTCGTAGGGTTTGGTTATTGGGATGCTGATAGGAGATCGATCGACTGTCACGGTCTAATTGTGGGTTAATTATTGGGTTTGGGCCTTAAAGAACTACATCAAAAACGTCGCTTCGGTGTCGCTATCGATATTTAAAGTAATATTTTATAAAATACGACTTAATTGATTATCTTTTTTAATTTATCCTAATGCAATTTGTTTTAATTTTTGGATATTATAATGCAACAAACTCCTCGGTACAGATAATGGTGGTACCCTCTTATCAAGACGGTAAAACCGATGAATATTTTAATCTGAATGTCGAAGAAAGTGAAACTACAAATGATACGAGAAAAGCCGGTGAGTAGTAATGGTCGTTCTAGTAATAAAAAAATGCATGCATTATTGTTGAAAATATATTGATCGTATCAATATTTATTATGGCTTAGCCATTTTGGTTATCTGATCCTGAACTACGTTCCTGGGAAACATTTCCGAAAGATTTTTTTTTATGTTACCGGTTTTCTTGTTTCTTAAGAATACAAATATTTCTGCTTGAATTTTTTGTAGGTGGACAAAATCAAGTTAAAGAAAAGCCAGTAGTTATAGTGGATATGCGTGAATTTCGCTCGGATCTACCCTCATTACTTCATAAACGAGGAATAAACATCGAGCCTGTTACTATAACAGTGAGTATTTTTACACCCTTTATATTAGCTTCACCTGTATGTATGTATGTAACCGACTCCTTCGGACTCGATTTTGACCCACTTTTAACAGACAGATTTAATTCAAACTTTGCGCATCTGTCAAAGATCGATGACAATGCAATAATCCGAAAAAAAATGAAAAAAAATAAAATGATAAAATGGCGCTCTGTGCCATATTTTTCGTCTATCGAGCAACCCACGCTTATTCACAATAATACCAGTATTTTTGTTCATTACCATATTCAGCCTAAATTAGGAATTATTTTTCACTTTTTAGTTTGATGTGCTTTAAAAGCGTGTGTGTTCAAAACGTTAGGCTGAAAAACGCAAGACTCAAGAATTCTGGTTTCTAGACGACGAGCGAAGTCTAGGGCAGTTACTGTCTTGCTGGGTTTTATATTTCACCAAAAGTTCAATTTCAAACAAAACTTCTAACTCGGCAATTCAAACATTACTTTATACATAATCTATATTAGTTCTAATTAATTTTAAGCGATACAGCTGCCCGTAACTCTTCTTATTATTTGCGTTATCTCATTGTACTTTACCTACGTTATAACATGTCTAGAAGATAAAAATTGTCCCTGTCCAAATTAAATATTTGGTCCAAAAATGTTACCTCATCAGACTTGGAAACCTAAATTCACTTCACATAATATAGCATATAGTTGTTAAAATATAAAATGAACCGTTACAGTTTTGTCTTTCGCCTTGGTTTGCCTGTATATATATAAATACTAGCTGACCCGGCAAACGTCGTTTTGCCATGTATATTATTTCTAGGAAACATTTTTTTAGTTCAATAAAAATAACTAACTACTATAATAAAAAATAGGGGTTGATCGTAGAGGGGTGAAAATTTAGGTTTGTATGTATTTTTCATGTCACGTTATAAAAAAAAATTAAAAATAAAATGTTAGGGGTGGACAACCCTTATCACTTAGGGTGATAATAGTATAGTAATATAAATAAAAATAGATAGTAGCCGCTTCTCAGACCTACTGAATATGCATCTAAAATTTAATAAATATCGGTCAAGCCGTTACGGAGGAATATGGTAACTAACATTGTGACACGCGAATTTTATATATAAGATAATTCTTGATGTACGCCCAAAATATCAACACGATTATTTGTTTTTTTTTTAGATTGGTGATTATATTCTAACACCAGAGATATGCGTAGAGCGAAAATCTATATCGGATCTAATTGGTTCACTCAACTCCGGTCGTTTGTATACGCAGTGTACGCACATGTGTCGTGCGTATACGCGACCCATATTGCTCATCGAATTCGATCAGAATAAGCCGTTTAATTTACAGGTAAGTGATTAATGTATTGTTGTTTTAGTTTGTTGTTTTGGGTAAAATCTGATTTCATTTGGTGAATCATATCTTTCGTTACTAAATCACCGTTACAGAATAAGTGCCTTTATCTGTTACAATATTTTATCAGTTTACCAACTGAAACAACCTAACCTCGAAGTTATCAAGGAGGTACCGTAATAGTCTAGTCGACAAGTTGAAAATGGAACAAAATAGAGATACTGCTCTTAAAATTATGTGCGATACCTCATTGGATCCGGAATGATGTCTAGAAAAATGTGCTAAAAGCGTGTATTAGCACATAAAAAATTGCAAAAGTTATACACAATTAAAGATGAAAAAAAAATGTAATTTAGTTTTTTGCCAATATTTAATAAACTATTAATATTTAAGAAATTTCAAAAAAAGATTCTAAAAGAAGAGGAAATTTCCAATAAAAAACTCTGTACTCCCGGAACTCTATCTCCATTATTTATAGTTTTAATTTAACGCTGAAAATAGGTCTACGCGTGACATTTTTAGGATTCGCGCGTGGCGTCAAAAGCGACTACGGCACATTAATTAATTTATTTAAGGTGTTGAATATTTTTTTTTAAATTTGAAAAAATTATGGTGTGTTCTGAACACTATAATTAATTTATTCCCGTTGGAAATTTTACTTAAAGTTAATTTTTCAACAAGTTAAATAATTGTTAACTAACGAAATTTTCTCGAACGACCGTCTTAATTGTAAGTGAAAAAAAATGTTTAAATAATGGTCGTAAAAATATTTCGCTTCGTAGAGCCTTTCTTACATACATACTTAACAAGATCGTGCCATAAAAGTTAAAGAAATATTTATACTTTGTTTATAACAATTTTTTTACTTAAACAAAAACTTAAAAATGCATGTACTGTTGTTAAAATTTTTTTTTTTTTCTAAATCATCATATAATCGTTTTTTTATTAATACAAGATATTTATTGATTTGCAACAAAAAAAATTCCCGCCATTTGTTAATAAATTTTTTTTTAAAAAAATGATTAAATCAATATTTAAAAAAAATAAAATTACACAACTTTATTACATTAAAAATATTATGATTTTTTAAAAAAAAAAATTTCCTTAATAACAATTTTTAATTGTTTATAATCGTTTTTTTTAATTTTCTATTGTTTAAATAATTAGTTAAGAAATTTTTTTTTTCTAAAAATCATAATTGACAGTCCTCTATAAAGTAACTATCAACAATTCTAGTTTATTAAACCAATTTGTTATAAAAAAAAAATTTTTTTTTTTAATTAACAAAAACAACAATTAACTATAAATGTAATATTATATAACAAAAAATTTACCAATTTGATTTTCAATTAAACAAGAAATGTATCAATAAAACTTTAATAAAAAAACGATTATAGAATTTTTTAACAACATTACTTGGATTTTAAGTTTTTGTTTAAGTAAAAAAATTGTTATAAACAAAGTATAAATATTATTTTAACTTTTATGGCACGATCTTGTTAAGTATGTATGTAAGAAAGGCTCTACGAAGCGAAATATTTTTACGACCATTATTTAAACATTTTTTTTCACTTACAATTAAGACGGTCGTTCGAGAAAATTTCGTTAGTTAACAATTGTTTAACTTGTTGAAAAATTAACTTTAAGTAAAATTTCCAACGGGAATAAATTATTTATAGTGTTCAGAACACACCATAATTTTTTCAAATTTAAAAAAAAATATTCAACACCTTAAATAAATTAATTAATGTGCCGTAGTCGCTTTTGACGCCACGCGCGAATCCTAAAAATGTCACGCGTAGACCTATTTTCAGCGTTAAATTAAAACTATAAATAATGGAGATAGAGTTCCGGGAGTACAGAGTTTTTTATTGGAAATTTCCACTTCTTTTAGAATCTTTTTTTGAAATTTCTTAAATATTAATAGTTTATTAAATATTCGCAAAAAACTAAATTACATTTTTTTTTCATCTTTAATTGTGTATAACTTTTGCAATTTTTTATGTGCTAATACACGCTTTTAGCACATTTTTCTAGACATCATTCCGGATCCAATGAGGTATCGCACATAATTTTAAGAGCAGTATCTCTATTTTGTTCCATTTTCAACTTGTCGACTAGACTATAAGTTTGGCGCGATAAAACGTACCTTAAACATACACTCGCGAGCAAGCAAATCGACTCAAGCGCTACCTCTGCATTCAAAGATTGTTTTAAGTGTAAGTATAAAACATTTCAATAAAAATGATATGTCATTTGAAAGCTTAAAACTTCAGCTTTTATGAGATGTCATCATTATTAATATCCATGTATCCTTTTTTTTATTATTGGTGTCTGAAGTTAAATGGGGGAAAACTGTGATTTTGGGTAAAGGAGTTGTGTTCAGAATTCACAAATAAAACACGTTTTTTTTATCTTAAAGAGTATAAATTTATTAGTTCACTAATTGGTATTGCCCCCCGAGCCCTAATTATAGCCCGTATTCGGTTCTTCATCAACCTTATTCATTTTTTGACGGTGTCTTGAGGAATACCTTCCCACTCCTCTAACAAAGCTGCTTTCAATTCTTCAAGGCTCGAATGGGCTGGATTTCTTGCTCGTACCCTTTGTTTGAGCTCATCCCATAAATGCTCGACGGGATTTATGTCTAGACTGAGCGCAGGCCAGTCCATTGTGCGCAAATCGACTTCTCGAAGAAACTGCTGAGTAACGCGCGCTGTGTGGCATCGAACATTGTCATGCATTAGGATGAAGTCTTCGTCAACAAATCCTGCGTAGGGCACAACATGTTCCAGGAGAATATTTGTGATGTACCCATCAGCTGTCAATCTTGCTCTTCGGCCTACTCCAGGCATGAAAACGAGCTGGGTTTTTCCCTCCAACGAGATACCAGCCCACATCATACACGAACCGCTACCATAGGCAACGATTTCTGCGAATCAGCATTAGGAAAATCGCTCTCCCGGACGCCTGTAGACCCGGCCACTCCTGTCACTGCCATGCAGACACATCCTGCACTCGTCAATCAACAGGATCGACCGTCATTGCCCAATGCTCCAGTTAAGATGCTCTCGAGCAAACTGTAGCCGAGCTTGCCGGTGGCCTGCAGTCAATTTGGGGCCCGTTGCAGGCCTTTTTGGAGTCAGGTTGGCTTCCTTCAGACGTCTTCTTGCTATCCACTCGCTGACAGCTGTACCTCGAACACGTCTCAGCTCGCCCTGCACGTCGACACCCGTAAGGTGCCGATTTCGCAGGGGGTTGAGACAATGAAACGGTCGTCTCGTTCAGAAGTACAACGGTGGCGGCTGGTTGTTGGTCTCCGAGTGAATGCTCCAGTCTCTTGTCTATCGTCTGCATACTCGGAATACAGCAGATTGACTCAAGTGAAGCTGGTAAGCGACTACTCACTGTCTGAGTCCTTGTTGCAATAAGGCAAAAACTTGAGCGGCTTCTTGAGGTGTGGTATCCATGGTTTCTTGAAAACAATGGATGCAGGTTGCGGAGATGTATATCGGTCAACTGTTGATAAGCGATTGATAAAGGTTGAAGGGTAACGGGGGTTTTATAGGGGTAGAGGGTAGCGCAACTGGCTGGTAGCGTTGTGACTAATTTGTCCCATACGCGCTCATTGCGCAAATTAACATGTTGGAATTGGCTTTATTTAATTGTGTTGATGTTTTTATTAAAGCTTAGGTTTCAAGCTTTCAAATGACATATCATTTTTTTTTAAATGTTGTATACTTTCACTTAAAACAATTTTTGAATGCGGAGGTAGCGCTTGAGTCGATTTGTTTGCTCGCGAGTGTAGATCATAGATTTTTTTTTCATTATATATGTTAAATATAATATGTGATGTGTAATAGGAGTACTAATGTTTAATGAGCTGTGCCTAATAGATAATTATCTTATTTAAATATTGTATTGGTTTTCAAAGTCTTAGCGCTAATTCTCCGAATATTACTCGTTCTCTTGCATAAACAGACTCATACATACATTTACGTATCCAATAAGTAGGTAACCTAATAAGTTGGAAACATCCAAATATGGGTCTGATTGATAATAACATAAATCTGGCCACAATCTAAGAAATGAGCGTAGGTATGTTTTTTTTACATGTTACATATACATACTAATAAAGGGTACGGCATACATTGTTAAGACTAAAACTATGTTGAAAAATAATTGTTTTCATATAACATGTCTTGTCAACGATTCTCCTTTAAAAAAAATCTAATTTCACCATTTAATGTACAGTCTCTTATAATATATATACATATATATTTCTCTTTTTTAATATATTATGTCTCTTTTAATCACAACTTTATGGAAATGAAGGAAAGAGTAATTTGGTTAAAAGAGCAGTTAGTAACTAGCTTTGTACTTACGTGTTTACCCTTGCAGTTTTATTTCATATTTATTCGTACATTCAAATTATCTGAATGAGATAGCTTATAACCGAAAGCCCTACAGTGCAAAATTTCTCAAATTACTAATAGTGATTTTATTTCGCCATGTTTCTATATGATTTAAACTTGCAGGGTAGTTTCGTAGTGTCCTCCGACTTGTCCGGCGCAGACATACAGCAGAAACTGCAACTTCTCACTATTCATTTTCCGCGGCTAAAACTCGTCTGGTCACCCAGCCCATACGCCACGGCCGAGTTGTTTTATGAACTTAAGGTATTGCTAATTTACATCACTAACAAGTACCGATTCGCTATTGTATTGGTTTATATTAACTTTTGATAACATTAAGGGTCTGTTTCACAATGTATGGATAAAGTACCAAATAGCTATGCAACACATAAATTATTTGGAAGATAAATTGTGCTATTTGACATTCATCGGACTCATAACTTATGATGGACTTTATGTGACGAATAGCGCTATCTGACAGTCGTGAAACGCAACAATAGTGGTTATCCTACCAATAAGTAATAAATAGCTAATTTGGAACTTATGTAGAACTTATCCGTACATTGTGAAGCAGACCCTTAATAAATTATATTACTAACAATTACCAACAAAATACTTGTAACTAGGATAAGATCAATATAAGACAGCCGATCCTACACTATTAATTTATTTATTTTATTTTTAACTCATTGATTTTAAGGTGTATTTTACGAAGCCCAAAAATTTAATGTTGCGTCATGAATACTTTTGACGTTGGTTAAAATCTACCCAACGTTACATCTGTATCTAAGTAGGTATGCATTACAGCCAATGCAAAAATGTTTAATAAATTTTCTAATTAAAGACCATTTATATAGCAAGGAAGAAAAAACCCAAACGTAGAAGAGGCCATAGCATTAAGCGGTGAAAATTCCATTGACGATATTTGCTACGAAAGATATAACGCCTTAGTCCATGACTTCGTTCACAAATTACCTGGAGTCACTTCCAAGAACATTACGAGGATTATGAATAGGGGCGTCTCACTCGATCATCTTATTACGTTGTCGCAGGTATTTGCTTAAATACACGAAAATAATAAAGTCTGAGCGGAAAGAGAACCACCGTGGCACTTAAAGGAATATTTCTTATTTGTCAATTCATGTAGTCACAAAAATTATAAACTCTTGTATAACCAGCGGCACGTAAGTCTAGCGCTGGGCGATACGTGGAGGGGATTGCTGCGCATGTGTACTGTCGCGCGGGGGACAAAATGCGACTGGAGAGCCAATCGACGCTCTTCATTCCGCTAGCCCCCCTCAGGTACCTTATTTTTTACTTCTGCGCAATAACGGTCAGCGCTAGAGTTTCGTGCCGCTACTTATATCAAGATGATAACTGTCTAACTATAGTGACGTAACAGTGTTGCCAATATAACAAAAAAGTTAATTAAGCAGCGTGGCGACCTCAAATCCCACGATAGTTTTCTTTCGTCATACACTTATCTGTATTTTTATACTTGTGTTAGCCTAGTAGTTGCTTGAATTTTTAATCCAGTAGTGTCTTCGATCCTCCTTTGCACCAAACGGATATTTTTTCTGTGTGGAAGAAACACGAGCACCATAAAAAAAGGCGGAGAGTATACGACTCAAAATCGACGTGTCAGACGCAGAAAGCTGATCACTTGCCTTTAAATAAAAATGATTTAAAAAACTAAAATTTTAATCATACACACCATATTGTCTGCCCCATTGGAGCAGCAACTTCAAATTACTTGCAAGTTGCATTAAACGACTAAACTGGTTTTGAAGCTCAAAACTAGGTTATAACTATTTGTCTCCATAAAAAAAATTTAGTTCGCGCTGTGTTGTTTATCAGCTCTTTTAACAATTTAGTTGTTCTAACTAATTAATAATTAATAAACTGAGAAATCGTTTCAGGAAAGTCTTTACAATATTATGGAAAATAAAAAAGAAGCCGAAATGTTGTATTCCATTCTACATATAAAGGCTAAACCGTCAGATTCAAAGAAGGACGAAAAACCATTCGGAAAAAGAAAATTTGGAGGGAAAGTCTTCAATAAAAAATAATTGTAATTAAATATTCTTTAATTCTGGAAGTTAAGTCATAATAATGTAATATTTTATAATAAAAAAATCATGTTTCTATTGCATTTTGTTTGTGTTAACGCCAAGTACCTAAAATCATTATTATACTTTAAAATATATTAGGAAACAATTGGTTACCTTACATATAATTTTTTTTACATTATAAGTAATATTGAAGCATAAAATTGTGAATAATATACAAGATTCTATGACATTGTAAAGGCGAGTTCATTAACATTACAGAGAAAATTTCTTAACTACTAAATGAGTAAAAAGGGACTATTTAATAGTGTACTTTTATTTACCTCAAAAAATCTACTACGACTGTACTGTACTACACACAAAAAAATCTCAATGGAAAATTATTTAATAAATTATATATGTAATATGTCAAAGGATACCACTGATACGATATTAAAACAAGAAAGATACCACTTAAATTACAATATATTATTGTAAAATTGTCTTATTCAACACACTATAAATAAATATTCTATATACATAATATGATACAAGGACAATTTTTTTACAGTCACTCAAAGAGTAATTCCCCGTCTAGTCTAAACAGATCAGTGCTTCCATTTCTACTGTAATTGAAGTAGATTTACTGTAATACACAAGATCAGCCGATCTAGGCCTACAAGATCATGTCCATAATCCTCATAAAATCAGAATGTTTAGTACTCTTTCTTTATTAAAAGTAGTAAGGAAGCACTGTTCAAGGCACTGCGATATAAGCTTAGTCGAATGTCTTTGGAGTATTCGTGAGTCAATATGAATACAAGGATTGCACGAGACGGCGAATGCAAAGGGCCGCGGTCAGCATAGCGATAATAGTGGATATGATGAGATATACGCTGGGTCACTCACGATATTGATGATTCTTGTCGGTAAGGGGGACGTAGATTACACTCATCAATTTCTTTACGGTCGTAGTACCGTCAGCCGCTTTGTCAACCTGAACATAAAAGCAAAATTTAATTAAAATATACTTTAAGTGAATATACGAAATAATTTATAGATCCAACAACATTGTGATATAGTATTTAGTAGAGTAATCTTGTCAGCCCATATATAGTATTTAGTAGAGTAATCTTGTCAGCCCATATATAGTATTTAGTAGAGTAATATATTGGATTTTGGCATACGGGAGTCCCTGCATCTTACACTCCTAAGTCTCGACTGTGTATCTTACACTTAGTGACTCGCGCAAACTTGCAATCATAAAGGTTTACGCAACCTATAGTTATATTTACTTGTGTCAGATGTTGTTCTCCACCTTCAGGTCCAACTGGTACAATTAAGCGCCCACCAGGCTTTAATTGTTCCACTAACTGAAAATATTAAATTTTATGTTTATTTTCATAAATAGAAGTTTAAAGTGATAAGCTCTTCTAGAAAATACATAATATAATTTAATTAAGGCAGTTTGAAGTAAGTAAAAATATTATATAAATACTGTAAATGTTATTTAATAGCAAATATACACACTTCAGTGTGACTTTTTTGACTGCATTAATATAAATCATTATCTTACAGCTTGAGGTAAGGTAGGTGCTGCTGCTCCGACATGAATAGCATTGTAAGGAGCCTCATCAGGGTAACCTTGACGACCATCTCCAGCTTGAATAAAGAACATATAATATATATATATGTTGTTACAGTTCCGTATTGAAATGGTTTATAATTCTTTAAGAGTATTAAAATGTATCTTAAAAATTGATTTGAACTTAAAATCTATACTACTTCTAACAAAAGCTGCTATTAACAAAACATATATACATAACAACTTACTTATAAGCTTAATTCTTTCTGATTTCAGCAGTCCTGGATTATCATTCTTTATGTTTTTTGTAGCTAAATTTACAAGTTCTGATATATGGTCTATACCAACAATCATTCCCTGTTCACCTAACATGATAGCCATGCAAGCTGTTAGGTACCCTGATCCTGAACCAACATCTAGCGCCTTTTCACCTGGTATCAATTGATTTTTCAATCTCTCTAAAGCATGGGCATGCTAAAAATTAAACAATTTTAAATCTTCTCTTATCATTGAAAAATATATCTGCAAGAAGAATTAAAAAGAGCTACAGTAGACCCCGATTAAAACCATTTCTCGCAAAATATGTAATTTTACACCAGTCCCAGCAACTTGAGATATTATCCCACAGGCATCTGCTGATAATGCTTTAAGACGCTATGTAAATTTTTTGAATCAAATTGAACATGCATTGCAAAAGATTAATTATGTTGAAAATCTTGTAATTGCTAATGCAACAATATCTCAGGCCAATATATGTGATTACTTTAAATGACATAATTAAGATTACACTATGTATATAATACCTACATATACGAATTTAGAACACAATAATATGTCGTTTTATTTTCCCGCATAATACACTTTCTCGCTTAAGACAAGTTTTTGGTTGGGTTATGGGGCAGACTATTATACTACATACTACAATCAATCAATCAAATTATACAGGAAAGATCTGTCATTTACTTACTACTACAACATTTAATGAAAAGAACAAGCAATAAGTTACCATGTGTGGAGCACTGATGGTGGCAGAGTATCCAATAGATTGTGGTGAGTCATGATAAGGTGCATAAGGACAATAGTTCTTTCTATCAACTGCCAGCATAGCATTAGCAACAGTATCTGTTTTAATGATTCCATTGGCTGTAAAATATGTTAAAATAAACAGGTAATAACTGCCCTTAAAAAGAATCAAGTATTTTTTTTTAATATGCCAGATTGTAAAGCCCTGGATTTTATTTCTTCAAGGGCTAAAATTACAGGAAAGACGTATTTGATTTTTTCAAAAGGGCTATTTCTAAGAAGGCTTGTAAAATTACATGTATGATGATTTAAAAAAATTTAAATCTATATTTCCAACAGGGCTTGCCTAGTTTATTTAACAAATCTAATTTAAAAGAAAATGACCATTTATACCATGATAATATGTCTGTACAGATTTTGTAACTAAAATTTAAGAGTATTTGGTTGAATTTTTGATTTTGGTATTTTACCTCTTAGATTACGTATCATGTCGGCATTGTTAACTCCATGACTTCGCCAAGCCATAGTTGTGAACGAAAAACTAATTATGAAGAGTAAACGTTTATTTATATGACCCAGTATTTTGAAATTGTATCTTGAGAATTCTGATTTTTTCAGCTTATTTGTTTGCAAGTATTCAGAAATTTGTTTTGATTTTTAGAAGACAGCAGAGAAATGACATTGAGTTCGAGGTATCTGTCATTCTATAAAGGAGATATCAGACGGTTCACTCGAATGATTGTTCACTCGAGTGAATGCTTCATTTTTTTTTCATTCTATGTTCACACGGCTTAGACGAAATGATACAGAAATGAACATTCATTGTTCTTTCTTTTAAATATGTCATCGAATGAAGTCGTACATCTTGGAATTAGTTTAATTTGTGATCATTTAATCAAAGAGTTGACAAAAAAGAAAGCAAAGAAATTGTATACCGGGTCCTTATCGTTTTTATTTTATGTTTTATATCTTCTTCAGTAATCTCTAAGTTTAAATCACTGATTAGAGATTTTTATAAAGTTTGCCCGAATTGTTCGGTCTTTGTATCCAACAATTTTGTGGTTCCACAGGCATTGATAATTTTTAAAGTTCTCCACTCGTAAGTATTGCGATTTGATTTAAAAACTTTTATTTTTCCTTGCACACTGTCTAAAATAACAAATTTAAATGGCGAGTGCACGAAGGAGAAAAAGAGATGACACTAGTTTCGACCGTACCTTCTACACAAATTGCACTGTTTTAGGACGCCATGTTGACGCACACATTCAAACGTTTTCGTTAACGCACACATTCAAAAATAATGCCACAGTTTTTGGTGTCGGGGCCTATCTAACGATATAAATCTATGGTGTTATTATATTGTTTTCATGCGGCAAAATGGTGTTCAAGTGGAACGATCAAAATACATTAAATTTTTTTGGAGAACTTTAAAAATTATTAATTAAATGATTACTCTTTGATTAAATGATCACAAATTAAACTAATTCCAAGACGTACGACTTCATTCGATGACATATTTAAAAGAAAGAACAATAAATGTTCATTTCTGTATCATTTCGTCTAAGCCGTGTGAACATAGAATGAAAAAAAATGAAGCCTTCACTCGAGTGAACAATCATTCGAGTGAACCGTCTGATTTCACCTTAAACGCTTAAAAATAATTCCGGTGTTATATTTATATTTCATAATCTGAATTTTTGCCATGCTTTCTAGTTTCTACAAATATTTGAAATATTATAGCAATTATATATAATCTAAACTGTGGGCATTAGCCTTTTGTATAACTGTTCTCCATCTCTAAATCTAATTAATCTGTGCTGTTCTCTCACTAGCCCACTATATAGCATAAACATAATAGCGCAGAACACTATTACTTCTAGCGAAGAGAACAACAACTTCTAAAGACAAGCACGAATTATAAAAAAATCCTTTACGCTGGCTAATGCACAAATCGTGCCAGAGCCATAAAAAAAAAGAGCAAGAAAAAAAACCAACAAAAGTTTGCTAACGTTGAATAATTATTTTAACTAACAATATGGTAGATATCTATTCAATCAGGTAATATTGATCTGGATATAGCTGATTGCCTTTTTTTGTAGAGCGCTTTCTCATTTTCGCAGATAGTGCCATTGTCGCATTGGCTGCAGCGTAGATAGAGTATAGAACCATAGTCCGTCTACGGGCTGCAGCCTTCGATACCAAAGCTGACGGACTGAGCAAAGCTCTAGCCTCTATAGACATTAGTCAGTCTGTCAAGTGTCAGTAGTCAGTACTCAGTTCACAGTTGATAGTTGATACTTAATATGTAGTTCATGATCATCTGTACTTAAATAATTAAATAACTAAAGAAAATAAACAAAATAAAAGTTGTAATTGTTTCTAATTTGTTCTAACTGGTTGTCTCTCTACAATGGTTTGCCAAGGCCCTGAACCGCCAGATAACTCTGCACAAAACTTAACGCCGCCCCCTAGACACGAGTTGGTAACAAATGGGCATCAAGAAGATAGCGATGATGAACAAAACGAACACTTTGGATACGAGCCGTTACCTCAAGGTCCCGAAGCAGTACATTCTGATCATGATAGTGATGACGACTGTGGCGTAAATGTAAGTGTATACCTAATTCCATTTATCCTCCAAATATTTTAATAATAATTTTGAATATGCTCCAACATTAAAAGATATTATTTTTCTTTTGGGGCTCAAATCATAGAGTTACATACCTGTGGCTCATAACAAATGCCATTACCGCTTTTATATTTGAGAATCATTTGGCCATACTCAAAAAAAACCCTAAATTACTATAAGCTTTTTATGTTAGAAATTACGAAAATTCAATCCTATGTTTAAATGAACCCTGATTTGACTTCTGCTACTCTTGGAATTGGCTGTATACAGATGGAAAATGAAAGAGCTCTCTATGTAATAGTAATAGAAAATCAGGGTCTGTGCTCTGGAAAAAGAAATAACAAGCTGCAGTCAATTTTGTTTCCATATTAGAGTAGTATTTACGTAATATGTGTATTCCAGGAAGCTCAATCAGGAGAAACCCCACCTGACATTCCTTCTATTGAACCTATGGAGAGTATACTGGCCAGAGAGGTATGGTGTGCACCAAGAACTTCAGATCCTATACAGATGGACAATGAAAGAGCTCAACAGGTTAACTAATGATTTTAATTATTTCCCTGCAATTACAACTTTTATGTTTAGGTACTTTATATTAGACAGATTTGTCTATGGTGTGTATTATTAGAAAGAAAGTTTATTAGTATTTAGTTGATTGATATAATTATATTTATTTTGATGAATAATATCCCTATGATTTGCTTGTTAATCTGTACTAAATGATTTAACTATTTTAAAAATATTGTTTTTTTGGTAAATTATTGATGGTTAATGATCTCAAATGACAATTTAAAAAATATATATATTACAGGGTAGCTTTGAACATATATTACAAGCCTGTATAAAAATTCAATATCTAATTATGAGCTCATGATATTTAGGAACAAAACTAATTAAATCAGATAAATTTAGAAATTATATAATAAAGTATGAACATTGTTCATAGCCCTCTCCTGTTTTAATCAAACTGTTTATGATCCAGTTTTGAAATATAAAGAAATTAGTTCTAGATCACATAACATATTCAGTTCTTATATTTACAGGTAATGTTGGCTATGGCCAATTTTGCATTACCACAGACATCCATTCCTGAATGGGCTCAGAGTATAACAGAAGAACAATGGAAGCAAACATTACAAGATAGAATAGAAAAACTAAGAGAAAATAGATAAAATATTAAAAACTACACTAGAAGTTTCATTCAATAAATTAACGGATATGATAAAACATGTTATATTATCATTATAATATGTTTATTATAATATAATTCATAATGGTAAAACATTTTTATGTATTGAACATATTAGGAGATAGATCATCTGGTTTATACAGTCAAGCATAAAGGATAATAAAAAAAATAGTTTAATTAAACATTTAATTATTGATTAATGCCACCATAATGGAATGGAAATAAACAGAGATATGACTAGTTGTGTAATCAAACTACTTGCAGCTATATAAATATTTACTACTACTAATACTTGAAATTATAAAATTTAAAATCAATTACTAGATAGATAGATATACTACTGTAAAAACTTTGTTATTCAAAAAAAAGTTTAAGTTGTGTCAAGCATGTTACAGCTATACAAGAAATAACCCACTGTTTTATAGGTAAAAACATCGCCTTGTTACTAAGTAACTGTTAAGTAAAATTAAATAAAACTAAGACTTCCAAAAAAAAAAATATTTTAAGTTTGGAATGATTTTGGATTTAAAATAACTGCACTAAATGTTACGAGTTTTGTCCTCTCATTACGTATAAACATAAAGAATGGTGTATCTGCATAAAATAGTTCGGCAGATCGAGCTAATACCCCACTGGTTGCTGCCACGGCTTCAGTTCCATATTCTGAAAAGAAAGGAGCAAATAAATTCTAAACATACTTAATATTAACCAATTTTCAAATATATATATTTTCAATTTAATATACACATTAATCTAAACGCGTTATGGGTTATATAATAAATGATTTCTGTTTAATTTGCATTTTTTAATTTCTTTGTCCCCTCAACAAAATTTTGAAGACTGAAGCTACTTCTTTAAGATTTTGTTAGAAAACATTTGTAGGAATTAATTTTAAGTCTTAAAATTACGGGTATTAATAATATATTTTTCACAACTGTTTACTTGTTATCGTATAAAAATATATTATATTTTCAAAAACAATATTCGTCTTCGCCGACATCGTAATTTTTTTTTCACAAGATTATGTCCGTACTTAAGCGACAACATTTTTTACCATACTTTCATCATTAGATAAGCAATATTATTCTTACCATCAACAGTGAGTTTGACGTCATGTAAAACTGTATCCACATATACTCCTGGATTAGGAAGGCTATCTACAACTTCTTTTAAAGATCTTGAATCATCAATATCTCCTGTATTAATTCTACTAACTATTTCGTTTACTGTTCTATTGACCACTCTATTGGTATCAACCATTAGAGCAAAATTTGCTTGTCCAGGTTTAAAAATATTTCTCACACCGATTGCTTTAAGAGATTCTTCTAAATTCTCAGTCCTCTGCAGGTCCATCTTTGGGTATCTTATAACACATTTCCTATTTTCCATTTTCGCGATAAGATCGTCTATTTTGTTGAAGTCTAATCTATTCAGGAGTTCTGTTAAATTGAGATCGTTTGGTCGACGCGGTTTTAAGGCGTACATTGTAGTCACACTATCGTTGTATGGCAGAGCAATCATGTGTAAATCTGTAAAACAGATTATATATTAGATTTGCCTGAAACTTTTTTGGATAAATTTCCCGGATACATATTAAAAATGCTCATAAAACAATCTAATTATTTAACACATACATACACACTGGCATCAAATATATACTAAGGTGTACTCCGGTAGCTTTCTACGAGTGTACTATACTGACTGTAGCTTTGTAAACCAATAAAGCTAACAGTAAATACCTATGAGAATTCTTCAAAATCAGTTCTGTTATAATGTCAGAGAACTAATAATAGAATTTCCTTTCTTGATTTAAAGGGACACTACTTAATCCTATGAATAAGTTAAAACATAATTTACCATCGTTATGTGAGAAAATATACGGAAAACTGCCCATATTCAGCATTTGTTCAACCATTACATCTTCAGTTAGCCCTTTGAATGGGAGCCTGAAATATGTAAATAGATTTGCTGACACTCTTGATATTATTAATTCTATTAAAGTGCCGCGCATAAGGTAACTTACTTTTTTGTATATTCTATTAAAAACGGATACTTCCATTGACCACTGAAGTACAGGGCACTAAGTAATACAACTTTTGTGTCAATTGGAAGAGATTCTTTTAAGAAATTTGGTATTTTCCCTTTTGTATTTTCGTAGACCCACCTGAAATATATAACAAAGAATCCAGCGTCATAGTCATAATTACAATATACAAGAAGACTAACTAATTTTCTTTTTATAAATGTACAATGTCTTGGCTATGTTGATATTTTGTCATTTAATGTATTCAAATTCTGATTAAAATCGGAAGTTAAGCGTTGACACATAGAGCGAATCGCCTTTGACCAAAACATTTGATATCCATAGGGTTTCAAAAGCCAATAAAATAAATTGTATTATTATTACTTACTCATTTATAAGGTCTTTTGCTTCTTGTTGATTTTTAAAATCGGTAGTTAGAGCATCCCCGCCGTACACCCTGTTTAGGTATATACGGTAAGCTTCCCGAAGTATGGAGGTCTTATCAGAAAAAATTACGTCAGCATACGTGGTTTTACTCGATGTATCATTTATATTTAAAGACCGCAATAAATCACCGAAATGATCGTGGTTTTCGCGGTTACGTCTAACATCTGAAATATATTATTATTTAGTTACGAGTTGCAAATGAAATAAATGTTAATAATGTATTTCTGAGACATAATTATGCTTAACTCTTGTAAAGAAAATAAGAATTTGAGTCTACAAAAGATACTACTTTATACATATAAAACGTATTCTTGAGAGCTCACCTTCGGAAAATCCAAGTACGCGGGCAAGTTCCTCGTACGATTCACCGACACTCCCTAACAACGCCATTGCAAGCAATCCTGCATCAGATAATTAAGAATTCAATGGTAGAAGTCAATCTTATGATTAATTCATATTGCACCTTCTAATGTCCCTATTGCATCAATAATCTATAAGATAATACTATACTACAATTAATACATGATACTATTCTGCGCAGGTACATTTTGAACACAGATAGGTAATTAAATATATATCCATACTAAACTTTGATTTTCTATTTAAATTTTCAAAGGTAACTTTTATTATACTGTATAAAGTAAGTACTTCATATTTTAAAATAAGCTACCAGTTAGAATTTGGGAATTTCAAGGCTTAGTCATATTATTGCCTCTCCTTATAAGACTATGGAGCAAATATTATTTATTTACGATGACATGGTTGTTAAATCCTTTTCAATGTGACGTTTTACAAATATGTATATAACACAAATATGTATAAAAAACGAAACAAGTTTAAAGTTGTTGTAAAAAGCTGTAACGAAATAAAGATATCTGACATCGTTAAAATAAAAAAATAAAGAATACATATTACTCGACACCCCTGACGAGAAAATAGGAGAAGGATCCGGAAAAAAACTATAAAGTATGATTATAAACTGGTTTATTTTACTACAAGGAAATTATTTACTTCCTTTATAGTGCTATTTAAATATTGAAGTAGGTCTTATAATAACTAAGACTATAAGATTCATTATTTAATTTTATCTGTTATTATTTGCGATGCGCATGCTTAGAGTTTTTAGATCGGGTAGGCAAAAAAAATTTAAAAGTATAAATTTACTAGTACAATACAAAACGCCGCTATTATACTGGTATTACACTGTTGTGCAGCCTTGAATATCCATGAATTTAATCGACCATACGAGCAGTAGGCGCAAATGTATGTTGAAAATATTTTAAGTGTATATTGTATATATATATATAGTAAGTAGTATAATATATACAGTAGTAGTATAATATATACAATAGTTTTATAATATGTACAATAGTAGTATAATATATATAGTGCACGACACTATTTGATTTTTGAAATCTCACAATATTACATTTAAAATAGACATACAATAATTATTTTATTATAGGTACATGTAGGACAGCGTACCTAAACTCGAGCCGCCTAATCCGCTGTACGTACAATCACAAAAGTAGCCGGTGTTATCTGCGCAGATCTTTTGTTTAGATTTACTATTATTTTATTTTACGGAAACAATATTGTTCGATAAATGATGATTCTAGTCTTAATTCCCGAGCGTTTCACTCCCTCTCACCGAGCACTCTCTACATACATAGGAAGGTATACAATTCCCCTGCAGAACCTAAAAATACTTTATTAAAAGCTCACCAGAAATGCCTGCTGGAGAAATAACAATATTTTCGTTTTCATTTCTTCTCATCATTTCCTTGATAAGCTTAAATCCGAATTCATTTACAGATGATGATATTCTTTCATTTTCAATTTGATTCGGTATTTTGACTCTGTGAATATTTATACATAATTATATTATTGTTACTAAATGTAAAATACACACAACTTAGGATAATAAAATTTAGTTAACGTATAATCATCGTTACTTTCGTAGCAGTTTTGCTCCGTGATGTAAAGTAAGTTAGTATAAATAGTGCTGACCGTACTTTGCGTACAACCATTAAAGTAAATTACTTTAATTACGTCTTTGGTACAACACATGTACATAGGAAGGCTAAAGAGAAATTTATAAAAGTTTATATCGTGAAGTCTTATCTATTCTGTTTTGAGGTTTAAGCGTGCACACACAATAAAATAAGATAGATATTAAATATTATAGAAATAGGTACATACCCCAAATCTGAATATAGTATATCTTCCGAACTAGCCAAACTAATTAGAGTAATCCATAGAACTAGTGTGAAGCGTGACTGCATTTTTCCTTGTAAAAATAAAATAAATATAAGTACCTAGCTAAATGATTTTGATTCAAGCGAATCCGGAACGAGATACGCATAAAGTGAAAGTTATGTCTATTACCGCTAATCAACAATCTCTGCTTATGGTAGAGACAAAAGCAAAATGCAATTATATATATCACATACAATAATAGGTCTTCAACATTTAATAGTCAAGTATTTGAAATCGATTTATTCTATAAAATAACGCAGTATATTCCGTGGTGAACCACAAAAGTTCGCAAAGTACGTACTATTTATTAATTGACAAAACCTGACCAAATAAAAATTCTAAATAAATTTAAGGAAATCATTTGCCAGAGGCTATCAACTTGACCTTAAGAATGTGATAGGTATAAAAAGTTACTCAATAAAAACAGGGAATTATAATAGTGAACATATTACTGTCATGTAACGGTTATTACCCAGATATCTCTGCAATTAATAATAATTCGATTATACACACTTAACACTCGAATTAATGTTATTACACATCGCTTATTCAAAGCTTTTAATCTTAGTTTTGTCCGAAATAAAACAACGCATAACCCGCGTCCGTTCTCAAACAACTTGCGAAAACAACTAAAGAATAAAGATTTAAAAACTAAAGTTACAGTCTAGTGAGTTGAAACAACCAACCTTGAAGCTTAGTTTGATGACACTGGGAATTGGCAAATAAGGTCGATTGCGGAGACGAGACGTTGTGTTGTAACAAGAATATGCATGGTACTGTAGTCTCACAAAAATATATTTAATTAAATAGTAATAACATCAATGTATCTAAAAGCAACGAAACACCGCGCGTAAATTTGGTAAATCCAAATCCCCTTTAGGTATTTCCGAGTTTACGAGGAAGTATAACTCTAATTCTGAATAAAATTATATAATATTTACACGGAAAAGGACACTTCATCTGTCCGTTGGTAACAAGTAATATGAATGCGTTTCTTAGATCACGGATGTCAATTAATCTTCAATAGGTACATAATAATTATTCTTCTACACTTACAATAAAATTCAAATAACGAATAAGTCGAAGAGAAAAAATTTAACACAAAAAGTTTTAATAAAATAAATCAGTCTATACCAAACGTATTCATTAATTAAAAATATATAAGTATTTTAATATTATAGTGCACTCGGTAATTTTTTAAGCCATGATTTATTGACATCCGCGGTCAAGAAAGAAAACTTATTTAAATATGAATTATAATTGGAGATTCGCTTGATGAAATTGCATAGTAGACTCATCTGAAAAATATCTCGCTATTCCCTGGTTTCTACACAAATTTCAATAGTTCAATAACTGCAAAGTACATCATGATCGTAAAAGCTTATAAGTCAATAAAAAAAGTCGGTACAAAAGCGATAGACGCCAGACGGTGCCGAAATAATAGTATCGTTGAGTTTGTAGAGAAAGGTGCGGCTTTTCCGTCAACCGAAAGAGAGAATCCTTGACCTAACCACTGGCTGGCAGGTCCGAAGACCCGTGGCTAAGGTCGAGAAGTTATATTTATTATATATCCTAACCTTTAGGGCTATCCATTAATCAGGTGATGTTTTTTTAACATTTGTAACCCCTCCCTCCCCCATGGTGATACGTGGTGAGGTTTAAGACTAAACCAAACATCACGAGTATTTTTTAGTACCTACAAAGAATCTTAAATTTTTATAATAGTATTTTTTAGTACCAGTATTAAGTATAAAATCTAATCCTATTCTAGAAAATTAAGGACCATGATAAAAATTTCTAGACAGAAAGGTTGCAGGTTGTTTTTGACTGGCATAAAAATAATATTAAAGGAAAGTGAAAGAAAAAGGTGAAGGCGAAAAACATATATTGTATTAGTACATGAACTTATTAATTGAACATTGCCACAGATTAGCAAGACTTTCTTCAATACTAACAACTGGATAAGCATCTTGCAAGTCAGTTGTTGGCACTGTATACTTTGTTGAAGATCAACGTCGGTTTTATCAAGCCATCTCTCTCGATCTACTGATCGATCGTTTTTCTAAACCGCTTTTCGGTTTAGAAATCACGCGTTTGACGGAAAAATAAGTACACGTGATATGTTACTGTACCCCCCTCCACCTTGGAATACTTAGCGTCGACATATCGAACGACGTTCAGTTTCGCGGTCACTTGGAGGGAAAGGCTAAATTAGCCTCCAAAAAGCTTGGTGTGCTCAGCAAGGCGAGACAGTACTTCACTCCGGGCCACCGCTTGCAACTATATAAAGCGCAAATTCTGCCCAACATGGAGTACCTACTGTTCTCACTTCTGGGCGGGGGCTCCCCAATACCATATCCTTCCACTTGACCGTATTCAACGAAGAGCGGTTCGAATCGTCGACGACCAATCCCTCTCCGAGCGGCTTGAACCTTTGGCGTTGCGTAGAGATGTGGGGTCACTATGCATCTTCTACCGCATTTACCTTGGAGAGTGTTCAGAGGAGTTGTTCGTATTAATACCTGCAGCTGAGTTTCATCATCAGACGTCGAGTTAGAATACGAAATTCCACCCGTATCACCTCCACATCCGCCGTTCCACAACTGAGCGTTTTTCAAGGCAGTTTTTGCCGCGCACTACCTACCACTTTGCGGAACCAGCTGCCCACTGAAGTATTTCCGAACCAATTTGACTTAGGGTCCTTCAAGAAAAGAGCGTACCAATTCTTAAAAGGCCGGTAACGCACTCGCGAGCCCTCTGACATTGAGAGTGTCCATGGGCGGCGGTATCACTTAACATCAGGTGAGCCTCCTGCCCGTTTGCCCCCTGTTCTATAAAAAAAAACCTTGTGATATTTCGTGATTTTTGCAGAACCCCTCACCCCCTTCGAACCTCACGTGATTAATGGACAGCCCCTTAGTGGTCGTAATACCTTTGTTAGCGCGTTCAGGGTATGATGTCATCGTAGTGATTTGTAAGTGCAGATTGTAGGTGTCGCTACAAGATTATTTTAAAATATTTATAGGATAATTTGGCTAAACTTTCCAATATGGACCATCGATTTGAATGCCCATATTTTTTTGTACATAATACTCACTAAAAGAAAGCGTTTTGCAAAGTTTTAAATTGCGGAAACTTACGGTTCATGAGATACATTTATTTTTACTTTCCATACTAATAACACGCCATAACATAATAAATTTGACAAATAATTGATGTTAAACGTCATTTCACGTGGAAAGTTTAACCGAAATTATTAAAATTTACGCACTCCACGCACTCTGGGCGGCTAACTTCGAATGTGGTTTGGAACGTTACAAACTGGCGGTTTTAATAAAAATATCAGCACTCAGAACCATTTTTCATCTTGCCCCCCACTTATCGTAATTAATTTATATTCGCATAGAAACGCTTAAGGAAAAAAAACATTTATTTACTCGTCTTAAAAGTCTCTTCTGAGTGACGTCTGTTTTCTTAGCCTATATCAAAATCTTATAGAAAATACAACACAATATAGTATGTACATATCAGGTATCTACGATACGCTACAAATGTGTTGGTTCACGGTAGGGATTGAAACGCACGCTAACACTGCTCTATTGTGATAATAATCCTGTATATTATATATATTCATGGCTTCGGTGGGCATTAAGTAGCTACTTTTTATAGTACTTTACTACTACCTAAATGCATACGAGGCATGACTTTTAAGTTTTGTCGTTTGCAGAAAAAAACACAACTAGAACCTTATAGTACCTACTTTTTATTGTTTTTCAAAGTATTCACCACGTAGCTTAATACACTTTTCCATTCGCTTAAACCAGTTATTATAACATTAATTCCACTCTAAAGTGGAGTTGTTCAAAAAGGCTGACTTGAAAGCGTCGACTGCTTCTTCTCCGGACTGGAACCTTTGACCACGAAGACTTTTCTTAATTTTTTGAAATGTAAAGAAATCGTTAGGGCTTAGGTCAGTACTGTATGGAGGATGGTCAAGAATTTCTACTTTTTCCTGCTTCAAATTATATAATAAATAAATAAATAAATAAATACTGAATTGTTTGACGAGCGCTGTGTGAGCTTGCGTTGTCGTGGTGCAGGGTGATGCGCCGCTTTAAGTAAGATTTTCGAAGTTTGGCGATGACTTGTGGTAAACAAACTGTGGTATACCACTCTGCGTTAACTGTTCTACGATCTTTAAGTGCAATAGTCGCAACATGGCCGGTTTTTCCAACGAACGTGGCCACCATCTTCTTTGAAGTGCTTCGAGAACGAACGAGTTTAGTCGGCTTTGGCTCGTCTTGAAAGACCCAGATTGTAGATTGTTGTATGGAATCAGGATCGTAGGCAAAGATCCAAGATTCGGCATCACTGATGATGTCGTAGACGTGATTTGACTCTCTTCGGTTGAACCTTTGCAGAGTTTTCCTACACCATCTGACGCGGGCCGCCTTGTGATCGTCGGAAAGCGGATGCGGTATGCAACGGCATACTAGCTTTCTCACACCAAGCGTTTCATGCAAGATCTTCTGAATGGTTGTCCCTGAGATGCCTATTAGAGCCTCTATCTCTCGATACGTCACATGACAATCTTCGAGAATTAGTTGTCTCACAGAAATGATGTTTTCTTCAGTGAAGGCGGATTTTGGGCGTCCTTCGCTAGATTGGTCACTAACACTAGTATGTCCAGGCTGGAATTCTAAATACCAGCGTTCGACAGTCCGCAGACATAAGGCTTCATCATTGAACACAGATATTAGCTCTTCAAAACACTGAAGCCGTGTCAGGCCTCTTCTAAAGTTGTAGAAAATTATTGCACGAACATTTTCCTTAGAAAGATTCATTTTCGTACGTAACTTGACAGATTCAAATCGACGCTGTGACTAAACAATAGCATTAATCCTAATACTTTTAACTGTTTTGAGATTCAAAATGTAAACACATTCGAATAAAGTACAGGTCCAAATTCAAAGTTGCCGGGAAATATGGAAACGACAGAACTTAAAAGGCATGCCTCGTAATAACCTAGTATAAATACATTACGGGTGAAACCGCAGGGCTCGATTGCTCATTTTAAGTATTAAAAAAATTCAAATCCAGAGCGGTATTCAATTTAGATTTTAGAAGACTTATCAAACTTCCGTTTAGTAAAATTAAACGTCTTTGCTAAGAGTCATTACTCATTACCGAATTTTTGCCCTTTATGCAGCCTTCTGGCAATGTGAGTGTCCAAGGGCGGTCCGCGGTATCACTTAACATCTTACATCAGGTAGGCCTTCTGCCCGTTTACGTCCTATTACTTTAAAAAAAACCTGTATGAGGAGTATGTATAGGACAAATATTTAACATACTATTTTTTTGTAAGAAATTGTTGTGCAAACAATGTTTCATTTCAAACTGTGGTTTTGAAATAAAACATAGGTTTAGGTTTGACGATTCATAGGGTTTAAAATAAATAAAACAATTAAATATCAATATTTTATAAATATTCGTAAATTTAGGTCAAATGTGGTACAATTCAAATCAGAGGAAATTATTTTTATCAATTTCATATCAAAAAGGAAACATCCATTCGTCGTTTTCTACACTTTATCATTAGTATCCTAAATACAAACTGTAAAAATTACATAATTACTATCTATAATGTATAGGAACTGAGCCTGTTAGTGATAGGGTGAAAATAGAGCAATATTATTTTGTGGGACTCATAACTGTATCTTCTCACTATCTCTAACTTGTAATGGCTCTCTAAACAGAAACAAGATTTCTTAACATAAAACTTCTATGATTAGCAAAACCCAAACTGTAAATGGCATGTGTTTAGTGGACTACCAAGTTTACACATTTACACTACAATAATAAAGGTATTAAAACTTCACTTCGATAGAGTGTAGAAAAAAAAATTCATGATAAGAACAAATAAAACATTAGATTCATTAATTATTATTACCATCTATGACCCTACAGATATTAAAAATTACAAAGAGTAAGTTGCATTAGTTAAATACTAAGTGTATTTTAGTACAATAGTGCTTTTTAGCAATAAAAACAAGAATTCTATTGGTCAGATTATTGTTATAAAGAATATACTGATTATCGTCATTTACAAACTAATTAATAAGAAATAACCATTTTAATACTTTAAGACATAAATAATAACACAATTTAAACAATTTAACTTGCTTTCTTTGACTTAAATCTCTTATATCTAGATATTTGACTACACTAATAGTATAACCAAGTCAATTATGATACATAATCTTAATAATGACATAATGTAAAGGCGGTAGGCAGACGACGTCTTATTACTATGGACTCAGAAACAGAGTGGAAATTATATGTTCCCAATTTAATAGCAGAGATTACAGCATACGAAAATGTATGCAAGGACATTTCAATAAAGTACATATAAGTACTTGATGCTTCGAAAGCATTGTTGTAATGAGACAAGAGCCAAATTTAGAAGTTTACACTGTAAACAAATGAAAATTGTACAAAAAATATAAAATCCATCAGAGTTAGAGAGATTGTCAGATTACTTAAAATGTAATTCCTATTCAACAATCTGTGTAAATCTGACGTATTTACATACAAATTGCAAACTGTACACACACATATGTAACACACACACACACAACACACTACATGATGGATCCAACTAGCGAAACTTAATAATGAATTAATGATCAGTCTTCAAATAGATATGATCCCGTCAACAGGACCACACTTCATTACAAATATATTGTTAATCACTCTGTTACTGAGTCAAACTTAAAACAGAAGTACATTTAAAAGTTACAACTTACATGAGTTACAAACAAAAAGCACTGCTGGTTAGACTTCAACAAAAAAATTACATCACATTGAAGCAAAAAGTATTTATAGAATTACATATCTATAAATTATCAAGCAACCCGCACTTACTAATTCTAAAAAAATTGTGTTACAATTAACACATTAAAATTTCAGAAATACAGAAGATGATTAAATCACCGTATATTAATCTATAGCCAAAATTCTCAATACTAGGCTAATTATTACATTTACTGGGTCTATAGAACATTACAAAAGAGGTTCATGTATTTGTTTTAACCATATCAGAATTATTTTCTAAAACATAAGCATTATACCTTCCGTTTAGTGCGAGGCTCGGAATGCTCATATAGGTATTTAAAAAAAAACATATTTCTAATATTTAAATAAAAACACTGGGGTTGAGTCACATTACACTGGAAAATTATATTATTTTACCTAATATGTATATTTAACGGTCAAATTTATCTACTATAATATAAAAATGAGAAAACTGCAATGCCATATGCCTACAATATTATATAACATTAAAAATGTTGAATATTTCATGAGCTTAAAAATAAGTTTCACTCTAATTATATATATTGCTGCAATTTTAGGAAAAATAGTAATTGCTTTAAAGGTCCTTTATAATAATTTGATTTAAATTATTAATTATGTTATTAATTGGACATATTGGCATGCAGCTAACTGGCATCAACTGTTTCAAAACTTATAAGTATGATATACATAAGTCAGTCGAATCTTCTACCTAACAATAAGAATAAGCCTGCAACAACACAAAGTGAAATACAGTAAAGACATTTGAGACTTAACTAAGCACAGCGCCAAACTATGTCCTGATTCCCTATACTTAACTCATTCTTCTTTACTTTGTAAAAAGAAAATTAACAAAACACAGACTTATCAATTTGTCACTTTGGAAAAGACAACTTAACACTAATAACTAAAAATATTCGAGGAGGATAAGGAGTACTCTTCCACTGGAAGCAAAATTAAACCGAGGGACTAGTTCAATGCACTCACGAATGTTTGACGACGATGACGCCTGGTCTCTGTGGCGGAGTGACCTCGGCTTTCTTGGTGAGCGCGAGCGGAGCGTCGCTTGTCTCTTCACGGAACAGATGGTCTCCTTCTAAATGGCGGATAGCTTCCACTATTGTTTCAAGATTCTGCCGACTTGTACTAGCCAGGTACAACCGGGAAGGTTGATCATGAGCAGCATCAGGAAGAACCTCAACTTCAACACGCGGCTCTGCTTTGATAGCAGCTTCCAGTAGGGGTGCTGTTGGAGCTTCAACTAATTGTGGTGACTCAACCTCTTTTTCCTCTGTCTTACACTCGGAAGCTTCGGTTTCTTCATATTGCAGAACTGCATGAGTAACTTCTCTTGGTTCGGGGTAAATCTGAACTTCTAAAGCACTCAAACGTTCTTCAAGTAACCGTCTTAGTTGCCTCTCTCTTTCCAATTGAATGAGCAGCTCGCCATTATCAGGTTCCTTCTTTTGTAGTAAATTTGAAACTGTAACCATTGCTACAGTATCAGCAGATCTTGTGTTAATAGTGTCCTCAGTTGAGTCTGGTACTATTGAGGGAACATGTGTAATGATCTCATTCTTTCTTTTCTTTAACGGTATTTCACCCCCTTCATGTTGGTTCAATAACCTCTTTAATTGACAGTTCTGTGACAACAGTCTCGTCTTTTCTTGTTCAAGGGAGTAGATGTACTCAGCCGTTTGTTGCAGTATGGCAGCCTACAATAGGAATGAATTCATATTAGAAATTTAAGAAATGTTTAGATTTAGGGATAATTATGGTTAATGTATGAATAAATATTTTAATACTATAAGTATTCAATTATTTTATCTAAGACATTTGTTTACAATAAAGTGACATTGCCCAAAAAACATTGAAAACGAAAACAGGAGTGTTTGTTTGTGTCTTAAATATTATTAAATCTATAAAATGAAAATTTAAGTACCTTGCTAAGTTTTTCTCCTTCGTGTCTTGGTAATAGTGTTCGTAATGCCTGAAAACCAGCATTGATGCTTTGCATACGTCTGCGTTCGTTGCTGTTTGCAATCTCTCGCCTGATTCTTTTTTCTGCCTCCATAGTCTTTCCGCCAGATAATGAGTGTCTGTCACTTCTGAAATATTAATTAGTTATCTTCAATGTAAATATACACAAGTGTCTAAAATATCAAATATTGCTATTTTATCGAGCTTACAAATACTACGTTTTTGCTATATTGTATCAATTCTTACCCATTTATGTATTTAGTTTAATGATCTGTCATTGAGAAAGAAGTAAAGAAAACATTTAATGAATAGAGCGATGTAAAATAAGTACAGATGGTAATATTACGATAAACCACATGTTCTGTAGTGCCGTGGGTACATATAGCGCTTACTACGCCTATTTAACACAACCAAACATGGCGGCACAACAGCTGACTACGGGCCGGCACGGGGCGGGATCAAATATTCATTGCAATTTTGGCGACTTCTTACAAATATTACAAAGTTTGAACATTACAAAATAACAACAAGTATTTGAATGATATCTAAGTAGTACACAAGAAATCTAGGGATCCACGCCGGGTTCTTACCTTGGGATAGCGTGATCTGGCGCGTCTTCTTCGTATAAGTTGTAATCTTCCACTTCTAACAAACAAGCATCATTACTATCTAATGACATAACTTGAGCACAAATTACACTAAAACAAAGGACTCTTCTCGACCAATATTCAATAAAAACATAAAAGTTAGCAAAGCAAATGGCGGGAAATGACAATGAGCTCAGTCAGGTGACGCTACACAAATTTTACACAGCAAGAAGTAATACACCACGTAAAACTCTTCACATCACTAATTAATCACTATATTTAATCTCAATTACAACTTTTATGCGCAAAATCTATCAAGTTATCTACGAAAGATTGTATTTTTACAAAGAGGATCACGGACAACTCTAAAAACACGACATATCGATATGTTTACCAAAGATTATAGAGTGAAGACTTCAGAGTATAAACGAGGAACAAATCATAGAATAGGTTTTTGAATATGTATTAAAATATTGTATTGCTTTTATTTTTTTATTATTGTTAGTATACTAACTACTCAATAATTTATATTTTGTATAATATAAGTTTAGTACTTCAGTTTGGCACCGAATGTAGTTGGAAGCACCAAGTTGGAAGGTACTATTATACAACGAAGGTATAAAAAATAAATTTCCTAAAGTTTAATATTTCAATTGTAATAAATTGTTCTGTTATCATTAAATAAATTAACATTTTTGAAGTTATACTTATTTAGGCGCGTTATGAAATATTTATGAGAGTGAAATTTTACGATGCGCGCGCACCTGTGACACAAAGTTGTGAGTGTGATTATAGCATGCGCAAGCGAGATGGGAATAAGACAATCTACAAGTAAAAAGAAATAGAATATGCATGAAGTTCGTATGCCAAGAATGTATGTATGAAGAAGTAATGATTAATTTAAAATTGCAGACCGAAATACATACAATAAAAATTTTCATCAATAAAAATGGCTGTCACTGCTGCTCCACGCAGTGTATTTTGAGATGAGGGCACTGTTGGTAATGAGGGCAGCGTCTTCATCATCATCAGAGATAGGTTCCTCTTTTAAATCAATGGCTATATTGTGCAATACTGCCAAAGCTACAACATACACCTTAGTGTTTGGTACCTAGAGATGTTCTAAATACTATATAATAATATATACTTAATAGAATTTTTGTTACACTTAATGTAAGAGAATAATAATAAATATTTATTTGTTTAAACTGAACTTTATTGACTATAATGACTCCTTTTCCAGTCTTTGATTATTTAATTTTAATTAATTATTTGCATGCAATCAAAAACTATTTTTAATAATGCCAAATAAGTATAACTTCTTACGCGCGTACATAAGTACACGCACCCTTTTTTTTTTTTTAAATTTGTCTCTTGGCTTGGAAATATTTAAAAAGATATCGATATTCTTAGAATGTTTCTTATAAATTGTTTTTTTTTTCTTAAAATTTTATCTATAATATATTATAGTAAAGGAAAGACCAAAAAGTTGATCGCATCAGCTATTTTCTGTAGATTGTCATAATGTACAAAAGAGTTTCATGATGTTGTCGAAATTGACGCGTCGTAGTAAGAACAACCAATCGCTTAAAGTTTCAAATTTGAATTTGTTCTCAGTGGGTGGAGATTTTGTCCTGCCGCCATATTGTGCTGAGCTGTGAGTGCTGGAAGTGAATTATTGTTAAATTTGGTAGTGTTTATACTTTGCCTTAATTATTCGGATTAAAAAGTCTAAAGGTAAGAAAATATTAGTATAACTTTTTGTCATCATAATCGTTAATATATATTAAGTATTATGATATAATAAATTAAATTTCGTCGCCGACAGTTACATAGTCGCAATTTAAAAAAAATATTTCATGCCACTTGGTTTATAAATTAAAACCATGTGGAATATATTTTGCTGTAGCTAAAGTATTTAATATATTTGTATTTATTATTGTCTAAATGGTTATGTATCTCTTGTCGTTTCAAATCCAGCGTGAACACGACATGTTACTTATAAGTACAGACACAAAAAACTGAAAACGCATTTAGGGAAATAGTCTGGCAAAATATAACGAATTTTGGTCATATTAATATATTGATTTTTTTGGTTTAATTAAGATTTCTGGAACATGGGAATACCGGTATAATTGCATACATAAGTTATCGAGCGATGAATCATCGTTGAAAAGTGAACCGATGCAAGCTATTAAACAAAGGTTTAGACATTGTTGAGTTATCTATTTATGTTATTTATATAATTATTTACCCGTATAGATTCACGCATTCCTTATTAAAGAGACCCTACGGTTTTCAGAAAACGGAATATGTTGAATTGGTTTCATCTGTCGAGTTTTTTTTTAATTTCCTTGACGTCCCATATTTTGTGTATATTTCGAAATGTAAAATGGGGACTACACACAGGACATTACAAAAACTTCTTTATTCCTAAAAATACTTGGTTATATCAACCACTTTGTGTAAGTTTGTTGTGATATAAGAATTTTTCTGTATTTATTGCATATAGCATATGTAAAGCTAATAAGCAATCCTTGAATTCCTTTTACTATAAGACCTTGAAACATATCAAGGTAGATATTTACTCCCAAAGAGTCACCTTTTGTACTAACATTTTAGTAGACAATGTTATCAACTTTATAACCATATCCAATTACCATGTCAGCCTTTATCTAATTTGATTCAGCATATAGGTATAAACACATTATTACACATTATATTGTAGTAGAGTAGTCATTATTAAATGTTTGTGCATAAGATAAGAGCTGTGTCCAATAGTAGTTATTTATAGTAAATGGTCTGATATTTTCTCGGTTAACTTCTTGACTATTATCCTCCTTATACAATAAAGAGCCTTATTAAACAAAGGCATTCAAATAACATATTATTAGATTATAATATTTTTAATATGCCATTGCCCTCCATATTATTTAATGATTTTAATGGTACTATATTTATTGAAATGTAGTGTAAATAAATAATTATTATTTGCATATAAATGTTTTTTTACATGATCTTTACTTATTTATTAAGTATTAGTAATATGGTATATAGAAACTGAGAATAATAAGGTAAAATGAGCATGACTGATATACTTAGAAATGACACATGATACATTGAAACAAAAGGAAATTATGATGACTTATACTGTACTTATTTCCTATTATTATAATTTCTATAATTCATTCACAACAAGGTAATATTATTATATACTAAATAAAAATGTATATTAGTACTTTTTATTCTAAAACTATTTTTAGCTGTCCTTCATTAACAAAGGGATAATCCCTAGACTATAATACTATTATGGAATATAGTCATTTATTTTAAGCACACAACATTGTAACCTACATAAGATAATGAGATGCACCTTTTTTATCATACTATAATTGTTGTAACTAACAAAAACCTTAATTAGCATGAATGCTAATGTGATGTTGATACAAATAACAGTTACATTAAAGTTTGTACTATTAATGCTGAAGTCGTTTATTAATTATATTCTTGCGATGATTAAACGTAAGTAAACATCGAAAAGATAGCAGTACTTTAATATGTACGACTTGTGCTACATGTTCCTTCGTGTGTGCTACTCGTGCGGAAAGGTGGTTTAAGTGAAAGTGTACAATATAAATTATAATTATAATACAAGTGAAGAATAAATATTATATTTGAAAATTTTGTAATATTGTGGTTTTGATAGTTAAGCATCGAGAATGGGTGCAAAGCAGAGCAAGCGCTCCGTGGACATAAGCGGAAAGGAAGCCGAGAGCGCCGGCGAGGTGGCAGCGGCCGGAGCTGGCGGTGAAGGTCGTATGGAACAATTAGCAGACGCTGATGCGCTGAAGCCTCAGGCCAATGGCGATGCCCATATACAGGATACCCTTGTGAGTATACCACCATACCCACATTAATATTGAAAAATTATTGCTCAGCTACCATGGAGTTTTTTATATGAGATGCAAGGTTTGAAAATTGTCAAATGCTTTGCGTACGTGGCAGATAAGAAATATTTAATTGAACAGTAATAGTGTTTTTCAATTTTGTTTGTTGAGCTTAGTGATGCTTTAAACCAGCAAATTAAATTTTTCGTCAATTCAAAACTAGAACGTGTTTAACAAACCACAAACATGCCCAAAATATTACTACCAGTTAAAAACGAAGTTAAATACCCAATTATGTACCCGCATATTTTGTATTCACAACCGCGACGGATATTGGATCGGGGCTGTGAATTAGCAATTGTTAAATATATTTAATATGTAAAGGGTTTCAATAGGACATACACAATTTTTTTATATTATGTATGTATTTTCTGGTTCTACCGAAATTATGCCTAAAACTTACAACACGCTATCTCTTCCTTTTGCATTGGATACGTTTTTTAGGGGATAATTTCCTAAAACCTTTAATGATTTTCAAACAATTAACTCAATGGTATATTTATTCTTTAAGTTTATAAGAATATTAATAACCAGGAAAAAGAAAAGCAAATCGACAGTGGCACCCCAGAGAACGAAAAAGATGCAACGATGGAGAAGGAAGTAAAAGATCAAGAAGAGAATGAAAAAGATAAGGAGACGTCCGTGGCGAACGGGGAGAGTGAGACAAAGGAAAACGGAGAGAGTACACCGTCGCCGGACGATGGCAAAAAGAACAAAAAAGAAAAGGTAGTTTATATTATCACATGCTGCATAAAGTAATTTAGTAATTATAAGTTTGAATTACTCAATTTATGCAATGGGTCCAAACTCTGTTTGGTGCGTAATTTAAAAATTCTTCAAATGTAAAGTGTAATTTTTTTTTTATAAACTGATTTGTTTGATAGGTGAAGAAGAAATGGTCGCTAAGGTCGATCAGTTTTAGCAGAAAGGATAAGCCGAAGCAGGAAAAGAAACAAAAGGATGAGGAGGTGAAAACCAACGGCGAGCCAGAGAAAGTTCCTGAAGAGGTAAGATATTTCGATAAACAGTATTGTATCACCAAAATAGTTATTTATAATTATAATCAGTTTCTCTTTAATATTATTAAGTTGATGGCATAATAAAGATTAATCTTTGATATTATGCCCATAGTAGTAAAAATCACGCATCAAATATAGGTACATGTTTAATATTTCATCATTATTATTAAAGCAAAAAAATCTTTTATTGATGTTATGTATTTCAATCTTTCTTTTTATGGTTGAATGAGTCGAAACATACGTTAAATGAAATAAAACTAATTTGAACAATTTCATTTAATTGTAAGATTACTTAATGAATGGTTATTTTTCGATACTTAACATCCAAACTTAATGTAGCTCAAGGTTTTAAGAAATACGATAAGCTTCAAATAAAACCTTAATGTTTCCAATAAATAAATTATTATTTTTTTCTTATAAATACCTAGATTCTTTTAAAAAGTATATCAGACTTCAGATGATGACAATTATTTCCTCTCAAACATAAAAGGATTTTCCTAAGTGTTAGAGCAATCCGGGAACATGCATTAAGAGTGTAGAAGAATTGAGAATTTAGAAACTTTGCAATCGGTTTAAAGTATGGAAATGTCTTCCTAATTTCTCGCAAAGCTTTGATAAATTGCTATATAGATAAACCTCTATAATAGGCCATCGGCTACTTGTTATCCGAATTAGTTTTGGGTTACAGTAAACGCTAAAACATAAGTATTTAAAGCAATAGCTTTCTAGCTCTCAACGGATGTATCTTTGGTATTCAGTCTACGTTTCATAGTGAGAAGGCACACAATGTACATTCGCTCGGACCCTCGTTGCAATGACTCCATCCATTATTGGACTGTCATGACCCACTTTCGTTTCTCTCACCCTGTTAACACTCTAAGAACAGTATTAAAATATTTAAACGTATTATTACGATATAATTAAAGTGCTTAAAAATGTAATGCCATTGACCTCGCGCTAACTTATCGACGAGCGCGACGTAAAATCGCATGTACGGGTTCGAGGGCACTCAAGACTGCTTTCTATGTCAAATCTAAATATATTTCATCCTTGAATGTTGGTGATCGTCTTAATTTATATATATATATAGATTATTAGTCGGTAAGGCAAATGTATTGTTTGTTTGTTGGTTTGGAAGTAACCTTGCGGTTAGGACAGGGTTAGCAACTGTGATTTCTATTACAAGTATCTATTGCGTCGTAGGTGCAATGCACTCAAACTGAGGCGGACGATGTCGCGTCGCGAACAATGCACATTATGATTCAAAGTGGCTCTATATCCGCGCTAAGCAAACGTGAGCCGCTATTGTCTTAACTATATCGTGCCATTATCCATACATCACTTCATTGACGACCCATGCCTTCCAACTGTCTGCGATTAAACAAATGTCGACGCCGAACCGGTCCAGTAAGGTTGACTTGAAGATCGCGTATGCTAAAATTGATATTGTGCGAAAGTTGGTTTACCAGTAAGCTCCTAGAAGCAGTATTTTAAGAGTTTGAGATCCAAAACCATTGGGACGTTTTGTTTGTCTCAATTAAAACAAAGTGGCCATCAATTAATTTAGATTAAGCTGGAGTAACATTGTGTTTTATTGTTAATGTACGATGTCTCACTCTATGCCAAATATTTAATACAACTCCAGCTATAGGCAGTACTTTATTTTGGTCAGATAGAAAATACCAATAATTCTTTATACAAAAACTTTCTTGAAGATTCACTCGTAATATTACCCTTGTTTTAAGTGACTCGTTTACGAAAGCCGGTTGTTGTGACGAACCTATAATAGTTAAAATCGCTAACCCGTTTAGATTAAAATTATTTTATGTATCTTCATTCATATTATTGTAGATTAAATGTGTGTATAATATGATCATTTTTGAAACATTAGCGATATACTGAGTTCAAGATTAGGTGCGTTCATCTTACTTTTAAGAAGAATACATTTAAATTTTGTATTGGAACATTTACAAACCGATTTTTGTTTATACCTAAATTGTATTGTGGTGTAGAATGGATATGTACGTAACGTAACGATACGAGTAATGTGTTTATGTCTCATTCCGGAGCACACGTGTTGACGTACGGTCATTAGCTCACGAGAACGCTCCCACAAGGAGATTTGACACGCTTGAACAATACCCTATATTTTTTTATAATTATAAATGCGTCTTTCCATTTTCCCGCTAAAGATTATACGGTATCGGGCTGATATTTTTTTTATAAACTTTTAATTATTGCCAATACTCATTAGTTATAAACTGAGCAAACGGCATCGGCATTATAAAACGTATATTATTTCTTACCATGTTATTTCTATAAAATGTATAGTGACGATGAAAACAAATTGAGTACTAATTTTAGGATTTATAATAAGGTCGCGTAGTTTAAAACAAAGTACATATATTTATTTAAATGGACTGGATATTTATTTAAACAGCTGAAAAAAGCTTAGATAGTTATAATAATAGAATACTTCATGTAATGTGGTCAGTGGCTATAATATAACGTTTAAATCGTATGTCGTGTTGGCGTCTAAGCAGGGAATGTTTTGAAACACGTTTGTTAGGTGCAAAATAAAATTAGCAGAGCGGGGCAGGTTTTGCGAGGTCTGTAGTGGGCGTGGGGGCGAAGGCCGATGCGATTGCAAACTAACCATGTGCCATTGCATACTTCGTGAAGATTTATATAAAGCTACAGAAATTTTTACTACAGATATATGTTTTAAGTAAATGTACTTATTCTTGAAAAACGCTATGATAAAATTTCTTGCCTCTACTTCAGGTCAAAGTGTAACTGTTTAATTATTAAAAGATCCCTTAATTGTTTTCTTAAAATATAATAGCCGGCCTTAAGAGAACCAGTATACTATCTGTGAGCAGGACCGGTTTGAGTCGTGTTCGTTAGAACGGCATCGCATGAACAATGATCCACTTATATATTTTGTATACATGTACTAATATGCGACGTAACCCGACCAAACAGTTCATGTAGCATGTTTACCAAATGGCCGCCACGATGCGTCTCATCTGTCGTATTTTCATAATACCAACGTTCAATGGAGTTTTGACATAACAAGGAAAGATTCCATTTCCTATCGACAGCTATTGTTGTGTGATTTTTTTTGTTATCCGGCAGTCTTGTGGGAACGCAAGAGGGACGGCTATTAAATTAACCATTGTTATCCCATTATGCGACAGTCTATTTTTGTCGCGTTGTATGATAACGACTCGAAGAGAAGTACCTGCTCGCTTAAACTTTTAATTTGATTCAAATAATATAATTTCGTTATATCGAATAGCGAAACAAATTCGCCAGAGTTATCTTAGAACTGCATTGGTTAAATCAAAAAGGGTTTAACTTATGCTGTAGGTGTTTTCACACTATATGGTGGTAGTACATAACAAATTGAATATTTATAGTAATTGTTTGCATTGTTTTATTAATTGTCTTTGTGAAGGCAGTAATTCGATAGCCGGTCAGCGATTGGTGTAATCGGTGCCAAGATAGGGCGACAACCTCAGATAGCGAGAGCAAGTAGCTAGGAGTTATTTGATAGTATTGCGTCTGGACCGGCTCGTCAAGATGCTGCTATCACCGCCTGATTCAAATAACTGCCTCGGTCACACGGTATTGAGTGCTCGTCACATATGTCACGGGGATATTTCTATACTTAAATATTACTGTTATAATCTTTATAAATCTGTTCAAGTCCATAGTCGGTTATGATTTCGCTTGAGTAATCTGAAACACTAGCTAGTCGGTAGGTTGAAGTTTGTGTAATAATAAAGCATATCTTTTAAAGTAAAAATTATAGATTTATTGCTTTAATTTACAATATTTTTCTTACTATTAAATAAACTCTAAAAGAAACCTGTAATGTTACATGTAATTTTACTATGAGGCAACCATGTCTACCATTTTTTTTAATCTCCAAAGGTTTCTCTATCGTCATCACTCATAATGGGAAGTGAGAACTACAAAACACCTGTTTTTGTTATATTTAAATTAAAACTTTAACAAAAAACGACCATCGAAATAGGCATATTGTTATAGAGCGGAAAATCGTTTCCATAGCCAGAAAGCCATTGTTATGTGATGGTGAGTCACCCAGTTTACCGTTATCGGATGGATAAATGAGCGCGCATTTACTATCGAAATAAGTACTAACTCCCTCGATGTATGCAATTAGGAAGGTGTATATGAATCACACCATTGTTCAAAAAACTTTTGTATACAAAACCTTTGAAAACAATATATAATAATGAGTTTTTAATACGTCATTCTGATAAATAATACAAAGCTAATTAATGATAATAAAGAGGCTGCTGAAGTGTACTTTAAAATGCATTTTATAATGTAAAAAAGATGGTGATTTGGCACATTACAATTCTCTAAAATTGTAATAACGCATTACTAATGGTAAGCGGTAAACTGTAAGTACATAATAAAACACAATAGATATACGGAGCGTTATTTAAACAAAACGTTGTTTCCTGTGCGTGACTGTCGTTCGTCGGATGTATTGTCCGATGTTTTTAATTTACTTTCGTTTCGGACTATGCTTTCGTTTACCTTGCTCTTCGATGAAAGGGGAAATAGCACCACAGCCATTCATCTACATAATTACGTGTTATACTCAGTGTAAATATATGTTGTTTTGAAGTTTCTCTATAATTAAAAAATATTGTTTTATAGTATTGTCTTTGATTGACATAACCTTTACACATTTAAAGAAATAACTTTTTACCGGATTAAAGTTATGTATTATTATAAATTTACAATTATTTCACATAATTTTAAATTTATCCGACGTTTCGCGTGCTTTACAGCGTGCGTGGTCACGGTTTATAATAATACATAACTTTAATCCGGTAAAAAGTTTATTCTTTAATATTGTTTTAGTTTGTTAAGGGCCCTATCCCACTATTGGTATTTTAAAGTGGCAAAGGACTGACTACAATAATAAATAAAACATGATGCCTTATGTATATCGTGAAAAAGAGTTTAGACGTAGTTCCCGAACTGCGCATAATTGAGTACTAGTTTTACTCAGACTAATTATCAGGTTTTTTGTTAGGTTTATTCTGTAGTTCAGTGTATGTTCAGTAGGCATACGTCTGTCCCGTGGCCGACTTTTGTAGTACGGGGTTTTACTCATGGCACAATAAGAATTTTGTAAGAACACTGGTCATAATAACAGTAATGTATATAGATGTAGATGTTTGTCCCAGATATTTATTTCTCATTACAATTTATTCATATTTGAATTAATCGAGCTTACAAAACTTAATCCACAGACAGGACATAGACAGTTATCTACGGTTAACAGTTACACATAAATTTTATATTCAAGACTACTTTAGCGTCTGTATTTTGTATGCTTATCAAATAAATGCGTGTTCCGGCCGCACACAGGAAATCGAAATTAAACGATTAGAATATTTTTGTAAATCTCTTGGGTAGATTCACTTAATCCAAATAAAGATGTGTGCTTTTTTATTAATAAAATTTACGAATTACTTGCCATTTCCAATAAATAAATAAATAATGTATCTGGTCCATTAAAATAACCTAGCATTTTAATTTATTTAAAAGTTATATTAGTACTCTCGGTTGTATTTATTACAGAAAGCATATAATGTATCATACTGCATATACATACACAATGTTAGTTCGTATTTCCATTCCAGTAAACAAAGGCGACCTTGTAAGCTGGTATCGTTTTATTTCTGCAGTTCTGCGGTTGCGAGTAAAGAAAACTGGTAGCTTATTAATTTACCAAGAATAGAAAGCATTGTCTTTCGTTTACATATTGATACGGGGATAATGTAATATTATATATCATTTGTTAACGAAAAGCCACGTCAGAGATGTACATCATGTATAACGTGGCTTTCGTCTCTTGATCTATCTCGTCTTTTGATTATTCATTCGTCTTTGGATTAAATCTATTGGTCCGCTGTATGGAATATAAATGAGTAGTGTAATTTATAAGCTATATTTTGTTATTTTCACAATCATGTTATTTTATACTTGTAAATTTAATAATTGTATAAAATCCTAACGAAACGTAGGAACCCTAAGAGCAATTTAATATTATGTTTAGGATGGATGAACAAATCATTGAAGGATAACCCATGTTTGTAATAAAATGAAGATAATCAGTCATGCATAACAAGGAATACTATTAAACATTGTAGGTTTTGATACAATACATCAGTTTGTTGTTGTAATCTAACAGAGTTTGACATATCCATTTAGTGGTGACTTATATTATGGTTAATAATTACTTAGTTATGAGAACTTAATATATCTATTTAGTTATACATTTTCACCATACCGTTGAATGAATCTTATTTATAGGGTTTTTTATTTTTTGTAGGCTGCTGAGACTACTCCTGAAAACGCAGAAACAGAAGTTGCTGCTGAAACTAAGCCTGACACAGAAAACAAAGATGAAAATACACCTGAAACTCCAGTGACAGAGCCATTGACAAATGGAAGCAGCACGCCAGAAACTTCTAAAGTAGAAACTCCTATCGCCGAGGAACCCAAAAATGAGGACGCCGGAGACATCAGGCCGGAACCGAAAGCTGAAGCCGTCGAACCCGAGCAATTGCCTGTAAATGGTCTTTCTCTTGAAGAAACAAAAAAGGTTGAACCCGAAGTTCCAGTTATTGATTCAAACAAGATCGAGGAGTCTAAAGTAGAAATCACGGAATCGGTGCCTACACCCGAAAGTCCCGTTAAGAAAGAGGTTTGTGTCGATCAAACGCCCTTGATAGAGCCTACGCCACCTCCCCTTCCCGCTAATCCTCCTCCATCATCCGTGGCTTCCTTTGCCGCAACCACCATGGCTCCTGAACTTACTGATGCTTCTCTCGCTAACAACGCTGATAGTACAGAATCTGCACTCGCCGATGCCACACCTGTTACTGTTGAAAACACAAATACGGACCCTACTCCTACCGACACAAAAATTTGCGACGAACTCGAAACTATTGAATCTCCCGCACCTCTCACCGATTTAACGCAAACGGAAGACGCAATCTTGTCTGAACAATGTTCGGCCAATGAAGTTACAGTGGATACCTTACCGAGTCAGGACGATCACGACGTTTCTACCAAGACAGTAGAAGAAAATGTCTGTGATGTTGAGACTAAATCTTCCTTGGTGGAAAATGAAAACGTATTACCAGCCGAACCCGAAACTGAGAAACCCGCAGAAGCTGCTCCACTAGAATCCGCGGAGGCGGAGGAGATTGTCGGCGAACAAACTCCTGCTACTCCCGAAGATTTAACAAATGAAATGAGCAATAGCGAAATCTCAAAGATGGAGCAGGACAGCGGTATTTGCGAATCGAAAGAGACAGATGTCGACACAAGTATTATTTCACAGAATGGCCTAAATCACAGCTCGGTCGAAGCGATCGAAACGGAGTGTTTAAAAGCGAAGGCCAAAGAGATGATCAAAAATGCGGATGTAATGTTAAACGGCGACGCGTTGACGAACGGCGAGCGGTCTCTGCATGAGCCCGAGGATGAGCTGCTTTCGGGGCCCGACGAGGAGACGCAGTCGTTCCCGCCGCCAGATGACCGTAGCCCCGAGCCGGAGATACCCGCCTCGCCCCCACAGGTGACTAGCGCCCGTAGAGGAATAGTATCCTTGGAGCGTTTTGGTATCATGTTAACAGTTCTTAGTAGTTGAGCATCCTTCTCTCAGCATGTGTGACGTCAATAACCGGAAGAGAAGATTGAACGATTAAATACGACTACCCTGTATATTCGCCCTTCCCACCGACCTTTCCGAGCGAATCCGCTTTCACTAGAACATTCCCGCATGCGATTACGCTTTTTGCTGTTATACTATGCTTTGGTTGTTTTATAGCAAGAAACGTCATGTTTTACTTTGCACCAAATGTTCATAGTTCACCTTTGACTGTATTTAGTTTGTACACAGAAACAATTAATCAATTATTGATCGATCTAAAGGAAATCTTAATTAAAACTTACTTCTAGAAATATATTTGAAGTCGTGATTATTACAAATTAATATCTTATTGAAATTAAAGTTGCCTTTAGATTCTCTTAGATATATTGGCTATATCCTTTGTGTTAACATTTCATATCTGTAACTTAGCACTGATCATGTTTTCATACAAATATTTGAATATTTGCACTGTATATTATTTGCAAATTTCCGATCTTTGAAAATAAAATTATTAATTTGATTTATAATTTTAGGAGCCTCTCCCAATTGCCGATAAAATGGCCGAACTCATTCCTGAAATTCCAACTATACCAGAACTAAACACGGAAACTGTAAGTAATCATAAGTTCCATTGTACCGCTACTGTTAATTAAGAATCTTATAATTGTGGAGTTTTCGTTTGCCAGGAGACGACAACCGACGTGGCGGTGGCGAACTAAGCTCGGAGTCACACCAAGCTCCAGGAGACGTCTAAATGAGCCTTTTATTTATTTCCTTTTAGTACTGTGGTGTATATCGAACTAAGTTCGAGTATGAATTTTATTATCAATATGGATTTCAGTTTGGAATGTGACCTACATATTATAGAATGTTTATGCTCTAAGTTTAGCGTGCTTGCTTATATAAAATTAAGATTTTATACATTTTGAAATCGCTAAGATCGATCTTTTTTAATTATATACAATAACAAAGTTATGTAGGCAGTATACGGTGCGATAAGTTGGTGCCATTATTACAGGGGTATTAGTTGACGTTTGGCGTTGGACTCTCTCCTAAATAGATTGTGTTAGCGATTTAGTATCTACGTAGCTGATGTTAAATTCGTTAAAATACAATCAGATGATTTGCATTTCGGACCAAATTAGGTTTTAAATAATTTTTTTGCGATAGTATGTGCAACTTTATTTTACAATAACACTTTAAGACCATATTCTTGAACATGTCGCTTCATTGTATATATATTTGAGAATCAGTCCTCAAAAAAAATTAATTTTGTTGCATAAAAAATACAACATTATACATTGTTATGTTGTATTAAATATAATTTTTTTTTATATTTTGTATTCTATGCACTCATGTTAAATTTATTCCTATTATTTTATAATCAAATAAGTTATATATTAGTTTGGATGAGCTCTCTGTAATACAAGCATTTATGAATTCAATTGATGTATTGGTAAGTCGCTCCTATGGCAAGTGAGATACGGTAAATTGGTTAGGCATATTTGCGAATAAATTTATGTATAAAAATTCGACTTTAAGATTGTGGCAATTAAAATTTTGACGTAGTTTTCAGCGGCCAAGTTTTTTGATTGAACTATACATTTTTTATGCATATACAGACAACAATTAATTATATTATAATATTTAGATGTGTAGTTCATGTAACAAGTTAGAAAATGCAGTGCAGTAGTGCTGCTTAGATATTCCACCTCATACATACATTTAGATTTAATATATTATTATGTAAGGTTTGATATTGATATACAATTATTAATAGTTATGGTGTCATTTTTCTAAAACTGTGTCCATATAATTATTTCCTGATAATTTTTGTAATTTTATACGTTTCTACTATTAAATTAAAAGTGGCACGTGCATGAGTGAGGTCAGGTATTATCTCGAAACTATTAGCCGTAAATATATGAGTGAGACATTCCATATCAAAATATGTAGGATGATTCGTGAGTCTGTCGTTTTATAACTTTTTGCTCATTAGTAGAAATTTATGTTGGCAATTTTTATACCCGACTTACTATACTTAGCAAATATCTAGTAACTAACAAACATGCACACTAAATAAAAAAGACAGCTAGCTTTTATTGTAATATTTTTAGAACAGTCTGTGATTGTACATACTGTGATTATATTTTTGGAAACAACTTTGAAGATCACTATGATAACTTTTCTGTCGACATCACGACATAGTAACGCTCAATAAACATCGCCACATCATTATTTGTATAATTATAAGTGGCAGCTGATATTATAACTCTAAATGTACTGTGTAATATATATTTTTTCTTTTGTGTGACAATAATTACATCACAAATTTTGATTTAAATTAATATTGTCAATTAATTCATTTAATTTATAATATTTTGGCACAATATGTAAATTGCTACATTTAAGCTGTTTGTCATGTATTGATAAAATTTGATGTTGATGTGTGAATGTCTCGAATAAATTTATAGAATTGTAATTGGTTTTTGAATTCGCGTCCTCCCTATTTTATTAGATTTATAAAATGTAAATTTTAATGTCTCTTATGTTCGTTATATTCTATATAAAGTTGAACAAAGTTGGCAAAATCTGTATGAGTTTAATTACTTTCGATGATATTATTTATTAGCGACTCGCTTCGCATGGGCAACCGTATACCGACATTCGGTTCAATCAATTTTAGCCTACGACACATACAAATATAGAGTTTTTCTAAAGGTTAAAAATTTTCAAAATTGGATAGTTGATCAAGAAATTCCCTACCTCACGAACTTTACGTATATAAGTTATTATTAATATAGATTATTTTCCTAGCGGTCCCGCCGGGCAACTTCAGTAGTCATACAAACTTCAAAGCTTTTTTATTTATTTGCTGTGGTCTGATCTGATAGTCCTACTAATAATAGTCTGTGTTGATAATTAGCACATAACATGGTGGGCTTGGCCTAAAGGTCTAGATACCAGGCCATAAACTCCAAAAAAAAAATACACTAGTTTGATCCACAGATGAGTAGTAAGATGGGGCCAGAGACAAAATCACTTTTCGACAGGCGTGGACACCCACTTGCGGCATACACATTTGTATGAAACGTGACCTAGGGCCTTAGTCAAGATGCCGTAACAGAAGTGTATGTAGAAAGTAAAAAACTAAATTTGTATGAAAACTTTTCGACACGTACTGTCATTTTCATACAAATTAAGTGGTTTTGTCTCAACTCTCAAGCCTAATTTATTGTTTACAACTTACAAGCTCGACCTTTTCATGGTCTGTGACAGAGATTTTATGAACTTGTATATAATGACTTATTGTAAACAATGTTAGTATTTACTATTTAATTTTCTAAAGTAAACGTTTAGTTATAGACCTTTACTTGATCAAATATCTGTATTCTGTGATATTGGGATTTTAATCAGATTGATAGCAGAGTGAAGTGGATACCTTTTCTCTGTTAAAATTTTTAATGATGGATAAAATATTTAAAATAGACTCATTTGAAGAGTTTTCAGTTGTTAGTACATACTTTAAATTTAGGACTTATCATTCATATAATTGACATTCCTATTCCATTTTACTAATCATGTTTTTATTAACTTACAGACATGCGATAATATATTTACAAATTTGCTGGACCCAGAGGTTGGAGGTCTGTGTGAGAATGAACTTATAGATTCAGCCAGTAAACAAACGCGTGATTTAATACTGTCTTCATATGGTAATATAGATAAATTATCTACAACTTTGCTAAGCACTGGTTATGAAACAAACAAAGTAAAATATTTTGTGTCTTTAATAGAAAAGAGTAAAAGTGAATTACTCTATTTAATACTAATAGAACAAACTTGTAAGCAAGGGGAGACTGTCGCATCCTTTGATTGGGTAATAAAGTTAATTTGTGGGACAAGTGACTTAAAGACTTCAAAGTACCCGTTGATGCAACTTACATTCACCACTTTTCTAAATGGTTTTAAACAGAAAGAGAGGTTCTTTGAAGTAGACAAAAGTATACTAGCTATGTTCATTGAAGTTTTGGAGAACATTGATCTGTCTGTATGAAATATAAAATGTGGGCTGCAATAAACTATATTATGCATGTTAGTTTTTATAATTATTTAAAGTTCCTAATATAAGACTTATATACATTCTGGATGTTTGGTATTGCTATTTTAACAATTGGGGAAACAAAATACTTTTATTAATTACTGAGGATTGCTTTAACTATGATTCATCAATTTAATGATGTAATAATTCTCAACCCTGAGTTGGTAAATTCAAACCCTGCTTCAAAGCTGTGTAGTTAACACTTGCTTGTAAGATGAAAACTGGTATGCCAAAACTTTTCTACAGAAAAATAAAAAGAAATGTATTGAGTGAGGGTGAAGGGGCGCCCATACTTTGTGTTTAAATTAAAACCAGCTCTTACATGTTTAATCCTTCATTCAATTAACATTGTTAAATAGCTCAATTCTTAAATAAATTCCTAAGATATAAAAATTATTGTTGTTTACAATTTCTAAAAATGAATTTATCAATACAATAAATGTATCACATTGGGTCTATTTTTGTTGCTATGTCAAAACAATATTATTCAAGTTTAAGCCAAACATTACAATATCTACTTTACAAATGTATTTTTATGAACCTTTAAGGCATCAAGCATAATAAAAATAAATTGGCTCAAATAGTAGTATTTTTAAACAAACTTAATATTATACATTTTTTTATAACATAGTAATGCCATCTAAAATTGGTAAATACTTTAACATACATACAAACAAAATGAATAGCTTAATACTATTTCTGAGGCACTTATTATATCTTGTAATTAGTTATGTTTACATGAGAAAGAAATCCTTTTCGAAAATTATTTCATTTATCAGATTTTTAAACTTTTACTTAATTAGTAAGCTATAGTTTAATCAAAATATTTTAAATTAATTAAAAATTATTTCAATTAAATAATCTATATATGATAGTAGTATATCTTACTTTTAAAATTTTCTGCTTTTAAGTCACAATACATGGGCAAGGGATTTTGAGGTTTCTTGGTTTTAAAAATGAAAAATATTGTACCTAACTATATTTTAACAAAACAAAATTACATACTTATCTTTATTGTAATATTGATCAAGAACAAAGTAACTATTAAAATGTACAACGCAAACCCTCTATTTTAACCCTAACACAAACTAATATTCTATGCAAACATACCATAACTTAAAGTAAAGAGTGATGATATTCAAATAGCAGTAAAAACTTTATATAAATTGCACCAGATAGGAAATACATATTTTAGACCTTAATGTATAAAGTAAAATGCAGTGTTGTATTAATTATTTTATATACTAAAGTCACCTCAGATTCTTTTGTAAACAATGCAAATCTAAAGTCGACTAAGGCAGTTTGTAGCAGCTCAATTCAATAATACAACTTGGTATGTTCTACCACTAAATTGACAATATTTAACTTCACTTTAGTGGTTAAACATTTATCAAATTTACTTGCAACCCTAAACAATTACTATCTTAAAAAATCCTAACCTAAATGTAAAAATGTTCACGTGGTAACTTAGTCGCTACCGACGAATTTGAGTTCCTTGTTTTTCAATAAATACTATTTGAAGGAAAAGACCATTCCTATGTTTCCTTCACAACCAATGGTTTTTGTGGTGTGTTGTTTTCGGGATATCCGATGTTCTTGCATAAAGATTCATACATGTTTAGATGTAAATTCGTACCAAAGTAAACTACTCTTTAAGTTAAAAAGTGGACGTATGTGTAACAAGTACTCCTTTAATCTGTAATAGCGTGTTTAAGTATTGAATATCCTTAAGTAGAAATTTCGAATTCAGTCTTATTTAGTTATATTGCTTGATTCATTGCACATTAAGTACTTAGTTTAAGTATAAAGCCCTTAAGAAAATTATTTTAATACGCCTCTGTAATCTTTTACAACTCCAAGACCAATAATCCAAAACGTATGTCAATTACAGCGGTATACCAAAATATTAGTAAGGAACAACTGGCGGACATTTTAGTAGTTCCTTGTGTAATTCACTAGGAACAAGGCAAATATAGGGGACTGGCGGACATATTAAGGTCGTGCTAAGGGGTCGCGTTTGTAGCAAAGTATTTGAGTCTAGAGCTATATAGCTAACATGTAATAGTCTTATTCATAAACTCATAATGAAACTTTGATTTACGCTTTGGAACACGGGCCTTATTGTATGAAGAATGTTGGACGAATTCGAAATTATTAATATTGTTTAAATTTCTAAATATGCAAAGTATAACTTATGAATACACATGTCCGCTGTGAAGATAAATAAGTATAAAGATCTAAAATTAATGAAATGAAACGGGCTATATGAGATTTACAATTGTATCTTGTAATATACGTAAATTGAACACATGTTAAATGCCTTTATAAAAACGTTAGACCTGCGACTATGAGAAAAATTGGTCTGAAATCTGAAAAATTCTGATTGTACACATATAGTGTAGTAAAGACTTTTAAAAAGATATATTGTAAAATAAGCTTTTAATATTAGGCATAAGATAGTGTTAAACCAATTTCTGAAAAATGTTGGTTACTTTTTTACCTATAGAAATCAGGACGAAACCACCAAATCACTATTTGTGATTCGAGTAATATCGATTAAGGCTAACTTACGGCAAATGTGGCCTTAACATATTTTAAAAACAATTGATTTACACGTTTAGAGGGATTTTGACAGTATTCAAAGTATATCTTTACATGTTTTGGTAATCCCATGTTAAACAATCCAATATAAGGTAAATCGTTTAAGCGTTATGTCATACAAAAGAGGCTAGTTGACGAGTCCAGCATCTTTTGCCATGCTGTAGAAGATGGAGTTCTTGTCCTGAAGAAGCTGTTCAGGAGGAGCATACTCCACCAGCTGGCCTTTATCCAAGACCATTACACGTGTCGAGTCCATTATTGTGTTAAGACGATGCGCAATCGTTAGTACTGTACATGACGCGAACTCTGTACGAATTGTTTTCTGAAAAAAAATAACAGTTTATCAGATCTTGGTGATTTCCTTTGAAAAAGATTAAATATTTTAGCAAGTTAAAAGCTCTTTATATTGACAATAATCAGTTTTCTTAAAAACACAATTGACTTATTGTGAACTAAAGATATGTTTGTTACCATCCGTTATAACTTCTTTGAACATTGTAACCATGGCAACAAACACGGCACTATCTCTCAGTAGACGTTTTTAAATAGAATTAGTCAGATCTTAATAGAAAGAGAAAAACAAGCTCTTTAGTTTGATTAAGTTTCAAATCGTCTATTCCACATTGCCTATTATATGTACGTTATAACTTACACTTTTTTGTTCTGATTGTGTTGTTGCACAATCTATTCAAAGACGGGGTAGGCCGATAGAACATACCTGTATAAGATCGTCAGTTTCGAGGTCTACAGCGGCAGTGGCTTCGTCCAATACGAGCAATGGTGTCTTACGAAGAAGAGCTCTGGCCAAACAAACCAGTTGCCGTTGACCCACAGACAGGTTACCGCCGCCCTCTGACACTTCGTGGAGCAGACCCGATGGGAGACCTAAATAAAAAAAGACAATATAACTAAACAGTTTTTCATAAAGTAACTTTTTTTGAAAGATTTTGAATATATCAGGCTATGTTCAGATGGAAAAAACTTGACGCGCGTTTTCAAATCGCGCGACTAGAGATTATAGTATTTTCATACAACTGTTCACATGTACGCGCGTTAACGCGCGTCAACGCGGCGCTCAGAGAAAAAGTCTCTAAACGCAGGTGATCGCGCGTTGACGCGCGCTTTGATATTAATGTAATGTCCGTTTGCTGTTCAGATGAGCGCGCGCTTTCATCGCGATCGCATGTAATTTTGTTAATTTTCGTAATTATATTTTGTTCTCGCATTTAAAATGAGTGAAATTGAAGATATTGACATCGACTTACTAATCGATGAAGTAGAAAAAAGGTCAGCAAGTTGGAATATAGCAAATTTGTATAAAAAATATAATATAATTTGTATTTTTTTTCAAAATTGGATGAACCCAATGTGTACGTTTTCTTTTTCTATATTTTTCTTTATAATATAACCACAAAATAATAGCCTCTTCCACGTTCTACCGAACTAGACTGACGAGTACTCTCGCAACGCGCGTTAGGGCTCATCATCTGAACGCTCTTCAAATTTGATCGCGCGTTCACGCGCGTTAACGCGCGTTACATGTGAACATAGCCTTAAATTCTATCCCAACTTATGAGATTAGATGTGTCAGAAACAGATGCACAAACTACTATTGTATTTAAATTTAAAATCTGAAATTTATTTATGTTTTTATATGTAAACTAGCAAACTCGGTGAACTCCGTTTCGCCACCAGATGGCTTCGTTTTATGTAACATTTCGTTTGGTGATCCCGCTTTTCTGTTGAAACTTTTCCTGAATTTTCTTTGCTATAAACCTCACGGAGCCCGAGACCTTTCCAACGAATGCAAAACCGTGGAAATCGGTTCGTGCGTTCTGGAGTTATAGCGTCAGGAAGGAAAACCCGACTTATTTTTATATTATGTAAATTATAAATATAGATGATAGCTTAGTTATATATTTTTTGTTTCACTCTAAATCTTGCCTTTCTGGCTCCATACTAGAAATAAATATATCTAGGGAAAATTTTGCATTCTAATAGTGAAAAAACATTTTAAAGGATTCCAGGAGTTTTTGAGCGTATTCGTTACAAATCTTTATTATATAACTATAGCAAATATCACATCGGTAAGTTTAAAAAAACTACCTTGTACAAAAGCCTTTAGATGGGCATGCTCGAGTGACCTCCATATTTGATCATCTGTGAACGTCTCAAAGGGGTCCAGATTCATCCTCAAAGTGCCAGAGAATAAAACGGGATCTTGAGGGATGATAGTGATGCGTGAGCGCAACTGGTGTAAGCCAATAGACGATATGTCGATGCCGTCGATCATTATTTTACCGCTGCTTGGTTCTACGATGCTGTAAAAAATAAATCATTGCTTAAAAAGCGTTAATGTGGCACATGCTTTATAGAATTTTCTCTCTGTTTATAAGAATTAAACACCTTCACAAGTTTTAATAAGACTTTTATAACCTGACTTTATGTTAGAGATAATATTGTAATGATGTCATTTGTTTTTTTAGAATGGCAACATCGCGCAAAATCATAGACAGGTTTTAAGTTATCAATCAATGTATCATAGTGAATTTGTCGGTAGTGCGTTGGAAACATCGTTGTGTTCTCTCTGATCGCCGGACGTGCACTGCTTTAAAATAAAATCCAAATGTCGGACGACGACACTGAAACTATCTGGCTATTATTAATCACTTTGAACCTGCGACGTATATATTTTCTCAGTTTTAGGCAGTTTTGGTTTAAATCTTGGCTAGACTTTTTGGCTCAGAAACACAGTAGCGATTGTAAGACGGTTTAAAAATATATTATATTATCTAGTTTACACAATCCTATACAGAAATCCTTGTCACACTTGTTAATTCTGGCTTCTATTGTTTTTCGTATGATTTTCGAGAAAAACTTACCAGGCTTACGTCTCAAAAAAAAGAGAAAACTTTTACTGTGTAGCCAGTATAAAGTTGGTATTAGATATTATTTTGTGAAGTTTATTTTAGACTAGTGTTAGTAATTACATAAAAACAATTCGTATTTGAACGCTATTGTGTTGTCAGTTATTTTTACCAGTAGTCAGTAGTTATCTTGCGATAATAAGGCATGGTTGCATGTGCTTTTCGAATTGATTTCGAATACGGATTTCTTGGAAAGTTCAGTACGTATGTATTTATTCTGTATTTATAAGTAAAAAAATAAATTTATATTGTATATTCGCATTCTGTCTTGACGTCCGGCGATCAAATTAAGCCGCAGGTTTAATCCGAAAAGTGCTCAATTAAGTTCCTGCTTATAAACTTACCGGAATAGGCCTAACGTAAGCGTAGATTTGCCCGCCCCGGTTCGTCCAACTATACCCAATTTCTCCCGGGGTGCCACAGTGCACGTCAAATCCCGTAGGACGGGTTCTCCAGGACGGTAGCAAATTGTTAGTCCGTCTAATTGCAAGGCACCTGTTTCAGGCCATGTAGAACCTGGGCCATTTGGAAGGTTCCAGGCTGCTTCCTGTAAAATGGGTGACATGCTTATTTTTGAGCTTCATGTTAGGGATTTGTGGATATATCTATATAAGTCTGTTTTATTAGTCATTCACAAACTGTTTTATATTGCGACACAGCTGATCCTTAACATCTGCCATATTTATTTGAAAATTTTCGTAATTATCGTATTAAATGTTGACTCACCGAAGGAGTGTCCGAATACTCCTTTATCCTTTCAACAGCTACAATATTGGTTTCAACTTCCGATGTCATTCTAACAAGCCAGTTCAAGATTTGAGTTATCTGAAATGAAATATTGATATATTCTATGAAATTCGATAATACACGCGTTTACAAAATGTGTAATCATTTAAATTACAAAATTCTTGGAGGTGCAAAGTTACGTACAACCAGTCATTCATAAAATAGTTTTCATAGGACAGTGGGACCATTACTACAATGGCAATTTGTTAAAAATAAGGTCGATAAATATTCTTTTCGCCTTGTTTTTTTAATCAGCTACCAACGAGCATATAGAAGATTTTAGTTAACCTTAGTACTAGATAAAAGATATTTTAAATATATTGAAATTTTTTCTCTCCATAAAAACCATTTGATTTAGCAGTCTTCAAGTTGTGAGCTTAGCATTTTTATTTATATAGATTACCTGTAGCGCATAGGTGACAGATAGCCCCACAATGCCAGGGTCGATAGTATCGCGGCCGAGTACGACAGACAATGCAGCGAAGAAAATAATGACATTGCCAATCATTTCCAGGCGGATTGCCAACCATCTGTTTGCGATGCAGCTCGGGTAATAACATGCTTGGTTGTGGTCCACACCGCGCTCTGACTCTTCGACGAACCTACGCAGTTATATTAATATATACCTAATTGATTGCCATGGTTAAGTGATAAACGAGCAGTGTTGCGGATGACTTGAGCGAGCGTGTCTCAATCCTGACTGAATGTACGAACAGTTCAATCTCGGCAAATCAATGGAATTTTTATGTGCGCATTTAGCACTCATACGATGAAGGAGGATTATACATAACAGGACTTAGGATAGCGCTACAGTTTATTTAAAGTTATAAAATATTAAGCTGTTTCGTTTATACCAAGATAGTACGTAAATTGGTGCAATTAAATAAATGTTGTCTTTGTTTAATTTTTGTATTAAGTATATTGTTGCATTATTAACGGACGACATCCAACCGACAAGAAGAAAAATTCTTCATATCGTTGTATTGTCTTATCAACTTGCTATAGATTCTAACACAGACAGATGTTCATTTGTTTACATATATTTAAATGACAATGATATGAATTATGAACATACCTCTCAGTAACACCGTAGGCTCGTATCGTAGTAGCTCCAGTGATACTTTCACTAAAGTGTGAATAAATCGGTGAACGAGAAACGGATTCAAGCCGCTTCAGCTGCCTGGATGTGGCCACGTAGAAACGCTGAATGATGTAGTATAGTACCCCGATGGGCAATATCACAAACACGAATACAGGCGTCGATACACTTATGACGAACAACGTGCCGAGAACCTAAATCATAGAATATAATTAGCAAATTAACAGCACAGTTATTTTTAAAATTATTAAAAGCAATACTGATGACCCACGTGAGATAAACAAAACTTTTAACGTAAAAATGGATATTGTTAAACTCATTATGGTAATAAACTGATTGGCTGAATATCCTCCGATAAGTTACCCATGTCCGGAGAACACTCAGATTACTGAAGCGCATGATTGGGATCAGCATTTAGTTGAACATAAAAAAACACATAAAACACACTGAAATTAGAACAGAAATGCGCAAAGGCAAGCGGGTACAAGTACAGTTAATGAAAAATTGGTAGTCTATTACGTATACAATCCCCTAATGTGTCGACGAGCTTTGATAAAAATCCCAAAGTATTACAAACGACAATAACGAATGCCTTGATCCAATTTAAGTTTTACCTGTCCTGCACAATACCACCAGTCGGAGAGTTGCATTGGCAGCGTTGTGTCGACAACATCTACATCTTTACCGAATCTAGACAGTATTCTACCGATGGGCGTTTTTTCGAAAGTTTGTAAAGGCGCTTTTAACACATTCTTTATTAAACCCTCGTGCAAGATCTTCGCTGCTCTCCAACAACCCAGTAACAGCATTAGCACGGCGATAACTGATGTGATAGCTGTAAAATCAGCCAATTTATACAAATCTGTCGAATACAATTTTGATGCCCCGTATATAATGAATACATTTTTACAATCCAATTGAACATTTCACTTGTTTCGTATCGTGAGAGATGTCACTACCTCTTACTACGTACTGGAAGAATGATGGCTCTATACTACGGTGTAAGTTTTGGATGAATGCGATGTTTGTAACAATAACATGCAGTTATTAAAATTAGAGTTGCATTAAAAAGCAATAGATAAGAGCGTAAGACTTAAGATACTTCATTTCAACAACACATTTTTATTTACTTCACACTGTAATTACTATTCTGTCGGTTACTAATTAAACGCTTCTACGTTTACAGAGCAAAGTACAAAAGAAACAAATAACAAAAAGGTGTCTGTCTGTCTGATATATACAATGCTATAGGAAATCAATAAGAGGCAACTGTCTATAGAAAACCGATCAAGGATATAAAATAAAGATTTTAATTCAACGGATGGCAGATAGCATACACTTACGCCTGAACCCAATAATTAATCCACAATCTCAGATTGCTTTCAAACCGACCGTGACCGTTAGGAGACGCGATTTGATAATCAATGTAAACCAAATAAAGTAAATAAAAAAGTAAAATTTTAAAACGTAACAAACAGTTTTTTTTTATTATTTAAAAAACTGGTGTAAGTTAAAATCTGTTAAAATAATTAACTGTGGAAATCGCGCTTTCGTCAACGGTCATTTTCATACAAAGGTCTCCACAGACACCGATACGACCTCCCATGGATAGCTTGTATCGACAGATGGCTATTACGAATCCGTCGATTGGTTATTGTTATATCATTTGGATTAAGATTACTATCTCAGATGGTAGATTATGGATTGAGATAGGTTATTGGGTTCGGGCTGAATCTGCATCTTAATTAAAAACAGACAAACACTGAAGTTGAAATCGTTTTCTAAACTAGACAAAACGTCTATATATAAACTGATCCCAAAATCTGCGGGCTCTGAAAGAAATTACAAATTAATTCTAACGCTAATATTTACATCATGCACTAAAATATAAGGCGTCTCGCCGTCGTACCGAGAAGAAGCAGGCTGTCCAACCCCGTAGCGTCATGGGCAGGACGTTGTCTAGTACTTCGACGTCCTTGCTGAATCTGTTGAGGATTCTTCCAGTAGGGGTGCAGTCGAAGAAGCCAATAGATGGCGCTCGAAGAACGCCCGATAGGAGCTTAGAGTGCAGCGTACGCGCCGCAACCAGCGCACCCAGATACAACGCCAGCGACGACACCGATACGGTGATCACTGACACAACAATTCAATACTGGTCCCGATTCCGAATGCCGAATTTATTCGCACGAGCCGTATCACATTCATTCACGACGTAAATACTACCGACGCAAGGAATATCATCTACCTCTGACTCAAATGTCTTTGACTACACAATGATATACTAATATATTGAATATATATATATTTATGAATTGAGAGTATTATTAGAATCCATGGACTGACACAAGTTGATTTCATAAGTTAATAATAATAAAATTAAAGTAAACCCATCGAAAGAATAAAACTGTCTGATTCCCATATGCATCTTGAACTTGAATGAGATACGTTTCGATAAGGTTGGACAAACTGGGCACCTTTAAAAAGATTATATATATATATATATATATATATATATATATATGTAACATTTAAAAATTTAAAGAATTAGACGAATATATAATAATAAAAGATGAAAAATCCTAGAGCAATCAGGGATTTTTTTATACAAAAAAGTAATGTTTTGTATAAATTATCTCTTGTCATAATACAATCTTATATTTTTTTGGAAATCATAAATAATTTGATATAGCATGCAATGTAAAGCAACTGCGTAGTTTATTTACAAATGTTATACAGCTTAATTAGAACTTTTATTTTTCTACAAGTTTACCCAATATAGAAATGTAAGAAATTTCAAAGTGTTAGTGTAAATTTGATTGCTTAATTTAACACACGAAGACAGTAAGTAGAGTCCAATTGTGTTAAAAGCATGCATTAAATCCCGCTTCTTACCGCATATGAATTGATTAAAACAATTAAAAGTGAATTATTAGATACCTTCCATATAAAGGTGTAAATAATGTATTCATTATGTACAGGTCACCTCACCCAAAAATTCCAACACATTTTTATTCTTATAGAAAGTAATTGTGCCGTTAAAAGATAAACCAATAGAAATAGCCTGTACCTGCTATGTTATCCTCTTTTTAGAAATTGGTTAAATATTTAAAGTTTGTTATTTTGCATCCAATCCAGAGATAATTCTTCTTCTATAAAATGTGATTTTTGGTATATCTATTGGCTTCAATCTTTTTGAATAAATATTATATATACAATATGTTGCCCACGAATCCTTTACAAAATATTAAATCTTTCTTTTTTTAATGTAGAAGTGGTACTTACCCTGGCCAATGCCAAGACCTCCGTATACACCAAGAAACAAGTCACGCCTCGCTTTGTTCACTGTACCATTCACCAACTGTAAAAAATATTCAGAACATAATTTTCGCGAATAACAATTCGGTAGAGTAACTAACAAAAACATAAACTTATTGGAAACAATAATTACATAAAGCAGCCGTCTAGCGCATGCGCAAGGCAAAATTTCGTGTATCCGTTTTATCCTGTTTTAGCACATATTAATCGACAAACTTTAATTTTTTCATGATTTTTGAATTTTTACATGATGTTTGCATAGAAATGAAAACAAGAGCTTTTTCTATAAAAATAGCTGAGAGACATCCTTGCTATTTCTTTTTTCTACGCTCCTGATACTTTACTTATTTATCAATTTATTATCATACAATATTTATTATGGAAAAATAATAATACCATTTCATTATCGTTAGACCACTTTGCGAGCCAGTAATTTGAGCCGACTTGGAACATTTGTAGAATCATATTCATGATGAATGTTACCAATGACGCCATCACACCAACGCTGGTTAAGTACTGCTTGTAAACTGCCCATTTTACCTGAAAATAAAACAATTTCACTTCAAGAATTTCATTAATTTGTACGGTTCCTCGGTGAGGTGATTTAACTAATAAATTTATTACAATTTTTATTATGGAAAATAGTCTAATAATGCCTAGTCGTACCAATTCAATTAAGAAAACACCGTACCAATTCCTGAAAGGCCGGCAACGCACTTGCGAGCCTACTGGCAGCGTGAGTGTCCATGGGCGGCAGTATCACTTAACATCAGTTGAGCCTCCTATTACAAAAAAAAATGCCTAAATATAATTACTTTTACGACTTTTAGGCACTAATATACAACTACAAATATTTAAGCCTTGACTTGTTGGAGCTATCGCAGAATATGCTTAAGGAATATTAAGAATATCACACGTACATACACCATCACATAGCACAGCCGAATTAAGTATTACGTATTCAATATTATTCTTTTCGTAATATTTGAACTTTATGTATATTATGTATTCCATCTTTGGCTATATGTTTAGTATAATTGTGTTTTCCTGTATATAAAAATATAATAGGAAGATTATTGAATCACTCTATTAATGAGTACCGAATAATAACTGTACTTTAAAATATATAAGTGTACATCTATGATACTTAATTCAGGAATGCCTAAGTTTGATTACAATCGAAGTGATCCTTATCGTTGAAAAAAGGGTAAAGGAGAAATTGATAGTGGTAAAGCGACATAAAAGAGGTACTCACACTTCCAGTTTCTGCCTTTTCAGCCTCAATTAGTTTGTTCTTCTCCTTTCGTTCCTCAGAATTGTCTTCCGGAGTTCGCCGTTTAACACTTCCACGTCGGTCACCTGTCGATATACGAATATTTATTAAAAAAATATACAACCACCAGCTCACCCTGTCTGTTTATTTGCGCATTTAACACTAGCTCGTACAGTGAAGGAAAAAATCTAAATAAATTACCTCCCGCAGGTACTTCAGTTTCTGAGGCACTCTCGGATAGCGATCGAGCTCTTTGTAATTTGTTCTGGAACTCTGAACCTAATTTGCTTTCCAAGTCTTGTTTTATTTCATCCAATTCTGAAAAAAAAATTAAATTGATAAATACGCGAATATTCTGTGCTCCGCGGTATCATCCAGCTTGAATTCATCATAAATCTATGATATCATTGATTTGAAATGATGTCAAGGGCTATTTAAGGTTAAATATTTGAATGAAGTATATATATATATTTGTATATAGATTAATTTCATCTTTACAATCGCATATAATGAATTTAAATAGTATAAAAGAGACTTTTTGTCGCGGACATATTTTTTTTTTAATATCATAATTTTACTCGCACTCGGTCTGTCTTTTGGGGGCCGTGCAATACAAAAGCATTATAAAAAGACGGGACACAAATATCCACAGAACACACTACATCCACAACTTTAAGACCGAAATTTAAAAGTTGGGAATCACTAACCTTCCGGAGATGTCCTTTCAGCGTCGCTCAAGTGATTAAGAAGGAACTCGGCAAACGCGCCCTTCTTTTCCAGCAGCTGTTGGTATGTGCCTACTTCTGAGACCTCTCCATCCCGTAACACTACCACAAGGTCAGTTTGGGCCAAATACGACACTTGATGAGTGACCCATACACGGGTCTTGTTTTGTAGCAACCCATTTGGTCCAATAACCTGTTATTGATGATTCATACTTAATATTTAGTTGACCTTCATACAATATTTAGTTTAGCAGTTCAAGGCTAAGCAAGATATCATTATATTGTAATGTTCCGAAACCAAGGGGAATTTTTCTCGAGAGTATACTACTCTCGACAATTTATTATAAGTATTATATAAATCACTTACGAACAACAGATCAATTCTAATAATAGGATAAAAAAGCTTTTTCGAGTAAAATAACTGGTATATAAAAATAAATATATTGATCACGATGACGTAGTATGCTTCATGCATATGTCTTCGTCTAGCTAATAAGTGTATTTGTGGAGTTAATACAATACGTCTGCGTATTCTTATCATAAGAGGAAGAAATTTGATGTTTGTTTACGTGTTTATAAGAATAATAAGCCTGCCTATGCTTAAGATAAAAAACATATAGGTTTTATAGTTATAAATAAAACTTCTGTAATGGTTATTAAAATCTAGTAAAATTGCCTATTGCTAATATAGTTAGTTACTGTTATAAATGCTCAACGAATTCGATACTCTGCGACCGGTATCATCAGTTAATTATTCTATCTAAAATGTACAGAATATATTTCAAAGTTCGATTTTATGTTTGCCTAAATTGTTGTGATAAACAAAAGATGTCTGTAAAATTTATGATGATTTTTTTTGGCGGCATTAGTGAAGTCTTAATCTTTATTTACCCTCTCTCTCCTATTGCGGTACTAGAACAGTCACTTAAATTACTATCAGTCTTGACTGCAGATAATTTTAGAAATGTAATTCGAGGCGGCTTGGCCTCTTTACCAAAGAACTTCTATCTTATCATGAGACTAATTAATTATGTACTTCTGTAGCTTATTAAACTGTATCATTGATAAGATAACTTCCCGAATTGACAATTGCTTATTAAAATCCTTGACGTCGATACCCTTTTTATCACATAAAGTAAATAAAGGCTGTGTTGGTGGGGTGGTGTTGTCAAAGACCTCGAAACAATAGATGAAATTTGAGCACGAGATAGATTGAAATGATGAAATATACTTGGCCCATAAGGGGCTGTATATACATTGATGATGAAGAAGTAAATTACAAGAAGGGATAATTAAATCTAATAATAAATTAAATATAACCTTGGTATATCAGACTATGCCACATCTAGTAAAAATAAATTGAACATCTATGTTTTGCTTGTAGGCCGGGAGATAATGACACAAAATAGTGGGTCATTTGTACCAGTATGGCGTTTCTTCTTATTACGCAATAAAAAAAAGAAAAACGTTAGTCAGAGCGCTGGTACTGGCGTGGGTGTTAGTCGAACTCGTCGGATTAATTACGAAAGTCAAATGATTTGTTCCACAAAAATTCTAGTATTTTCCGATAGTCCATAAAAAAATAAGAGGCGCCAGTGTCATACTTCTCCGGTGAGACTTACAGACCGCCATATCGACGCGAATGCGTTAATTTAAAAAAAATTCAACCATTTGTACCAGGCTAATTTTGGCACAGTTAATCATAGTCGTGCCTTGTGCAGCCATTTACGAAAATCACCATGCCATACTTTTCGGACGGTTCCAAATGGCCGCCATACCGCCGATAATCAGCATTTTTTTTACCAAACGATTTGTACTAGCCTAAAAAATTTTTTCAACGGTCCCTGTATGATCATAAATATACGTCTGATTACGCCAAAAAATGGTTGACTGATCGAGTTTATTATCTGGTCTACGCACATTTTTGTTGCTGTTTTGTTTTGTTATTTTATAGACGTAAATCTGTGCGCTCTAATTATTAATCTTAGTCACAACAACATATTGTTTCTCAGTAAGTGAATTAAATTTACATTATTCTTTAGACGGTACATTATACTACTATAGAATCGTAATATACTTAAGACAATATCACTTTTCGACAGTCGTGGCTCATTAACACTGAAAGAATTTGTATGGGAATTACATTTGCTCACGCTTCGTCACGTGACATTTTCATACAAATTCGTTTGGCGTTAGTAGATCACGCCTATCCAAATTTTTTTCGTCTCACCCCAGACCAATTAATAGCATTAATTAATTAATTATTTTATTAAAGCTAATACAAGTTCATAAGTACCTTGTCAAAGATATGTTTCCCAACGTGAGAGTCGACGGCGCTAAGCGGGTCATCCAAGAAGTAATTGTCGGCGTCACAGTACACAGCGCGAGCTAATGACACCCGCTGCTTTTGCCCGCCGGACAAATTGATACCTATTTAAAAATATATTGCTCTAGTTAAAGCTTATTTACAAAGCTTGTTGATACCTTTATCCGAATAGGGCACGAGGCATACATATCAAAACGATTATTTATATAGCTGATAATTTTGACGTGAATTTGCTACCCTGCATTTTTGGATTGCCGCTATATAGCAATCCAAAAATGATACAAAATCGGATACAGTTTGGCTTTGTAGTTTCGAATCTATTCTCTACGTCCGAAATTAATTAATATTACCACTGGATAGCTACAGGATCAAAGAATTCATTGATAAGCGAGAAGAGCGACGCATCGCGCGGGGGAGGGGAAAGGTTATTTTGCTGCGTTTCAAGATTTGCAATTAGTATAACTTATGACTCGAAGAAGCAACATTGTTTGTTTAAGTTTTAATCTGTTACGTAAACTTATTCACGTACAACACACGCCGCAGTACACTGTAATTAGCCCATAATTGCACCTGTAATTGTCATCGGATAAATTGATGCCTATTTTAAAATATTGGTTTTTTTTATAATGGGTCAGACATTGCAATAGAATATCACGATTAACAGGGAAGTATCACTGCTCTTTAGCATCACTTGTAGATGGCTTGTAAGAGAGAAGTAAGTCTTAAATTGAGAGCTCTCCGATATGCGTGTAGGATTTCTCACTAAGCGGAATTAACGTAATTATAATTAACAACACCACCATTTAATTTATAGACTAAATAATTCTTAGATATGAGAAGCATATTTTTATATGTACTTATCCGTCATATCCTAACATTAAATGAAGCATGGCGTTGAATTTTTTTGCGTTTCCATTAGAAAGTATTCTTGTTTTGCCATAAATTTCTCATAAACATTATTACTGGACACCAAAACGTATAACTGGTAACTATACCGATAAACGAAAAAATAAAATTATTTAAATTTGTGTTAAGGTTTGGATAAATGTTTAATTCAATAACTGAATGTATAAAAATGTAAGTTAACGATGTTCTAAGACGCACGGGTATTCTATAAATAGCATAAAATGTAGTATTACAAACTTTATATATAGAGAGATACCTTTTTCACCAATTTCTGTCTGATCACCGCCTGGAAGCATCTCGAAGTCTGGCTTGAGTGCACACATGTTGATGACATTATTGTATTTGCCCTTATCAAGTGAGTTGCCGAACAAAATGTTGTCTTGTAATGTTGCGTTCTGGATCCACGCTTGTTGTGGTACGTATGCGAATGAACCTAAAAATTTACTCACATTCATTAGATTAAAATAAATACTCAATATTCTTCATGGACCACGGCTTTTCCGCGTCACAAAAGTATGAAATTAAATTTTTACATACCGCTATTAATTACGGAAGTATAAACAATTAGAATTAAAATACACACATATTTTAAGTTTTATATTACAAGTGATTGTCAATAGTTTGTAATTTCTATGTATGTACATTGAACAGTAAACAATATTAAAAGGAAGCCGAGAAACTACACGACATTCATTGAGATTATCTTGGTAGATAATCTAATTTAATGCGTGAAAAGTAATCATGAAAGATCCCTCGGTTCGGAAACTTCTATACCACGATTCTTACCGAATGTATTAATTCTTCCTGATGTTTTATACATTTCACCAAGTAAAGCGGACAAAAGTGAACTCTTCCCGGAACCAACGGCGCCTACGACAGCAACTAAATGACCTTTGGGCACTTGTAGATTGATATTCTTTAGAATTGGTTCAGGCGTGTCTCCCCATGAGAAATTACAGTTTTCCATTGATAATGGGTTAGCTGGAAAGAAAGTTAATCCTTACTGACAGATAATTAAGATTCCAGACTTCGGTCGATCTTTATACTAAACCCAGCGACCATAGAAAAGATGTTGCTATGTTATCTTAGGGAAGGCACATAGAATAGGAAAGAAAATCTGTCTTCTAAATTGAAAAAAAAAATGAGACCCTACAACCTAATCACTCTGCGTTACAACAAAGCAAAGCAACACACAATTATATTGTAGTTGTGGTAATATTTAATTAACTGAAGTTATTAACCTGAGATAACACAAACACACAATTACATTTATATACTATTCTCAAGTGTGTATTGTGAGATATAGGGCGAAACAATCACATTTATTTACATTAATAAGTGAGGGTGGATTACTGAGAAGCTTCCAACCAAAATACCAGTCGTAATTGCTACTAGACTACTAGGTAAATAGCGCTTTGAACAGCTAACGTTTTTTTCAATTGCATAATCTACTAAAAAATTCGGAAAAGTAAATTCGGTACATCAGATTGGTATAATGCATAACACATGCTGAATAAAAACATCACAAATAAACAATGTCTGGAACTACTACTAGGGTATAAATTCCCCTGATTTTTTTATACAAAACTCGACAGACGGGCTGCAATACCTCCCACCTGATGTTAAGTTACGGCCTATTGGAAGGCACGGCTATCCAGGATATGCCTATTTAGCCGCCCCTTAGTGAACACCAAAAAGACGTATAGATATTATATTTAAGTATTCAAGTACATATAAGATATTTGCTAACTTGTGTAAGTATGTCTAGAGAAGCGCGACATGCTATCCATGATTGCTTTTTTGTGCCTTCTGATAGCCCCAATAACAGAAATATAAAATCATTTGGAATCTATGAATGTTTTAAAATACTTACGATCCTTCGGGTCGTGTTCCACCGATTCTTCATCTAATTCTTCGGCATTCATGAATTTATTCAATCTTTTAATACCAACCGCGGTCTACAAAATGAAATTTGATTATATTTCCATAATATGTACATATAAGGGGCATGCAACCTGACACCAATAAGTAAAAAATATACATGTGCGTTGCAATGGTGTTACTATCAGCTCCCATTATGTATGCGTATATAACACAGACATTATAAATTAACCAAATCAAATTCGCTTAGTAGTTTATTTAATTTGTGTTTATTTGAGTACTAGTGATGTCGTTATTCATTACTATTATCAACCATTAAATAGTCGTTAATTTATAGATCTATATTAGCCAATCAAATAAACTTCTAGTATTAACGGTGTTTTGTTAATTTATAAGCTCTGTGACATATAATGACAATGACAGCCGACAGCAACGCCATTGCTCCGACATAAATAATTTAAAAATGTCAAAATGGCGCTCGTTATCAAATTTTTGTCACTATTAACTTCTCATCACAAAAAATAATATGAAGATAGAACAAATTTATTGGATAACGAACGTCGGTTGGTTAAGATAGTAATATGATACGCTTTACGATGAATTTGCGCGTAAATAAATATAGGATAAATAACTTACTTGCACCACATTCGATATAACGTTAGGCAGCATGGATAGTGGAAAACGTAGTATGTTGAAAAGAGACAGAGCGACAAAAGCCGTCTTAGAATCCAGTACTTGAGTATCGTTAACCAGTACAAAACATCCGAATGACATCAGTGACACCTGAGGTACCGCACCAGTTAATATAATAGCTTATGTTATGTTAGGTACTGCTATAAAATTTTAACAAAAAATTTAATAGCATATAAATAGATATTCTTAAAATTAAATGGCATAATTACTCCATCACAACCTCGCCCCATATGAATTTCGATGTATGGCTATAGCGAATAAATATACCTAAATGAGTGGAATACTTAGATATTTTTGACATGCATGCATAAGACCACACCTGGACAGCTCTAGACTGTCAGAACATCTAGATGTACCTCAATGGTTGTGACCACGACGATCGGAAGTAAGCCTAAAGGCAGGTGCATCGTGGCAAACAAAGCCATCGAAACAAACACCTTGACAGGTGTCAAAACATGATTTTCAGGATCGCTTATCACATAAGTGAAGAAAGTTAGAAAGGTAACCTTGAAAAAATAATTTTAATTTTGAATCTATATTTTAAATGTAGACTAAGTTATGTTTATTAACGTTACACACAAGCGTAGTGAATATGTTAGAAAACACAAATGATATTCCTTAAGAAGTCCGCCGTGAAATCGGGAATGTTTGAAATGTATAGAATGTTTATATCGGGTGTTTTTTTTAGAGGTATAGAACTTTAAATTTCAATAAAACAACGATGGATTATTGGACTGACATGATTTTTTTTTTATTTGAAAGATAATCTTGTGGCAATACATTTTAAATATGATTTCTTGCATATGACTGCCACGGCTGGCTCGGATATAGTCCAATCTAGACGTCCGATTTTCGATGACTTTTTTCAACATTTGTGGCCGTATATCGGCAATAACACGGCGAATGTTGTCTTCCAAATGGTCAAGCGTTTGTGGCTTATCCACATAGACCAATGACTTTACATAGCCCCACAGAAAATAATCTAGCGGTGTTAAATCACAAGATCTTGGAAGCCAATTCACAGGTCAAAAACGTGAAATTAGGCGGTGTCTTTCAGTAAATCGATTGTGGCACGAGCTGTGTGACATGTTGCGCCGTCTTGTTAAAACCACAGCTCTTGGACATCATGATTGTTTAATTCAGGAATGAAAAAGTTAGTAATCATGTCTCTATACCTATCACCATTGACTTTAACATTCTGGCCATTATCGTTTTTGAAGAAGTATGGACCAATGCTGCCACCAGCCCATAAAGCGCACCAAACAGTTAGTTTTTCTGGATGTAACGGTGTTTTGACATACACTTGAGGATTAGCTTCACTCCAAATGCGGCAGTTTTGTTTGTTGATGTAGCCATTTAACCAGAAGTGTGCTTCATCGCTAAACAAAATTCGCTTATGAAAATCGAGAACGGACGGGAAAATTGGACGTCCAGATTGGACTATATCCGAGCCAGCCGTGGCAGTCATATGCCAGAAATCATATTTAAAATGTATTGCCACAAGATTATCTTTCAAATAAAAAATCATGTCAGTCCAATAATCCATCGTTGTTTTATTGCAATTTAAAGTTCTATACCTCTAAAAAAAACACCCGATATATAAACCTTAAAAAAATTAATAGTTATCTTTTTTCTATACCTATGAGATGTTCTATGATTAGCTTTTAGGGACCCTTAACGTAAATTACTAAACGTAAAATAAATGATTGTGTTATAAAAATGTATATAAACTTGTTGTATATACGTTGGACAAACAATTCTATGGTAGAGTAGGCATTCAAGGGCAACAAGTCACATCGTGGAAATATGAAACGTGCCCCGCCTATGCTGCCCGCCATAAAAAGTAGGTTTGTTTGTTTCAGTTACCAAAGCGATTTTGATCAATAACTCCCAACATTTTCTAACGAGCTCAAACTCTCTTAGTGATCTTTTAATCATGACAGTTTGGTCGTCTATATAATATATTCGATATGGTTCGCCGCTAGACCCAAGAAGAATGGTTAAATTCACAGTAAAGATGGGACGAAAGTGTATCTTCACATTTACTTTTACGTAAAAATCTCACGTCTTTATAAAAAATTATACGTTATAGAGTTGGGTTGAAAGCATACCGACAATTCTATATGTATAAAACTGTGGTTCTAAAACATGGTTGTATATACATATTGGGAATATTGATACAAATATGATCATGAATCTCTGAGCTATACGTAAATTATTCACGTAAGTAGTGTAGAGGATAATTAGGAGTTTGATTTTTACTTAAAGTTTTTATAAATATGTAAATATGTTTTCGTTTTAATCGTCTGTAGTTTACGGTGATGCTAAGCAAAATGTCAGGGTCAGAGTCTAACCCATTAAGTTATTATTTACGAGAGACGTCCTCGAATTCGATCAACTCCTATACGTAAGTGAATAACTACATCGTATCCATCTGATACTGCAACATTATTATTATTTAGTAAACACACTAGCAGAAAAATGCTGATATGTGTATAATCTGAGACAGATAGGAAATCAGTGAAGAGGACAGGACAACAATCTCAGGGAGTCCATTCAATAAGAGGGGAAGAAGGTCAATGAGGCATTGCCATTACTTTGTAGTGTTTAGTTTTAGTGCATGATTTAGAAGATGCTTGTTTTCGTAAAGTAAATGTATTCTCAATGTGTTGAACATTATAATAAGCAATTATAATTTGTCTTTTCTTTGTCCTCTGTCTTTAAGACAGAATTAGATTAAGCTTACCGTCTATCATTTCATGAGTTCTTATAAAATCTGACTATTTTAGTTGACTAGAATACATTTTCAATAAGTCTATATAAATGACATAAGCACATACCAACCGTGGCCGTATAAAATTTAGAAATGTGCTGCTCGTATTAGTAATAATAGTAATAAAAGTTAACGTTCATACACTGAACAATATCATATACCTTTGATAACAATTACAGCGTTGTAATGATTACGTGATACCAACTAATCAATAGTAACCCATAGCTTACTTATGCACAGATTTGGTGCAATCACATTTATGATTTTAAATAAGGTATTAATTGTATTACCTTACAATAAAATCATACTTAATTCTTTTATCATGACTGTTGTGTTATCAGGAAATATTGTGAAACTGTGTTTCCAGAAGAAGACTGATAGGAACAGTTATTTCTGGTTTTAGGCTTATCATATCTCCGTATCTATAGACGAGTTCTTAAGTAATTTATCAAAAAAAAACTAGTAGCTCTACATCCTTTTTCTGGTTGGGCCTCGGGTTTCTGTATCTGTTTCGTGATCATTTCGGTTTTAGTAAATACTAACAGCATTTGAAATAGAACTTAAGGATATGAAAATAAAAAAATGTTTTCTTATTATTATTAATAGGCAAGGAGGTAATCGGCCTTCTGTGCCTGACACACGATGTCTATATCTTTTTTGAGTCTAAGATATTCCAATTTTCTATACGAGCGAAAAAATGCACATAGACAGAGTTATTGGTGCACAATCAACACTGCTTTAAAGTATTTTACTACGATTTAACAAGCAACGCACATCGATTACTCAATCAGATTTCGGGTTTTACTCTATGCTTAAGAATGTTTTTTATAACTCAGTTAATAAGGATGCAATAATTTTTTTAGGTGTCAAGTATCAATTATTGTCAAGTGATTTAGTTATTATGTGATATATACATTTAAAAAAATAAAACTTAACTTAACTCTCGATAAGTCAATCAGCGATATAATCTTTTTTTTTAGTTTGTTTGCACTATCATAAATATCTATGACATCAAACATATTGTCGATAGACTCCATTTGTTATCAAAATACTACACAAATAGTATTTCCGTGATAACAATTGTGTAATGATGGCGACATCGCCAAAACTCCTAAACGCTGATAGTTTTATTTCTCTATTATAGAATTACGTTCCTTTTACAATCACTTTAACTTGTCTATACTCAGTCAATGAATGACTGCATAGAGAAAAGCGGGCTAATAATTGTTAATAACTTTGGATCTGCTTTAACGTGTAGGTATTATTAAATTTTAAAAAGAAATATTTTTAACTATCCCGCAGCATTTCCCGCGTAGATTTATTGTTATAAGTTTACCTAAACGTCTATTTCTTAATTACTTTTGTAACAAAGTCTAAAAACTGTATTATCGTGAAAAGACAGGCTTTCTGATCTGCGTGACATTGAAATATCACCTTTAATAAGTTTAGTGTATTAACATGGTCTATTATTGTGTCCCTGACTTTATAATGATTTACTTTGTACGAATAGTTTATTATTTTTTATTTTGTAATCAAACCAATTATATTTATAGAAACGTAAAAATAGAATTGATGAGATTGTTTGATTTATGGTAAGATTATTCTTACCATAAATCAACGATTCAAGTAAAGTAAAAATGAGTTATGTATGATGATTGGTAACATTAACTTACCAGGAACGGGGCACACGACCAAATGAAGGCTGTTGCAGAATTTAGATATGCAGTTTGTTTGAGGACATACATCTCCTTGTTTCTGATTTTAATAACTTGATCCTCGAAACTAGGTTCCCAAGCATACATTTTTAAAACCTAAAAAACAGAATTTCTTGTAATTTATAATCGGAAAACCCGACGTAAGACTTGGCTTGGTAACTAGATTATTAGAAAAAAATACAAGTTTCGATGATGTAAGCTGGAAAAATATTGCACACGTTTTACAACGTTCCAAACCTAAGACTTAATAATTTTCAAGTGTTTAAAATCTATTGGTGGTAGGTTTTAAAACTTAATATTTTTCTAAGTCATTATTTCGCCTTAGTATGATAAATGAATCTTGGTTTGAATCCTTTTAGTATAAGATCCCGTTATACAACGACCTTCACCGAGATGCTTATTTAATGAAACTTATTTTATATTTAATTTAATATGTAAATAAATATAATCCATATGGGTTGCCTAGCAAATTTCAGACCAGAGTATGTTTAAATAATATTTAAAAAAAAAATTTTTTTTTATAATTTGCATGTAGTAAATTTTTTGAACTTTTTTCAATCAATATTTTTAAACAGGGTAGTATTATATATGTATCACTATAACCTTCTTTTATACTAAAGATGTATATATACTTTAGTGTCACATAAAAAATATACACATAAATAATTAATTGATTAAAAACAACATAACGTTTGCATATTCTATGGGCTTCATACTTTCGATTGGTATAGAATTTATCAAATAATCATACCGGTGAAATGTTTAAAAAAATATTTTGTTTTTAAATTAATTAAACATACTCTGGACTGAAATTTGCTAGGCAACCCATATGGATTATATTTATTGACATATTAAATTATATATAAAATAAGTTTCATTAAATAAGCATCTCGGTGAAGGTCGTTGTATAGCGGGATCTTAGACCATTTCCTGTAATACTGAGCCAACTAATCGCGTCTTAGACTGTTTTAAATAAATAAAAGATGCTCAAAAACGACGTATAAGTTGGAATGTTAAGTTATTATTATTTTCTATATAACGACAAAGCAAATCGACAAATAGTCTTTAGTTTATAGACGAAAAGGCACAAGGTATCTTGATAGATGTGAAGGTCGAACTTAATCGAAGAAACTGTGGTTGCTAACGGCAACAGATAAAAAATAACGGAATATTTCATAACATTTAAATTTCATTATTTACATTACTTATAAGTTTTAATGCATTTTTTCCACTACTATTTAATAGTAAAGGCAGGATGTCCGAGGAGAAAATTATCTTAGATCCTATATAATATCTTGATTGTTGACCGATTAGAATTTACACTAGACCAATATATATATATATAAATATATAAATTATATATTTTTGTATTAAATTGCATAAAACACCAAAAAACAGACTATCGCTTAAGATCTATATACAACTTTGAAAATCTTTGAATCCTACCTTAATACCGTTGAGAATTTCATTCATAAGTTTAACCCTTTCATCCTTATATTTCATCTGCCTTATTTGTAAAGTCTTAACTCTGTTGGCAATAAGCCCATTGACGGGAATAAGCACGATCATAACAGCCAAGCCGGCAAGAACAGACGGGCCCAAAATACCCCAGAGGAAATATAACGCGAGGGTTATCTGCAGAGGGGCAGACCATATCATATTGATATAAGCCATCAACTCCAAAAATCTAAAAAGGAAAAAAAAATCAAACAATCTGACGAGTTATATTGCAAAGAGTTTTTAATAAACCAAACAGTTTTTGTATGTATTAGTTGTCAGGAATTGGTTTAGTTTAAGGACCCTTTTAGAACGCCTTATATTAATTGCGTGTAACTTCTCTCTAAGTTTGAAATTAGGTCAGGGTTGACTTATAATTCTTTAATATGCGCGTTGGAAACCATTGTATAGCATTTTTACAATCAGGCGAGCCTAGTATTGTCATTCTATTGAAATTGACTAAGTTAGGTAGTAGTGCAGTTAAACACAATGCTAGATAAACCATAATGTACATTATCTAGGATATTTCTGTACATTTCCTTCAAACTCAAAATATCTTTATTCATGTAGGTAAACAAGTACACTTATGAATTGTCACTTATTGCACCATATTTGTAATGATAAGTACCTACATGATATTCAAAAAAACTTTATTTTTAAATAATATGTGCAATAGTTGTAATGACTTTTCGATTATACAATTTTACTGTTGATTTTGTTACTTAGCAAAAACAATTACGTATTATTACACCATAATTCCATAGTTCCAGCAAATCATTGAGGTGTTCCGAAATCTACAAATCATATTTATAATGACGATTCTTAATTTCGACGATGACGCGTCTTGCGTGAGTAAGCATTTTGATATCGGTGTGTTATAATTTTTAAATATTTGCAAGTAGTTTAACAGAATTGCTTTTTACGAATTGTTATCGCTTAAAGGACACCTACTTCGTTACAATGATAAACACTATACATTATAGTGATGATTATATAATTTTTTTATCTGTCTCCCACACTGCTTATCTGAAATCAGGTTTCTAAATACCTTTGGGCGTCCACAGACATCAAATTCACAATTTCCCCAACTGTAGAATCCTTTTTGGCTGCGTTTGATATCCGTAAAGATTTTCGATAAATTGCGTTTGTCAATGCCGTCCTTATTCTCATACCCACTAAGTACATTCTCGTGAAGTAATGGGCTAATAGCAGGGTTTGCGCTATCGCACACGCTAAAAGTGCAACGGCGTAAAGATAACCTTTCCATATTGTTTCATTACTTTCAACAAATCCTATTAAGAGCCTGAAATATTTACAAATATTAGAGAAATTGTGTTAAACATGTATTACTTCTCCGTTGGCAACCCTTACCTCAAAAGCTGTGGCGAGACGAACATAAGCACATCGTTGAACAGTTTAAGTAACGCTCCGAAAAAGAATTCTCCGCCAAATGCCAAACAAAGAGCCGGTAAAATTGACGCTGGTTTCCTCTCGTTTTCAGATTTAAAGTTCACGCTGGCGGAAGTCTTACTATACGTAGCTTTGGTCCCGGTTGCCCTATGACATTATTAATTGATTACAAAGTAAAAAATAATAGCCAACAAAAAATTATGATGTAATTTTAGTCGTTCAAAGTTTCATCAAGGTCGCATCAAAATGCCATGTACGTATCTGTACGGCATCGTTGGTGTTATCTTCCGATTTCGATTTCATTGATGAAACATGACAATGCAGATATGATCTGATGGCTATATTAAAATTCTTTATAACTTGTATTGTATCATACTTACGCATCGCGTTTCTTCAAGGCTCTTTCCCAGAACTTAGCGAATCGTGGAACGATTTCCTCAGACGAGTCCTGCGGATTCAGTGCCCAAAGATCACTTTCAACTAAACTTCTTTTAAACCCTGTGAGTGCCAGCGGATCGAACCAGCTAAATGTAAGACGGCTCGGATAACCTGAAGCGGCTTCTGGACATTGGTTCTGTTAAAAATATAACTCATTAGATAATTCAAAAATGGGATATTTTCAACAAATTTCCATCCCAATCAATTACCTTTTCAAATTTGTATGGTGAATCCTTAGGTGGGAGGTCAGCAAAGCAGTTTAGTACAAACATTAGTAGAATCAATGAAAAGTATATCATGTAACTGACAAAGTTATATTGTACATTTTCATCTTCTGTCAATTGCTGGTGGTTGATGATTTCAGATCTGAACTGTGGTAGACCAGCAAGTATCAACAATAGCCAGAAGAAGAACAATACTCCCGATGCTCGCATACCACATTTCTTGTTGTAATAAAGAAGTGTTGCCGCCAAAACCTTAAAAAAAATACAATATCTGCAATTTTTCTGTACTTAAATTCAATCATGATAGTGACATATGAAGTAGACATATATAATGGATTGTGTCATGATGACTTAAATGAATTACATAATACTTGTACAAATATGATATTTACTATTAGGTTTAACTCAGATAAGACAACAATCTTTATATGGACTGATTTTTAAGTGTCTTAGAAGAATAATTTATATTTGAATAATGATGACTACTATAAAACATAATTATAAGTTAATTTATTAAATATAAAAATACTTACAAAAGTCAGTATCTTAACTACGGGTCCATAGAAATCAACATTAAAAACGTCTTCCTCCTCTTTTGATGCTTTATGAACAGTTACACCGAGATCCACAAATTTAAGTACAATTAATAAAATGGTAATAATAAGTTTACTAATATTAAATATATTCCATGGTATGTTTCTCTCTTTGCTGTTTAGAATATAATATGTCTCTAAAAGTGCACCAACCCAAAGGAAGGCACAAGGTATCCATATAAGTACAGTTTTTTCGAAACATGGCGTTAATTCCGGACTGTCTGTATTCCATGTTAAGTTGCTATCCTAAAAAGACATAATTACAAAAAATTTAGGAAGTCTTTTCACAATTAAATTGGAAGTTACAATGAAAGCTATCTATGTTATTTAAACCATCTTAATATCAAATAAAAAGTGTCCATATTTATGTTTTATTTTCAAAAAATTTTAAGGTAATGGAAATGCAGGCTTATCTTTAAACAATATTAAAGGAAGGTGTAAAAAAATATCTTTATACTGACAGATTAAAACAAAAGATATGTTAATGATTTTTTGTATATTTTCTTATTACTCAGAGTTTAATCCAATCTAAATAAGTAACAACCAGTTAGTTTTGTCAACTGAATATTTAATTATTCACTTAAGAAACTTAAATGATAGGTTTTAGGAAGAAATTTTAAATTATATACAGTAAGTAAATTTTCAAAGCATATAATGGATGCTTTATATTAACCCTGTTTGACTAGGGGAGACCCCAATATTAATATTTAAATAAACTATTTCTTTGAATAATCAATAGTCCAACGAATTACTTTCTTTCAACAGCCAACAATCATTTTATATCTGTTTATTTTCCATGAAAAGTAGGTTTAAAGCTTTTATTTTCTTATTGTTTTATACAATGCTTAGAATTGTATTTTTAAAGATGGTTTAAATTAATACTTATTTATTTATTTATTTATTTATTTATTTATTTGTAAACCTACAGCTAACATAAATTATATACAATTACAAACAGTTACATTAAAAATATAGCCAAATATGGAATACATAATAATACAATTAACTACAAAATGGTTCAAGAATTTATAAAAGGAAACAAACAAATAAAAACTATACAATACGTTTATCTAAGTGGTACCTAATTTGGTTGTGTTGTATGATGGTGTAAAAGTGAGGGTAAGTACGTGAAGGTGTGTATGTGGGGTATGCTCATGATGCAGGTGGTTTTGCGCTATGGATATTCTTAATACTTCTTAATACTTCTTTTAATCATATTCCGCGACAGCTTAAACAGGTCGAGGCTTAAATATTGGTCGTTGTATGTCCGGGCTGCGCGATACAAAACTGAGTTCCTTGCATAGTTAGTGTTAATGTGAGGAACATGGAACAAAGCACGATTACGAGTCTGGTAGGCAGGAACAAGGAAGGGCAATTTTTCTAGAAGGGAGCTACAATTAATTTTATTTGAGATGATGTCATGTAGTAGCAATAAATCATATTGTTTTCGTCGAGAGTCTAAAGTATTAATTTTAAAATGTTCACACGCGTCATTATATGTATTAAACTTATTGTAAGTCTTATAGGAGATAAATTTTATGAAGTCTTTTTGGATCTTTTCAATTTTTTCTTTGTGTACAGTGTAACTAGGTGACCAAACCGAGCAACCATATTCGAGAATACTTCTTACGTACGTATAGTATAGCACTTTCAAACAGTCGACATCATGAAAATGTTCACTAACACGTCTTACAAAACCAAGCTGCTTATAGGCCTTGTCAACTATTGTGTCAATATGGTTATTATACGTCATTTTATTGTCTAACCATATACCTAAGTCACGAACACAATCTACTTCTTTTACTGCTTGAAACATGTTTTTATAATGTCAACCTTAACTATTTAAAACTTGCTAATATTATGAAAGTTTTAATTGCATGTCAAATTAAATTAATTCTTACTAGCAAGCAAGTTTTGATGACTTTATTATTAAATAGTTTGTAAAAAATATTTTTAAGTAACCTACAATTTTGTAGTGCTAGGTTGCAATATAAAATATTAATATTTTTTACATTTTATATCTTACAAAACCAGTTTCATTTTAAGTAACAATGTCAAAACAGAAAATACCTTTAGTTCATGGCCACTGAGTTTTTAAGATTCTAACTCAACACATAATGATATGTAAAACATAATAAGTATCGTAATTTATGATTTATTATTTACTTAATAATTGATTCACAATGATGATTTAATGACTTAATAAGATTAATATAAATAAAAACAGTAAAACCCAAATTTTGTGATAAAAAAAATATGCTAAATTATATGAATAAATATGCTAGTTATTAATTTCGAAAACTGTATTCTACTGACATTTCGTTTAAGTTTAGTTACTTACCCAAAATTTTGATCCGCAGAATTGGTCAAGCGAAGAGTTGTAGGCCATTGCAGCAACAAAACTGCTATTTTTCAACGAAAAAGTATAGAGGATTTGGTCTAAAACCGGTCATTCAGAAGTTGATCCAATCACTGTTGGCAGTTGGAGGGTAATTATTATACGACCTGCAAAACTTCTAAAGATGCTATCTAATGTAGTAACTCGTAAACTCCTTGAACTAATAGTAATTAACTTCTTTTTTACAAGTTCACACGGAGAAACGACCATATGCGAGTATATGCATATATTATGTGATCTTTCGATTGATCACATAACCAAAATGAACACGTTAGGTACAATTTTCTTCATTTAAACACGAAGGCGGAAAGAATGACAAAATAATAAAATTGAAACGACTTCACAAGTCCGGTGATGACTGTTTAGTGTCTACTTCAAAGTTCAAATTAGACCTGTGTCTTCTGTCATTGTCGATCGCGATGTGGTCGGCATTCACTTATCATAACGTAGATATGACATATTACAAAAATTACGATCAAAAATAACCTAACTGGCATCAAATGTATACAGATTCATCTAAACACTCCAATGGGTGTGTTCAGTGTTGGTGTTGGAGTGTTTCACAAACAAGAAACAATAAAACATAGTTCAGAAAATTAAATTACCTCCGGAATAATCGGTCTTTACTGGTGAATGTTTTGGACTAGGGATATGAAAAAATAATCGATTATTAAAAAAATCGATCTTTTGACGCGATTTTTATATTTAAAATAATCGATTATTTTTAATAATCGTACATATGTACAAACATACATACATATGTACATACTGTCAGCTTTTACATTTCCAGAGATACCACAGTGACTAGGTATCCAACAAAATGAAACTAAATAGTTGTGTAATTGGCAGTGCAACTTTCTCTTACATTCAAATATTAGGTACATGAAAAAATGGGCTGTTTTAGTGAAAATTTTGCTAAGCTCTGTAATGCACTTAAGGAATCAGTAAATATAACGGTTTTTTTGAGTTTGAAACACAGCACATATTAAAGAGCTTTTAGTAGTCCAAAATAGGGATGTGACATTCTGCATAAAAAAATCGATTTTTTATTAATCGATCATTTTTCAGCATCAAAAATCGATTAATAAATGATCGATTTTTTTATTAATCGATTTTTTCCTAATTTTTGAATTAATTTCAAAATAAAACCCTAAATATTTTAGATTTCATGGTTTTTTAAATTAAAAATAAACAATATATTATAAACACAAATTAACGTTTAAGAATAATCAAAATGAAAATTAACTTAATCTCGTTTTGATAGATTTTAGGTGAAATTTGATAAATGCTGAGTGTATACCTTTTCAGAAGCACATTGCAGTATTTTTGTTGTCTTTTTAATTGTATGTAATCTTGTGCTGCGGAATAAATTTATTTTACTTTTAAATTATAGTGTTCCTTCCATTCATACTTGAGTTTTTGTAAAATTAACTGGTTTTATCATCCTTTCGATGTTTTACAAAAAAACAGGTAACGATGCACCCAAATTGGGGGTTGCGGGGGTTTGTGTAGTAATCACCCCCCCACAAATTTTGCGCGCCGGAAACAAAAAAAATAAAAATTTTGGCTTTTTAACGGATATTTTGCACTTGATCACTGTGAACACACTGTTCTGGCGTTTATAAAATGAATAGGGATGTGAAAAATAATCTATTTTTTAAAAGTGAAAATCGATTTTTGTATTCGATTTCGAGTTTCAGTTGAACAGTTATTTTAAAAAAATATTAAAATACTAACCTCATCTAACCGATCTAGATAATAATTGTTTTTTTTGGACAGCTCCGGCGCTACGGGAAATGCAGCTTCTCCACCCTTGCGTACCAAAGCATAGGCATTTTATTCAAGCCTCCGCATCCTCGGCTTTTTGGTCGCCTTCGGCGATCAGCCTTAGCCGCTGCTGCTTGCATAATGCCCGTGCTTTGTTACAGCGGGTGGGGGCTGCTCTTCCTCCACACCTCCGATTATTTATATACACTCTAGGCGTAAGGCAGACAAGACCACGTGGATAGTGGGGTGCTCTGATTCGGTTTTGGCTTCTTTTAGAATAATTTAAAAAATTTCGGAACCATACACTAATTATTGAAACATGAAGTTAATGTAATGTATGTACATTTGACAAGTAATGGTTAAATTAGGTTTAACTTTAAAATTAACAAATAAGGAAGTAATCGATTCGATTAATTCAACTTTAAAATTAACAAATGAGGAAGTAATCGATTCGATTAAGTTCAACTAATTTAATTTACCGAGAATGTCACATCACTTATAACCAAGCTATAACGGCTAAGCTAAGGCTTGAGACAACTTTACTAATTTTCGATAGGCGTCATCCACTAACACTAAAGAGATTTATAAGGTAATTTCTAATGCACAAACCGTGTCAGAGTTATGGCTATGGGGAAAAAAAGGGAATTACAGTATCTCACGCTTTGTAGCGTTTGACCGTTTTCACACAAATTCGTAAGCGTTAGTGGGTCACGCCTGTTCGAAAGTGATTTTGTCTCGAGCCTTAGCTTAGCCGTAACGCGTCTTAGCTTCGAGTTTCGACTAAGACCCTCCCATACTGTCTCTGTAATCTGTATATATCTAGCCTTAAGGCAACGTATATACTATATTGGGAACCTATCTCTCTTAGTTATATAGTTAATACTCCACTTCTATAATTATTATTTTTTCTAGTTGTTTCTAATCAAAATCATTTCTGGGCTGTAACTTCATGTGGCATTTTGATTCTATTCGAAGTCATAAAATATACTCTATGGCTGAAGCTTTAAAAAAAAATATAGCTTAGGCTGAACCCTTCGAACAATTTGTTTCTAAAATTTTGTTTGTAATCTAAAAAGTTAAACTAATTGTGTTATTGCTTTCTAAACTTATTTAAAAAACTTCTTGCTAAAATATAGAATGCTTTTTACAACAGTAGTACATTATTTTATTTTGGAATAATAAAACAACGTTAAAATAATTGAGAATGGCTGAATATTTAGCGGCTATTTTTGGTACCGAAAAGGACAAGTAAGTTTATACTAGTAACTATTAAATTTTGATATGCAGATAAATTAAAATATATTTAAAAAATTAATAAGTTGTACTAGTAAGAAATTCGATGTATGTTTGGTTTTTAGGTTATGTTAAATATTGCATTACTTTTTGTTTCAGAGTTAATTGTTCTTTTTATTTCAAAATCGGAGCATGCAGACATGGTGACAGATGCTCTAGAATTCATAACAAGCCAACCTTCTCCCAGACAGTACTTCTTCAAAATCTGTATGTTAATCCACAAAACTCTGCTAAATCTGCTGATGGGAGTCATTGTAAGTTACTACATTACTTGTATTGTAATTTAAACGACATTTCTATGACACAAGGAGATTTCTTTTTCTTTTTTTCTTCATAACATTAAAATATTAATATTTTTTTCCAGATATAGATTTCCAATTACTGAATATTTGTTGTAGTAGTTGTAATGATGTTTCGTCAACACAGAATAATGCACACTTTTATATGAACCTAAGTTTTTTTACCTAGGTTTCTATCTATTTGACAAAAATGAAACAGACTTTTAAAGTTAAGTTTGAATAATATATTGTAAAAAATTACGATGTTTTCAGTGGTAGTGGCTAATGTATCAGATGAAGAGATGCAGGAGCATTATGATAATTTTTTTGAAGATGTCTTTGTTGAATGCGAAGACAAATATGGAGAAATTGAGGAAATGAATGTTTGTGACAATCTTGGTGACCACTTAGTGGGCAATGTCTATATCAAGGTAATTTATTTTTATAATTGCTAATATTATTGTGACACAGAAAATTTCCTCTTTAAGTAAATTTAACTAGCTTTGTTTAAGTAAATACATAAACATATTGTCACTATAGAATGATAACCTAGTGTTAAAAAAAACCTATGTCATTTTATAAATTGTATAATCATGAAGTAAGGACTTATTTATATTATTTATAAATAATCTTCATCACATCTAATCTGAAACTATGAACAAAAACACAATAATATTTTAAGGATCATTGACAAAATGAAACATTTTTATTTGTTTCCTGTAATGGTTGGATCTCTGAACGTAGGAGGTTATCATTCTGTAGTGATATGTAATAAAATAATATATGTGAACATAATTGACCAGTTTCGCCGTGAAGAAGATGCAGAAAAGGCTGTCAATGATCTAAACAACCGTTGGTTTGGTGGACGGCCAGTCTATGCCGAACTATCTCCGGTGACAGATTTTCGAGAGGCCTGTTGTCGCCAGTATGAAATGGGAGAATGTACTCGTAGTGGGTTTTGTAACTTTATGCATCTCAAACCCATTTCAAGAGAATTGAGAAGGTTAGTATATATTCCTTTCATATAAATTTGTGATGCCTGATTTCTGTTCAGCACTGTTCTGTGTTGGCTAAGTTGGTCACTTCCTTTTAAACTATAAATAGTAAGATACATATTATAATTATTATGAGGTAATAAAGATGGCCTGCCATTTTATTCCCATATATATTATTTGATTGTATAACAAACCTAGCATCTAAATAATACTTACAAGATATATTTATTAATCAATTAATTCCTCTAAAAAAAGGCATTACTAAATAAGGCTCTGACATATTTTAAATTAGTACTTCTTAATTGCATAAAAGCACTATTGACAAACAACACTTAAACATCGAGTTATGTAACAAAATGAAAAGCATTAATTTCTATTAAAAAGATTTAAGTTCCCAAGTATTGATACTTAAATTTTTGTTAAGTAATAGTTTTGGTATGTTATTGAACATCCACAATTCATGGATACTGTATGCATTTTATTCCAGGTATTTATACGCCCGTCGCAAGGGCGGAAAAGGGCGTTCCCGCTCTCGCTCCCGCGAACGCCGCCGCCGTTCCCGCTCTCGTGAACGTCGTCGTGAACCGCCGCGTAATTCTCGCGCGGGTCGGTACTAAACGTACCACATACATACCACATACGTGTGTTGTTTCCATAGATAATTTACCGAGCCTACTCATACAATGGTCTATAAGCTTTTTCTAAGTATATAACTTATTAAGATATATTATTGTCTTTGGTTTACGCAAATTAATATTTACATTAAGAGCTTTTAAGCGATTGTGGTCAGCAAGCAGTGATAACATCCAGTTATTAGATACCTATTTGATATCTTAAACAATTTTGTTTGTTAACATACTTTTACATAACTTATGACATTTTCAAATTTTTCTTAATAATAATAGAAACATTTATTTCTCCGATTAATTGGATGATGAGATGCTAATTGAAACTTACGTAAAATGTAGTTCATGTAGGATTACACTTTGTAGAAGGATTAAAACTTAAACTTTCAATTTATTTTCAACAATATCTAGGTTCCATTCCCAATGGTATAATGATTGTTGATACTAAAGAAATACTTTACAATAAAATATAACAAATAACGAGTTCTAAATAATGTTCAGATAGCAAAGGTTTATTATTTAAGGGCACGTGTGTGGGTACAATTTATTTTCATAGCAACATTACTAATATAACTTTTTCAAAAACCATTTTGTCTAATATGAAAAAAAAATAAGATTTAAATGTTTTAATAGTACTTTGAACGCGATTATTTTTTGTATGCTATGTGGAATAGACAAAGATTTAAACTTTTGTACGACTCACTACTCATTGGTGAGGACTAGGTTAACAAGATTTAAAATTATAAGTATCATTCCTAATTATTTAGTTTTTTTTACCTTTTGTCTTTCTAAACACAAGTGTGGTTCTGTAATTATAAAACTTCATCCATTTTTTAGGGGTAAATTAATTGAATTAAATTAGATTATAAATTGTTATCAAGGTTCTGGTCAAATACAAACTAGATATTCAACAAATGTTAAATAGAAAGTTACTGCGTAATTGGGCTCTCAGTTATAAGTTTGTCTCGTTGACGTTTTGAGATCTTATAAACATAACTGACAATTCTAAACACTAGCTTTCAACATTATTTTTAGAGGTGGCGGGCGGTTGTTTGTTTAATCTGAGATTTAATTATATTAATGCTCAGTTGTTTTAAAATATATTTTGATATATAGACTATATATACAAAAATATATTTATTAAGATCGCATTGGTTTTACATAATTAAAAGATAATAGCGTTTTAGACAAAGGCAAATATTTTTTATATCCGCTGTTCTCTATATATTTCATCCCAGAACAGCATTTTTTCTTCGTCGACGTTTACTGTGCATTTCAAATATCTATCTATAATGAAACAATTCTTCTCATGTTCTGTGAACGGTTTCCATTCGACTTCAGCGCAATCTGGTGTCGGATTTCTAGAAAATAACAAAATATTAAGTGATAGCGCTTGTGGTTAAATCCTCTAAGAATAATAATAATTGGCGTATATTCTTAGCGGCCGGAGTAACTTTATTAACGCGATTCAGACGCGATGACGACACCGCAGTGAATGTTACCCGTAGAATGTAGGTACAGAAGTCACGATATAGCCTTGAATGAAAGTATATGATAATATATTTGAAACTCAGACTTACCCATAGCTTGCAAAATTAACCCATAATTTAACTACTTTTTCTACAACAGCCTTGGAATCGATTGTTAAAGGAATATCAATGTTTTTAACATTAAATTGGTAAAATTGCTCGTCTCCATGACATACTCCAGGCACCTGCTCCATTTTATATTTCTTCTTCATGTAGTTTCGTTCGGTTTCTGCTGTGAATTTATAGAAATAAATCGGCATTGATGTGTTTTTAAAATGGTACCGTGCTAACCTTCTTGTATTATAAGCAAAAATAATATCAGTTGTTAAATTTACACATTCTTCGAGCATTTTTTCTGTAATGGTCGTACTTCCGAAGTATTTTAGTCGGATCTTTTCATCTAAAATTTTCATCTGATTTAATGACATGTTTAATTTGATTTCTCTGGGTATAACAATACCCCTTTTTGATAAGAAAGATAAAGATTTCGGAAAATCACGGCAAATTTCAATGCCATCTGCTGATGTATAGCCCAACATCAAGGGAATTTTAGCTATATGACCTTTCTTTATTAATAAAGGCGGACATTCGCTGATGAATTTTTCTACATTTAAATTAGAATTTTCAACAACGGGCGAAAACATTAAACTGTCACTTATATCGGGGTAATCGGTGTTGACTCCGGGTAACTTAACATTGATCAAAGATTCAGCAGGTACATTTCTCAGAAACTTCAGTAACTCATTAACATCTTCAGTGTCTTTACCCAGCAATTTTCCTAATTGGAAAGCTCTTTGACGAGCGTAAATATTATAGCTCCATTCGTTAAGACATACACCGCTTTGACAAATTGCTTTGCTGAAGAGCCCAGAACTCATATCTGATAACATGTGATAAGATGTAGAGGCTGCTCCGGCACTACATCCAAAAATTGTTACGTTTTCAGGGTCTCCTCCAAATGCATTTATATTATTTTTTATCCATTTCAGTGCTGCTACTTGGTCTTTGAGGCCTGCGTTACCTGGAACCTCCTCATTATCTAGGCAAAGAAAACCAAAAACTTCTAGTCGGTAATTGAAAGTTACCATTACAATATCATGTTCCATAAAAAAATCTGGGCCATAAAAATCTGAATTCCCTGATCCAGTGTAGAAACCTCCACCGTGAATCCAAACCAAAACTGGTAAACGTTTCTCAGTGTTCACTGCTTTTGTGTAGACATTAAGGTAGAGGCAATCTTCGCTTCCCGTTTCTATTTTGTCGAGCCGTTCGTTGTAATGTGGGCATACTGGTCCATGTTCGTAGGCATCCCGGACACCTGTCCAGGACTCCGGCGGTAGTGGTGCCTAATTCAAAACAAATAATAAATATTTTTAGTGAAACATTAGGAGCTGAAACTATGATTAATAATGAATAAACAGACAGAAACTATAGCTTCGTAAAACGGGTCAAAATCGAAATAAATTTATTTTAAATTTACAATTATAAAAATGAGGCGGTTTTATAATTTCAAATTACAAACTTAGATAATTATATGCGTTTTATCCGGTTTCATAGATAACGTTTTAGTCTATAGGAAAATCTATGTGTTGACTCTAAAGACGACGGTCTAATACAGTTATCAGTTATAATAGAAAAATTATGGAATGCGACATGCTACATTATAACGTTCAAATATTTTAGTAGGTTCTTTGGTTAGATTCATTAACAACTTGGATATAAACGTCTCAATGTCTTGATTCGAGCCCTCCAACGTTATCTCGAAACACAATTTAAATAGTTAAAGTAAATGAAAACGTTGGCAGTATTGTTTACCTACTTTTATAATTTTACCCAATGTTCCTACACTATGGTATATTTTTATCAATATCCTTGTATCTCTTATACGCACCTTGAATCTCAATTTTCCGATAGGTGGTGTCGCATATGGTATTCCTTTAAAAGCATGAAAACTGCTATTTTCAGTATTACAACTAATGCCTCTCAGCATTCCTTGTTGTGTTTTGACGACCGCCATTTAGCAGCAATCTTTGTTTTTCCTGTAACGTAAGTAATAATCTGTAAAGATAATAAGTAAAAATCTAATTTGTCTTAAAATACCTACCTATTTTTTAAAATGTATGACAAGATTCTGTACTTAAAAATTACCAACGTCTATCATAAAAATCAAAATAAATAACGTATTTTTACAATAACATCAGAGTTACGCGTCTAACTATTGCCAAGTCCACGCTGCGAGTGTAAGCGGGCGTGTAAGATAGTATCAGCAGAAATATACGAATAGAAATATTTACACGTGTAATTTATTCAAGATAATATTATTTACTAATATAATTTGCCATAAGTTATTAAGTACATAATTATAGTAGAAACACGCTGTCATGTTAAGGTGCACATGATAATTTCCAAGAAATTAAACATAAGCCAAGTCAGTAAAAGTAACTACAAATTTGAGGAACTTTTAGAAACTGAAAATTGAAGCAAGATTTATGATTGACTTGTGCCAAACCCAACCGGCTTTTGATGTGTGATTTTAGGTTACTACTGCCTAAAATGTATAGAAGAAACAATGTTTTCACATCTATGTTGAAAAATATTAATGCCAAAAAAAAAATATCACTTCTATCTATTAAATTAAAATTGAAAGTAATTTTTTTTTTATCCTGAATAATTAATTTTCACGAACCTCATTAAATTTATCAAAGTAGCATAGAAGAGCGTCACGTAAAGGTGCGCTTACACGGGCAACTAAAATTGCTCAATGCCAGTCAATACTCGTCAACTATGACGTCACGACTACATCAAGCAGTTTACGGCAACGGCAACAAGCATCAATACTGCGCAATACAATATTGAGAGATATGGCGCAACTTCATCAACGGCTTTCGTCGTGGTCGCTCAGCTGGTGACCTCCTTGTATACCTTACCCATAGGTGGGCAGAGGCAATTGAGTCTAAGGGGGAGGCGCTGGCGGTAAGTTTGGACATAGCGAAAGCCTTCGATCGGGTGTGGCACAGAGCACTGCTCTCGAAGCTTCCAGCCTATGGGCTACCCGAGAAATTATGCGATTGGATCTCCAGCTTTCTGGCCGATCGGAGCATCAAGGTCGTCATCGACGGAGCATGTTCCGACCTTAAACCCGTGAACGCTGGGGTCCCACAAGGCTGTGTTCTATCCCCGACCCTGTTTCTTCTGCATATCAATGATATGTTGCAACTTAGCAACATTCATTGCTATGCGGATGACAGCACTGGGGATACTTTTTACACTGGCCGGGCAGGTATTTCTCGGGCAGTTGTCGATGAGTACCGGAACAAACTTGTATCTGAAGTCGAAACTCTACTACGTGGAGTCTCAGACTGGGGCAGACTAAACCTAGTCCAATTTAACCCCAAGAAGACACAAGTTTGCGCGTTTTCCGCTAAAAAAACACCCTTTGTCGCTACTCCTCTTTTCGAAAACACTCTTCTTAAAGCCACAGCCAGCATTGGAATACTTGGCGTTGACATATCGAACGACGTTCAGTTTCGCGGTCACTTGGAGGGAAAGGCTAAATTAGCATTTAGCCTCCAAAAAGCTTGGTGTGCTCAGCAAGGCGAGGCGGTACTTTACTCCGGGCCACCGCATGCAAGTATATAAAGCGCAAATTCGGCCCCACATGGAGTACTGCTCTCATCTCTGGGCGGGGGCTCCCTAGTACCAGCTCCTTCCACTTGACCGTTTACAACGCAGAGCGGTTCGAATCGTCGACGACCAATCCCTCTCCGAGCGGCTTGATCCTTTGGCGTTGCGTAGAGATGTGGGGTCACTCTGCATCTTCTACCGCATTTACCATGGAGAGTGTTCAGGAGTTGTTCGGATTAATACCTGCAGCTGAATTTCATCATCGGACGTCGATACAGAATACGAAATTCCACCCGTATCACCTCGACGTCCGCCGTTCCACAACTGAGCGTTTTTCATGGCAGTTTTTGCCGCGCACCACCACTATGTGGAACCAGCTGCCCACTGAAGTATTTCCGAACCAATTCGACTTAGGGTCCTTCAAGAAAAGAGCGTACCAAAAGGCCGGCAACGCACGCAAGCCCTCTGGCATTGAGAGTGTCCATGGGCGGCGGTATCACTTAACATCAGGTGAGCCTCCTGCCCGTTTGCCCCCCGGTGTATAAAAAAAAAAAAAAATAGGCAATAATGAGCATTTCAGTATTCGCTCGCTATGGACGACATTGTTCTTGCTGCGGCGGCTTGTAGCGCTTTTATTATTATTGGTGTGATCGTTTATGGAAAAGAGGCCGCAATTTTCATTGTGTAAGGAATTATATGATATATTAATCAAAAACTTTACTAGAATGTCACGAACAGACTTTGAATTACTTTTGAATAAAGTAATTAGAAATTATTATTATTTAGACCTCTGGCTCTCCCCGCGGAAGCAAGATGGCAAGCCGCAAAACAAACAAGTGCGAATGAGATATACTTATACAAAAATGGCTAGGAATTTCCAAGTCCATTGGATATTCGTTAATTCGTATCTGCGACATTGAGCTATATGAAACATCTGGAGCAATTAGAAGCAAAATCGCCGAAATAATTTATTGAAATTTCTCCATTTAATAAATTCAATAAATTGCTGCTCGTGTAGGCGCACCTTTAGTGATAGTATTACGTGTATACGAAAGCAATTAAGATTATAAAAACGGCTTAATAGTATATTCGTAATCAGCAATATTTTATTTTGTATGAATATTCGACAATGGACTTTGAACAGTTTAGCTCTATTTTAATATGACTACGTAATAAGCGTCGGTTTGCGACTTACGTGAGTTCACGATGACAGTCTATTGAGCCACTATATCGACTATCTGGTTGCCGGCCTACCTTTTAATCTAATATTAAGTGTTTAAATATAGTGTATACAGTATGTATGATAACACAATATTCGCATAGATATAGTCCGTTCCGAAATGTATTGCAGTAGCGATAGTGTACACATCGCAGGTGCTTAAATAATAATTAATGTATGGAATACAATATAATTATTTTCAGCAAATGGTCCTACCATTGGCTCAAGCATAAATAGAACTAATTTTGCCGCTCGATATATTCGAATATACAACCCGTGCCATGTAAACAACATTGAAACAAGCGCATTTATACTTAGTGCTTAGGTTAATATCACTGATGTGTGTAGTAATGGAATGGACTAGTCCAAGAATTACAATGACCAACAGCTCTGAGACAACGATGTTCAACAACGATAGTGACGAAACTTAGTTACTGCCATTTTAGTGTCCGGAAAATAAGTGGGCCAGTGGTACCTTTTCATAAGAGGAAAGCTCGATTACGAGATCGTATACCACGCAGAATTTGGCCATGTTACGTGCCGAGACTATAATGAAGTGAACTAATCATAAGTGTTCAAGGTTATTTCTGTATACGGAATAATTTTACAATACAATAAGTAATCCCGCGTTTGTGTGATATAGAGGAGTGTGATAAAAGTTATAACAATTTATAAAAGCAAATTAACAATAATACTCTTAAAAATATATTTACTTTAATTATATTTTTTACAACAGTAGATAATGCTAAATTATAAGTAGCGGCACGAAACTCTAGCGCTGACCGTTATTGCGCAGAAGTGAAAAATAAGGTACCTTAGGGGGGCTAGCGGAATGAAGAGCGTCGATTGGCTCTCCAGTCGCATTTTGTCCCCCGCGCGACAGTACACATGCGCAGCAATCCCCTCCACGTATCGGCCAGCGCTAGACTTACGTGCCGCTGGTTATAACAAACGTTATTTTTAACTAATATAACAAAATTTAACAATTAACATTTTGCATAACATTCTTTAGCGTAACAAAATCCTAAACAGATAATATACCAGCAATTATAAATTAACCAATGTTATTTTTAACTAATATAACAAAAATGTATCCTTAACAAAATTTAACATTTAATAATTAACATTTTGTATAACATGTTATTTTTTTGAAACATTTAATGCGTTTAGTAAAATAATATTTAACCCCACATCTAGTATGATATGACAAATCTCGTTATTTAGTCGGACGAAAACGCGGTTAGACTAAAGTATAAAAAAGTGATTAATAAATCCAAATTTAAATGCACAATGTTACCCATATAATGTTACTTACCTAGGTTTTATGATGGATACATGTAAATGTTGTAGAAATTAATTATTTTTTTCCCTATATATAAAATGCTACAATAATATTTAAGTTGAAATCAGTGTACGTTTTAACAATGTACCTACAGATTGAAGTTAAAAAATAGCAAAATTACTTTGACGGACAGGCTTTCCAAGTGAAATTATCCCCTTATCTGGTGGATTATTAAATTGTCTAGGCTTATAAATGACAATAATAAGAGGAGATAAAAAATTAACGACTAAGATAAAGTGATAATAATTGTTAACTGTGTGAACTTTGTAATGTTGATTCACTGTTTCCTTACGTGCAATATACGACAATAGGTATTAAGTAGAAATTTATATAAAAGTATGTAGAAGGTGGTAACAGCCTTTCCAACTTATTTCGTACTCTGATTTATAAAACAAGGTTTTTTTTTTAATTATTTATGCGTTGATTTTACCATATTTGAAATACCTCTACCTTTTTGCCTCGTCTGTTTTTTATCTTCTACAAAATCCTACTTAAAGGAGAGCTGTATGTAGGCGAAAATAAATCAAATAGTCTCAATAAGCTAAGCTCTACTGTCTATTCAGACTAGGCTCTATGTAGATAGAACGAATGGTAGAAACGTAACGAAGCGCCGAGCATCTAATCGGCTCTATTAGTTGCAGTTGTGTGCGGCTAGCACTTTACTGACAATTTGTAAAATACTTTTCATTTCTATGCTTAAATAGGTATAATGAAGTAATCGTTATTTTTTAGGTTTAATATGTTGCTAACGTTCCCGTTACATCGATTATTTCCTACAAGAAACGACAAAGGTATCGTAAACTTCGTATCTTGTTTACTTCAAGTAAACGTAACTGACTAAAACTTAGATTAAACTTGCATGTGTAAATGCATGTAAGAGAAACAACTTGGGAACTGGTTCAAGGTATTTCACAAATTAACATTTCCCTTGCCTGTTTAAGGGTACAGTAGTGCACCATCTATATACTAATTATAAACTCGCAATTTAATACTTCAACTTATCGAATATCTGATACGTATATTTTAACAATACAATTTTTGTATTTAGGTATAGTGTCTACATAAACGCGAATACGGTATAAACAGGATTTTAGTTCAATATTCTACACATAACCTGCTACGCTACTGGCTACAATGTGCTACGACCGGAAAAACTTATCCACAATTTTGCGTCCTTAACTGATTCGTGTATACGTATTGCTATCTATTTTCTTTGTCGGTTATCCGCAAATGATGCGATAAAATCGCTTTGAAGATTTAGATAGAAATTTTCGTTTAGTTCAAATGGTATATAAGCGTTCTTTTGTGTTTTTCTTTGATATCCGATTCGGATATAAAAGTGTTGAAATATAACAGTTGGTGTTTTTGTAAGTATTTTTATTATATTTATGTCAATTGTACTATATTAATGTATATGCAACGAAGTGATAATAAATAAAAAAAATAATATATTATCAGCCTAAATTTCATTTAATCTGGGTGTGAAATTGATGTTTCCTATAACATTTTTCAACTAAGAGAATTTTCACATTTTTGTTAGTTATAAAATCAGATAGTAAAATTGGATTAATATTCGTATAAGGGTTAAAGTCATTACACGAAATATATAGATGAAAAAGAAAGTGCGTTGATTGCATGGAGCTAAAATTATAAATAAGTGTTGAAAAGGAGTACCTAGAATATTTACGTTTTTAATATTATGGAATTAAAGATGTAGGTACTGCTTTCTTACGCAATCTATAAGCCACATTAATGTTTCGTCGAGCTCACTATTTTAATATTTAATATAAAAGTCTTGTTATCTTGAATAAAATATGCCCATTAGGCATATGAAGACAGATAAGAATCTACAATTCATTCAAATAACAATTTTGAACGAGGGAGTAACGGAAAACAATTTCGCGGTTCCCTTCCCCGTGGCAATATTAGGGTCTGGTAGAATAGTGATACCATTTGGAATTCCTTAGGGTATAAAAGGGGAGTTATAGAATGAAAACTGCTCATGTGAAAATGCTTTCATTGCGTTTTATGCACCGCCGCCGGCCAGTAATATGTTTTGTTATTTTAGGGGGAGAGGGAAAATGTTACACTATGATGTTTAGTTGGTTATGATCCTGGTTATTGTCACGTTGATCCTCATCGTAGCAATATTTTTTTGATTTACGTACTGAAAGTGTAAATATGAGTAGATATTATAAATATAATAATTTCAAAGATAAAAGCATGGGCTGCGCGATGTTACAGACAAACTTAAACAGGACGTAGCTTTCTTTGTAAACATCAAACATGTTTGTAGATGCGCAAAATGAGCTAGATCCGTAACAGCGTTTAAAGCACGCTACGTAAGAACTTAGCAAAAAGAATACAATTATATTGTATCAGTAACATCTTTAAAAGGATTATGATTAATGATCTCGTCAAAACATAATCATGTACGATCCTAACCTACCTGTCATGTTTCATTTGTAAAATTTAGCTAAACACTGAAAAATCGGCATAGTATAATGTTGGTTAAAATATATAATATATAAAATCCTCGTGTCGCGGTGTTTGTAGTTAAACTCCTCCGAAACGGCTTGACCGATTCTCATGAAATTTTGTGTATGTCTGAGAATCGGGCAACATCTATTTTTCATCCCCCTAAATGTAAATAAATATTGCGGAGAAGCACTTGGGCTTGAGACCAAATCACTTTGCGACATGCGTGAAGACTACCTCCAAAGGTATGAGAATGACATGAGCTCACGCTTTGTCACGTGACCATTTCCATACAAATTTCTTTGGCGTTAGTGGGCTATGCCTATCGCAAAGCGGCTTCGTCTCAAAACCCTTGTCTTTTTACGCGGACGAAGTTGCGGCGACCAACTAGTTAGAAATTAATCTGGATGAGGCACCACTGGCTGGCCAACCCGAAGGGCTAAGTGGCTAAGGTCCAGAAATTAACGAAAAATTTATTAAAATCAATTATCCTTAACGGCTAGACTATATAAGTATAACTTACATTGATTGCATGTTATGGCAGTGACGAGCCTAAAAATGGCCATTTTATGGCGCGGGTTTAGATTTACACATTTATACATTTTTCCAGTCTTTATTTTCCAGGATAAGTTGCCAGCGCTCACCAGTCACTGCCATCTACCACTTTGGTTTTTTTTTGTTGACAGTTTGTGAAATTGACAGCTGTTGATAAGTTAGCGAGTTGACATGTCAAAATCGGACTAAAGATTTATAATTTCGTTTACAACAAACAATTTCACTAAGATAGCAAAAAAGATTGAACATGTGTTTATACTTTATATAGGCTTATGAATATGTAGTGCTTTAATATCAAAGCAAGTCATATATATATTATTTACGAAATGAAACTAGTAGTTGATTGATGTGACGTTTATTATTTTGTCGTAATTATTCAAATGTAGGCACCCTTTTTAAGTAATGACGTTTGATGTGCTATTTAGCTTAGGGTACGGCTCTAAGAGCAGTTGCATAAATTTGGCCAATTTGACACGCAGTGTAGGGAGACAATCGTCAATCAGGCAAAGTCCCCTAGTATGAGTGTAATCGAGGGTTTTCGATTGTTACTTTGTTTGATATTACCGAAATATTTTTTATTCTTAATCATATAATGAAAAGACTTCGTGGTAGTCGGAGAAAAAAAAAAACAACGTAATGGGGCGTTCCCACGAAGCGTTAATCACGACAGTCAACCACGCTTTCGTGAAATACACTTCTGTGTGAACGCATAGGCGTTAAACTTGCTTTCGTGAGGAACGGCGCACGACTCAAGCGTGGATAGATCAAACGTGTTTGATTTTCAGTCGTGATATACCGTTCGTGAAGCCAAGATGTCGTCACAACAACTTGGAATTAAGTTTAACGACAGTGAAACTACGCGTTTTTTGGAGTTATATTCTATGGAAAAGGTGTTATATGATCCAAGTTTGGAGGAATACCGTGAACCAGATCATTCATGATCGATGTTTCGATAATGACTAAGTCGAAACACGAAGCGTGAACGGCACGAAATCCCCCAACCATGTGAACGTTTCATCAATTTACACTTACGTGAGTGTCACGAACGAAAGTTGACTAGCGTAGTTGACTGTCGTGATTAACGCTTCGTGGGAACGCCCCATTATGGTGCCTTAACGATGAAAGATATATGATTAAGTTCTAGAGAACTTGACAATGCCTGCAAAAATCAGCGACAGCATGTCTTATGTAAAAATCTGTCAGTTCGCGATAGACTTAAAACGACTGCACGGAATTGATTGAGGTGTTCACCAATATCTAGAAGGATTCATAACGACGATTTAGGGTATATTATTTTTCAAGGTTTACGGATCACGGTTGCTCGTCGATAGTATTATATATCGGAAACACTCAACACAAACCGTTACTATACATTCAGATCGGCACTGCACACAATAGTGTGTACCAACTTCAGTGTGCAATATATAATATGTGCATAGTTTATACCTATAAATTGGATTATTATAAAATCGGCTCTATACTATGACGCACAACTAAGTTGCGTACATAAATATCGACATGTACAGCTTAAAAATTTCGGAAAACGTTAAATATCACAACGGTTTGTACTTGTAGATAATAGATCACACATGTATGTTTTCGTTTATCGCGCGATTTTAATGAAGAAAACGAATTAAATCGAAATAATTATATAAGAGTATAATACAATAGGTGATATTCAGAAAATTTATAAATTACTATGAAAACCTAATCCTTTTAAGTTTTAACTACAAGCTCCCTTCTGTCCTCTGCGATTAACAAGAGATTCCATAGTTCTAAAAACGCTAATAATACTTCATAATAATTTAAAAAAATATTTTACCGGGCAGGTGGAAATAAAACCATATTTGTATTATAGTGACTCCCTAATTTTGATACATATATTTTAAAAGACGTAACTTATTAAAAATAAGCTCCGTTTTACTGGTCACTGATTTCCTTCCAGCAATGGTGGATAACTCTTCGAAGAACTGAACTGAGTATACTCACTTTATAACAAAAGAAATTAAGAGTAGGGGACGCGTAAACTGTTTGCAATACGATAGGAGGGAGGAAAGACCAGACGAAACAACGATGCAAGTACCCCAGCATCCCTTCACTCGTAATTGCGCAACCGACCCTCTCAAAAGATAACTATTATGGTTTTAATATCACGAGATCGTGAGCCAAAGGGATGATTATAATTTAATTATGTTACCCCTACTTGATTTGTAGAATACGATATTGGAAGATATATTTAACTGAAAATTTCGCATTTTACAAAATAACTGGATATATATGAGAATATAATAGGTATCATATCATACCTATATAGAGATATGGTTAAGGTAAAGTAGTGTGGAAGCAGCAAGTCGACGTATCGCTTAGGAAGGCCTAAGCAATACGTCCACAAGACAGGCACGACCTTCAATAATGAAGATTACGAAGAATACGGGACACCGTACCATACATAGCCAGATCAAAGAGGAACCACCTGAAATATTTTGTATACCAGGAGGTATGCTAAATGCAACTAAAACGGTTTTTCTTTAATTTTCTTCTCACTTGGAGTCCGGCACGAAAATAGATTTATTTTATTCCTTCAACTTTAAATGGAATTGAAAATAGACGTTATTGCAGCGACGTACACTATCTCGCTCTGAGTGCCAAATAGAGTTGTAGTTTTCTCGAAGGAGGCGACCACGTTGGGATGAAAAGTTCAAATTTCCTAAGTCCTACAATTTTACAATAAATATTTTTAATTCCGTTTTATTTTACAGTCCACGTCCAACGCTACGTCTACGCTACGTCCTATGCTAATATATAGTGCTTAGATTTATAATAGCAGCAACATAACATAGGTCGGGAGCGCCATCTACTGGCAGAATAAGTAACAAACTTGAAACTTGAAAGTAACATAAAATTTAAAAAAATAAATTTCAGCTATAAAATATTCAAATGTGGATTTATAAAATCAAACCTACCAAATCCAAACTGCGTTGGTTCAGCCACTCTTATGGGCATACCAATTGATAAAAGGACAACTCACTCTTCAGCCTTCTGTCAGTGTAAGTGTCCATGGGCGACAGAATCACTTAATATCAAGGGGCAAACTCAAACTCAAAATATCTTTATTCATGTAGGTAAACAAGTACACCTATGAATTGTCAGAAAGAAGTTAAATTAATTGTAAATTTACATTTAGTACCAGTTCGCAAGTCAAGGGCGTAGAGCGGGTAAGAAGAAGTGGAGTTTTAAGGGTAAAAAACGGTTTATCTCGATTTCCGGAAAAACTAAAAGTCCTATCGAAGAAAGTTAAATGGCAAAGTTGTAGGTAATAAAAAGATCTAAAACTTTTGTATTCACACATTTTTCACATAACCTCAAAATTTATGTGAAAAATTCAAAAAACCAAGTTTTTGGTTTTTAATTTTTATCTTTTACAAATTTCTTTTTTTTTTAACGAAATTTGGTGAAAACTTACCTTATTATGTCCCAAATATATGTACTGTAATTTATTTGATTAAAAATATTTATTTTTTCACCTTATTTTGAATGAATATCGAAAAAACACCCTAATTTTCAATCGAAAATTCTGACGTCAAAATTTCAGCTTTTTTCAAAAAGTTGGTGTGCTTTCAGTTCGTTGAAATCTCTACTTTCCTATGGTAAAAAAATATATATATATATTACCATAGTAAATCTTCTCAGAAAATGCAAAACATCGTATGCAGTAACGCCCAGACTCGTCATACCCTTCCCTACTTCATTTTGATCATATTCCCCTGCTTTTCTAATGGGTTTCATCCTACTGTAATTTTTTTTGGTTTCAAAAATAATCGGCACTGGTCTATATACAGTTTCTTAACCCTAAACTACCGATATGTCACTAGCACAACAATACAATACAATTTCAATGAGTCTCTCAGAAAAATCGCAAAATATTTAATTCAAGAAATTCACTTCCATGTTATAGTAATACATTAAAATTCTACTAATATCCGATTTTAATTTGTTTTTTAATTTATTAAACGTTTAAATAAAACTGATCATCCTATTATAATTTCGTACCTATATAATCCTGTTACTTACTGTCTAAAAAGTGGATTTACATTTATTTCGAATTGGCATTTCACACTATTGTATTTCATTTTTGTATTTTAAACTATTGCAATTTTTATTCAAACCAAAGAGACAATGAGATTTCAATGAGTTTACTCAAATGACATTCAAATTGAAGTTTTCTAAAATGCATTGTTATATGAAATAAAAGTACATCAGCCGCGAATGTGCAGGTAAAGGTTATAACAAGTTTGCTTATAAAAAATAAAGCTGTGTGCTTAGTGTAGGGCATTCGAGCGTCGTTGGCACTCCGACTCCATTCCAAACAAGACGAAGTTGAAAACTTTTGTCTTTCGTCTCACTCTTCAATTTCTCTCACTCGCACACATTGTACACGCTATCCAACCGGTGAGGGCCGCAGCGTGGCTTGGCTAGTGACTACATTCATTTTAGTCAACGTTCAGCCTGGTTACAACCGTTCCTAGAGTGTAACGTTCGCGTCGTAATATTCCGCGAACACGCGCCAAAGTTTCTGGATTAAACAATGAAACAAAAATATATTATTATTAAGTGGATATAAACATCCTAGTGTTCTGCTATATTTCATTGTATCTTATTAAGTTCGTGAAATTTGTTTAAAGTGCAAGCGTTAAACTTAAAGTGTGTGGCGTTTAAATTCCTTAAAGAAATTGTTGTTATTGTGTTTCAATATGGGAGCCTAGGATTTGTTGGATGAAAAGAAAAATAGATTAGAAAGTGACTTTGGCAACGAGATGGGGACCAACCGGTTGCTTTCACCGTATACTTTGGTGTTGATTTGTACAGGTAAGCGGAATAAATTGCCTACTTACTTTCTGACTCACCTTACTTCACCTCGCGCGCCGCGTTCCTCAGTATCAACAGTCGGCCGTGTCTGCCTCTTATGTATGAAGATTGATTTCTGCTCAAAAATGTTTACTTTAAATTGGCCTTTATTTATAAATATTTATATTTTTTATTGCTTGGTTTAAAAGAAATATAATTGACATTTTAAGTTGGAAGTTTGATGTGAAATATTTCATTATTGAGGGTATCACGTAATTAAATCAATTTGTTCAAAATTATGCGTTGCATAGGTAATAGATTTCAATTAGGTACGTTTTGATTAGTTAGGAGAATCGTTTGAAGAGTTTGGAGAAATTAGTTAACTACATAATTAAGTTTATATTTTATTGTAATAAGAATAACATTTATCAATTATTGTCAATGGTTGCGTTATCAAGTACTATTTGCAGTCCTTAAACTTAACATTTAAATAATAATGTAAAAGTAACAATAAAAAGTCATTGATTTAGTTGTAATTTAGAATTTACTAAAGACAGAGCTTATATTAATTTAAACGGTTACCCGCATATTCAGTCAGCGTTATGATAATAATAAAAGTATACTTCCGTTCTTTGTACAGGTTTAGCTTATGAAAGTAATTTAGCCATGAAAAGGCTCTATCATGCTCATGTATTACAAGAACAAAAGAATTGAGGAATAAGTGTGCCGTGCCCGTATTTCTCTGGGATTTCAAAAAATAGCTTTTTCAAAACCCGTTATACTCTATACGATCCAATTAATGCTGTCCTTCCCTTCGTTTCTTCTTCTACGTAAGATAACAAAAAGTCTTGTCTTTGACTATCAAGACACGTGTCATGTCAGAAGAATTTTATAAATAAATCCCCAATTTAGCTCGTCCAAAACCAAGTTAAAAACTATTTCCAAGTAATTCATTTTCTCTATTCACTAAGTAGTTATTTTTTCTTCTATATATATATATAGATATATATAAATATAATATTGTAATTGCTAGCTAGTAAAAGCTAAACATAATACACCTCCCTTATATAATGTAACCGTAAGTATATAAAAAAATAAGTGATACGATTAATTTAATGCTAATTATATAAAGCCTAAAGGTAATCAAAGATGCATGACCATGAAAATATATCTCAATAGATTTTATTTCACACGAACGAGTTCTTAGGCAACAAGCGAAAACGTACGTGCAAAACGTGTTAAATCGCAAATTGTTACCCAGTTAACTGTTGATGCACTCAAACTAGCTATCTAGGTCTTCACAGTAAGCTACCAGTTACCTAGATACGATAAATGTTACGACAATTTTTTTTCAGTATGCTCATACTGCGAGATACTTTTAATATAAAATGTACCTTACATGTGGACTTACCACGCCGCCGCCGCCACCTTATTTTATTAAAAAAATAAAACTTCTGTGGAAGTGACACCTTCAAAAATTTTGGTTTCAAGATAATGAGACGAATATAATTTTAATTTTTAAGTTTAATATCAATTCTTAATTTTGATAAAAACTACATTCATTAAAAAAGTATTTATAATTTATGTTATGTAAATAAAATTGATAAATTTCATCTAATTTTATAATTGAATTTAATTAATCTCGTTTATAATTCAGCAAATGATCAAATACACACTTATTTAAAGTTTATGTACACTGTATAATGCTTCCTATCTCATTTTCTCCCACGTTATATCTTATGAATTTATGTGTCTGTCTCTTTTTACTGTCGCTTATTGGTTTCATCGACTATCAAATCATAACGATGCTAAAGAAGAAATACCAACATTTTGTAGTTCTCCATTTCTTTTGAAAAAGTTACAAAATTATGTTTAAATTTTAAACAATACAATTAACATATCCTTAAATAAACTATTCAGCTTCAACTTAAAATATTTTAAATCTACCTTCCTCTGTAGATGAAGAGTCTTTTTAAAAATCGGTAAAAACGTATATAATATAATATTGAAGTGTTTATTCGTCACAAATAAACTTACGCAATTTATGTGATACTTTACGGATGACTGTATATCGGAAAGTAAGAAAATTGATTACGAAATTTTATATCCACACATTAGTCATATATCTGAGTATTTCTTCTTGAAAATCACTCAAGAGTTTTGAAAACTATTTTATTGATTCTTCTCAGTTGTAAATTTGCTTAATTTGGACGCGTCAAGTGTCAATTTCCCAATCTTAAACACACACCCGTTATCACGCGTATACATCGATCCTGAGTCCTGACGCAACTGCGCTTATGGAGAGCTACCTTATTGGTTATTGGTTTGCAGACTCAGATTCCGCACGTAGACAGTCACTAGGTCCGTTGTGCGTAAAGTCCTGGCTAATTAAGCCAGCCTAACTTCTTCCAAAAGCACACTTCGCAGGCTTCACGGAGCGACCTCACTGTTCCGAAGATTTCGGCACGTTGTTAAGCCACAGCCTCGCATTCCAGGACTACGTGGGTGACTGAATCCTCTGGGCTGAAACAGCCTCTGCACATGGGGCTGTCTGTCGCGCCTAGGACAAAAATTTGTTTATTAAGGTCATGATAGTTATAAATATTGGTTTATCCAAACGACATCTCTGATATTGCCTAAATTATGTTGCATTGAAATACATTAAAACCTATTTGAATACAAAATTTAAAAACATTTATGTGGTCATTGTATGTTTTTTTAATTAAAACTTTTATTTACTAATTAATTAACACTTAACATATTAATGAATATGTTCTCTATAGAAAAACAGATATTTCATATAAAATATTACAGCATATTCAGAATCAGTAAGTCAGCAGAATATTACTTTTTTAATTTTGTTTTGAACAAAAGGTTGCGAGAAAATTTTAATTTAAAACTGCAGTTTTGTTTTTAATCTGTTCCCATTTTCGAAGGCACACTGCTACACCAACTTCCATGGACGGCGTCTTTAATATAAATCTTGACATATGACTTCAGGATGTTCTGGCAAGTGTATCCAGTTGTTTATTAGGCTAGTTCGTAGTCATGGAGTAGTGGCTACCCGCGGTTGCATTTTACATTTCATTTGTTATTGTTGATATAGATAGTAGAATTTTAATTTTTTTTATAAATCCTATACCACATAGTAACACATACACAGGACACATACACAAAGATACATACTTATACTCAATTTCCTCACCATTCACTTAATATTCGCGACACCGGTTGTTTGAAAAATATTTATAATGAAAAGTTTTTTTTAATGAGCAATACTTGACTATCTTTCAGGCCTTCCCGGCGTACTATTGATTTCGTATAAATCTCTTGAATGGCAACGCAGCAATAAACTGGTTTTCTTGTTAACGATGACAAATTTTAGAATTCTACTTGTTCGTTCCAGTGTTACTGCACATTCACATTCTTTTATTACTTTGAAACTCTGTAATAATGCCAAAAAGAAAAGTTCAAGTTGGTAATATTATTTATGAGATACAGGTAAATACAAAGAAAGCAGAAACTATGTGTTTAAAATTCAAGAGACATTCAGAGATTCCAATAGGTAATACTATACTACTACTCCGTTGACGACTCATGCTTTTTCTTCCTCGCGCCATTCGGGCACTTGGAGCGCGCGTAGCTTCAACGAATTCAAAAATAATAATATCTCTAAGTTTTTAAAGGCATAATTCGGTATAATCCGAATCAAAATGCACTTCATTTCACTTCACTTCTTTTTAAAAAATATTCGTATTTTAAGCAGGGAAATATTTTTCCCCACTAATTTATAGTAGATAAACTTTATGTCAGCGTATAGTGCAGAGTGTTCTTTGACCTATTCGAATTAATCAACCAAACTTTTTAATTTTTTACTAATTCCAACTTACGAATGTCATATACTGATAAGACATTCGCAATTTGTGGAATTTCTAAAAAATATTTGGTTGAACGTAGCATTTAGGATAAAGCTTAAGAAAAATTCAACACCTATGTGAAAATAATAGATACGAAGTGTAACATGCTTCAGATAATATAAATGATAATCAGCTAAAATCAGAATAGAAGTAGAATAACCGAAAAAACAAACAAATATCCTCTATAATATTGATGTGGAAATTGAATTTCGTTAGCGGAGGCTGCTGCTCAGAATTAGGCACAAGAAATGTTGAAAGCGGGAAATCATGTTTATAACCAGTTTCGATGCAGGTGCGAGCTACATCGTACTTAACAACTTGCACTTGATAGTTATAATTTTTTTATCTATATTCTGTGGTTATTATGTTACAGTCGATCAAACTTCAACCTCTTTTAAGACGCTTTATTATATATATTGTCAATATCTACTGTAATAGCAATTAAATATGTACCTTATAAATTCCTATTCTACCGACATGTAAATTATATTTAATTATAATATATAAAAAATAGAATGTTTAAGGTAGCAGATTTTTATACATTAAGTTTAATTTGTTTAGGCGCTTCTTAAATAACTAATAATAACTAAACAATAATGAACTAAAATGTAATTGTCATTTAACTAAGTCGTCGCTTATTAAACAATTAATAAGTGATTAATCGTAATCATTACTATTAAATAAATTATGTTAACGAATTAAAATGATACTTTAAAGAACAATCGCTGCCCATCTTGGTATATAAAGTTATTTATTAATAAAGTATTGAAAACATCAATTCCCTTTTTAATATAAATCACTTGTTAAGCTTGTAAGACATTACCAAAATAATTGAAGTTAAATGTGAAGTTCGCGATTCCATGTCATTATATAGGAGACGGGTACTTGTCTCGATAATTAATTAAGCGAAATTAAAGATGTTTGTTCGCTAATGTTTAGATACACAACTAAATCTATATATATAAAAATGAAACCCGTTTTCCGTTGTCACGACATAACATGAAAACGGCTTGACCGATTTGTAAAATTCTTTTTTTATAATATACCTTGAAGTAGGAGGAGGATACGGAGAGAAAAATTAAAAAAATTGAGTGAAAAAGTCTAAAAACAACACTTTTCTATATTCCCATACAAAATATTCGTAATAAATAATACTTAAAAGTCAATTTGAACTTTAATACCAAAGCATAAAGTTCAAGTGTTAGTGGAGGGGTTCCGGGAAGGTAAATTTTTATTTTTTGACATAATGTATTTGTTGTCTTATCAACTTCCTTTTTTTTATATTACTAGCTAGACCGGTGTCCCGAATAGCAGAAGTATTTAAAAAAAAATAAAGAATCGACTGTTAGGCGGTACGACGTTCGCCAGGCCAGCTAGTAATATATAAATATACAGTCAAAATCTGTTAAAACGAAATCCTAGGGATTACTCATATTTGGTTGTAAAACCGACAGTCGTAACAGCCGATGACTTTGTTATTAAGAACATAATACAATAGAATTCAGCGGGGACCTTTGATTTTGGTCAATATAACCGGTATGTTGTTCTAAACGATGTCGTCGTAAACGGGTTTGACTGTACATATAATCGTGACTAGCTAGCGCTCAATTGATCACCATAAAATTAGCAATAATCTAAAACTTTTTCCTGCCACGATAGGTCGAACTACGAGTAGTAAGTACGCATACGAGTATAAAGCTCGACTCACAGAAAGTCGTGTAGTTAATATACTTACATATGTCTTTTTAATTGCATTTGCATGCTTCAATTGGGTCGTGTTCTCATGGCGAGCACCATCAGTGAATACTCCAAGCGCTTGTATTCAATACCAGTGAAACAATCGTACCTACATACATCTTTATATCAATCAAATGCTTTTATTGATCAACACAATGGGTATTTTCACCGATATCTGACAATACAACTCACTTGTCTGCGTGTAAGTTACTTGAACAGTCCATTCATCAATTTACTATTATTGTGATTTTGACACTTCATTGCTATTGTTTTTCTTGTAGTGTCTAGACTTTTCAGAGAAATATTATGTAGTTCATACATATTAACCACTGCATGTACGCAATACGTTTAAAAGCCATACTATGACTAAGTAACTACATACAGATGTCATTTGGTTTTTATTTTACCAGCGTTATGTTATTGCTGAATTGTCTGTGATTGAAAGACATAGAGCGTCACACTTAGGGGTAAATGTACTCGAACAAGCTTAGATCCAAGACAATGGGCGGTTGCACGCCACAATTTAGTTAATACAATACACGTTTGTTCTCACCTTTTCGTTCCCACTATCACATTCGCACAACGTTTTCTCATTACTTACTTTTTGTAATGCTGTAGCGGTCTCGAGATGTTTCATATTTTATGTATTTACCTCAAATACGGGCTTGGAAGTTGTAAAGGCCACTGGTTGTGATCGACATGGGAAAATTAGTATGAGTAATGTGGCCAAATTGAGAGAAAGACTATCGAAGTATGAATATTTATACTAAATATGAAGAAGATAAATCAAAGTTAGACAAATCTGATTCTACATGGAGACGGAATGCAAAGATTAGATCTTAAAATTTAGGATTAGTTCACTGCAGTGTTGAAAATATTGTATAGAATCAATACATTTCAACCAAAACCTGTCCTACGTAACGTGACAGTTTTCAATTTAGTATTAAAAACATCTTATAAATCTATATATATAAAAGAAAGTCGTGTTTGTTACAACACTTATAACTCGAGAACGGCTGGACCGATTGCCATGGTTTTTGATTTGTTGGATTTGTTTCCGTCCCGAATAGCAGAATAAGCAATAAAATATCGGATAAGTTATCGAATAACAATTAATAAATTAATTTTACGAATGCAAAAACCGTATGGTGCCATCTGTTGTCAAAACTACGCATCATTTTACGTCGAGTCAGTTCAAGAAATTCCGATCTTGAGGTGAATGAGGAGATGCATAACCATGCTTTGATCCTGATCAAAAGATGTTGGATATCAGAAAGTGCTTAACATGCAGTATCGCCATATTGACGCTAGAGAGAAGATGCCTAATGTGTAAAACTGCCATTCTTCAAGGCAAGCAATAAAACATTTCTGTATTTGCAAAAGAGTTGTATTAATGTAATACTTAACATTAATGAAATCCTAAAATAAGTTAAATTAAAGTAACAACGATATTATAAGGTTGTAGGGCGAAACGAAGTTAGCCAGGTCAGCTAGTATGAGATAAAACTAACATCAGTCATATGAGTACGATACAAATAATAAAGCTTTAGCTTCGAAGCTTTGAAGCTTTGGTGGACGGAGAAATTGTGTGTACCACCGTCACATAAACGTTTTTTTTTAATAAATAAAAATGAATACGGCCTCAGAATTGACTTCATTTATTTATAATTAGGTACCTATATCTTTAAAAGAAAGAAAGAAAAGTATAAGAAAGCCTTTGAAAAACTTAAATAGCACGAAGTAATCCTTGAAAAATTTATTACAAGCTTATACTTTATCCAAAAAGAATTTCTTTAAGTAAGCTGAAACTTTAATAATTATGGTCAGTCATCCCGAGAAATGGTACTTCACACTTGATAAACACTTTGATTTGGATCTCAACAAATAATAAAACTGAAGCAGAATCGACGCTATCATTTAAATTTTTCATCAAATCAAAAAAGTTTCACAAGAGCTATGAACTGTTCGTAAAAAAATAACATTAAGATAATTCACTGAAGGAAAATATATCATATACAATTCAAAAAATATATTTAGAGTGATGGTTGCAGAAGTTATTCCTTCGAAGAATAGGCCTTTTACTAAGGTAATATAATAGTAATATTTATCGGACCTCCTATCAGGAAATGAAACATTAGAATATTGTTTTCATTGTCATTTAAATATCATCTGTCCGGTTTAAAAGTACTACATAATATAATGTTATACCAGGAATATATAAATAGAAAACTATTTAAACTCTCTACCATTTGCTAATAGTCATATCGCGCTATTAGACCAATCGTCGTGACTGCAAATCAATAGTCTTTTATTTATATAAAATAAGTATAATTCGATATTCCAAAGAAATAAATAGATTTCGTATCTTGATACAAAATTAATTATACTGTAATAAATAATTAAAGTCCTTAAAGTGGATCTGTATGAAAATTAAAAAATAATGATAGTAAAAAACCGCTGAAACGTACTTTTTAATTTTTTACAAAACATTTCAAATACATAACATGAACTACGTGCCAATTTATACAACGTTGTTCTTTCCACGTAAAATTGGTAGCGACAAATACAATGCTATTTATCACGTTTTATAAGGATTATTATTTTTCTTGACAATACACCCTTCGTAAGGAATAAAAGATAGTTACGTGAATACCGAAATTCTAAAGCAGTGGGACCAAAATTTAATCATTTCAAAATTGAAATCTTGTCCAGAAATTTGAGAAACGATTTGGTTTTTTTTAAAGAAATATATTATTTTGCTTGTTTCTAAATGTAATGCGTAAAGTTGGTTTGTGATAGGTTGGGCTTCTAGAGAAAAGTATGTTTTATTATCTGTAAGAATTATTGTTTAAACTTTAAATTATAGTTAATCTAATATTATTATGAGTATTTGCTTATCCACAAAATTTACTTTGCAATATAAACATGTAGAATGTGACAAATAATTATATCTCAATAATATAAATTCCATTTCAGATATAACCTTGTATTGTGTACGTAACAGAATAATATGAGGACCTACTTACTACTACGGGCTATGCACGCCACATAATAACGTAGACATAGGTCAAAGATATAACCTTCTAGTTGTATTACTAAAACCTATCGGGATGGTATTACATTATAAAATATAATAAATTATTCACTGTCGCGCAGCTGCCGGCTGAACACAAAAACGCACCGAAATAGTCTCGTGTCCTTAACTCGTGAAGTGTCTGATAAGTTAAAGATTTTTTGCTTGTTTTTTTAATGAGGAACTCTCGACATATGTGGACTGGCATCGCAACATATGGCATCCTCTTCGTTGTCGTGAACATCCGGGGACTATATTTCCATTGCCTCCTACGTGAATGCATTGATTTTTAGCGTGCACGTTATAAATATTACACAATGCCATGCCGTATAATTAATTATTTACCTACTTAACATAAACATGTAAACTTCATAAAAAATACTTTTGTATTTTCACTGCGTGTTTGTATGTGTTTGGAGACTCAAAAGTTAAGTTGTATTCGTCGTATATTTAATAAAAATTACATTTTTAAAATTATCATAAAGAATCCAATAAACTAGGAGATAATGGATAAAACAAGTAGATATGTCTAAGTTTATATGCTGGTAAACGGTAAACTAACCTGTTTGCCACGATAGAAGCGCTACAAAGCTTGAACTTGTTCAATCTTTGCATTATTATAATAAAATGTACTAACTAATGTAACTTTGTGTAGCTCATGTCTAACAAAATGTAATATTGAAATACAGTTAAACATATATTCAGGTATTTGAGCGATATTGCTTTTATAATTTCTGGAACATTTACTACCACTACCATGGCACTACCCATGTCTGATGGCAGGTAGAATAAAGAAACTGCAATAAAAAGTCCTTGTATCTATTATGCCCATTCAAAAATGGATTTAATATAATGGAGATAACCTGAGAGGCGAGTAGTAAGCTGTGTAGGACGGGATCCGCAGGTAAAAAGATCACGTTTCAATGTGGCTGCGCGTGAGCAAGCCGATCAAGCGTAATGTGAAGGAAAGAGATGTCAGATGGTTCGTAGACCGGCTTGCGGGTTGAGGGGGGAAGTGGCTTAGCAGGTAAAGCAACGGGCTTTGTGGCAACTGCCATCTACAACCAAGTTAGCGCTTTGGCCGACTGTGGTTTTGCTTCAATGTGCACAATAATATAGGTATATTTTGTAATTGCTTTATACACGCATTGTTTGCACCCTAAGCTTTGGCTTTACTGACAAGATAGACTTGATGATAATATTCTGTAAATGAAAACGCAAAGCCATTCCACCAATGAGCATACTGAAATTAAACATCAGTTAATTCTTAAGCGCTATTCTGCGTGATGAGTTGGGAGCGCGTTTTGTGCGTGTGTTCAAGATGCAACATCAATTTATGTGCAGTCTGTTATTCCAAAATAGGTTGCGGACTGAATAATATTACTATGATATGTGTTACCGTGTGTCTTTATATAATTCAAACCATACTTTTGAATGACTAAATACTGTAAAACACAAATATATTATGATTCAGTAAGTCACGTTGTTAACACAGAGGTTTAGTGCAATTTTTCACCAAAATTCGCCACAGCACACAGGTTATGATGTATGGTATATATTTGCTATTACTTGTAAACATATTTTGTTCACATCACCATGTAAATAATTCTTTAGTTAAGGCGAAGTGCTCGGGGGTGGATATGGGGTCATTTTCTTCTTTACACATTTTACCAACACTATGTCTATGCTTGAAAACGAAATGTATTTTCGAGGATTCCTACAAGAACTACTTCGACAAGAGGAAGGAGGGGGATAAATTGCAGTAAATCTGCTTACGTAATACTTAAACAACCACTATACAGTAAAATTGATTTGTCAAGATTTATACAAAACATGTAAACGTATACAGTAGTACAGGCAAAAGTACAACACAGTAATATAATATAATGTAATAATATAATGTATATAACAAAACCGACCTAAACATGTAGAAAAGTTCAAACGGAGTGTTAAGATTACAATTAACAATTTCCTATAAATAACTTTAACTAAATATTATATGAATGTGGAGTACAACTTCATCTTATAAAAAAATTGAAATATCTTACAGGCATACCAGACTCAGATCAAGTGTTTAACAATATCAAATTCTATTAAAAAAGCTCAAACTAAATTTAAAAATAGTAAGTAAAAAGTTTCATAATTAATGAGATAAACCAAACACAGCCATAATAATTTCATTCACCCTTTAAAAATGTCGATATAATTCCATCAACCAGCTCTTTTAATCAATTTAAATAGTAACATAATTAACGGATTAGGTACTAGTTAGTTCCTAGTAACAATGCGTAACGACTTTGAAGGTGACCGCAACTTCGGACTCAATTAGATTCTAGGTCCAGGTTACAAAATCCCTTTTTTGTCACAACAGAATAGGTAACGCTGATGTAAATTTAAGGTTTTCTATTTATTTAAATTATGACATGGATAAAATATATTAATTTTTATGAACTAAAGAGAGCTTCGACGATTTTCACCATTCTGCCTACTTGTAGTTGTTATTTATAGATAAACCGTTATTCAGTAACCGAAGTAGCTCTTAGATTACTAGTAACTATTCTCCTATGGTCTACTTTTAGGTCATACAGCCTTCATTCAATACGGTCTATATAGTTAGGTTATTCTTATCCAATTCATAATTTCACGTGACTATATCAGGGTAAATGTCGTTTGCGCATCAAGTTGAAGTAGATAGAAGTATGTAAGACTCGACCTGCAATAGATTTCCTTTAGAGAGCTGGGACATGTATTCATAAAGCCCTTATGCCCCAAATGGTTTCTTTTGCGCGCTACTATTGCATTTAACTAGATTGTAAAAATACTTAAAGAGTTTTAAGATCCCTTTTCCTATTTCTTTCCACGTAATGTAGAACATTCGCGATCCGCAATTTCAATATGATGGAATTTTTTTAATTATTCGGAATTGTATATTTACGTTATTCAATACGCTTCAGAAATCATTATAAATATATAGCGTATTGAATAACGTAATTAATCTAAGTTTTGCGATGACTAATTACTGTTATTGGAAGCTCATGAAACACTCAAGTTGCTACAGGAGCCTTTCGCATGTTGAGAGTGCAGTTTGTTCGGAAGTTATAAATATATCCATTTACAACATCTTAGAAGGTAAAGTTTAGTGGAAGAGAATCCCACTTGATATCGTAGCTAATTTATTTTGAACAAGACTAAACACCATATTGGGTTATTTGGCAAGATTTTAAAATCTTTAAAATATCAAATTATTTATTAATGTTTTGAAACATACACAAATTGATATTCCAATTCTGATGGCCTTAAAAATAAAAATAATTTCAAGAAACCGCAGTTGCAAAACTAGTGTCGCACCAGTTCCTACGACGTACCATGCTTATCAAGTTTTTATACGTATTAAACATTATTCTTAAATTGCACAGATTCACATATTATTAACTCCGATTGAAAAGTAAAAATAAATATTTTTGTTTATAAATTGCCTAATAAATTGATGTACAAGCTGTTGTTTTACTCCATAAAAGTATCAGTTGGGGTTATCGTCAGATTGACATTAAGTAAAGCACTGCATTCCTATATAAAATAACAGACAGTTAAATTCTTGTGAATTCAATCAGTGAACTAAATATGTCGGTCCTTACCGCAATATTTTTAAATGTGTGCAATAATGTGTAAGCAAGTTAGTTCGCGGCACAGGCAGCAATATATGCCGTATCCCATTGCTAGTGTCGTTTGTAATCAAAGTCAAAGTCAAATCATTTATTTCAATTAGACCATCTAAAATGGCACTTTTGAACGTCAAAAAAAATATAAAGAAGATTCTAGTTGCCCCTTCCAAAAGGTAGTTTCGTGTGGAGAAGAATGGGCAAGAAACTCCACACTTACTCTTTTAAAAAAGGTTTACAATATTTTGTTACATTTGTTAAATAATTATATGTGAAGACAATGTACTCTTAGAATAAACTACTATACTAAAAAAGTTAGTATACCTACATGTTCCTCACATATTTACAAATATCGAAACCGTAGAATATTAACATAAAAGAGTAATAAAAATATTAAAAAAACACAACAAAACAGTGTGTGAGATACAAAAAAAATAATAATAATAACAAAAATATGTTGAAGCAAAAAATCAGCAACCAATTTGATTTTGTCCAGCAACCAATATGATTGTCCTATGGAGCAGGACCAGCATGTTTCCAAGCATTCTTATCTTGAATATAATCATCTAATTTGTAATATGCTTGTTTACAAAGTGTACTTTTAATAAAACATTTAAATTTTCGTTCATTTAGTTTTAAAATGTCACAAGGTATTTTATTGTAACATTTCACACAGTACCCCATAAATGAATTTTGAACTTTGGCTAATCTGAAAGATGGTTGAGCTATTTTATCTTTATTTCTAGTACTAAAATTATGTCTTTCATTTATTTTACTAAAAAGATGTAGATTCTTTCTTACATACATAAATCGGTACTCGCAGCCAAAACCTTTCTAACACATCGGTATTATGTACTCTACATGTGAGGATTTCAAATATGTACCGAGATATTGCTAGAACCCTCCTTACCTATCTAGCCTTACCTGTCTATCCAAGCGTACCCAAAACGAAAAATGACGGATACATAAGCTCATAAAACGGGTAAATTCCATACATCCTCATCAAACTTATTTTAAATTAGCTTCACCATTGTTGAATATTTCTTTTCTTGTCATAACGCCATTAGATCCTGTCCGTTTCTGTCGCATTCTTTTTTCTATAGAAGCTAATGTGCATAAATCGGATTTTAAAAAGTTATCTGGATGATAAAAGTGTTTGATAAGGTTTGCCACGCTGCCCTATAGTGTAAACAGTGATTTTTGTAATGCAATGCAATTCAATAGTCCTCTGGTGTCCTTACTCAAGCTTCTTATAGATTTTGAACCAGTTAAAATTTTATTGCGTTTCCCGTTATTGCTTCTTATTACAAGAAATCGGAAATGATCCTCCTCACAAATCGGATTTCTTCTAAATTTACGCAGTTAACTCTTGATATCTAGTACATGTGCGTATCAAGGTCTGTCATGGTTCATGGTAGCCGCAAGCTGCAATCCGACACATTGTGTGGCGCCCGCATACTCCCACGGACTCCTGTTACCATATACTTGTCTCCTTCACACCACGGCCACTTATAACGTACTTATAACAATCGGCTCTTGTTCTTCTTATTATGAATGCGTAACACGTGTGTCAACTGTCTGCTGGCTGCTAGCCTCGAAACAAAGTCCGTTAATGTGTCGTAAAAAAGTATATGTTGAATTTCAACAGCCTTTTCAACAGATTTTGAGACTTGGTTTCCGTGGTTTTGTGTATCTGCTCTGTAGAATTTTTAACTGCCTACAAACAATATTTTAAATATGTAGTATATAAATTTTACAAATGTCATTAGTCTAATTTTGGCAGTAGCCAAAGTTTGTCGTTTAGTTTATGCGAAATATTCAGTAAACTAGAATGTCTAAGTGTGAAGTTCTAACCACAATATTATAATTTAAATGTAAGTGTATCTAGACTTTGTTAAAATAACGTTCAATATAGCGAGAATCCTCACAAGCGTTTCGCATGTATGTACCTAGTTACTCTGCATATAGTGCCGTTAGTGTAGAATGCGACAGTACGTTAAGGTCATAGAATTATATTTTATAAATATGTACATGGTACATGCTGTTTAAAAAGTACCAAGATATATGTAAAGTAAAAAAAAAATCCTAATATATAGCGCATTCCTTAAATTTTGTTAAAAAAATATATCGCTAGTAGTTGCCGACTAAGAGTACCTATAAAAACACCGCTGTAAATGCGAACGGTTAGTTATTATTATTAAAATTGTGCATTAATTCTAATCAGAGAAGCAATAAAATAGTAATTTGATCAAATAATGATGTTGTAATGTTGTCTACTGGTAGATAAACGGCCGTTGTAAATTGTAATATGTATATTCATAAATTATAACTCATTTAATAAGAAGCCGAACAAATAGGTTAATGTGATTTGTTCTTGTACTGAATTCACAGATAACTATTATAAAAAATGGTTACAGTGATAAATAATTATCATATTAGGTTTAGTTTCGTTATGATTATGTGCTTTATGAAAAAAAATACCTTAATTTTCCATTCTTGATGAAGATGTAATTCATTAAGAAGTCTCTAATAAAAGATATATACAATATTTTCTAAAATTCAACGAGAATTTCTTTTGTTAGCGTAAAATATTTTATTTTGTAAGTGTTGTCTACTGTTGACTTTTAGCAGTTTACATAATACTCGAGCTTGACGGTTGGATGACCTACATAAAAGGTTTAACGATTAATTTAATAAACAATTTTTAACTGAAAATTCAATAATTGTACGATACTGTAAGGTAAGGATCTCGTTGTAAATTACTTGATAATTTTACAAAGTTAGAGGTATTGTTGTCTTAAGAATTAAAAGCCTCATTATTGCTATGACAGTATAATAGAAAGGCATTTAATATTGTCTTTTATTAGCGGCAGTATTGCGCCAACAAGTTTTGCTTTGAAATAAAATTTTATCTGAAGAAAACTTTCGAAATTTAACGCGTCGAAACTATTTTATATAGTTTGTTATAATTGTAGAGAGATAATATGTAAGATAATTGTAGATGTTAGAACATTAAAAGATAAAATGTACATTGTTTTAAGACGACATTGTCCATAGCTCTGTCAGAGGCTTAATGTTAAACGTATACAGTATCAAAGTAATATATATACATAATATCACTTTCACATTTTTAAAAAGATATTCAAAACTTTCAAGTTGCACAGAAGTTGAAATTGTTTAACGGAAACCGCCTCAGTCAGTTTTGTCATAGCTTGTCAAATTTTTTATTCACACTTTCACTTCACTACTATTTCTGTAATTGAAATACAATAAGATCCCCGTAATGTTTAAACCATTTGAAGAAAGATAATTATAAATCCATAGTTCATAAGACATCTGGCTATCGGAGGGTGGCCTTATGCGTCGTAAGTCATTAAATAGTTTAATAAACCGGTTTTAAACACAGTTAGTATTTTGTCCTTCACTTTTGATTGCATAACACCTACTTATTATTGTTAATAGGTGATTAGCTAGTCATTTATTCCATTAATGATATTAAAATACCATTAATGATTACAAACATAAATCCAGATGTTAAGCCAGCTGCCAGCAGCCACTTAGGCCGTTTCGTGATTTTTGGTTTTAATATAAAGATTTTCATAAAAATCTTATATAGGTAGTATTGTACGCAGAATTAAAATTTAAAGTAGAGATTGAGATGAAATATCCTATTTCAACTTTCTATCGCATCTTAGTAGATAGTTAAAGTTGTTTGGTAACTCTTTAACTATAGCTTAGCGGCGCAAGCGCACGCGACTCCGTGTCGTTGACCCTGCTGCCCTCGCCCCACCTCCATGGCCCCTTGCTTTTCAAAATCAGAATTTAACGGTCAAATGGATTTGTACAATAATCAGATACTTAGTACTGGTTAACATTTTTTAAATATATCTGTATGAATTCGTTATAATTAAATATCCATTGAACATGTGTGCAGTGAGGATGTCAATACTGTATATTAAAATGTAGTTTAATATACTAAAAAAAACACTCTAATACAGCCTTTTAATATTTAACCATATAATTTAAGCATACTCTTGAAATTCTATACATAAAAAACTATGCTGGATATGAAAATTGAATTATAATTGGCGTATTTAATTGCTTATATTCATATTTCTCACTGGTATATTACGGTGAAAGTTTATTTAGAAATTTCTACAAATAATTTTGTAGATATTTTATTTGGAAGAGGCAAACCTGTTTGATTACTAAAATCTCCATAATTTCATTTGTTGACCACAATTATCATTTAAGAACAAAATGAAAGAAAGAAACAAAAACGAAATGATAAAAAAATAGATTAATACAATCCTTGATGCGGATAACACAATAAGTTATAACTAATATTTAATTGTAAAAAACATAATAATAAAATCATATACATTGAAATAAATAACTAACCTTAACATAAACTAAAATATATTATTAAAAGGAGTCCCTTTAGGCAAGGTTCCGAAATCCGAATATACTGGCAGCGTTCCCCCTTTGAGTCGCTAGACTAATTCTTTGTCCGAGGTAGCTGCCAGATATTCGGTCTCCTGTGATGTCGACTAACCTTTTTGAAATGTCTTTAAAAAGCCTTAAAGCGCTAGGACCCCACGTACCAAGGGTCTCGACACCGATAGGGACAAAATCATCCCTATATAAGAACTATTTGGCACCCAGAAAACGGCAGTGCTTTTTAGCTGTAAGATTCTAGTAGATGTTAAAGATTTTGTTCACCTTTATATAATTTACGATTGAATATATAAGTGCAACTGTTTGAAATTCAATTCTTTGTTAGATACAATACATTTAAAAAAATACACCCGGTATTAACAATATTAATTTTGGCGCTAATCTTTACTTGCTCCGCTAGTTCTCCGACCAAAAAGGTGCCTTGGCCTCCATAAAGCTATCCCTGTCCTGTGCTAATTTTTAATGTTTGTTTTTATATTTGTTACAGTCATCGGAGTGATTCGTTGTGATGATGAGCAGCATGACTCGCGGGAGGGTGACGACATCACCATGCAGTGCAGATTCGGTTCCGAGGTGAATCCTGGTGATTCACCAACCTACTACTGGGTGCGGAGTACAGCCAGCGGCCATGACAATGTGGCAATAGGAAATATACCCCTTGAAACTAATTATAAGTGAGTAGACAAGCTAACACGTCTTGTGATAATAGAGTGATATTAAGTAAAAATAAAATATGTTCCCGACCCCTTGAACTAATATAAGTACTTACATCTGTTATTTATGTACTAGCTGACACACAACGTTGTGGTCTATGTGGTTTATCGACATATACGACACCAAAAGCCGGCAGTCAGTAGTAGATAATTTAATGGAGAAACTAGAGTTAGTTTCACTTATATTCTGGAGTTAACCAAACCACCTTATTCTTAAAAACTAAGTCAGTCTGATATATAAAAAACAGTGTTTTACTCAAAGTAAAAATAAGCACTCGTTTTTCTTATTTGTTGACTAAGACTTTTATTTCTCTCTTGAAGTGTCTGTAGCAGATAATTCCCATTAATTCGTGTAGCGGAAAAATTGCGAGGAATTCAGTAGTAATAAAATAGGAAGTCGTGGTTTTCTTTGTAAATTCGAGTATTTATTACTCTGGAAAATTTAATCTTTATTGATACTAGACTGAAATCTTTTACTATGTTTTATAACTAAATACTGTACATTAAACAATACAATATATCCAGTGTAATTATTATGAGTGGTCGAAATATTGCATTGTATATTCAAAACTGCTAGGCATAAATTTTAATTGCACTTGTAGAAATATAAACAGGTGTTGTATGTCCTACACCTCTTTACATTTCGTATAGTAACAAACCCTTAGTCATTGCAGCTTAATAGAGTTTTCGTAGATATCATTGATACATTTTTAAAGATTTATCTTACGCGAGTCATGTTGCTTTACTGTGACCTAAATTTTTGTAAAACACACGAGGAGATAACTTATTCAGTTGTGAAGTAATGATATCACATGATGCGCTTGGAATATATTACGACCTATCAAAGGCGTTTGACTGTAACCACCATTAAATCTTAATTTAATCATTTAATCTTAAATCTTAATCTGAATTCAATAAACTGCACCACTCTGGCGTTGACAGAGCTGCTTGTAACCTGCCGCTTTATACTTGAATGGTCGGATCTAAAGAGTAGATGTTAACAGTTTTTGCGGCTGATTTCTCGGAAATATGAACTCAACTGGCAACTAGCTAACATTAGTGTATTTAATTAGAAACTCTTTATTCCAAATCATCTTTGAATTTAGCAAAATATAAAACCAACGCATTACATACTCTTTGCTTGCTAGTGTATCGATGGAAGCTGGTTAATAAACCAAACGCCTTGTTACAGAGTAATATACGCTCCGTCAGAGGGACGATACGATTTGATGGTGTCAAATGTATCGTACGAGCGTGACAACGGGAGATTTGAATGCCGTATCAAGGCAGGTGGTTCGGGGAGGACGATGCACTCGCAGGGACACAGTTTGGTGGTGCTCACTCAGCCGCAGCCGCCACTCCTGAGTCCCGGCACGCATGCCCAGGCGCAGGAAGGTCGGGAACTCAATTTAACCTGCTCGACGACAGGTGGATCGCCTAGCCCTGATATCAAGTAAGTGTTGTTTTTTAAATACTAAAAAGCCTAAACACAATAATTTAATAGTAGGTTTTAAATTGTGCTATGTATAATGTATATATATATATATATACTAAATACAGTCAAACCTGGATAAGCGAGAGTTCAAGGGAGCACAATCTCATTCTCGCTTATGGAGGTTTCTCACTAACCCGAGTTTCTCGCTAATGCAGGTACATGGGTAGCGTTTCTCTCTTATAGAGGTAAGGAGGAGCAAGTACGAATGTAGTAAATATGTAATATGATAAAATTATGTACATAATGTGCACAACATATTATGTAGATATGTATTTTATTTTATTTAGAACAAATGAACACTTAAAAAAAACCGTCAATTTCGTTTGGGTTTCTGTTTTTGTATTTTGCTCTAGCTCATAAATTTTGTCGAATATTGCTTGATCAACAACCGCCGCGCCGCGTATTTAAAGTACTGATGGACCGTATCCAACGCATTTAAAGTACATAATATAAATAAATAAAGCCCGACTGTCGCTTATAGAGGTAAAGATAAGTAGCAGTCTCACTTACGGAGGTCCATGAGGGAGAAACGACTCTCTCTTACAGAGGTTTCTGTCTCTCGCTAATAGAGGTTTTGGGAGCTTAAAATGACGAGTCCCGGCTATTACTCTCACTTATAGAGTTTTCTCACTTATCCAGTTCTCACTTACCCAGGTTTGACTGTACACGAATGTCCACATTTAATTTGTTTTTTATTTAAGAAAATAAAATTCAATCTATTACTATGCTTATAGCTGAAATTATTAACAATTTTATATCTAAAATTTATTTTAATCACGGTTTTTTGTACACCAATAATGATCGAATATCGAATGTCCATACACATATATTATAAAGTTTAATGAGCAATTAGAGAAAAGTTTAAATATCATAAATCTATATATATATATAAATGTTATGTTGGTTTGTGTACGCTTCAAAAACTCAAAAAGTTCTGCACCGATCGAGCTGAAATTAAAAAGCTCGCTAGGACTGGTCATTTTGCAATAAAGGAAATTACAAATTAGCATGATATCTACTCCGCATCAAGGATTGCTTTTTCATTTTTTTTTCACAAGTATGGCAAAATTAAACTTATATGAAATGTTTTCTTTGTTTTGTTTCTCATTTCTCAACCATTCAATCACAATGTGCCACTGAAGCGTAGTAGGGAACAGCTAGTATTTCAATACATTTTATATATGATGTTATTAATTAAGCCGACAAAGTGTTCATAGTGACAACTCTTGTACTAAGTTTACGGTTTATTTGAAATTAATTTTTCTGTACATACATGACGTGTTTAATTTCTTTAATACACCTATTCTTAATTAGGTGGTATCGGGATGGCACTACGTATCCACTAGAGGCGTGTGTGATCAACGGCAGGACGCGGGTGCAGCCTTCAGTGGCCATTCTTACCCTGGCTCCTAGCAGAGAGGACGATGGAGCGAGTTTTCGTTGCGTTGTATGGAACCGAGCGATGCCTGAAGGACAGAGACTAGATACAACAGTTGAATTAAGTGTTAATTGTAAGTACTTGTTTATTTGTCACTTGTTTGGTAGTTTGTTGGTTATTGTATTACTACTTTTAGCTTGGTAATTGTTGTTCTCAAGAAAGGCTTTTGAGATATTTAAAACTGAAGAAACACACTGTATACAAACTGTATTTTTGAATATCATAAACGAGGGCTGTATAATAAATAATGATGATGCGATACATTCTCCTCGAACGGAAAAAAATAAACAGTGTCAGGCATTAGATATAGTAATAATAATAATAAAAGCAACCAATTATGTTTTTTTTTAAATTATAGAAGTAATTTGTTTTCGTCGTGTCGGAACGTGTTTATAAAAATGTCCAACGCTTTCTGTCCAACGCCTCTTATAACAGCGTAGTTTTGAGGACGATGCGTTAAGTTTATATACTTGATGGGTTCATCCAGTTGCTGAACGGCCATGTGATCTTTCTGTGTTACCAATCACGACCAAATCTCCAAGATCTCATAGCCTCTGCGCATCTTAATATATATAAATTACGTGTCACGTTGTTTGTCCGCTATGGACTCCTAAACTACTTAACCGATTTTAGCAACTGGACCGATTTGAATGTCTTTTTTGAATTCGTTTGGGTGGAGCCCTGGATGTTTTAGATTCACAAATCAGCCCGGCAGGTGGCGCTCCATTGGGTACTTTATATATTTTTTTATGTAATAAAATATTTATACTTAGTCTATATATATAGTAGTTTATATACGGTACTTTTATACTTTGTTTAATATTCTAAGTGTTTGAAATATTGTGCAGGACAACGTCTGTAGGGTCCGCTAGTATTTATATACATTCGCATTAGTATATGTATAAAAATCATAACCGTGTTGTGTACTAGTGTTTAGGGGCATGTTTTTCACGCCTCGAAATACCAAGCGTAGGAATTGGTGTAGCTAAAATGTTTACGTACTTTATTCTTATTCTCTATAAGTAGTTGTTTATTAACTATAATACTATAATCCTGTATAGTTAATACACAACTCTAACTCAAGTTTCCATTGAAAGCTAAACTTAATGGATCAATAATTCGTAATTGAATTCTGCGACGGATTTATTCAATTTCGGTATACCCATGTGTATTTAATATCGCACTAAGGGTTTTCAAAGAATTATTTATTTTAATATTCGCAACGCATTTATTCTCCGACTGTTAATAATCCGTTAAAGTTTAACAATTAACCTTTTTTCATGATTCGTGAAATAAAACAATTTCAATGCTCTCTTATGTTTCGATTTTTCCATTATATTTTCATTAAAACATCATTATTGCGTTAAATATTTATATACAAGAGTTTAAGAAAATTTTATATGTAATGTCAATGTTTGAAATGTTTGAAATTTCATCATATTTTTGTGAGATAACCGGAAGGATTGATGTCGAAATGCCATAACTTAAATTCTTGTTCGGATCTTGTCAAAAGGTAGACAGTAATTTTTACGTTTACCACTTGCGACCGACAAGTGTGTGTTCTCTTTACTAATTGACCATGATTGCTGCATAAAATGCTGACCATGTTTCTAATAGCAGTAAAAGTTAACAATTGTAAGTGTTCAAAGATATTATTGCATATATCTTTTTAACATAATCTCTCAATTTCCCCGTTAGCATTAAATATTTCATTCTAAAACTATTCTCTGCACTGCAATTATCGAATATGTGTCATCTCTAGGAAATCGCTCATAAGATATTTCTCGAAGAGCAAGAATAACAAAGTGACTTCTGTTTTTACAGTTTTATATTAACATTTTAGACATACTCTTTAATAGCGACTGCTTTATATTATGTTAATTTTGTTTACTAAGTTTGCTTATTATTTTTATTTCTATCGATTCTGAACGTTTAATTTAATTCTTCGTTAAAAAGCTCGCTAGGACTGGTCATTTTGCAAAGGAAAGTACAAAATAGGCATGGGGCTCCGTTGAAAGATGCGAGAAAGAGTTAGGAAATAAGTTTTGTTACTGTTTTTGTGAAGAAATAAATAAAATGCTTTTATTTTATTATTTTAGTTCATTTGCAGGAGTAAAGAAAGTAGATATTACAATCAAATGAAATAATCAGATTTCCAATTGGCAATGGTTACAATTGTTTGAACTCAATATGCTAATTATAAGCCGAATACCTCATTTGCTACGATTATACGGAGATTAATTACATAATTTACTAATCTTCATAATCCTTTATGTAGTTTCTGAATTATTAAAGTTTTGTCCTAACACTTTAATGTTACAATTTAAGGAAATATCTAATATTGATGCTTACTTCAGCACGTTTATAAATAAGATTATTAATTGGCGATCACAGACAACCTTGTAATTTGTGTTATCTCGGAAAATAAAATCTGTTAAAGAAATAAAGCGCTGCCAAACTTAGGTTAAAGCTATCATCGTAAATGATGTTCTTCGTGTCTCATGTTTTAATTGGTTTTGTATTCGTCAGAAGTAGACCCTACTGTGTGATACGGAATTAAGTTTAACTAATGTTAAACTAAATATTTGTTTTTGATATTTTAAAAGAAATATCAAAAAGGTTAGTCGACATCACAGGAGACCGAAGATCTGGCACCTACCTCGGACAAAGAATTAGTCTAGCGATTCAAAGAGGGAACGCTGCCAGTATCTTCGGAAACTTGCCTAAAGGAACTCCTTTTAATAATATATTTTAGTTTATGTTAAGGTTAGTTATTTATTTCAATGTTTAATGTATAGAATTTATTAAAAGGCTTTTCACTATTGTTTGTCCATTAGTACTGTACATTTTTATAGAAATATTTTTAACCGACAGAATTATTAAGAGTTAAATTAGGTTTTATTTTTCTGGGTATTATGGAAATGCTTAAGCGGGAGTTTGTTATTAAGCATATTATAGCGACCGATCAAAGCATTATTGGCGGTATTCAAAATAAGCTCACGGTTTGTTCATTACTGAAAATCTGAAATTAGACATTACAGGTCGCATTGTAAAATAGTCTTCAGTTTATTTAGGCGTGAGGGTAAAAGCCGAATGGTTAAGTTAAATGAAAAAAGAACTTTCCGTTGTTCACCAAATAAAACAAACACAAACCCTCGCCGACAGATAGTCATTGCATATCTCTTTGGAGGTGACGTAACCTTACATTGTATTAGAAGCATTGTGTTCTTTTACGACGGGTATTTCAAAAGCTGACAATTATTATTTTGCAGTCGCTTGCGGATGTCCTGAATCCTAAATTAGCGCGCCAGGGCTAAATGAAAAGAGTTGTTTCTACGTCTCAGCCGTTTTCCGCTATGAAGGCAAATATAAGCGTTTTAAGTAGGCAGACTCCTTGAGCGGGGCCGGGAGCAATTAAACCAGGCCGCGTCTTGACTCTCGCTAAAGATACATTATTATACCTCACCTTTTACACTCAGATCTAGCCAGCATTAAACAAAGCATATTGATATCTAATATATTTTTTTACAAAAACCGAGAGTTCACTCTATAGTTCCAAAACAGTTGGGCTTCGGGACCACATTATCATCTACGTGGACACCTACCTACACTTTTATCAGTAATAAAGTTTTAGTAACTGAGTGCGTGACTAACGGAGTTCTTTAAGTAACCGTTTTAAGACTTAAAAATTGTGTGGCATACCTTTGCTAGAACGGGCAAAAAAGCCGATATAAATATGAACACAAAATGCATCGATATATCAAGGACGGTGTAAAACGCTTTCGTTGCAGCTGTTTCGAGTGTACAGTTAAATTTAAAAGGAATGAATACATTTATTAATTATACAATAATTGTACGTTCACATTCTAAATTCTTGTCAATTTTTTGGAACTGGGGGCCTACCATGAACTCTTATTGCGAGCCTATTGACAACCTACAACTGAGATGCATCGCTAATTCGTACCATGACATCGAAAAAACGAGACAGTTTATGTTCCCACGTGACCTTAGCGATTATCAGATTTCGTTCGTTCAATTTGTATGAAAATCCGTACCATGACCGCTCGGCTGAACCGAAATTTGACAGTTGCGCCTTCCAACTATGACAGAATAAGCGATTCTAAAAAAGTTACTTTTTGTTCACCTTTTTTGTATCGAAATGTCCAAATAATAGTTTAGAACCTATAAAATTCAATATTTGCATTAAAACTTGTAAATAAAGTTAAAATAATAAGATTTATCTACTATGGCTAATATAGGAAAAAAATAAATATATTTTTTATATTTCCGATATTTTGAGTTTAGAGTGTGATTATAAATAAATTATTAAAATATAGACGGAGATGAGAAACAAGACGGCAATGCCCTTCCGACTTCGTAGATATTGAGTTTATAATTTACTATAGATTATTGACTTTGATTCATTGAAGATTTCAGTGTACCTACAAATAATTGCACATTATTCAATAATATTCAATTAATTATTTATGCATATCTAACAAAAACATAAACCCCCAATATAATATCATATTTTACAATAAATAAGAATGCCATATTACTAGTAGATATTTATTATAATAAAATTTTTCCTCACTATGTTCATGAATTGTATTATTCTCCTCTGCTCTTTGTTGTTTAAAAAAACATAGGTATTTTTAAATTTATAATGTCTAAATAATAAGCCATTTAAAAATATTATAATAATAGTATTTATTATGTTAGGATGACTCCATCAAGATAGAAAAAGATGTCTTCAGGCAATGTTCAATTGGTTATAAACATTTATTCATATAGTCTCAATTTAGCAATTTTGTCAGGTTAAGCTGTAAAGAAAATTATTATTATTATTATAGCCTCTTTATTTCCATAATGAATAACATATTAAACAAGTATATCATATGATTAGTTATTACATTATATTATGTGCATGCATTAAAAAATACAATATTATTATTTATAATCTTTAAATTATATTCCAATCATAATTAATAATTTCAATGTATATAAGTTTGAAATGATGAATAAATTAATAAGAATCAAAAACAAAATTCATTTTTATAATTCATTATAAAGTATCATTAAATTGTTACGGACCCCTCTACGGGTAAAGGCCTCCTCCATTTTGCTCCACATCTGTCTGTCTTTTGCGTTGGTGGTCCAGTTTTCACCAGCTTTACTTTTTATTTCAACAATCCAGTTTTACTTTGGTCTACCTCTTAATCTTTTTGTTGGTTCTCACCAGGTTACCCTTTGTGTCCATTTTTCCTTGTCCATGCGAGCAGTAAGACCCGATCGATTACATTTTTGTCTAAAGCTATTTTTGTTGTTTTCCTTATTTCTGTATTTCTCATCCGATGTTGTCTTTGTATGTTTAGTAGACTCCTTTCCATCGTTCTCTGGCACACTTGTATTTTGTTTTTGGTGTAGTTATTGTAAATCCATGTCTGGAAGCCATATGTCAGACAAGGTATTAAATATGAGTCCATTATTTTTTCTTAAGTTTTAAAATTCTGATTTAAGGGTTTCTTTATTGCTTCAGGATTTATTCCAGGTTATGTTAACTCGTCTTTTAACCTAATCGTCGTGTCTTGTCTTTGAGGAAGATACTTGTTGACCCAGGTAAACATAGTTTTAAACATTGTAATGTACTGTTATTAACCTTTATTGGAATAGTTTGGTGGTTCGTCATAATAATAATCTTTCATTTGATAGAAAACATTTTGCATTGTGTATACATCGAAGTTTTGTAGTGGAGATGGGAGGTTGTAGTCACTACCACTACTTACTTACCTGTAAAGAAAGTATATTTATTTATATTATATGAATTAGTTAACGTATAAATTGAGTTTGTAGAATTTGAAGGAATTAATTTTTATTATAGTTACTTATGATTTTAGAGTAATAAGTTGATTTGTAATATCTTTTGCAAAGCGTTTTATATCAGTAATTCACTTCGTTATAGGGATTTATTTTTAATAAACAAATTTGTGAACAATACTTACCCCATACCATTATTTTATAAGTTAAACAATTTGTAAATATATAATATTTCTAAAACCGAAATTTTGTAAACACCAAAATATTGAAAGCTCCTATTAAAATTTGAAAGTAACGTTTAAAAATAATAAGTGTCAACTGTCATAGCACCAGAGAACTTTCCGTTTAAAATATGTCAAAAGAATAGTTTTATATAAAATAAATATATATATTAAGACATCACAAACCTCCCATCATCACAGACCTTGGTCTGATCAAAGGAGCCCCAGATACCAACATCAAATTACAAAGCTATATTAATCAAAATTGGCCAAATCATCTTCTTATTTACACTGACGCATCAAAGCTGTCTCCAGACGGCTGTGTTGGTGCTGCCTGTTGGGTTCCTCGGTATAGAATTATCCTGAAATTTAAATGTCCTCCCGAATCTTCAGTGTTCACAGGAGAGGCCACTGCTCTATTGGAAGCAATCCTGTTTGCACACTCCCATAACATACAACAGACAGCTATTTTGACAGACTCTTTTAGTTGTTTAATGTCCATTAAAGAAAACCCATTTCGCAGCAAATCACGTTTTCCCATTATTCTAAAAATCAGGGAGACTCTGCTCTCTTGTAATCAAAAAGGATTGTCTATCATACTAGTTTGGATTCCTAGCCACTCAGGTATCCCTGGAAACGAAACTGCTGATTCATGTGCCAAATCAGCTGTTGAGTCAGGTTCTCTAGATCATTTTGAAAATTCAGCACAGGATCTTTGTACTCTTGCAAAGACATATCTGGACAGAACCTGGAAGACATTTTGGAATGACTCCAAATCGGTTAAGGGTAAGTTTTATGCTTCCATCCAACCAAACATACCAAGACAACCCTGGTTTTGTCATTATCGGAATGCAAATCGCTGGATTACATCCACAATCTCACGTCTTCGTCTTGGTCATGCTTGCACCCCTGTTCATCTAGCCAAGCTCCGGATAAGGGATCACTCTATCTGTGAGTGTGGCTTGGATGAAGGCACTGTATCTCACATTCTATTTAATTGTCCCAAACTAACCTTTCCTCTCTATGACGTTCTTCCCCGTAAAGTCCCCCGTCCTTTAAGTGTTAAATGTTTGTTAATGTTTGTGTTTAGTCCATATTGTAGATTTTTATGTAAATATATAGAAAGCAATAAAATTAAAGTGTAATATATATATAAAAATTATTATAAAGAGGAAACAGTATTTAATAATGGTATTATTACTCACTCATATTTGTGTTGTCTGTGCAGTCTTAAAACTAACAATCGAATTGCAACTATTTTGTTTTTGTTTAGGTGCATATTCAAAATTAACTTAATTATTATTTTTACCGATCAATCTCCATCGTGCCTTCTCCATCTACACGACACTGGCGAAGTACCTTGTGCCCAGTTGCATTTTATAGAAACATCTGTCGAAGTAAGTTTGAAAGTTAAATTTCTAAACGTACTCAGAAACCATAAACAAAATTATCGTTCTTTCATTCGGTCTTGCGATGCTAATACGTTTCAGCTTATAGGCGGTCATGGTACGAAAAAATGCTATTGACTTTAGGTACCTAAACTCCGCTGCATCTCAAAAGGATTGTTTTAAGAAAGTTCATGGTAGGCCCCCAGTACTGAACTTTTTCATAATAATTATGCTTCAAATCTCGTCGAAAGATTTATGTAAATGTGTTTTTATTGTTTAATTTTTCTTTGTTGCATATATTTTTATCAGAAATTATTATTGACAATATATTTTATATTATATATAGGATATATTTTTAATTCTAAATTGGGCTGTTTTCGTATGTGTTCTAGCTTAAGTAAATTTTATCTTGGTCGATACTAAAACAAATACAAAATCAACAGTTTAATAATAAGTTTTTTTACTTTATTAAAACTTTTAAATACCGTAAATTGTTTGAAAGTTTTCCTTTGGGTAATGTGGGTGAGGCCGCATGTTGTATTGCATACCTATCTAATTTCGTCATAATTTACTTCTGATTTGAATCCAGCCCTGTAATATAAATATTTATCATTTGTATAGTGTTTTCCTGTCAGTTTACACGAAATGCCTGCCAGATGCTAACATTTTTAATTCGACCTAAATGAAAGCAAGCGCCTTGCAAGATGTATGTTCTAATTTGGACGTACACTGCACACGACTGAGTAAACATTCGTTGATCTGCTGATATGTAGAGCAGTTTTACATCCGTTTCCTATAAACGGCACCTATTTGTTTAATATCGAATTCGTTAGTTTGTTATTCAAACTCAGAATACATGCGATATGTAAAAACTATCCGGGAAAATACGTTTTGGTTTAGTTACTTTACTATTCACAATGCAATGTTTGTTTCCTTTTCATTACTTATGGATTTAAATGTTTGCATGTTTATTTTATCTAAATTACGATATCTATAAGCACATTTTTAGACAAACGGTGTGCTTTAAATAGTATTAGAAAGAAAATCTTGCTTATGTAACCCTTTTAATATTCCTATAGAGTAGTCAGTTTTTAAACACAAATATTTTTCAGATTTTCCTCGAATTGAAATCGGTCCGGAGAATCCATTGCATGTTGAAATTGATGGAACTGCAACGATGGAATGTAAAGTTGACGCAAAACCCAAAGTGAACAACGTGCGGTGGACACGAAATGGCAAATATATTTCAAACTCTTTTATACACACTATTCAAGATGTGACAGTGCAAGACGCAGGCAAATACACTTGCAGCGCTGATAATGGGCTTGATCATCCTGGGGAGAAGGAGATTTACCTAGATGTTCTATATCCTCCAAGTGTTACGATTGACTCTAAAACGTACGACGCCGAAGAAGGCGGTACAGTTGAAATACGTTGTGAAGTTTCTGCTAATCCCGAACCAATTTCAATCGATTGGACAAAGGAAGGAAAACCTGACTTTCGTCAAAAAGGAAACACTCTAGTATTGACTAGAGTAGATGCAGAAATGGCTGGAACTTACATTTGCAAAGCCATAAACGTAATTACGTCATCCTCAGGAAATCGCATGGAACGGGCTAGTAGCGCTTCAGTCGCTGTTTTGGTGAGACATAAACCAGGACGGGCATTTATTAGTCCCGATCGGCCCGTAGCTCAAGAGGGTGCAGGGGTCACACTTACTTGTAGTGCTAAGCCTCCGGGCTGGCCGTCTCCTCAGTATAGATGGTTCCGGGATATCGATGTCGGTGATGTCAAACCGAACGTTCTCGCTACTGGCCATAAATACACAATCCCGAGTGCACATCTCGGTAGCGAGGGTGTTTATCATTGCCAGGCCACAAATGAACTTGGTCATGGCGAGATTGCATCCGTCAACCTCGAAGTATATCAACCTCCGCGCTTCCAATCAAAACTCCAACCACACATGATAAAGAACTCCGGTGAAAGAAATTATTCTTTGACGTGCATTGCGTTGGGAAAACCGCTACCCCATGTTAAATGGTACAAAGACAATTCCGAAATAAAAGCGGATGCTAATTTATATGAAGTCAAAACAGAAATAAATGAAAGTAGAAACGCGGTGTTCAACATACAAAGTACGTTACGATTCAAAGGTCGCGCGCGGCCTAACGGGGATGACTTACTTCCGGAGGATAGGGGAGTCTATTCTTGTTCCTTCGAAAATGAAGTAAAGAAAGTGGAATCAACTATGCAGCTCAGGATTGAACGTGAGTATTTTAATACTTTGATTTATTTAACTTTATTTAAATTTTACATAAATTGCTTTTTAGCAAAATTTGTTTAAGTTGCAATTTAAATTTTAAACTCAATATATTTCTTAAAACTCTTTGTTACTCTTAATATTTACAAAAATTTAAATATTTCAAAAACATTTTTATGAAATTTACATAGTCATTGTCCGTTTACGTGTCAGTTAAAAAATGTCGGCGATTCGAACCTAAAATACCAGTATTAAGGGCATTGAGTGCTCGCTTCAGTTGCTCATGTTAGTATACATGAACTCCTAACTCGTCATTTATTCCGACAACACGTTTATAAAATGAAGACTTGAATTCGAATAACAAATTCTTTCATTCGGTTAATTCTTTCCAGACGAACCAATTTCAATCCGACAACAAAACAAAGTAGCTTACGATGTGATGGAGAATGCTGAAATATCGTGTAGAGTTCAAGCTTATCCCAAACCAGAATTTCAGTGGTTTTACGGCGCAAATACGGCACCATTGCAGATGTCCTCGGACGGGCATTACGAGATAACTACTACAACGGACAATAACGACTCCTACTTAAGTATTCTGCTTATACGCAACATTAAAGGACAGGACTACGGTGATTATTACTGTAAAGTAAAAAATTCACTGGGTAGTATACGTCCACAAATAAGATTGCAACCAAAAGGTGCACCTGAGTCCCCTCGCGCTTTAGCAAGTCAAAAAGTAGGACCTAGTTTCGTGTCTCTCAAATGGGAAGCGGGATTTGATGGGGGATTATCGAATACAAAATATTTTGTACTATATCGAAGACAGAAGAATCCAGCTGGTGGAGAACACTGTGCCACAGAAAGATTAGACGAGTACGACTGGAAAGAATACGACTGTCGGCGATCCAATCCGTGCAATGTTACACGCCTTGAGCAACATAATACCTACCATTTTAAGGTAACTCTATGATAAGATAACCCTAGTGAAAGGGTAATAAAATATATATAATTATAGGCCACGTACATTGAAAATGATTAAATAAACAAAAAACTATTTAGAGTTATACAAGCTTTGCAACGGTTGAAATTTTTTGAATGTTCAGATATGAATAAAAGCGTGGTATCCAACAAAAATATGACGTGAAAATTATGTTAAGGCAATGAATGAAACTACAGTCATTTGTGTAAAAATCAAAAGCACAAAGACAAGAAAACTGGTACAAAAATGCTAAGATTAAAAAAATACTAACAAAATGGAATCACAAAGTGAATGTAAAAAATTAAATGCGTCACGGGCCTTTTCCTTTTTACTTTTGTGGCGGTTTTGTTCTCTTTATTCAAAGACTTGCTATTTCTTGTGCCATATTTTTGTTGGTATTAAATTGTATGAAGGTATTGCTATATCAATGATTTGGTCATAGTAGTCATACGCTAATATGTTTCTCTCATTGTTATTGCTACCGACAGCATCTGACATTTGCATTCAAGGTAAATGACTTCAGCCGCTATGATTATTAATTCCTGATTTGTGCATTCGCTTTGGTCACTTTCGCTATTCTTTAAGCCTTTTGCGTACGAGCTATAGTAGAAAAAAATCCAATTATCGTAAAATCTATTTTACATAACGTTACAATTAAAATCAGAATGCATAAATTATTATTTTTTTCCCCAATCAATGTATACCTTTTGCTACTAAAACAAGCAATTTAGTGAATAAAATCGTCGCTGCGATAGACTCTCGTGTGTATGCCGCCTGTCAATTTTGCCATGCAATAGATTTCATTAATCTTGACTTATAGGTGAAAGCAGTTAATACAAAAGGGCAGAGCAACTACTCCAATGAGATCATGGTGACGACGAAAGTTGACATTATACCACCGCCGGAACAGGTTACATTTGATCCCAGTACGAGATCCGTTGCGTTCAGTGTGGGGCCTACGTGCCTGCCCCTAGTGGGGGTGGTTGAAGGTCTGGGAGCGCTTGGTGGCTGGCAGGTAAGGAAATGTACACAATAAAATGAATCATCTGCCGCAGGTTATAGACCACAAGCCCATGAACAAAAAATACCTGTGAAATGACCCAACCTGAATTACGCTTAGAAGGCTGTTACTATATCTGAAAATAGCTCTGAGCACTATGCCGTCATTTCTGAGCGGTACATGTGAGTACGTGAGTGAATGGACTTTCTCATGTACAATGGGGGAATTTCGACTAATTATTAATGTACGGCTTTGTTATAAGTGTATACATGATTAAAAAAAATGTCGAAAAACGTAGTGCCGTACAAAAGTGATGGTGCCGGAAGTCGGTGCAAATTTTTAATTCGACGACAGTTGCAGAAGCAATATAGGTCATTTATTACTGTACGGCATTTGTGTCATTCCTTTTGGACACATATACAGATACTTTACCCGTAAATGCCGTACATATTTCCAGCGGAGCGGTCGAAAGCCAAGGGTCGGAACCCTACCCCTACACCCATATACCCTAAGGTCATAGTAAAATGTACGGCAACATGTTCAAAATATTATTTAACACGGACAATAATGTTTTATAATTATGCCGTCCAAATATTATAGTTAATGTTTGTGTAATTAAATATTTATCGAAATTTCAGGATTTACCAAGTTCTTACTGCTGTAAGATCAGAGAATAATGTACGGCAACTTGTTTTTTTACATAATGTTACTAAATATTACCGTTGTACATTATAGCCGTTCATTATAAATGGTAACAAATAAAAATATTATGATAAAAAATATATGAAATTTCCGAAATTTAGATGACTTTTCAAATGCTCCTAGAGTAATATGGGGAGTAATATTTTCAAAGATTATTGTTATTTTATATGTAACAAATATAAATAAACAAAAAAAACCAGATGCCGTACATTTTACTCCAGACTACTCTTTACAGCTGATAAAAACCTCGACGACGTTTGAGGTGTCCCTTAAGGTCATTAATAACTGTATATATCTGAGTATACTACCATAAGGCTGTAAATCATATTTACAGCCTTATCGTACCAGCAGAGAGAGGTAAAGGAAAAATATTTTTAACAAAAATATATATAATACAGGGCGTCCCAAAGTTATGAGACATGAAGGGAAAGTACCTTAAATATCGCAGATAGGGTATTTTACTAAAAGAAGACTTTATGTTATTTATAAAAGTTAGTAATTCTGCATTCAAAGATTTTTTTAAAACTACTTGCCTCGTCTGGAAATCGAACCGGCTTAAATTAAAAAAAAAACACCCCTACTTTTATGATGCCAATCGAAAGAATGGCCAAAACCTAATAACTTTTCTAAAGTAACAGACTCGTAGGGGATTTTTTTAGGCCGAATACGATAGATAATGTTTTTAATTTGATTAAAAAGATATATTCACGCTGTTCCTTTCTTTTAAAATACTATGTTACTTAAGAAGAGTTATTAGTTTTTGGCCATTCTTTCGATTGGCATCATAAAAGTAGGGGTGTTTTTTTTACATTTAAGTCAGTTCGATTCCCAGACGAGGCAAGTAATTTAAAAAAAATATTTGAATGCAGAATTAATAACTTTTAAAAATAACATAAAGTCTTCTTTTAGTAAAATACCCTATCTACGATATTTAAGGTACTTTCCCTTCATTTCCCATAACTTTGGGACGCCCTGTATTGGTAGGCGGTGGTAGCGGACTATCGAAAGTGTACGGCATTTATCTTTTATTGAAGATCGTCTAAAGTATTGATAACCTGTGTTATTGCCGTACAGATAAAAGTCACCGGAAAATGACTCTTTTCTGAGAAAAGTAATTTACCCCATACACCTATGTGTTCCACAAAAAATGTACGGCATGCTGGAAAATATTATCTATTTGTGAAGTACTCTCAAGATCATTTAATTTTATGTTGATTCATATCATCATCACCTATATGCTAATCAGACATATGTTGCGACCCTTGGCTTTCGACCGCTCCGCTGGGAATATGTACGGCGTTTACGGGTAAAGTATCTGTATATGTGTCCAAAAGGAATCACACAAATGCCGTACAGTAATAAATGACCTACATTGCTTCTGCAACTGTCGTCGAATTAAAAATTTGCACCGACTTCCGGCACCATCACTTTTGTACGGCACTAGGTTTTTCGACATTTATTTTTAATCATCTACACACTTATAACAAAGCCGTACATTAATAATTAGTCGAAATTCCCCCATTGTACCTGAGAAAGTCCATTCACTCACGTACTCACATGTACCGCTCAGAAATGACGGCATAGTGCTCAGAGCTATTTTCAGATATAGTAACAGCCTTCTAAGCGTAATTCACGTTGGGTCATTTCACAGGTATTTTTTGTTCATGGGCTTGTGGTCTATTACGTTAGTAGTAATTTAGAACATTGGGTAATTTCATTTAGTGTATTGAGCGAGAGGGTCATAAGTATTAAAATTATGATGCCAACGGGAACAGTGGGAAACGCCTATAGCTAAATTTTTATTTTTTGAGTATTTAAAAAAAGTTATCATCATAATAAAAATACTACTAACTAAACTAGGGTATTTATTTATAATAAGGTTTCAGAAATTTATATAAGTATGTTTATTTAGATTTCCTCATATATTTTCTGATAATTTCTAAATTTTAATGAATATGTCTCTCTATATGTGTGATCTGAATATGTAAAATTGCAAAAGTCTGTCTGCGTGGGAGTGACGGGTTCGACATTTATCACGTGGTTTTAGCTTTTCAATTGTGTTTCAATTTTAAGTGTATATGCTGATCAGTAATTACGTTCCTTTTTAATTACCTGCCGTGATGTTTTGACGTTCTTTTATTTCTTCATCTCAATTAGAATCCATTGATTTAATAAAAAATACGAAACGACTAAATAGAGCTTATAATAAATCTATACCGAGTGTAGTATAAACTGCTATGATGATGCTATCGTCGACTAGAGAGCTCTTCACTGGAAATAAACCAGTGAGGGACTCACTGTGTTTTTTTAATATTAAGTAGGCTTTGGTCGTGACCATTATGTGTCGGGAGGATTTTATTTCAAAACAGAGATTTATTCATAGATGTGTGAGCACGCTTTTCTCTTTGTAGTATTGTAAATATCAAGAAAACAAAACGTGTGCAAAAGATGACACATTACATTATTTCAATGTATCCACCATCAAAAGCTCCAGTTTGACACGACACGTATGCGAGCATATGGGTAAAATGGAGTGCAGGTGTCTAACATAGTCGAGCACTATGGAATTGAAATGAATTTTTTCCCTTGTGTTGAATGCAATGCCTTTGTGGATGGTAGGATGAATTCATGATTTAAATCTCTGCCCAAAGCATTTCGCCTAAAAACACGGACGCTCGGAATAACATGTTTGCTGTAGATTTGTAATACTTTGTTCCTTTAAACAGAAACTATATGTCTCTACTTTTAAATTGTTAGATAGTATACAGTTAGTTTCCTATGCTGTAAATCAACAAAATTTGTTCAACTCTTGATCTCTAAGCGTGAAAGTGTAACGAAAGAGTTTATTTTCACATTTATTTTGTCTATAAACTAAAATGTCATCAATCTATCAAAGTTTATCTCCATTCTCCTTAACAAAGATAAGCTAAAATAAAGCTTCGAAGCTAAAATCTTAATGTTATTTTTCGTGTATATAACATCAAATGAACGAGCGAAATGATACCACTCAACTTTTTAATTAAAAAGCTTTAGTTAAATATGAATTGAACTATATTTTGGTTGTACAAATTAATTCGTAATAATGAATAACGAGAAACATATTTATTTTTAGGTCGTAGATACGGTGCCACTGCAATTATCGGGTATTAGTTCCACAATACAAGAAAGTACCCTGGATCCTCCCACGCCTCGCGGTAGAGGCTCCTCTGTGCCACCATTAGACCAATTAAATCCTAGGGTGCGTTTGAGGCTTTGTTTACAAGACAATCAAGATACTTGCAGTGAATACATAGAGGCTGATAGTAAGTTCTTTTTATACATTATTTATTTGTAATTTTTATTTTATTTACACTTCGTTGCTAATAATATAAGAAACACAATACATAAAAATTATAAGGGATGTAACGGGCGGCCTTATCGATAATAAGCGATCTCTTCCAGGCAACCCTAGTTAAGAGAAAAACTAAAAAAAAAAAAAAAATTAAAGATTAAAAGAGTAGAAAACACTTCCACTTAGACTCTAATGTTTAATATGGCTTACTTATAAGTTAAGTTTACTCACAATCTTCCCGGTATAGCTTAGCGGAAATTTAGCTTAGAACCATTATTCTTTGCAATGCTGAGATTGTACCTGTTGTCATTAAAAATGTTGCATAATGATTCAAAATAAAATTTTAGAATAAAATTTCTCGTAGATCCCACTTTTGCTTGATTAGCAAGAATAAATGCATCACGAGCCGTTATCGTCGATTATTTTATTAATTAAAAACTGACTTAATTCAATAATATTTTTCAGTTGGTCCATCATACACGAAAGCAGCTGCCGCATTAACAACTGCCACGGTCATCGCAATAGTCGTATCTTGCCTAGTCTTTTTACTCTTTTTAAGTCTTTTATTCATCTTTTGTCGGTGTAAACGTAATGAGAATAAAAAAGAGGCGTCAAAGGACTATGAAATGGACTCTATGAGGCCTCCCATGGTGTCGCCACCTAACCAGGCCCCCCCTCCATATTATCCGAGTACGGGGATGGAGAACAAGGCGCTCGAACATTCTATGGACTTGCAAATGGCTATGGATGACTCCAAGAATGCAGTATACGCGAGTCAGGGCGGCTACGGGTACCACATGGCGCCCCACACCCAAGGACATCCTGGGCAAAATATGTCGAATGCAGACTGTAAGTATTATTTATAAGTATTTTTACTAACTATCGCTACCAATTTCAACTAAAAACAATTATTGCACTGCTTAGTTTAGTACTGTTTTTTTGTTTTTATTAACTTTTTATGTATTATGAATAGTTCCTGCTTGCACTTAATACTTCAGTAATACATATTGAAAGCATATTAGTGGATATATCGCAAACAGGTTGATTAACTCTAATTAACAAATATATTAACTTTCATTGATATTAACAAACTGTAATTAGTAAGTACATCGGATTAAAAAGAATAATATAAATATGGCAATAATAAGATTTGATTAAATGTATACAAAGGAATACTAATAATGTTCAATTAACTACGATTTTATTGAAAGATGCGCTATTGATTTCTGAATAATTCAATTGATTCTATTATGAGATAAGATTTTAATTCATTTATAGCATTTCTATTAATTGCTACAACCTTTTGACTTTATGTTAAAAATTTAGGTCATGAGCTCTTTGACAAAAAAATCCCGTAATTTAAGAAGTTTTTGTATCAAAATACTACCACGTCCCTAAGCCCGCAAGCGAGGAAAAGGTTAAACATTAGAATGTGCATTTTATATCGGTTCTAAGATTCTGATATACTGCTCGAAACTCAAAACGATCATTTAATTATCGCGTTTTATATTTTTAACATTGTCTAAAATTTATTACTTGTTTAAATACTGAAATAAACAACCTGAATTTTATAATTATTTAAGCAATTTATTAAACTCAGTCCGGTCACAAGTTGCCTCGAGTTAAATAATTATAAAATGATAGTAAAACGTATTTTTTAATCGACGGAAGTGTTTCGCTCGCTAGTATTAGAATTACTGAAAGTTTATAATTTTAATAAATTATGTTTGCATAAGTCAATAATCACTGTGTAAGCTAATCTTCAATTGTTTTGTTCATGCACGCGCAAGGACTAAGCAGTAGTGGCTACGTAGATGGTAAAATCAATCCAAAACAAAATATAATATTGCATGTTGAATGTTATGAATCACCACACCCATGTAAAATCGACATTTCTTCTGTAGGGGTAAATATGGGGTATATTGAGAATTGCTACACGAACAGTAACAACGGAGGCAGCGTCAACTCCCAAGACTCCCTTTGGCAGATGAAGATGGCCGCGGCAAATGCGGCACCCAGCATTCCTCAGCATCAGATGGTAGACCGGCAGTGTAATTATGGGTAAGACAATTCTATACTTTCTTTTGATACATATGATATCATAATACAATATGCTACTTGATTGTTGTAAATTGAATTAGATTTCTTGCGATTGCGTCTTTACTGTTTTACAATACACACATGTAAGTAATGTTACATCAGTCTTGTTTTACCATTTTTGGCAATTCTGAATACTAGATTGTGTTTAGGAATATTATTCAATGAATTACATTTTTTTATTTTATGGTCCAAATTAAAAATAAGTCCGTAACCATTATTTTTAATTAATTTTTGCAAGACTAAGCCATCGCATATAAGATTAAAACATAACAATCTCGTAAAATATTTAACTCCAGAGAAGTTAAAATAATTTAAAAAAAATATTAGCACGTAATAAATACTGTTTGATATCTATCAGTCATCTCACCACTTACCAAACTAGGGCATAGATCGGACAAAATAAAAATCATGTTATTTTGCGGTTGTATAAAATTTGTAGTCATAAATAAATGAATTCTCTGACCGTTATTAACAAACCAAATAACAACTATTTGATAACAGAAACAATTATTAACATTTTGTGTAACAACAACTGTTGTTTCCTGTTGTTACTATTAACTTAAATTCCGAGTTGTATACGGTAGAAAGTTGACGGTCGTTATTCATATAGAAATACATATCTAGCTCGTCGCAATGACGTCTTGTATTTTGTTAATAGCATCCGAGCCTCGAGCGAGCTAGTTTTAAACGTATGTTGAGGGTATATGAAAATATTGTATGATATTTACTGTAAACCTGGGAAAGGATAGAGGACAAATCTATGTTTTTAATTTATATTATTATTATTTTATTATTACTAATTACTTAAGTGGAACATGGTGTAATAGTTGCAGCCCCTTACAAACATTGTGTAAAACAATAAAACTTGGCGATTAAAAAGAGTGGCGGAGAGTTTATTGCCAGTTCTTCTCTTCTGTCCTACGCCCTTGATTTTTTACATGTATATATTTCTTTTTTGATGTACATAAGTGTTCATTGTGTTAGGGAGCGTATTACGTATTACGGGTATTACGTAACGTATTTTGGGAGGGCGGGTTGGGGTGGATGTTCTTGCCCATTCTTCTCCACAAGAAACTACCTTTTGGAAGGGGCAACTAGAATCTTCTTTATATTTTATTTGACGTTCAAAGGTGCCATTTTAGGTGGTCTCATTGAAATAAATGATTTGTCGTAGACTTTGTGGCTTTCACCATAGTATAAACTGAGATTGTACCAAATATCGCTTTTGCGTATACGGTTTGCCCGCATTGGTTAATAATTGATTCTTAACTATACACTGTAGCAGATTATGATTGTATGATTGAGAGGGACAGTTATATTCTCTCACGTATCTATATTTTGTTTATTTTGCAATTTTCGTCTGTTTATGACAGGTATACAAAGTTCGTTATAGTTGCTGTCCAGTTAAAAACCGTGCGTTGCGAGCAATCTTTGAAAAACATATTTTATTTTGCCCGAGTAGTTGGCTGCATGCACTATGCAATGCATATTTTATACCTACGTATTGCTTCTTGCATTCAAAGCACAGATATCTTAAAATACCTTTACCAGCTTTAAATTTGTTCATTATAAACTTCCTTGGAGCGCAAGTTTGTCGAAAAGTCGTAAACAAGAAAGTTGTGTATAATCTTTTTGAGAAATGTCCAAAATAAACTGAATTTAGTACATATTTCGCGATTGTTAATCTTAAAATAGGTTCTAACTATTTTTATCAATACATGAGCAGCAATTGTCTTGCCTAAAATGTTAGTGTTGCTTGAACGGCAACTGCAATGGCACGGTATGTATTAATACGAACGGCAATGTATTCGGTACAAACTATATTGAGAGTTCAAAACGATACATAGTAAACAACTGAAAAATATTGATGTAAGCGGGGATACATTCGTGCTCTATGAAAGATTGAAGATTCTGTATGCGTATTGTTGTGTATTTATTGATTAAAAACGTGAACTCTAAATATTTGTACAATACAAAGCTGGATTTACTTCGTTACATTAATTTATTTATTTGGGGGATGGTTTTGACGCTCGTTTTCGTATAGTAACTCCAAAATCACGTAGAGGGAAAATATGACAAGTCTAAAGTCCGATAATTCGAAATCTAGCGAGGTCGGATACTCGGATCTGGCCCAAAATGATAATGGTAATTTGATGGGTTGAAAGTTTTAGTCCAGAAAACAAAAAAAAACCTTATTCAAAATTCACTGAAATGGCTGTTTGTAGACCCTTGAAATAGTAGTCAAGTGAAAATAACAGAAACAACATGACCGCTATACAAATGCAAATTTTGTGTTTCTATTCTTCAGACTGTATACTTTAAATTTTATTCCAACTTACCTACATAAAGTGGTATGAAATGGTATCGAAAAATGACATGTCAAACAAGTTATTATCTCAAATGGATCTTGAGCCTAAACGTAAGAAGTTAGTTGAAAGCGGAAAGCGTTCGATAGGTAGTAGGATATTTTACACACGAATTGCCAAAACGAAATTCGTTCCTTAGTAGAAGATGTAATATTAAAATTCCCAAGAAATATGGCAATAAACACTTAAGCCTCTGTAAACGAACACATAAACAAAGTGTGAGACCTGTGAAAAATGTTATTATTCTTAAAGAATTTGATTTAATTCCCTACTTCAAAGTGTATGTGCCAGCGATCCCTTTAGATCCTAAGATGTGTGCGGCCCTCCGCAGTCTCAACAAAAGTATTTTTCCTTAATGTTAAGGCAAAGTGGCCGCTTACACCCTACACCACTGTCTCGCAGCCATGCAGCGCAGCGCATCGCACGACAATTAGTAATAATAAATGTATGCAAATATCATACCTGCTAGACAACTTAAACTTAAACTTTTAATTATTGTATGTTCGTACACAAATAGCGAAGCGAGGTGCACGTACGTATATAAATGTATGTACTATATATTTCTGTATGCACATGTTTTATTTATAAGACAGCTATAGATAGAGAAAACACCATTCGAAACTTGGGAATTCTTCTTTATTCTTATTTATTTATAAAGTCTATTTTGTCTACCAATTTAGTTCTTTTACAACTCGTCCGTACTCAGAGTAACACATTATATTATCTCTAACGGTAGCTACGAAATTTAAAGCCTGATTAGCTTAAACTTATCGGAGCATGGTTTATTTTAATCTTACCAAAAAAAACATTTCTTATTTGATAAAAACTCGCCGTGTCCTAATTAAATCTTTGTATAAATATTAATAGAACGGACCTAAAATACTTTCTAAGGTATATAGGGTGATAATCTGTGTTATTTGAATGACAAGATTATTTTACTATTTTAGGAAATTTAATTGTATTTATTTCTCTATAGGTATGACCCAATAGCGCATGGTGGCTATGGAACTATTGACGACTACGCCCCATATTCTCCTCTGCCGCACGGCAACCTCAGTACCCACGGTAGTCATGCTGGAGCTGACTGTGCCATGCGTTCATCACAGACGCCGTCAAGACAGGACTATTGCTCCGATCCATACGCCTCCGTGCACAAGCCCAAGAAAAGGGTGGATCAACATATCGGTAAGCATAAATTGTTTTTGATTTATAGTATACTAGCGGACCCGACAGACGTTGTCCTGGATGATATTTCAAGCGAATAGTAAAACAAAGCATAAAAGTACCGACTGCAGCGCCATCTGCCGGGCTGATTTGTGAATCTAAACCATTCCCAGATCCCCTTGAACACACAAAAAAAATTTCATCAAAATCTGTCCAGTCGTTTGAGAGAAGTTCAGTGACATACACACTCACAGAAGAATTATATATATAATGATTATTATGTTTTGGTAAAAAGGGTTCTAAATTGGAACCATAAATCTTAGTACCTTAAAGTAGTGTAATTAGTGTCGTTCTCTCTACTTGTATTGACATAGACATAAAATTTATTACTAATAAAAACACACACACATAATAACAATAATCAAAGAAAAGAAATTAAAAATATAATGAGAGATAACAATTTGGTTTCCCTTTTCCCTTTCGGTTCGTTTCAAGTGTGTAATGCGTGTATGCTGTAGTAGTAACTGGTCCTGGCTCAGCATTATCCTGAGGAGCAGACTGTTCCACAGCGCTGGTCATTGTGCCAGAGACCACAGCAGCTAATTTACGCCTCAGTCGCAAAAAAAGAAAAGCGGTTCGTCGTGATTCCAAAATTATAGTCTGTCAATAATCTGAAGTAAACATATTGGACAAGCTGTGAATTATCTAGTGATGCCACGCGTCATATTTATCCGATGACAAATATGTGTGCTCGTATGTGCTTAATAAACATCCATTGAAATACAGCAGTTGCACTAATATGCTTTAATGACTTGAACAGATGAATCAAACATTGCAGCGTCACACTTCTGCAATCAAATCAATAACACGGAGTAGGCAAATTATTATTCTTGTAAAACATGTCTGGCGGTTAATTCATTGGATTGCAAAATACGTTCTCTTCGTGTTTTAAATGCGCACGTTGAAAGAAATCTCCAATAGTGCCCAGACGGGATTCTAACGCCTATAACTAGTGTTTAGTTGTTGTGTTGAGGGATGCACGGTCGTGCCATTAGGCTAATACTGCTAATCGAATACAAAACTTCATAATGTAACTAAATATTTAATAGCATTGACATGTTTTTTTGGAAACATTAAAAACCGCACTCTGAGTTACCGATAATTTTTAGGTTGTAATGAGATGTCTTATGTCGAATTTTGGTTTCAGAATCACCTTATCATGAAGTTAGCGGTCTGCCCGAGACGTATTGTGGGGGACCTGAAGACGCCACTCCCGAAGACAAGCCGCCCCATCTATCTCTTAGCTACGATGAATCTCTTGAGTCTGGATATTCCACACCTAACTCTCGAGCAAGGAGAGTTATTCGCGAAATCATTGTGTAAATATGAAAACATCACTGGTAAATTTCCTAATAAAATTAATTGGACCACTAATATTCACTTGTACAATTGTAGATTCCGCATATCTTGCGGAAATTTCTGAGTGATCTGATTTTCAAATTCTCATTGAACGTACTTTTACGAACGTATCTTTTACTGAATTTAATAATTATTTACAAAATCAAGGCAAGGTTACGTAAAAAATCATTACATAGATTAAGATATTATTTCATATTGTAAGCGAAGTAAATGTTTAGTTGAAATATTACACTACGTAGGCTGTATGCCGACGTCAAATGCAACACACTGTAATTATACATCCTATATACATATTACTCTCTGACAACTGCGTACACGACAACAGCAGGTACAGGAGACATCAGAGAAGTGCTAATCAAGTAATACATTGCTCCAAAACAAGATGGCACTATTATAATTTATAATATTTGCCTGCTTCATGTTCCGACAGTGCAAAGGGAATTCTAATTACTCAGTTGAATAGCATCTTGTTCTCAATAATTTACGCCCTGTCTCGGAGAAATGAGCTAAGCTCGCTAAGCCTTTGTTGCATTTTAGTTGTTTCGACATTCGTTTTGTTAATGTGAAACTTCCTTGCATTTAAAGTATGCAGAATGATTTATGTAATACGACTACACACTTTATAAAACTAACATTTTTAGATCAAATATTTAGTTATTTGATTATTAAATTTGTCGTCGGCTGTCGGCCATTGGTGCTCAACTTTTCCTTTTTTCGTCTTTGTTCTTGCCCAGGAATCACGAACAGAGGCTTATCCTAATCTCATGTACAAGATGAAAACATATCGTTTCACATATACAGTTCAAAGTTGTTATACTAATATTAAAACGCTGTTCCAACAAAACTATTGATTTTCAATAATTCGCGCCGCACAAAGGCGGTTCGACTCACATGACAAAACAATTAATCCGTTTGAGTCATTAAATCTGCATAATTGTTACAAAATTGCTATAATAATAACTTAAAGGTTTGAGAACTATCGTTTCTCAAACTAAATATCATCGTATAGTTATAATTATCGTTTAATCACTTAATATAAAGCGTGTATAAAATCATAACTTAACTATAAGAAACGCCGTCCTTTTGTCAAAAATACTCTTTAAAACTTCGGTGCCATTACGTTAATGTATTAGGACTTTCGCTATATATCTTTTAATGCCAGTTATTTCATACTCTATGGCAACCGTATTCAGTTTTTTTTAAGCCAAAAAAAAGGAATAAGCTCCTCGTTGCTTGCAAATACTTAAAATATACTTCGTTCATTTGTGCGCTTATATTCCACATTTGATGGTATTTATTTTTGGCTGACCCAACTGCGGTCAATTTACAGCTTAGAATTACTTATGTTCCAAGTAATTTAGTAGAAGTACTTACTTTTAATTATTCCATTTCATTAGGTTTTATTTCACTACATATATATCACAAACCTTTTTCTTTTTATTGATGTTATAAAATCATTATTATTATTTTTAGTTTATTATTTTATATTACACACATCTTTTATTATATATAAAACACACCACTTATTAAAATAATCATGTGATAGCTTTCATTGTATCAGATGTCGTTAGTTTTATTAGTGTTATAGTAAAGCACGAAATGGGCCCACCTTTAATAAATAGGATCTGGACCACCGGAAATGTTCATTTTTAAATTATTTTGTTATATACAGGCTGGGATTTTGTGTTTTTTTTAAATAAAGTTTTCTTTTAAGCAAAAATTGCTGTCCCTTCCTTTAGGAGATTTCCCAGGTGGTGTTTTTAAAAAGTTCCAGCCTGTATAATGAATGTTTCTCGTATATCTTTGAGTCATACAAGCCACTTTTACAGAATTAAAAGATCTCGGACACTCGGCATCAACGTGACTGATAATTGTTCAAATAAAAATATATTATATAATTCTATTGATAATCATAGTGCTTAGGTACTTAGTATAATTTGTCGTGATTAATATCTTTCGAATTTAATGGTGCAATTTACGCATTGAAAGATATGCGTATATATTCGCTTTCGCTCAGGGTCAATAATGTATTGTACACAGCTTCAGGTTCTGCACATACATGTATCTTGTCGTCCTTTTCACATGGCTCACAAAAAGTAGGAAGGTAATATTTAGCTTGATTTTTGATCGTGACATAACTTTCTTTAATACTAGTATAAGAAATATATTTAAATGAAATCTTTGTCTCTTTTTGTGTACAATTAAAACTTTAACCCACTATACAACGACAAGTACTTATGATCTTAGTTGGTAATGAAAATGAAACTTCTTTATACTTTTTATAGGTTAAGTTAACGGTTAAGTTTTGTACATTTAAACTTGTATATTTTTTACCTATACTGTACTTAAACGCCAAACGTTAATTTGTAACGAAATGCGCCATATTTTAATTTTAAGATCTGACATCGTACGTTAAATTAATTGTTGTATTATAACAATGAACTTGTGGAATCTATTGTAAATATTGATGTATTAACTTTCGTGAAAATAAATTCGTTTTCACTCCAGCAGTATTTTTATTACACGAAAATTATACCTTTTACCTACCTACACCATAACCATATAAAGATGTTCAGTTCATAGATTTATTCAGTTCTTTTTGCATAAAATTAAATACTACGAAACATGTTATTAATACGTAAATAAATATTTTATTACAAAATGAAAGTAAATTTTTGTCAAAATTTCTTAAGATTAATAAAAGTTGTAAAGGATTTTATGTCACCTTGGAGAGTTTATTTAAATGTAGCTGCTATTACACACGATCTTAACATGTTTTACATAAGACATGTCAAGGCTGGACTTTGTCACTAAGTACCTACCATGTAATTACGCTGTATATAAAGAGTTCTTTATTTTGTCCGTAACATTTACTAAACATTTTTCAAACTTTTTTAATATATAGCGGGACAGGAAGCAATGACACGACGATATATTTTCATTGTTATTTGTTAGCTGTATATCATAAACAGGTCAGTAAAATAAAAAAGTCATTTTATAGTTCTTGCAGTTCTTAAAGCAATGTTGGCATAGTTCGATCGATAGGTTCGATTCCCGGCTGTGCACCAATGGACTTTCTTTCTATGTGCGCATTTAACATTCGCTCGATCGAAAAAATCGTGACGAAACCCACTTGCCTTAGACCCAAAAAGTAGATAACGTGTGTCAGGCACACGAAGCTGTTCACCTACTTGGCTATTAGATTGACAAATGGTCATGAAACAGATGCAGAAATCTGAGGCCCAGACATAAAAAGGTTGTTGCGCTACCTATTTATTACGTAATTAAAACTTGGTGTAACCTTGAGTTCGTTTAGTGTGTTCAGCCGGGTTGTGAACGCACGACCTCAGTGTTAAGAGTTACACGGCCAACCTCCTCATGAGAGTGCCTACGGAATCAAATATGTTTTCAAAAAGTAGCCGCCGATTCACCCACATGGCTTGATATCGCATTACATTTCTATTGGTTCCAAATTATCATGCAACATTTTCTAAGTTTTTAAAAATGTTAATAATGATGCTATCTCAATACATCTTTGTCCAAATGTAACTACCAGCGCTGGTACTCCATAACTTCTAATAGCGATGGCAATAATGATCTCCTCGAGATCTGTACCTTAAATATAGATCTTTCAATATCCGCAACGCTGATGACGCAACCTTGAGATCGTGCGGTACAAATAAGCAACGCAAATGGCTGGTACGGCACGCTCCATAGAAACCGGTAGAGCAGCTGTCACCTGCAAGTAGTCGTCTAGGCCCTACTACCTGCATCTGCCGTTTGGCAAGACGCAATGCTGAGTTGGAATTAAGCTATTTTTGGAAATTTGATTTTATAATAAGCAAATATCATTTATAAAATTCTACATAATGCCCTTACAGCCCCATACTTATAGTATATAAGTATAGTAAGTTTATCCGTTGAATTATACTAAAATACTAATATACGCATTAATTTAGCACTGGTTAAAAGTTAAACCAATTTGTAATAAACGTATTTAGAGGTTACCTAAACACGGCTTCGTTGCGATGTTCATTAAAAGTATAATCTTATTTACTCTAATACTATTTTCATTATATCGTTTTTGTATGTAATGTGTAAAATTTTTTAGAATCGACTTTGAAACTAAGCTATCAACGAACATTATTTTCATATTTATAAGAATATTCTGTAGCTGTGGGCTCCGCGTAGCTGAAATGTACAACTGAACTAATATAACTCACCCCACCTTAAAACTCACCACTCAAACCACCCCATCGTACATCGTGCGTGCAGCGATGCCGCCGCTGATATGTACTCTCTTATACCTTAAGCATTATTTGAAGGAATCAATCATTGTACATAAACCATAAAGTCTTGACTTTCGAGCAATATAATAATAAATGTAACAAAACAACCATAGGTATTATAAGATTTTCAAGTAGGTGCTTGAAAATCCACGAATGATACATAAAACTGCACGTTTTATCCACATACACTCCCAGGTTACTTAGCTATTTAGTATAAAAAAATAAGTTCATCATAGATCCATAAGCTAAAATATGCTACCGTAGTTAAAAGTCGAACTCTAAAATTCAGCTGCTTAGAATTAAACCAAATACCAATTAGATATAGTGATATATATTTTTAATAATTAGATAATAGACAATAACATACTGATAAGTGGTATGTAATAATACTGTTTTTACCACACCATCTATGAAACTTAGATTCAAAGGTTTTGTTGTTTGCATTTCTATGGTAATAAAAAATAAATTTACTTTGAAACGATTGTATGCCACTCAGCAGCTTATGACTATTATAGGCGCCATCTCTCATTTGAATAATAAACAATGTGATAGTGTTCAAAGTTGTATTGAAACCAAAGTAAAACTTTTACCGTAGTTTATGTTATGTTCAAACAGATCTATACGGTTCGCAATTTTTTGCAGTGTTGCTTCATTTTATATTTATTTAATTCATATTTTTAGCCTTTTGTTTATTAGAATTTATTTCATGATAATATTTTTAATATTTATAATACATAATAATTCTATGTTTTTAATCCTAAAAGTGAATTCTGAGAATCAAGAGTAATAGGAACATAAATCAGTATATTGATTTTGCTTACGATAGGAACTGCGCAGCCGCGAAATTTTTAAAAGCAAGCTGACCAAGTAGAATATTTAATTTCGCCAGAATTCAAGAGAAAGTAGAACGTACAATACACAAAATTCCTTATTCGATACTGGAGATAATATTATATGGTGTTTAATTTTTTTGGTTTATTATTGTTCGAGAGGAGTAATACAACAAAAAATGGGCAACGCACAAGGTGGAGAAAAACAACCTAAAACAGGAAAGTCTCCAGCAAAGGGCAGGCATTTTATGAGAAGCTTGAACAAAAGGGCCTCTGGAAGAGAGAAAAAAGGCCGTAGAAAGAGCACTGCGAAACAGGCGGCAATAGATAGGGAGTGTGATAAGACTTCGGAATCAGATAACAATGAAACGGTTGAGGCATCTGATAACGATACGGTCGAGTGCGTGTTTAAAGCATCACGAGTGGAAGGGGGCGCGGAGTCGAGTGTTCAGTCAGAGGTAACGGTGACCAGGTGCGAGCCGAGCCCGCGGTCACCGACCCGCGACCAGTCTCCCGCCGCCGCCGCGCAAACCTCCTCACCCGCGGACCCATCCACGTCCGATTCAGTGTTTACAGACCCTTTGAGCCCTCTTACGCCGCTCGCCGTCGAGCTTAACCAATGCTACTACTCCGCGGAGAGTGACAGCGCGCAAGACGATCTTCCACGCACTCTCACCCCTCTCGACATTAATGCGCTCACGCATTTCGAATTTTCTGACGGAACAACACCGGAAATGCCGCACGAGGAAAATGCCTCACGTGACGTAGAAAAAGAAAACAGTGACATATGCGATGACAAAAGTGTCAGGGATGAAAGTGTTAAGGTTATGGGTGCATTTTCATCGAAATTAAAGGATGAGCCGGTTGATCGAAGAACGCATGAGTGCAGCCATGACTTCCTTGATAACCGGCTGAAGACTTCTCCAGGACAAACGTCCTTTACATTGTCCAGACATCGGAAAGTTGAATTACCTCCTGTGGGTGCAGAATCATCGCTATCAGTACTAGAGAGCGGTGAGTTTAAGGACTTACTACTAGATAGTTGTGAACAATAATTTGCCTTAGTTCTTAAAAATGTTTTTAAATTCATTTAAGGTATTTTTTAGAATCAAACCAATTTGTAAAAAGTACGAACAAAGTAGATACTTATAAAGCATAGCCCAATACGATATTATTATTAGGCCATTTAAATTATTTATTTTTAAATAATATATTTTGATATAAGTATATATCGCGATAAATTTTGCTACATAAATTTAAAATACATTACTAAGATTTTAATTTTGTTTGGCAAACTTCTTAAACTACTAGACTAGTCCAAACTTATTATAAATTATCTACTTACGTGTCTTTTGATCTCTGACCTAATTATTCTTGCAGTGCAGATATCAAGGTTTTTGTTTATAGGAATGCACAGTTAGCTACTGACGATTTACAAATATTTACGTCTATACATTATATCATTCTAAGTATACCCTTATGTCTAATGGGGTAATATATAATCCCGATGCCCTGAGTTCAATTCTCTGACCACTTGCAATGAAATGATAAAATACCATAACAGTTATTGCTTAAGTAGCATACTTCAATTAAAGTTTACGAAAGCTGGAGAGATCATATTTTGTTTATCTATATTCGATTCCAATTGCTAGTCGCTATGTTAAGCCCATTAGGTATAACCAAACAAGCTACGAGTTACGACTGTGATTCTTATCATCTGTCACGATTTGTCAATTAAGGTTAATCAAGAAACCATTACATTTCATTTAACTATATCCAGATACCATACAAACGGGTAATTGTTGTTAGTTCGTAGAAATGTCATATGATTTATAGGAATTTTAGTTTTTGCCCAAAATATAATTTCTTCATTAAATCCGTGGAATATGTATAAAATGATCGTTGTTGGTTTTATAATTGCTACATTCATGGAATATAGGAATGAAATTTGTGTTACTTTTATACAATTATAGGCAGTTACAAAAGTGAAGATCAGCTATAAATTATGTATAAGTCCCTTGCACAAAGGAATAATACCGAAACCTTTTGATGTACCTCCTTGGGACGGTGTTTAAAATACCGCCATAAATACACCTGCAGCACTTTTTGTTCATTAAAAGTGTTCCTACTCATTCCTGTTTGTCATTATTCACTGCAGTCTTGACATATTATATATAATTACTTTTCTCGGTTCCCAGTAGCAATCAGGAATTTATATTTGCAAGAAACTGAAACTTAAGTAATAAATCCAAGCTAGATATTCGAAAATGGTTAAATAATGTTTACTCAATTACCCTTATGATACGAACTACTAATTAGAAATTTGTAGCTTTCACGCTTAAGCTACTGAACTAACTAACTAGCAACTAACGTTGATTGGTAAGGTATTATGTAATGTGTATTTAAATCTTTCAGAGCCAGATCGAAGACATTCCAGTGTAAGCGATGTTCCTTTGCCGGAGTCTAACGTGTTGAGAAAAGTGGCATCTTTGACACTGGAAAAGCATTCAGAGATCAAAGTAGTTCGCCCCAAGTATGTTCCCGAGAAACTGGATTTCCAACTGTACGAAAAGTTCGAAGGTTGGTCAAGTTAATAAAGCCTTAATCTGTAATCTTATGATAATATAATTTTTAATCATTCATAATAGGATATAGTGACAATATAGTATGTAATTTAATATCTTTATTTATGCAGCATAATCAGCACTTCACCATTTATTATATGCACTTAACCGATTCAAGTAGGTAGATTGTAATTTGTAAGTCATATCAGCAACTCCTTTTTAAACTACCTACGTACTTTTTAATATGGCGCCTTGTAGGTGAATGAACACAATAATTTGATAAGTATCTTATCTTGTATTACTAAATATAACTACCTACAGCGTCTAATTGTTATCTTAACGAATCATTTTGCTTCAGTATAGATAATGAGTGGCAAGTGTCGTGAATACGTGACCTAGAATAAAAGTTGGTGTAAGGAAATATGCGTTTATCCACAAATCGTGTTAATTTCACAAACAGTTCAGTCGCGCAATTTAATTATGTGAAATTTTTATCTAAATATCAATCAAAAAGTAAAGGGATTCGGGATATAGTGACTATATTAGGGTTACATAAATATGAGATTGCATCTTACGAAATCCAACTAGTGGAAACTGATGACCGTTGCAGAAAATTGCAATGGCCACAAAATTCTTTAGTATTGAGAGTTTCTAAGAAATTCTGTATTAATTTTGAAAGAACAATGCGGTGGTATGTTATTGTGCTGAATATACATGGTAACAGTATGAAAATGATATTTGAATACAATTTAAAACGAAGAGAAGTTACAACTAAGATTAGGCAATGCTTTTCAAATATCACAATTTACCGTAACAAAAGAGTATGTCTTGATACGAGTACGTCTTGTCGTCGACCACGTAAGTTTGGAACTTTAACATTCTTTATTTATATATACCTATACTATAATGTACATACTTTCGTACTCGTTAAATTTTAGGTGACATTGATAAAAATAATTTGTAATGCATGGTGTTTTTATAATAAATTTTATAAAGTGTAAAGTTATAGCAGCGCGTTATGGTACGCCAAATGAAAAACTTTATGTTGTACTATAAAAACCCAAAAGAAAATTAAAATTGTGGTAATTAATAAAGGTAGAAATAAGAAAGAAAATATTTTTTGAGGCTAAATCTTTGAACGTTATCTCACGGCAATAATAACTATTCATTTTCATGTAAAAATTAAATACCTAAACGATAAATAGGATTCTGAGAAGTTAAGGGGATTAACTTCTCACTGCGGCATCGTGGCATGCCATGCTACAAAGTTAAAAATGTCGCACATTGTGGCAAGACCCGTGCAGCATGGAAACACCTTGCGTCATGTGGTAGGCGTTTTTGTTTGTATTTGTTTTGGAAAGTAAGAATTATCAGTCATGAAGTCGTGTAACGAAAAATATTTAGACTTAAAAGAAATAATTTTAAAAAATAAAGTCCTTAGTTCTGGTAAAGTTTTTAAATAAGGCACCTTTATTTTTGTTCGTAAACTAGTCCGTGGGCCATTCTGAAGTAATTCTTTTCCACCAACGTCTCATCTTCCGTTGTTTAGCTGCATGGCTTAGTGGTACTAAATAAGCTGCTGCTAAAGTTACTTGATCAGCCATATTCTATGATGTATCCCCTCGATCAAACAAATAGATAGACCATTAAAACTCCATAGACATCAATGCTTTGGAAATTATCCAGGCACTATATTGCCTTGGCGTAAAATATTCTGCCGTATGCCACAATTATGCCGATAATTCTTTCTATTTGTAGCATGCCGCAAGGTGCCGCAATGTGTAGCATGCGGCTTTGTCGCACGTTGTTGCCTCGGCGTAAACCAGCCTTAATGGCCGATTTACACGTATTAAGTTGACTAAAAATTTACTAAATATTAACTTAATTTTAAGTAACTTAACCCGTGTAAACAGAGAATTTAGTAAGAAATTGCAAGTTAAAATTTAGTTGCAACTAAACAAGGTAGAATAGAATTTTGTCTATTTTTCGGTTAAGTTGGTGGGCGTGGCTAATCACTTGACACGTTTGGACAGGCAAAATTTAGTTAAATTTAAGTGAAAAGCATAAGCTGGCGGAGTCATTGCAAAGCTATGCTTTTGCTTTCGGCGCTGGAAGCTCAAAAACATATCTAAAACTATTTGTCCGATATGCGTATACAACAATTAATGAACAGTAGTAGAACCCCTTCCCCAATGTATTAATTAAATAATAGTAGCCGTTTTACTCCTTCGCCTTCTTCAAATACGTATTACGTTGAGTCCCCAGAACCTTCACAATCATGTATTGGAGCATACAATACAGTAAATCCCCAATCAGGAAGAGAAAATCCTATAATATTTTGTTCTGTGGTCGTCCATCTTGAGCAAATAAATGAGTTTAACTAATTATTTAGTATTTTTACGTGTAAACGGTTACTTAAAATTAAGTCACTTGAAATTTAGTTAAAATTTAGTTAAGACTTGGCAACTTAATACGTGTAAATCAGCCTTTAGAGCTCATCATCGAAGTAATTATACTAAATTGAGTCTTGAAAACGACGTCACTTTTTAAGAGAAATACTATGTCAAAGTCAGCTGTCAATTTAAATTTCGAAAACATCGTTCTTGAATGAATGTTGACTTTTGTGAATTATTTATCGTAGTTAGTCAAGTCGACTTCAGTTATTGATTTGAAAATTTTCTGTTATTTTACGATGTTTTAGTATTTAAAGCATTTTTTTGCTAATTTATAAAGATTTTTAATAAGTTTACTAAAGTCATATACATACACATATATAAATATTAAAACTTACGAAATTATCATGGATTAACGCCACCCACCCATTACAAATATTAATAATCTTCGGAAGAACATCCAAGTAGAAATTAATAATTTGTTTAATAAGCACATTGAGGTAAAGTTCTTCTTTCTACTATTATATAAATGTTATAAAGTTAGCGTTTACATAAATATATCATGAAATTGGCTATGTTTTTATCCGCCTACTCAGTGCAACTTTTACTATCTAAAAATTTTATTTTAAAGTTAAACATATCATTAGACATAGATCATATATTGTTTCAGGACAGATGCTTCTAAATTGGTTCGTGTCATCGTCCGAAGCAAACATAGTGAAAAACATCTCAAACAGCCAAGATCTCCGTACTCTTGGTATACAGTATTGTACTCATTTGTTAGCAGCTGGTGTGTTATGTCAAATATCAGATAAAGATGCACCCACAGAAAAAATATTCAAGGTATTTAACCTAGAATAGGGAGCAATCATTGTTATAATTTTATATTTTAGGACATTAACCATTATATTTTAAATTCATAATAAAAGAATAGTAAAATTCTACTATCACTTGAAAAAATCTTTTTGAAACTAGTGCAAAATGTTGCATCTAATTTTCTCATACTTAGACATAGAAATAACATTTATTACAAACGAAAACACACACACACTACTTATTTATGCAATCTTTATAAAGCATAACATATAGTTATAAGCATATAATAAATAGTAATTATTTACAGTTTTTGTGTTTTTCAGCCTAATTTAATGTACTACTGGGCACATATGGAGTCACCAGTTTCACAACCACATGCACCAGGACGGCTGCATACAACATCATGGCCACCTCATTTTGACTCATGTTCTGAAAAATTCAATCTAAATTGTCAGCCTCAAAAACAATATACTGCTAATAATTTTGAAGAAATCAGAGATATCTCTGAAGCTAGACAAGTTATTGCAGATTTAATAAGAAAACTGCAGGAATTAGAATACAAATTAGAAAATTCTAAGGAACACTCCATAGGCATAATAAATTTAAAAAATGTGAATTCAAATAACTACTTAAAGGATAGACAGAAAATAGAGTTGATTAGTCGTGAAATTCAAACAATTAATTTAAATAATGATGATGGTAGGTTGGCTGGAAAATCTGTGATATCACCTTCAAAACCTGATTCTTTAATAAGAACAAGTGTAAAAAATGATTGTAGTATAGCAGTAAGTAAATTAGATCGAGATAAATGTGATTATGAAGTTTTAGGAGACCCTGAACAAAGATCTGTTAAAATAGAAAATTATTGTAAGTTGAATAAGAGCCGAGAATGTAATTTAATACTTAAAAATGATGAAGACAAACGAAGTAGTAGTGATATAGTTAATAAATTAGAAAAGCAGCAAATTAATGAAACACAAAAAATAAATAGACTTTCAAGTAATAATTTAAATGTGAATGTGTTACATGACAGTTCTTCAGATGCTTCATATGTCAGTACGACTGCTGATGTTACTCTAAATCAAACTATTTTTACTGAAGATAAAAGCCTATTCAGATCTCTGAGTCCTCCCCCGATGCAAGTTTTATATGCAAAACAAGATAATAATTATGTTGCATCAGAATTCTCATCATTAGATTTTACACAATCTGAACAGAGCTGGAAATCTATTGAAGCTGAAAAAAGTGATTTGTCATTGTCAGGAAACATGACAGAGAGTACAACTAAATTAGCACAAAAATCTGAAGCAAAAGATATAAAATGTATTCCAAAATCCTTATCAGAAAGTGATAAGAGGTCTGAAAAAGCTACATCAATGTTATCAACATCATCTTTAACTACAGATGTCTTGAAACCTTTAGCAGAAAATATGGTGGAGCAACAACCGCCACCTATGCCAGGAATGTCTCCTTCACCACCACCTACTCCAGGAACAAAATCCACCACTACATCCACTCCTGTCAATGAATCCGTTCCTCCTTTGCCTGATATGGCTACATTAAATGCTCTAATACCTCCACCAACATCTTATGTCCTATATCCATTACAGGGTAATGAAGAACTTGTAACTCCAACCTTTGCACCTAAGGAGGCTAACCCTTCATTATCAAAGGCCGAAGTAGATCTAAGACAAGCCTTAGAGAAACATAATGTTTCCCCACAACCCCTTCATATGCTAATACCTATAGCTTCACAATCTCTGATGCCAAAACTGGACCTGGCTTCCCCAACCCAAAAGATGTTAGAATTGGCTCCTTTACCTCCACCATTACCAAGTATAGATCAGCCACCGCCACCAATTCCTGGTAAAGGTCCCCCGCCGCCGCCAATGCCCGGTATGGGTCCCCCGCCGCCGCTAATGCCCGGTATGGGTCCCCCGCCTCCGCCAATGCCCGGTATGGGTCCTCCGCCGCCGCCAATTCCCGGTATGGGTCCGCCGCCTCCGTCAATGCCCGGTATGGGTCCCCGCCGCCGCTAATGCCCGGTATGGGTCCCCCGCCTCCGCCAATGCCCGGTATGGGTCCTCCGCCGCCGCCAATGCCCGGTATGGGTCCTCCGCCGCCAATGCCCAGTATGGGTCCTCCGCCGCCGCCAATGCCCGGTATGGGTCCTCCGCCGCCGCCAATGCCCGGTATGGGTCCTCCGCCGCCGCCAATGCCCGGTATGGGTCCTCCGCCGCCGCCGATGCCCGGTATGGGTCCCCCGCCGCCGCCAATGCCCGGTATGGGTCCGTCATCAACACCTTATGTGGGACCTCCACCGCCTCCTATACCAGGTATTGGTCCTTCAAACCCTCTCATGACAGAAATGGGACCCCCTCCGCCTCCAGGAATTCCACCATCACCCTCGGGACCTGCACCCTTTCCGACACCCCCCGTTGGTGGTTGGAGTATGCAAAGATCCAGTGAGTATAGTTTTATTATATTTTATATAGATTTTAGTTCTACAATTTTTTTGAAGAATTAAAAGAAGAAAAAGATTTTAGTTTTTTATAGTCTTTAATTTATTATTTGAAACTTATCAGAATATTAGTTCGTCTAAGGCAAGCCAAAAAAACTTGGAAAAATTATATAATTTGCCCCGCGTTTGGTTTGTTCCTATTCTTAGTCAAAAGAAGAAATGTAGTGAAAAAGTAAAAATCAAACGAACTGTGTACATCATTACGACCTCAATGGATGGTTAAGACTTTATTTGAAAATACAGATTTACTCGCAGCTTGTTTCGTGTAGTAAATTATTCATTTCTATTCCAGCTCTAAGAAAACCTCCTATCAAACCAGCAGCACCCATGAAGCCTCTATATTGGACACGAATTTTGGCAAATTCTGTACAAAATGGCCAAGGCGAAGTAGATTCTGGATTCAAACCATTATGGCTGGAAATTGACGAAACAAAATTGGACAACATCGATGAATTCATGGATCTCTTCTCTAGACAAGTGGTCAAAGCCCCAGTAAAGAAAAAAGTAGAAGTTAAAACAAAAATACAGCCAGTAAAAATATTAGACAGTAGACGATCACAAAATGTCGGTATATTCGTACAAAGTTCGCACTTAGAGTTTTCAGAGATTGAAAACGCCATATACAATTTTGATACGTCGGTTGTGAATTTAGAAGTATTACAACAGATGTATGAGTTGGTAAGGTATTCACCGTTCATTATTTGATTTTTCTTATTTAGAATGCAAATTAGCATTATACCATATATATTATTAAACAGTCATAGAAATTAAATATTAACAATATTTTATCAAGAAAAAAAAATTTGCAGCATTCAAAAATTTTAATTCTTAAATCCAGTGTATTCAGATTTCATTATAATTTGTAATTTAAATGTGCAACACCAATCAATATTGAGACTAGACCCATGTTCTTAATTTGCAGCGCGCAACGAATGAAGAGCTAGAAATGATAAAAGAACATTTGACAAACAAACCTGAAATACCGTTAGATAAGCCCGAAGCGTTTTTACATGACCTCTCTGGAATACCAAATTTTGCGGAGCGGATATCATGTTTTATGTTCCAAGCGGAATTCGAGGATGCTGTGAACACAACTATGCATAAATTAGATAATTTGAAACATACATGTGAGGTGTGTTACATTTTAATTAACAAGTTGCCGACGAATGATTGCGTAAAGTGTTAAATATTATCTAGACATTGGTTCTAGATAACGCGCGCTATTAAGCGGATTTTTTTTTTAAATTTTGTTTTTACTTAATTTCCATTTCCCGTTAAAAGCTCGATACGAGACAGAGCGCTAAACTGCTCTGTTACGCTATAAAAAACTAAATTTTTAAAATCTTTCTATAGCATTGATCGTAGGATTTTTTGATTTGATCGTAGTCAAAGTTGGTGTACACTCGGTCGTATGGTGAAGGAAACATTGTGACGAAACCGACCTCGGTCTTAGACCCAAAAGTGGATAGAGTATGTTGGGCACAAAAGAGTGATCACCTACTTACCTATTGGAGAAAAAAAAAACACCTGAGATCTTCAACGGATTTTTTCATAAATATAGCATAACGCCTTTTTGTTGCGCCTAATTCGTTTCCTGTCAAAATATTCGGCGAAAAACGAGTATGAAAAAATAAAGAACACAAGAACAGCCCTGCGATTCTGTAACTCACTTTTGGCAAACTGGCATTCTGATAAACAATAAACTACAAGCTCCCACCTTTTCAGAATGCCAAATCATAAAATTACTGCTTCACGACTGATTTGAGAGCGACTGCCGATGCGAAAACCGCTGTGTGAGTTGGAAAAGTGAGTTACAGAATCGCAAGGCTGTTGACACAGTTTTATAAGTTTTCTCGTATCTGTGTTGATTTCATACAAAAGCCTGCTTGGCATGTAAGAAATAAACTTTTCATTTATATTATAAAAAGTTTATAAATAATTGATTTGTTTTTTACAGTTCCTAACAAGTAATGAATCTCTAAAGCAGCTATTTGCAATAATTTTAACTCTCGGGAATTATATGAATGGAGGGAATGGTCAGAGGGGGCAGGCTGATGGTTTTGGTCTAGAAATCTTAGCTAAGTTGAAGGATGTGAAGGTATTTTTTCTAATAAAAATTCGTTTAAATAGCCAATTTTAACAGAAGCCATGACTTTTCGAATTATACAGTATCTTGGTATAACCAGCGGCACGTAAGTCTAGCGCTGGCCGATACGTGGAGGGGATTGCTGCGCATGTGTACTGTCGCGCGGGGGACAAAATGCGACTGGAGAGCCAATCGACGCTCTTCATTCCGCTAGCCCCCTCAGGTACCTTATTTTTTACTTCTGCGCAATAACGGTCAGCGCTAGAGTTTCGTGCCGCTACTTATAAATGTTTTAAAAGTTATATAAGGCATAAATCACGATTTTTTAGTTTTAATAAAACAAAGATAAGTATACTTCTAAGCCACGGGGGCTTCATAAAATTCATAAATACTGAATCAGTCTTAGTGTTCAATCGTTATAACACTGGTAGATAAAGTGATCAGTAAGGTTTTTCACTAAAATTATTTATCAGTGAGACTGGGAAAAATAAAAAAATTTTATTTATTTAGGACTTTTCTCCCTGTATTTTTTTTAGATTTTGAAGTTACAATTCAATTAAGTATTATCGAAAACTATTTGGCTAAGAGATTAGTAGCTCAGACGTTAAATTTCTTTTAATATTAAATTATTTCATATACTCGAATAGTATATCAAATAATTTATTAGTAAAGATTCTTCTTGTCCACAGTCAAAGCAGTCGACAGTAACGCTACTGCACTTTATAGTAAAGACGTACATGCGTCAACGAGGAGGCGCCCTGTCCACAGAATGCACGCTGCCTGTGCCCGAACCGGGTGACGTACAGCGAGCTGCTGCTATCGACTTTGCAGATGTCGCTGCTAATCTTGGGTCACTGCGGAAGCAGCTTGACGGTATTAATTACTACCAAAGCGATTTAATAGTATAAGTCTATAAGGAATATACACAACACTAACTTTTTAGTCAAGTTTTCTTGAATGATTTATTATGACGTACATAAAGCTAATAGTTTATTATTTGGATTTTAATGTAATTTAAAAGTTGTAATGTTTTTTAAAGTATAAGCTATGATTTCAATTTTTTTTATATAAATGCCAAATATCCAATTCTTGTATAATAAGTATATATGTTCTCTGATGTTACTAAAACTAAAACCAGGCTTACGGTAATGCAAGTTCGTATGTTTATCCTGGTGGTCCTGGATTCTACTTCCGCTAAAGTAAAATACTGATTTGCTAAACTTGTTATACATTAAAAAAATCTGTAAATTGTGAGTTAAAAACTGAATGGATAAAGATAGGATAGGTGACCATTAAAAGAATGTAGTTCCATCCAAAAATTTTAGATTTGTTTTAATGTCTATAAAATTATTTGTTCCATAGGATGTAAAGAAAAAATGAGCAAAGTCATAGATGCTTACAAGAGAAATCCAGCTGATGTGGCAAATGAAAACAAAAGAATAGAAGTTTTCAAAGAGAAAATGACCACATTTATTGATGCAGCCGAGGAAAAATTAAAGACTGAAGATGACAATTTGTCTGAGTGTAAAAATAGATTCATATCCACTGTGAAATTTTACCAGTACAAACCTAGGTGCGGCAGTGTTGAAGATTGTGAACCTAAAGAGTTTTTTTCATTATGGACCTCATTTTGTAGTGACTTCAAAGACATCTTTAAAAAAGAGGAACAGCTGGCAATTAAGGAAAAGTAAGGACAAATTTGTTTCCTAATATTTATACTGAATATCTGCTCCTCCAGCTTTGCGACTTCAGTGTTATTCAATGCATTGTAGATTCGGTTCATAATAATTGTGTCCAATACACATAATTTATGTAAAACAGATAATACAAAATGTTATTGCTTATGGAATTTATGAAATGTGGTATCAGTTAGTTTAATAATGTATGCACAAATTGTATGTAAAAAATCTTCTGGGTGGAGAAAAAAACAAACATAATACACATGTTATGTTACAACTGCAACTTTGTTAAATTATATATGTTTTCTCGTCATTATATCCTCAAATCTTTTGCAGGTTAAAAGAAACGAAAAAAATGCATGAAGTACGAAAAGCTCAAACTGTCACACAACCAAAAAAGGAAGGTGGCCTAAAGGCACGACTTCAAAAGTTGTCCAGTGTGTCCAGAAAATGACTTAATTATTTTATACTACTAGTGAAACCATAGTGTACCTGTAGCTTTTCTATTTGCAATCAAGAAAGGGTGCTAAATAACTCAATTTTTTTAGAAGCATTATTTTAATAAGTTAAACTAAATTACTCAGTGACTAATTATTTTTAAGTGGTTCTTTACAATGAATTGTATTGGTATGAGTGTAATTAGCATGTTCAAAAAGATTTTGTAACTATTTATGTAAACAATGGTAGTCAAATGTATGTGATTGTTGTAATTTTTTTATATTGATATTGCAATAGGCTGTGATGTGAAATATCAGCATTTATAAACAAAGTCACCAATCAATAAATGTTATATGTATAAATAATTGATTACAGTTAAAATCATGATCTGATATTGATAATTAAATAGGTCTTATTTAAAATTTGACCCTATTACTAACCAACTGAAATTATTATTTATTAAATGAGTAAATTAAAAGATAAATAAAAAATATGCAACTGTAGGAACTTCTCAGTTAATTTGTGGCTAATAATATTTTACATTGATACTAACTGGATTTATTTAGGCAAAAGAAAAGACATGATAATAATTATTCTATAAATGTAGGCTACAGGCATGTATTCCATAAAAATGTACCTGATAATATATTATTTATTATCTTTAAAGCATGTTCTATTTATTAATGGTGCTTGATGAAACTCACATTTGCAAGTGAGGTTTGGTGAATAAAATGTTTCAAATGTTAAAAGTATTTTATTTATAGTAGAGACATTTTTCATACCATATATTTTGTATTTTTCTATTAAGCTTTCTAGGTAGACATCCATCTTCTGTTAGTTTTAATAATGATGCTTTTAATGTAAGCCACTGCATTACTGATAAGTGTCCAGTTAGCGCTTTATCCTCACTTTTATTTCTATATATTTCCTCGATGTCAATAAATTTTTTTAAACTATTGTTATTACTTATATTGTCAATCGTATGAATATAAGTAATAACATTAGATTCTCTCTTTTCTACAACTATACCTATATCTTCTGCCATAAAAGTTTCTTTGACCTGTGATTTATCTAGAATTGCTTTAGGTATTTTAGATACAATTTTATCATTAACATGCCGTGATACAGGTACACCTATATCATTATCATGAAAATATGGATTCCTTTCATTTGGTGTTTCCTTTATGGTAGTGATAGTCAAATTAACTTCCTCTGGAACTTCCATGTTTTCATTTATCTTATTTACGAACTTAAAAATACTATCACAAAGGTTTCCGTCGAAGTCTTTAGGTATCATTGGTTCCATTTTTATTTTTACTTTATGTGCCCATTCAAAATTGCCATAATCATTCAGGTTCTTTAAATCACACCACACTTCCATATCATCTGGCATTTTATAATCTGGTGGTAAAAAATTCAAACCCTTGGGTTGCAGTATCTTTAAAAGAGGATGAAATTGGTTATACCAATTGCATGAGTGCTGCAGTAGTACTTGTGCCATTGACCAGATACGACTAAGTAAAGCATATGGCATGAGACACATCCAATGGCTTTCTCCTCTTTTTATTCTATCTAAATAAAAAACAGCAGCCTGCTTAGCACATATAACTATTCTTAACATAAGTTTAGAAAACGACATGATTCTAACTAAAACATACTCCATCATCTGTCTTGTAGGAAAATAAAGTTCGTCATCTTTGTTAGGTAAAAGAGACGCAAATCTTTGGAGGTCTTTCAAAAGATTGAGAGTTAAATACTTTTTTAGTGCAGTATTTACCTTTTTAAAGTTACGATAACCTATATCATTACGAAATTTTTTATCAAATTTATATAAGAAGCGGGAAAACAACGCACTTTCTTGATGTAAAGGTGATTGTTTGGATAAAACTTGAATGATGTTGTTAGTGTTATGTGTAAGGTCTCTTATATCTGAAAAAGGAAGTTATAATTGAGTACTTGCTTTGAAATATAGCGAATAAAATAAAGTAAAAATTTGATATGGCAAACCTTTGTTATTCTTGCATAAAAATGTATTAATTGGAGGAGGCAAAATAGCTTTGTTATTCCACGGTTCCAACATGTTTGCTTAATCCAATTGAAAAATGACAAGTTATTACCAGAAAATATTGATTAACCTCGACAGTCGAAACGACATTTTGAAGCGTCGTTAAAATCGAGCCAGGCTAGTCTTATTTTCCAAATTTCGATTCAATAATAAATTCCACAATCTCGTGAAACAAAAGAATTTAGAAATTAGACAATTTATTTTGTAAATATACTAATACTTAATTACTACATTACAATTTACATAAATAGTAACCCGCTGTTCGCATCAATGATTCTTTTTTTTAATTTTATGACCTGGTATTGTAACATAGACCTTTAAGTCATAATGATTTTTTTAAGCAGGCAGCAGCACAGATTAATTACAGATGAGTTACTACTTACTATACTCTGTGTTATTCATACGTGTTAAAAAATAAGGGTTGATCGTAATTCGTAGAGGGGTAAAAATTAAGGGTTGCATGTATTTTTATATGTTGTATCGTAAAAAAATAAATTCATTTAGGGATTTGAAAGATTGATGTTGTCCGATTCTCAGACTTACTGAATACGCATACAAAATTTCATAAGAATCAGTCGATCCGTTTCGGAGGAGTATGGGAACGAACATTGTGACACGATAATTTTAATATTAGACTGGCCCGGCAAACGTCGTTTTGCCATGTATATTATTTCTACGAAACATTTTTTAAGTTCAGTAAAAATAACTATCTACAATAATAAAAAATAAGCGTTGATCGTAGAGGAGTGAAAATTAGGGGTTGTACCTAAGTATATATTTTTATATGCTGTATCATAAAAAAATGAAATCATAAAATAAATCTAAAAATATTTTTTTTGTTCTGGTGTCGGGTTTGTCGGTGTGTCCTTATTACTTAGGGGGTTGAACGATGGATAGTAGCCGATTCTCAGAATATTGAAGATGCATAAAAAATTACATAAGAATCGGTCGAGCCGTCTCGGAGAAGTATGGGAACGAACATTGTAACACGAGAATTTTATATATTAGATGATTTCGTGGAGACACCCCTTATATCTGTCTGTTTACCGTAAACTCAAAAACTACTGCACGAAGTTTCATACGTTTTTTACTAATTTAGTGTTTAGAGTGATTAAGCATAATTTATCAAGGTTTCTGTGCCACCCACCCATCACGATTTTAAAAATAGTATTTTGAGCTCTACCTGAAATACACAAAAATATACAAAAATCGGTCTAACCATTTCATAGGAGCTTGGTTACAAACACTGTAACACGAGAATTTTATATATTTAGAGATAGAAGAAATAAGGAAATTAATATCTTTTAATGTTTACAAAATTATTTTATTTCATAAAACATAATACCTATACCCTTATACATTGTTAAAGTGTAACTTTCCTTAATTCGAGCGGATCAGTTTATTCCATGTCTTCCAGTAATTGCTCTCTTATCAAGCCGTCGACTATAGTAGAATCTGGTGGAAGCCACTCACAACTGGTGTCCTCTGAAGAGCATACCTGAAGGCGTAATAGAGGTCAAGAAAAATACATATTCGATAATAATCTGCATTCGTTTTACCACTACTTCTTTAACGCTGGATAATAAAAACCATTAATTAGAATTATATGCTGAGTGCTGACCAATGCAATGCTCTCGTGTCAACCAGTCACCGCTGACGTGACTATTAAAACTGTAAAGAATTGTTTGTGTCTCTGTAAAAATCATTTAGAATATGAATATTACTTATACAATGATGGCATTTAGGCCAGAAATTACCTACCCTGTGAGAAGAGGGCTAATTGCAGTTTAGGGAAAATAACTATATGTTACGATTGAAAAGTTTAGTCTATGAGTTGAACATCCGGAGTTTTGGTGGTAAGCCCCCAGATTTAAATATATAAAAAACAAATGATATAAAAAGAATCTCAAACCTGACATTTGCAGCTAGCGGCTTCTACGTAATGATACACTTCTGTCCCTGGTTCTACTCCTGGGTCACAGTGACGTAATTTCAGAGAAGCATGTTTCCGTTCACCGTGAACGCACACAGGATGATGAGATTCCTTATACGGAAACTGCCAGTGAGATATCTGGTAGAAAGTCAAAATTAGTTTCAACAAAACTGAAGTTTTAAATGTTTTAATTTACCTAAGTTAAAATACAATATAGGTACATATACATATGTATAACATATAGTTATGGCAAAATCTGTTTAACCCTATACAGGCATACTAACCTCGTATGATAGGCAATAACCCCAACATGACATTATCTTAACGTCATCCCAACATCGAAGTCCATTAAGATCCATTTGAATGGCTTTGTGTGAATATTTTTTTAGCTTACATCTAGCACTTGAAGGGCCAGCATCACATGTCATTATCCAGAAAATCCAAAATGAGAATATGGCACTTAACGTATTACTCATAATGATTTCTTTGGCAAAAATGTTTATCTTGTTTTAAGATTAAAACCAATCTGGCTGTTATTTTTGAGGGTAATGTTTATATAGAGAAGTAGAAATGGACGTCAGGACGTTACTTCCATGTCAATTCACATCACGACATTCAAGCCATTAGATTTCTTATCGCTTTGAATAAAATTAGAAGACGTTTATACTATTTGGAAATTGGACTTTTTTTTATTTATAAATTAAATAAAGTAAGAACAACAATAATAATAATAGAATTTATAGATGTTCAACAATAATAGAATTAAAACTATTGATTGTTAAGAAAATATGGTAAAACGGTCTAAATCTCTTTTATTATTACAATTAAAAGATTCAATACATGATATTTTGTCTGTTTTAAGCATAATTATTTATGAATTCCAAAATTTGTTTGAATCAGAATCGTGATCGCGAAATGAGTTTCGTATTCGGATTCACATGGAAATTGGAATTAGTATACATTAATTAAAAATTATACAAAAAGAAAAAATAAGAAAGTGCTTTTTTTTTTTACTTGGGGAAACGCATTGCGCATACCCCACCGCGGTGCGACTGCTTAGTGCGGGAGGGTTATGTGGGACTCGCGAATGTGCATACCCACTAAAACCCCAAGGCGCCACCAACACGCTTTTAGGAATAGCTAGGGGAGATCGGGTCCAGTGCTTGCAGGGATGGATCAACATCCCTTCTTTTGAACGCATGGACCCCAGCTTCCCCGCTTGGGCACTCTTTAGGTGGCGAGGATTTGACGGGCCTGCGGTTTCTTTCGCCGCCGCGGACGGGTTCCGGGACAAAGCTCCCTGGTTCTTCCCGCTTCTTTTTTGACTTTCATGACCGACTCGCAGAAATTATAGAAGATTTTCCACGAGCCGTCATTTCCTGCGCTCAATATGGCTTTCACTACGTTTGGCAGAATTGCGTCCTCGCCCTGGAGGGCATCTAACAAAGGTCTCCTTTCCGCTTCCCATGCTGGGCAGTCCCTAAGTGTATGCAGGGCGTCGTCCCGGCTGTCTCCGACACAGTGGTGACAGGTTGGTAACTCCTCACACCCTACTACTTTGTGCAGATAGCTACCAAAACATCCGTGTCCGGACAGCATCTGCACAAGTCGATAGCTGAGGTGACCCCAGCGCCTCTTTACCCAAAGTTGAAGCAAAGGTCTGAGGGCTTCGGTAGTATATTTACCGGCACTCGCATCCGCCAAAGAACGTAAATCGAAAATTATTTTATATTTCTACGTTATCTATACATATACCAAATAGCGTATACATACTTCATTTGCGCATAGAAACACAAGCCTTCTAGGCTTTGGACACCCGAAAAAAATATAGAAACTATTACATATACCAAATAGCGTATACATACTTCATTTGCGCATAGAAACACAAGCCTTCTAGGCTTTGGACACCCGAAAAAAATATAGAAACTATTTGTAAAGAATTAAAATTGACAGTTTATTATACTCCAATAAAATATTTATGTAACTGTTCAAAACAATAAAATTTATAAAGATTATTCCAATAAGTGATTATCTTCTTTGAAACATTGTGTAGGGTTTTGCTAATAATTCTAGTGTCGTATGCCGTTTGCAACTATCATATTCTACTATAGACATTTCACAATTTGTTATTTTTACTCTGGAAATTAAAAGACGAAACTATTTTTTTCGAAAATCTCCTATATAAGTTGTCGTGCCCAGGTATGGGTGATACTTCTGTGATATATTATCCCTCATCGAACTTTTTAATTACGAATACTGACAGTAATATTTTTAAAGGTAAGATCTCAGTATTATATAACTATATGAAACTATACTATGCATAATATTAAAATTATAGTTTACATTAAACATTTTCGTTTCTTAATTGTATTGTTGTTGTAAAAATGTTAAATTGCCGGTTCAATTTTTCTTTAAAAAAGATACACACATACTTGACAGCCCTAAGTTAGGAAATTGATGGTATTTGATCATCCGCGTGCCTCAGATGAAAAAGATGTCGTTCCTACGTCGGCTCTCGTAATATTCTGGTGGTAGCGGATATCCGATGCATCCTGAGAAAAATGGAGTAAGCTAATAACTAATCCTACTAATTTTATTAATATTCTTATAGCATAATATTTTAAATTTAACCTATTTGTTGCGTCGAAGATTGTTTGCGTTTGCAGCAAGATATTGACCGTGTAGTAAATTGTTGCGAAAGAAATAGTCTTATACTCCATTTAAATAACACAAAATGCGCAATAATTTAATTACGCACGAGCACGGTCCTCAATTATTTGTAATTATTGAGAATTAAGGAAATTTGAATATTTAGGGGTACAGTTAAATGCAGACTTAACTTTTTGAAGTTACATAAAAGATAGATAGTAAAAAGCGAATAGGAATTTTGAGTTCTAGACCATGACACTATATTCCCACGAGAATGTAAGTGCATGCTCCTATTTCACCATGCCTACTGCTGATAGAGGACAAGTCTTTGTTTTTATTATTGTTCATGTTCCACATCTTAAGTAATTAAATATAAATTACTTAAGATGTGGAACATGGTGTTATTGTTGCAGTTACTTACAAACATTGTGTAAAACAAAAAACTTGGCAATTAAAAAGACTGGCGGAGAGTTTATAGCCAGTTCTTCTCGTCCATTCTACGCCCTTGATTTGAGAACTGTCAGTAAATTAAAATTAGAAGCATTTAATACGTATTTAATTATTGACGTACATAAGTGTACATTGTGTTAACTAAATTAATAAATAACTTAACTGACTTTGACTAGTTAGAAGCCCCTTGAAAAGTAACGTAATGTTTTGGGCCCCACATGAAAAGAAATACTCAACAATGGTGGAGCGAATTTACCCGTACTACCCGCGCATGTATCCGACATTGTTCGTTTTGGTTACGGTTGGATTTACTACACTAGGGGCAAGGAGGGATCTAGCTAATACTAGGTACCTATTTGAAATCCTTATAGGTGGGGTTGATAATGCAGATAAGAGATAAAGAGAAAATAAGTTTGAAATAAATAAATTACTAATATTTATTCTATTCTACTTTCTAAATAATTTGGCTGAAATCATGCAGGCATATTTAAAATTAAGGTAGCTGAATGAAAAGTGATTTGTTACTTGGTATTTATTTAAAGACTCAAACTTAGTCTGTGGACTAAAATATTCTGATGTGAATAAATCATTAAATGTCAAATATCCATATGACTTTTGACAGACGCAACTCGTAAAATGTAAATGAAATCGAAATTTAAAAACAAGGGGCAAGTGACAAACACTTGCACGCTATATGCATATTATTGTTATTTTTTGTAATTATAATAATAATATAATTGAAGTATCAAACGATTAGATATTTAAACTATTTATAGTATTTATATATAAGTTAAAAATAAACTGATATGTCCCGACGAACACCAATTAAAGCGCGTGTAAAAGTGTGTAATAAATCTGTGTTTCACCTTCAAGATAAAAAGGCTGTTGAAAATGAACTATCAATTGGCTTAATTAAATCGGCTAAGCGTACAGGACAGCTGAGCTTATGCAACCGGGGTTTGGGCACTGGTAAGATTATTTAATTAAGAACTGTTGCGATTTACCTTGTGTTCACAATGCAATACTTTATAAATAAATGCAGTACCGCGAAAATCTTATATTTAAATGTGTTCATGTATTCATTCAGTACCTGAAAATGTTTGGAAAATTGATGAACTTGTTATGGACGATACCAGAGAGGTAGACTTTGCCAGATCAGATCAAAGTAATTGGTGGAACTGTGAACCTTTAAAAATGTTAGATCTCAGTTCCAATGTCGTTAACACTATACCTCCGAATGTCAAGCTGCTGCAAGAACTTGTTACACTCAAGGTGAATGGGTTATTGAACATAAATTCAAAATTTTATTTTACACTAACTCTACTACAAATAAAACATATTTTTCTTATATTTCAGTTGCATGACAATGCATTGACATCTTTACCAGCAGAATTAGGGCAGTTAAAAAATTTATCAAATCTTAGCTTAGATCATAACAAAATAAAAGAGTTGCCAATAGAATTTTATAAACTAACAGAATTGCGATGGCTAAGCATATCTCACAATGAATTGAACATAATTCAAGCTGATTTTGGAGATTTGGTTATGCTCACGTTTTTGGTAAGTTGTTGTTGAATTTGTTGTTGTATATTAACAAATTCAACAAGAAGTAATTAAAAACATATTATTGGAAATGTATCCATGCTACCAAAATATGTTTTGGTGTACTATGTCTACAGAAAAGCATCATATTTATTCTTTAATTATATTCACTTATTGATATTTTTTAAATAACATAGTTTAATAATATTACTATTCTTAAAGGACCTCTCCCACAATAAGTTACCATCTCTGCCACCTGGTATGGGATATCTGGTAAGGCTAGTGGAACTTAATTTGTCACACAATGAACTTATGGAACTACCACCAGATATTGTTAATTTGAGAGGTATTCTTTTTTTAAAATAGTAGAATTTTTTATTTGATTGTAACAGTTCTAAAATTTTACTACTAAAGATTGATTGAGCTTTTGTCCTTGTGGACTTATATTGAATAAGATTGCCACATGTACTATCTATGTCAACCACTTTCTTCAAAAGTATTAATTTCTTATAAAAAAAGAATTATTTTTTATTTCTTCTCATATTGAACATGTAAAAAATAAATATGTCCACAGATTTGAAAAAATTTAATATTAGCAATAATAATTTGAAGAAGCTACCAGCAATGGGTGAGTTAAGAAAAATGGAAATACTTGATGCAAATCATAATGACATTGAACAGTTGCCTGATTTCTATGGGTGCACAGCATTAAAGGAAATATATTTAGCAAACAATTTTATAAAGGTAATTCATAAGACTTGAAACAATGTTAAATATTTGAAAGGTATAATATTAGCTTTTTTTTTTAAATAATCCAAGGTACTGTTACTGACTTAGATATTTTAAATAATTGTTGAAGGGGAAACAACTAAATTATTAATTAAAGGAAATTTAATGAAAGGAAAATCATTACTACTTAACAACTTTCAATTTCAAATTTGTAAAGTGTGAAATAATGTGTGAAATTAAACGGCGCGTATCTGCATTACAAATAAATATTCATGACTTTGATGAGTTATTTATTTCTCGTATATAATGGTATTCATACAATATAAAAACTAATAGGCTGTGTTCATAATAAAAAAAAGTGTATTTTCTTTCAGAAATATATTAATTTTATTCTTCTTCCAGGAAATTACTGAAGAATTTTGCGACCAAATACAACATTTGAATGTGTTAAATATAAGGGATAACAAATTGGAAGCAATACCAGAAAACATATCATTGCTGAAGAAACTAAAGAGACTTGATTTGACAAATAATAATTTAAATAAGTATGTATAATCATTAATCTTTGCCTAACCCAACCCCCAAAATACATTGGCATACAGAAGGGTTCATAGAATATATTTTTAAAATCAATGAAAGCTGTAGAATATATAGAAATATGGCGACATTGTTCGTATAAACAATAAATCGATTAGATCTTTGCGTATATGCGCCTATCAAGTCTAGTAAAAAATATTTTTTATCTAATAGGTTACCGCGTAATCTAGGTTTGTTGTCCCAGTTACAAAGTATTAGTATGGAGGGCAACAAATTGTCATTCGTGCGTCAGGACGTGATTCGAGGGGGAACTGACCGCATGATGAAATACTTACGGGATCGCATCACAGAGGAAGTTGTTGGGGAGACCAGATACGAATCTGAGTGGCCAGATAAGTCAGTAAAATATATAATTTTATTATTTTTTTTTAAATTTGATAATTTATTATTATATAGTATACCATATAAATCGAAACAAAATATTTTAAAATGTAACGAAATACTTGTTGTTCTTTACAGGAAACAGTTTTTTTTTCACTCATTTGGTCGTAGTTACAACGAACAAATAATACAAAGACAAAATAAATATAGAATATAAAATTATGCTTATTAATAATAATAATAATAGTATTTTTAAGTATAAATTGAGATTATTATTCCAGGCCAGTTATAAAAACAATCAGTCTAATTGCAGTCTTTTAATAAAAGTACCCACCCGGCTGTCATGTCTGTCTTTTCAACAGGTATATACACATTAATAGAAAGAGCCGGAGAGTACTTTTGTTAAATGAGTGAAATTAAATCGATATAGTTTACCCAAATAAGGGGAAATATTCTAGAGTTTGTTTTGGCTTTCTCATAACACAATCTACACAATAATCTCACACAAGAATTAAGATTTATAAGAATTTGGATTATTATATAAAAAATAATAAACCTAGGTACACGTTAAAAAAAAGTCAGTCCCTGACGGTGCCATCCCGTGATCTGACCTTAATACCAGACGAAGTGTTCCGAACTGCGGCAGAAGCTGAAGTTCATATCGTGGATATATCGAGGAACAAGTTGCAAGCTTTTCCTAAAGGGTATGTATGTAAAAAGACTTAAGAACTTACCAGAGTAATATTACTGTTTATGGTTGTTACAACTTCATTAATTGGTTTTAAAGGGACTGTACCAACTTACCTAAACATACGAAGGGTCAAATTTGGCCGCTTTTAGCCAAGTATGCATTCTTAATACTTAAATAAGTTGGTTTAAAACAAAACTTGATACTAATAATACGGCTGTAACTAAGCCTGTTGTATTTATAATATTATTACAATAAAAACGAATCCTAATGTTCCACCTTTACCTTTCAACTGCTAAACCATGATTGACTGAGTATCCTGTAACCCATAGATGGGACAAAGGGGATCACCTCGCTCCAAGTCTTTCCGGCTCTCTCTGCCTCATATGCAACTGTACGAAACCAGGTTTACTTGAGACGGCCACGCTTCCGCTTGATCTGATAATGGATAATGGATGGGAAGCCCCGCAGCCCAGTAAATACCCCGAATACGTCGGAGACAGCGGTGGAGAAAGACTTGGAGCCGGTGCAAGATGTCGTTAGTGACTTTCTACGTTAGAGCAGCACAGATTTGATGATAGATTCGAATATTCTTTATTCGAATGAATAAACATATTTTTATTTATATATATATTACATATTTGTTGTACCTGAAGCCAATTTAAAAACATGACCTGTATAAGGCCTAGGCACGTTCCTATTTCAGTGTAATCAAGGATAAGATAGTAAAATAAAAATATTTGTTACAGTATATCAATACTAAGCGAAACGTTATCCCAGCTTATATTATCATCAAACAGTATTGAGAATGTTCCGTCTGAGATAAGCCGATGTTCACATCTGCAGTTTCTTGATCTGGCCAAAAATTGTATTGCCGATCTCCCCATAGAACTTGGGGGATTGAAAAATTTGAGAGAACTCGTCATATCCAATAATAAGTAAGTTTTACCTAAGTTCATTATGTAAAAAACTAAAATTTGCAAAAAAAAACACGTTTAGTTATCATATTAAAAAAAAACATGGCCATAGGTTCATTAAACTTATTACGCAACCGACGTGATTTACAGCCGTAAATATCAGTCATAATTTTTATATTATCAATAATAACAAATTTGCATAACGTTTTTGGCAATGTATAAAACCAATACATCAGGTTCACAAAAATCCCGCGATGTGTATACGAGCTGGACAATTTGGAGATCCTCTTGGCTGCTGAAAACCAGGTCACAGAGATCAACATATCCTCGGATGCTCTCGCAAAGCTTAAGAAGCTGGCTGTACTGGACCTTACCAATAACAGTATTATTAGCGTACCTCCGGAGCTTGGCAACTTCACACACCTCAGGTATACTGCTTTAAGGAGTTTTTCTCGCTTCTGTTTCTAATGTATGTAATGAAAGGTTTTGCGCGAGACCACAAGAAGTCATAGAAGAGTCTTTCATACAAATAGCTGACGCAATGTTTTATTCTTTAACTTAACTGGCGCAGTGAGCGCGAGTTAAGTTAATGTATGTAAGTTGTTGTATATGTTTGAATTTTCCAAGATGCACTAAACTGCACTAATTTTAATTGTCGGGTACATCATACTAACAAACCCCCTTAACCAATAATATAAAGCAAAAAAAGTTAATTTGAATTCACAGAATTTTTTATCAAAACTGCTTTCTGGGTTTTTCTTAGTCATTATGTTGTTGATAGTTGATAGTCATTATACTGTATTATGATAATATTATATTTCCAGGTCATTAGAACTGATGGGTAATTGCTTTAGACAACCTCGGCACGCAATACTTGCGAAGGGAACCGCTTCGGTTCTGTCATATCTCAGAGATCGGATACCTGTCTAGCTTTATTCCGCAATCTTTCAATATCGCTTTAAATCGTACATGCTTGCTATAAAATATATATTCAAGAGAATTTAAAAAGCTCAAAATGCTTGTGCCAAATTGGAACTAGTAAAAGGTTTTTGGAAATGCTTAAAGAGGCTTATTGCAGTGTTATTTTTACATTGGCTGCTATTTATTATATGTTGTTTTTATACTTTTGTTATTTATACTGTTATATTTATTTAAAATTGATTTTTTTCAAACCAAAGTAAATTAGTCAAAAGGTTCGTGTACCACCGAGTATATTTGTTATGTTTTAATTTTATTGGTTTTATAGGTTAAAAAAAATACTACAAATTGAGGCTTGAGTTAAGCTATATAAAGTATATTTCTAAAAACGATATAAACTGTAAAAATCGTAAAAAAATGTTATTCATTACTTTATTTTGACAATGAAATTCGACATGGATGCGAACGTCCCAAAGGAACCCTTGATAAGAAAGACTACGGAAAATCCACGCGGTAACATGATAGGGTTTTAAAAAAAACAAATTCGATTTCTCGTGCAAATGTACGTTTCGATAGAAGGAAGGGTTAGTTCGCACTTAAACTTTTCTGTACAATTCTCAAATATTTTCTGTTTACTATTTTTTTATGTAAACTATCAACTTCTTTTCTTTAATGAAAATATAGAAATGATATAAAATAATTATTTATTGTTTTTTTTATATACTTAATTTTTTTGTGTACAGTATTGGAAGAGTTGTTGAATAGTTGTCCATTATACCCCCAAATTCTTTATTATTTTAAATTCTTATAAGTTAAATATGGTTGCTTAGTTAAATACCTAATACATAAGGTGTGTCACATATATACAATTTAAGATATATAATGTTCTAAACGTGGTTTTATTTAAATTCTTTTATAAATTAGAAAGAGAGATCATATAAAATGTGTTAATTTATGTAAAATACAACATTTTCGTGTCGGTTTTGTAATATTTAATCGGCAAAGCATTCAAATTTATACAATTTTATCTAATATATTTTCATGTTAAGCATAGCACATTATTGCAAAATTTCTAGCATTTTAAGTCACAAGCCAGCGTCAAAATATATGTTATACAAATTTAAATCGACTCTTAGCATCTGTTAAACCATTAAACTATGACAGATCTATATTGAGATATAGTCCTGTTGCATCTAGTAACCATCTACATTAGGTTTTATGATTGCTAGTAATACAGATTATAATATAAGCTTATATGGAAATCTTACATGTACCTAAAACGCCTTATAACGTTCAAAATTATATAAAGAAAAAATATTGAGAGTATGACAATCTTATGATATTTTTCTAACAATGTTTTTCATTACAATTAACATATAGAGAGATATTGTAGCTGGAAATGTTAAAATGAATATTCCTTGGATATTATAAAGTTGAAGCTGTTTAAAGTTTTGCAAATTCACCATTATTAGCCTTGCATTGCCATTTTGTTTGAGAGTGTAAATTATAAGTTATTTTGTTTGTTATAAGCGCACAATAAATGAGTTTACAAAACAGTTGCTTATTAATTAATAGTTATCTCCCTTTTTGAAATATCATTTTAGATCTAGAGCAAGTTTAGTCTCACTAATATGTAATCCTCGATAGTTTTTTTTGCATTCCCACAATTCTTAACCTTAATTTTTTGGACTGGGGATTACATATCAAATCTCCGACGTTGTCTAAAGCCGGGTATCCACTATGTTCGCGAACCTCTTGCGCTCCGTAGTGGATACGTTTGCGCTCAGCGCTCTAATGGGTAGCGGTAAATTGGGCGAACACAAAGGGGAGCTCAGTCTGTTCGTGGACAAGAGGACTGTGGAGCTATGGAGATACGCGTTACCGTTTCCATCAGCGCAGTTACGGGAGCGCGGAGCGCAAGAGGATCGCGAACATAGTGGATACCCGGCTTTATAAGTTTGAATGACAAATATCAAATTAATATACCTACGATTATGCGTGATATGGCATATTATAGTATATAAGTAGTTTGAGAGTGCCAGAAAAAATGTACACCAAATATTTTTGCTAAATCTAACACTAAAATTTTTCTAGCAAATATAATGTTACAAACTTACAATATATGCAATACTTTAGCCTCAAGATGTTTAAGAAATGGCTGCCTTTTTAATTCGAAATGTCGCGTCTATTCACGCCATCAGAGTATTCTTCGTCGAACATTTGCATAACAATGCTGAATGTAATTGAATTAACATAACAAATTGCTTTTATAGGTCAAAGCATAAAAGGTTGCATGTCAACCGTGCAAAAACCACGGACTTTTAGAATATTTTTATATGAATTTTCAATTAGAGAACCATACTTCTCATCTACGTTCATGATTTAGGGTCAGTTTCATGTCATCATGTTTCTTCGTAACTCCCTCCTTTTTTATTACAACAGATATGAATATGAAATCTTACTAGCATGTATAATATATATATGAAGGCAGGAAGTACGTATGACGAACGTATTGCATCAGTACTATCACGCATGGCTAAAAACTCTTAACGACCAGCATATTACCAAGAGACGGATATCGTGTTCCTTATCAATTTATGCAAATTATCTGTGTGACAAAATTTACAAACATTTTATGATGGATGGTTTCGTAACACAAAAGTAAAATACTGGTTATCAGTTCAGTAATTACCAGTACTTCCAGATTCTGTAATTACATTAGAGTATCCATAATTAAAACTTGGAACTTTAAAACACATAAAGATAATTATAGGTATCGTCATATATCAAAAACATCAACGAAAAACACAGGATAAAATATAAAACAATAGGTATATAACACCAGTGATTTTTTTTTCTTACTTTGTAGTCTGCTGAGGTTGTTTATCGTAATTTCAACTACCAGCAGATATTGTTACGCGATATCGGAAAGCATTGTTTATTACTGGGTATTTAGACCGCCGTTACAAAATGCGTAGTTTGGCGTCAAACGATCATATTATCATCGTTTTCACTATCGTTGACTCGTCATTCTATTGTAAATTGTCTGTAACACCATAATAACTGCAAGGTCGTGACGAGTAGTGGGGACCAGTACACAATTGCACTTGATTTCAGTAAATAGTACTCAACAAACGTCGGAAAAACTATGAAATGTGAGGACGAATGTGTGTGACGTAAAAATTGGTAAACCTTTTAGTGAACGAATTTTCGGTGTGTTTAAACAGCTGGTCCTAAGACTCTTGAATAAAATGCTTTAAATTTTCTGTCATTTCGTAGTTAAGTACTCTATGATGCACACGGATTGATCATTATCGTTTTTGTGTGTGTATTAGTTTTGATTGTGGCGTTCAGTATGTATTACATAATAAGCAAAGTAGTATTTAGTATAGTGCTTTTCATTTTTGGAATTGAAGGAAGTAAGTATTATATTTTACTCTTTTAAATAATGTAACATGAATATATTAAAAATTTGAATTTCAATCAATGTCGTCTACACCTTAGAATCCTCTATCTGTAGTCCATTCATAGGTTTGTTCTAAGTAGTATAACCAGAAAGTATTTATTAATTGATGAAAATGAAATGAATTGTCTAAGGATCTACTTGAAGACAAGTAGATCCTTCGGTGGTACATCCTTCGGTGCATACCAACCCAAAATAGCTATTATTTCGCCTGGATATCGGACCCAGGACCTCTAAGTTATATGCCGTTTGCACTAAGGTAAGAAAGTAATTAGATTCTCTTTACGGTGATACCAATGTTCACCTCTAATAGTACCATGGATAAGGTTTTAAGGTATAACTAACAACACTAACTACACGTGTAATTGTATTTATATAAATCAAACATAATATTTAAAATAAAAATACCTATATAAGTAATATAATATATAAAGATATATACCTGTATAAGGATTTCTATCGAAACTATTCCAAAATCTATTCTGTAGTGATATTAGGTCGTTAACTATGTAATTGGAGTTTATATAATGACCATTTACATATTTAATAAATGGCTTCTCTTGAAAAATCTTACGTCTTAAAGTAACTCTTTATATGGATAATTAAATGGCTGATACCTTGGGAAAGAAGAAAGACGTAAAAAGAAAAAAGGATATACGTATGTTTCTATACATACGTAAATGTGTGTCCATGATAAAAGAGTGTCTCATTTCTTTTCCTCTACACCAAATAACTAAATTGACACTGGACATTAAATTGATATCTAGCATGATATTAATTGATTTTTAATTCATCAGGTGATAAAATGTCCAAATGCATTTAATTTCAATATCATCTTTAATACACTATCTCTCAGTAATAACGTTCATTGTTATAGATTTATGATCTAAGGGTCTGTTTCACAATGTACGGATAATTTCCACATAAGTTCCAAATTAGCTATTTATTACGTATTGGTAGGATAGACACTGTTGTTGCGTTTCACGACTGTTAGATAGCCCTATTCGTCACATAAAGTCCATCATAAGTTATGAGTCCGATGAAGTGTCAAATAGCACGATTTATCTTCCAAATAATTTATGTGTTGCATAGCTATCTGGTACTTTATCCATACATTGTGAAATAGACCCTAAGTCTAACGAAGCGTCGAAAAGGGATCCAAAACATGAGTTTTACTGTAATTTAATCGATTTAAGCTATCTTTATTCGTTCAAAAACCAATACAGGCCTTTCCTCAATTCAATTGACACTAATAAAAAATGTCTAACAAATCACAGTTAAGTCCAGATCATGTTGTAAAATATGTATTAGGAGGGACTTAGTTACTTTTTTGGCTTTGTTATAAATATTGAAGAATTATTCAAACTCTATAATTAAATAAGATTTACATTATTATAAAAAACTTTCTTTTAAAGGTATTTATTATGAGATGTTATTACAAAATATATACATAATAATAGTCTATTGTTATGTGTTATTAATTTTTATTGGTTGGTAAACATGTTATTTTGCCGCCATTTCGCACTGGTATCGTGTTAATCGGACATTGATTTTTTCCGTCTGGACTTAAAACCCCAGTTCGGCCATTGGCCTGAACTCCTAAAAGAAGTAGAATGAACAGAAACACGGTCTCCAGTTGAAAGATCTTCATCTGAAAAGAAATATAATTTTATCACGTGTGTTTAATCTCGCATTGTTCAACATGGAACCTTCGCGTAAAAGCATTTTGTATATTTTTATAGTTATCATATTATCCTTGTTTGTTTATGAGGCAAATTTAAAACCTCACTTAATTTGCTACAAAACAGGTTAAATAAAGGTCTTATACCTTTTTTATGAGACCCTTAACAATGAAGCAACTTTTTAAGTGTCATTGCATAATTTTCTTGTAAATTTTTGACACATGCCGAAAATTGTTGGAATTATGATTTTTTAAACATAGAGTTCAGCCATGCGATTCTTTAACTCACTTTTCGATAAAAAATAAACTACAAGCTCCCACCTTTTCAAAATGCCAAATCATAAAACGACTGCTTCACGACTGATTTGAGAGCGACCGCCGTTGCGAAAACCGCTGTGAGTTCGAAAAGTGAGTTACAGAATCGCAGGGCAGAGTCGCATGCTTAAGCCACTAGGTAAAACTGCTTTATGCTTGATAAATCTCTGCATTTTATCAGAAGGTATTTGTTATCCTTGGTAAAAGGTAAAAATCAAGACTGATTAAAGAATTTTATTATAACAATATGTTATAAAAAATAATCACAAAAATTTAAATATTTCAAATAACATACCACATGTATCGCTTCTAATAATAATCACTATAACAGTGACGGTGTTAGAAGATTTATTATGATACTATACTTTTTATTTCTATATATCTGCAACAAGTGAGTATGTTTGTTCTAAGTGACTACACTTGTATTGTTAAGTAAGAAGGTTGTAAGTTATGCTATATTCAATCAACAGTTCTTTTAAAAAATGACATCAGCAATTTGTATAAATAGATAATCTTGAATGAAACCGAGATTATATTAGCATTGTTGGTTGTTGTTATTTTAAATATTTATTTTTAAGTATTCAATATAAACATACTATACAGACAAATTATTGACTTCGGCTTCGGTAGGGTTATTACTAACAATTTATTAGTAACTTAATTCTTTATGTCATCTATTGGATATCGTACTTGCTATTTTTTAAATTTATCTCATGTGAAAAGATACTAAATGCCTTGGTAATAGGACTGTTAACTCTTTATAGACTATATAGATAGAGTTAGGAAGAAGTATATAGATATAGACTATATAGACAGAGATAAGGATTAAATAGCTGTTTCTATAAATAAATAAATATTTACTTACGTTGAAAGTTTAAGCACACGTGTTACCGAGAGAAGAATTCTTTGTATACTGTCATATTAAACAAGACCAGTTTCGATTTACACAAAAAACACGACTCAAAACAGATGTTTTAGAGAAATATTCGAATTGATACAGATAATTAGATTGTTAAACGTATAAATTATGCAGTATTTTTTGTATAACCTTCTAAGATTTAAGTATAATTATTTCTGAGACGAGACGCGATATTATTTTGATAGACAACGATTTATTCATTCGACTTATTTCCTCCGACATAACGGCTTTAGTACAGTAATTTTCTCAGCGAGCTTTATTCTCGTTGATGTTTAATACTCAAATGTTGGAACACGTTAATTATGTCGTTTCACTAGAAGTTTTATACATATACATTATACGTATACATAGTTACATTACTTTTTAACATACCCTAATAATCCATAACATTTTATACGTTTTGATAAATATATATGTAGTATATTATAGTGGAAACTGTTATTGAACTAAACCCATATAGGTAGATAATATGATGATACATAGTATAATTTTTGTATATCTAAGCCATAATTTATCTCAAATAAAGTGTATATTCAATAATGTAATTCTAATATCGTTTCTTAAAGTAAGCGCAGAATGTAACCAAGATGAGTCGGCTAGTTTTGTTCGGTGGCCCGGAATGACGCCAGATCGGGCTGTACCCGTTTTCATGTACGCTGCGAGTGGTGGCGAGGAGTCTCTAACGGGTTAGTATTGAAGTAGATTTGTTGCTGCCTCTGCAAAAATAAAGATACGAAACTAACTTTCTTTTGCCGAGAGGGTTGTCTGAAGACTGTCCTCCCAAAAAATATTGTTTCACCTACAAACGATTGTGTCTCTTACAACAGATTTAGATTATTTTGGAAATTCAACTCAGAACCAACTTTACGGGCTTTATCACATAAACCTGCAGCCGTAATCAGAATCTTACATAAAGAGCTAGGCGGGTACTAAGCCTAGTTAAGATTTAAACTAGCACAATACAATCATTTGGAAGATGTTGCACCGTTCTCTATTAGAGATAGCATAACGACGAACAAATCTGAGTACGGCTGTACCAATCATTAATAATTACACAAAATAAATATTTCCTATATTTATGGAGCATGGCTTATCTTAATAGTCCATGCAAAAGTCACTTATGTTTTTTTACAGGAGCTTGTCTCAGGCGCTGTCGGGAATTAGAAGACTGCGCCTCTGTCGTGGTCACATATGCCAAGGGCAACTGTCAGGGCCTTGCTTATTCAGCGGTGACTAACCTCCATGCAGACAATGATATCGCTTATTTTACTAAAGTTTGCCTAAAATGTTAGTATTCCAACATTTTTATAATATATGTATTGTTTTTAGCTCGTTCGACCTTATGGCGGCAGCCGTACTAATAATCATCCCCGTTTTATAATCAGTTTCTCTACATTTTGCTTAGTATAAAGTAGTAAATAAAGTTACCGTTTATTTACGTCTTTTACGTGCAGTCTGGAGGAAAAGATTTAATTTGTTTCCCTTTTTTCAATTGGCAGTACCCCTAGGATGTGGAAAGAAATGGTGGTCTATGGAGAGCACCCCTGGCTATTCATTAAATTCTGAAGGAACAAATATCAAAGTGCTTCCAAACATTACCGTACATGATTGCTATAATGCTCTTTTCTCATCAAATGAAAGAAAGTATAGGTTCGTATATAAAGGTATTTTTATACTACAATAAACAAAATTGATTTTATTAGTGGACCCTTCAAACCCGTAGGTACCCTAAAATCTGTCACACTTTCGTGTGTTTGTGGGTTATACGGGGTTTCAAAGAGACGACGTAACTAGACTAGAAATTTATGTTGGAAGTGCCAGAGACAATAAGCCTTTATCTCAAAGTTTTCTCCTGTAGAATCTTTGTAACTGATCTCTAAGCGTTTAATTTTTAAGTTTAAAAGTGTCAAATGTTGCAGGTCAGCGCAATGGATAGAGCCAAATAGTCCTTTAGACACGTTTGTTGTGTCGGTGACGGCGATAGGAGACTGCATCTTGAACGGAGAAAATAAATTTACTGAACCCGAGTCATACCGGGTGTCAAATTACTATACATTTTATATAGAGAATGATTGTGAACATGATTGTAAGTATAATTTGATCCAGCCGTTGTATCAGTAAATAATTACCACGGTGGAAAAGTAGAACGATGGGCACGAGATGGCAAATAAATTAGTAAAACTTTAAAAACATTTCTTAGAAGCTGCTTCGGTGCTTTCCAAAAACCACTTTATCGTTTCACCATAATTTGACTTTACCAAATAGGTGATTTATATTTGGGGAATGCGATAACTTTATTATACTGCTATAAGTATACATTTTACTAAACAACGTTTATTTGCTTCTTCTAGATCCAAAGAAAATCGACAGATGTTCCTATGAGGAGTATAATAACCAGACACTTAAGCGAGTTGATTTAAGCATTCACGATACGACAAAGGAAGAGGTAACATCATATTAAGAATTATTTTTTCATGGCAGACATCGAATGCAGATTTTATGTATATAATATCTTGAATTTTTACTTTAAGTAGAATGTAATAAGCACATTAGTTTCTATTTATCTAGCAATGTACACGAAGAATTTATTATAGAACAACCAAAAGAATAACTTATTAAGTATTACATATTTTAGAGTTCAATAAACCAGTTATCGATCGTACAGGTTTTAAACATAGAAACCTTATACAGGAAAATATATTATGAAAATGCGATGAGAATCTGATTAGGTCCATTGCGTGCGTGCAATACTTGTATCTACTCATAATCAATACTTATATCTTTGTAACCTACTGGAATATCAATAAAATAGTTACTTTTATTCGCTTTTAAGGCAAAACAATTTTTAAATCTTGAATTTTCAAAAAACGATTATATTATGTATTAATTTCACATTATGTTTTATTTTTTAATAATTATAAAATTTCTAAGAAAATTCTTTTATCCCACTACAAAAAACCCGAAGAAGATTTAGAATTCGACGCGTGCAATCTTTTAGAGAATGCTTTTGTATGCAAGTTGTATTATACATATCAACTATTGAATCTCAGTTTTTTTTAGTGCAAATCAGCATGTGAGAACGAAGACCGTTTTATATGCCGTGGGTTCACATGGACGTCTAGACAGAGCCGCGGTCTCTGTGATCTGCACAGTGAGGATCTCATTTCCACAGGTTCTTGGCTCTCACGACGTGTATCAGAAGCTACTTACTATAGGCGGGTTATTTGTCTAAACAGTAAGTGTCTATTAAATTTCGTTTTAAACGGGTTTTTGTATGTAAATTGTACTAGTATTTCGTCATACTTTTATTTTAAGTCAGTAGAAAATGCTTCCGTATTTCTCAATAGTATTAATATGTACATGCATTTTCTACTGAATTGCTTAAGACGTCTTAACTCGTTCTCTATTTTTCTTGTTCAATTTACTATAGCAACCCAAAACGTATCACGAAGTTGGCAGTAATTCTTTTTCCGCAATCCGCAGGCAAATATGACTCATGGCAAAAAAGATCTCAATCTCGACTTATACTTTTATATTTTGTAACGCTATTGATATGAAATCAAAACGTTACAATTCTCTATTATGAATCTAATAAACTCGTATTCCTGTATAATTTAAGTTATAACGAAAGTTGATACCTATACTATAATACCTGGCGATTAAAGAGTGGCGGAAAGTTTCTTGCCAGTTCTTCTTACCCGCTCTACGCCCTTGACTTGCGAACTGGTAGTAAATGTAAATTTACGATTAATTTAACTTGACGATTCAAAAATGTACTTGGTTACCCAATTGAATAAAGATATTTTGAGTTTGAGTTTGAGTTTGATACTTTCGTTGGTTCAGATGAACCAATTTAATAATTTAAACTTATCATTTTCTATTATAATAATACGAAAAATTATTTATCAAAGCAAAAAAATATAAAAAATTACAGTATCTGTGGATTGTGAAGAATCTAATATGATTGTGACATACCGTCCACGTGGTAACTTCCGAGGGCGCATGTACGTACCTGGCCATGGTGAAAAGTGCAGTGCTCGAGCTTTTGCGGGTATTGTGAAGTTATCATTACCTTTCTATGGAGATTGTGATGTCAACTTTGCTTACGGCATTTCTAAAGGACCCAATGGAGTCGTAAATAGGTATTGATATTTGAATTTGTGATATGATTTTCTATACTCCACTATATATAAGGCAACTCACATATCACTATAATAATTTGTATATATGTATTAATGGTAGCGAATGAAAATTCTTTTGTCTTCATACGTGAAAGAAAAGCGATAATAATTTTTATCATATTTAGGACAATGGCGTATGTTATGTTGATGATCCAGAACAATCCAATCATTCAGACTGCAGGTGATAGATGGGTGAGAGTTGGGTGCTCACCCGGGGCGGCGTCGCGTGGATATACCAAAGTTGATGCTACAGTGTCTGTTCGAGATGCCAGGTATATTTTTGGTGTTATCACCCAAAAGGACCCAATTACTCACAATATCTGTAACTACAATAGTTGGGTTATTTAATAACCTATCGAATATTATGGACACAAAAACAAAACGTTACAAAGGAATGCTAGGATTCATATCCAATTATCCATAGCTTACGATTTTTAAATGAGAATGACGTTACCTTCCAAATTGAGACCTATTTATGCGACGCTCCTTAACAAATCAAGGTTATAAGTATTGTGTGCATTCAAAATGTATTCCGACGCGTCACTGTTATAACATATAATATAAGGTAGAGATTGTATATCTCTATTCTGTGCAAATTTATTGTAATTTATGGCAGTATTCTTTTAAGATAAACGAGGTTCCAATTGAGGCGAGTAGCTTTTAACTATTCCTTATATTACTACTGTAAAATTCTGTGAAGATATCACAGTAGGTGATAGTGTTTTTGTGAAAAAATATTTATATGCTTGCCGATTGTAATAAATAATGTAAATCGTATGATTCTTCTATAATGCATTACTAGTATAGGGATAAATCACAATTTAGGAAAATAAAAATATGCCGAAATTGAATGACCAAAATCTAAAATAATTACAGCAGGCCGTCACTGGTAAGCGAGACTAGTTCCGAAAGCGGCGCAAGCGCAGTGTACGGTCTAGGCGCGGCTCCACTAAGTATGTACATAGTGCGAACTAACGCCGACAGCGGACTTAGTGCTGTCTCTCTAGGAGAACCACTTGAATTAAGGATAGAAACCACAGGTACTAGACAGTATGATTACTCGTAAATATCTGTTGGCGTGTAGCCGCGTCGTAGTTTGTTTGACTATTTCTTACTTTGCAGATGATACAGAGATAGAAGCCTATCACTTGGTTGCATCATCTAGACTCGGTGACAGTTCTGTTTTGCTACTTGATAGTAGAGGATGCCCTACTGGACAGGTATGAGAAAAATCTGGTATTTTTTATATTTAAAAATGGAAACAGGTGCAGGGCAGGTGCAGGGCTCTTTAAAAGTATACCATGTTATGGGAAATCCCCTATTTTACTTGTTTCATTGTTTTCAGGTAGACTTTCCAGCGTTCACAAGAACGTTTGAAGGCAACACCCAGCGGCTGTCAGCGAAGTTCAAAGCATTTCGGTTTCCGAACTCACATGTCATCAGATTTTCTATCATGGTGCGGTTCTGTGAACTTAAATGCGCACGGGTCAGTATTTTATTGGTTACGAAAAATCCGTAGAGTACAATAAGTCTTTTGATCTGTAAGATACTTTAAACATTGAAGAGTGTGTGAGTGTATAAAATGTGAGTTGTGCGTGAAATAGCGACTTTTTTATTTTTCCAAATTGCGTCTCTTATTTTTGTGGTGTTGTCGTACCTTTTATAATATTGTACTAGTGTGAAGCCAATGCGTTTAAATTTTAAATTTACAGAATGAATTAAAACAAAATTAAAAAAAAACATTATTTTGTATTTTTCGAGTATGATTTTTATTGAAAAGAAAACGTGTTAGATAGGTATTTTGTATATACAAGTGTTTATGTTGACAGGTGAATTGTGGAAAGCTTCAGCAGTACCGGAGCTCCCGGCACATTAATAGCTCATATGAGTATGATGATAGCGAGGTTGCTGCTGCCATTATTCATGAGGTATTATTTTCATAATTAAAGTAGTAGGTGGGTTTTCAATCTGTTATCAGGTGTCTATAAATAACCAGTTTTTGTTCCATAATAAAGTCACTGTTATAAACACAATAGAAAATCTTAAGTGAAACTATAAAGAAAATTATCAGAGACTTTTTGAGAGCCAATACAAATAACTCCTCGCGAATTCCTTTTTTGGATATGTCCTACGTGTAAAACATTTTTTTTTACTTTAAGAAAGCTTGGGCGCCCAACGTAGTGGCACAGGGTGGTACAGTCATGTGTGCGGGCGGCAATGGGCGGATGCCTCTCGAGCTGGAAATGGTGGTGGGCTCTAAAAATATCCTGTCTACTGATACCCTTGTTAGAGCTGATCATCGATCTTCTTCACGTAAGTTTGTTATGTACCATTCCTTAAAATTATAGTTTCAATGAATAAATAAAAAACTTAAATAAGGGATATTTTTATTTGTAACTCTCTTCTTCGGCTTCAGCTGAAGAAAACCAAATTAGTGACAGTGCAGTGGTATGCGTCCATGAACTACTGCTGGTCGCGTTGGGTTTGGCGTGGCTCGCTGTACAAGTCCTGCTTTTGCTGGGATGTTGCGTCCTTGTCAAGAGGTAATTAGTTTAAAAAACATTTTAACCCCTGACGGAAATAAAGGAACTCTAATTACAGTAATACCCTTTTTCTTCAGCAATTTATGGAATAAAATATGAGATTGAAATGTCGGAGATTAGTTTTTTTTAGTTTTATAAAAAGTTTTTTTAACGAACCTCTGTTTCTTTATTGGGGAAAAATTGTATATTCGTTTTTCCAGAGTATGAGTTGCGAGAAAATAATCTGTGCATTCACACCTGTGCATAAGTGTCCAGGCATTTTAGAGATTAAAGCTAATGCCTGTAGCCCTACAATGAGTTTGACAAAGTGTTTAACGCTAATGTCTGCCTTAGTATTTGTATGAAAAATCTTAAAGCCTGGTGCTGCCAGCTGTCATGATGGTTTCGCATAGATGATAGAACTAATACTTTTTGTACAAACATTTTAGATTAAACCACTTCTTACACAACAAAATATAATAAGAACATTTATTATCCTTACTATAAACCGTAATGATTTGGTTTTTTCAGGTATAGAAATTTAGCAGAAATGAGTATGCAGAAAGACTACCACTCGTTTGACAATATTGGCTTCGAAACCTCATCCACGCATCGTAGAGTTCATTGGCCAGATCAACACATAGACGTCCTTCATACACAGTAAAAACCAAAGAGTACTAGTTATATTTTGTTTTTATGCGAATAAAGCTTTATTCTATGTGGGCCCGGGGCCGGTATTTGTAAGACAGTTTATGGCGCGATAACCACCGGGTGTTTCTAAATTTAAAAGATATTAAGGCAGAAAACGAATAAAGTTAATATACTACTTTAAGAAAACATGTATACTAAAAAATTTAATAAAATATGTATTTAAATTATAATATAAATATATTTCGTTTAGATAATAAGAATTTAATATGTAGACTAAATACTTGTTTGTTTTGTTTCATAATATAGTAGGTATATTGAAAATCTAATTTACTTTTGATTAATTAAGCAGGTAGACTGATGTATTAATTAGAATAAAAATTGTGCTGAAATGTCTTCTTTCTTGACCTTTAACTAGTTATATTTAAAATTACTAAGTGAATTTACTTTTTATTTCATTTGAAATTTTCATAAATCAACTAACCCGGCAAACATTATTTTGCATTATATATTAGCAAATTGGGAATTGTTGAATCGGTAAAAGTAAAAGGTTACATATATCTATATTTTTTAATGCCAAATCACAATGTACAAAAATTTACTAAATTACAATTTATTTACTTCGGTAAAAATCGGTCAATTCGTTTCGAGGTGTTTGGAATTTTAAATGTATATTCAAATAACGTTATAATATGTATTATAACGAAAGTTAATAAAATCGTAATCTCGTATGGGCCACATTCCTTAAGTATTTTACTCTGTGGTATTTTCGGCCGGAGCGTATAGCACGGGTGGAGCGGGAGCGGGCGAGGGCGCGATAGGGGGTTGTCGAGCTCCACCGCGAGCAGATTGTCTTACGCTTTGTCTATTCGATGCTGCGTTGTAGTGGTAACCTTCGAACTTGTCACCACCTGTCCCAGTTCCAGTCTGAGTGGGATATGTAGCCGTACCCATGTACATTACCTGCAATTAATTATGAAATTGGTTCTTCTCCCTATGAAAATTATTTCGTACATTAAAATAGTTTGTATTAATTGTATGAATAGATAGTATTTAAAAAAAATATAGAAATCAAATATTTAGCGCCTGACACTTTTTATGTGCTCAAATTAGGAAGTTCCTTCACCCTCGATATTATTTACCATCAACTTTAACTATAAAAAAATTGAATAAATATATTAATTCTAGTTAATTTTGGAATCAATTAATAATCTATAATTATTATGATGATGACTTTGCAATTGACCTTTTTGCCTGTATGACATAAAATTGTATAAAGTTAAAAATATGATATACTTGTGGTTTATATCCATCTGGGCCAGCTTCGTACTCCACTAGTTGAGTTCTACCATCGGGTAAGAGCACGTGGTAAGATCCAGACGCCCGATCATCTTTTCGTTTCTCGGAGTGTCCGAAATCTAAAGAGACGGCATTGTCTTGCACGTCATAAGTAAACTCATAATTTATTGGCAGCTAAAAATGCACAAAATAATTATTTTTACCTTTTTTTGCTAGTCAATATAACATAGAATGCGCGCTATCCCATTTTAATAACATTTATAATGTATATGTTTACCGTTTACGGCTAAATTAAAAAAAATTGGTTAACGCTCATTCTTTTCCAATCATTAATTTTTATATTATAAACAATATGAATGTTTAGTTACTGTTGGTTCTGAAATTGGTTTTTTGCCCCCTCCATTTGGTTTGGGTGGTAAGTACTCTTGTGCCGATGTTAAATAGCATACGAGCCAGGTTAAAATAATCTGAAAAGAAAAGAAATACATGTAAGTTTGTAGTGTTATAACTATTTCGCAAAACAGTAAATTTAAGTTTTAAATTATATTTTTATATTATACGTTTTTTTTACTATAAATTTACCGAAGAACTTACGTAACGTATCTTCCACATTTTAGAAAAACTTAATTCACTTGCTGCTGCAAGGTTCACCGGATTTATGGAATATTCAAATAATACTCGCGCTATTTAAATGAAGGGTTTTACAATGCTGCGGTCTAAAAGCGTCACACTGTTATTTTTTCATTAATGTTTCTCACGATTCCTTCAAATTTCGAAATAATTAATATCTACGGCTGCAACGAGTCAACAAAGCTAAAGCATTCAAATTTTGAAAAGGAAGAACAGAAAGGGGGTTATGGGAACAATTGTCATGGACAAAGAATTTCATGTCCGTTGCTTCACGACGGTCTTAACCGATGGGTTTAAATGTCAGATCCTTACGTAAATAACCGTTTTTTAATGAAAAATAAAACGTAAGTGTATTTAAATAATCAAAGTATACACTCTGTATTAATTTTTCTAACCTAACCTAACATTATTATGTATATATATAATAGCATAGCTATATATAGCATACTATGCTGCCTACATAATATTATACTATTCTGTGAATTTTACAATCCCTTTGAACACAAATATTGGATAAAATACTAATGCTATTAACAAGCGAGTAACGATGTCGTGAATGTCTGTTGGAAAAGGGTAATTAAACGAAGTTTGATTCTCTTTGGTATTACTGATAACTGAATTAATTTCCGTTTCTCACACCTGGATGCCCCTTCCTGACGTTGAGGACGTCAGGAAAAGGGTTCCTTATATCATTTAATATAACTCTTCATATCATTCTGGATATTTTAATTAGTACTATCACTATATTTGCGTTGCTATTGGCGTTATTTTCTTATCCTTTGGATCTAATTTTGTATACAGGCAGTCCTCGCACTCACAGCATGTTAGGTTCTCGAAATACGCGACGTAAATCGAAACGATGTAGGTAAGTCGAGACATATTTTTCATATGTATACATGTAAAACTCAAGGGTTAGGTTAGGTTAGGTGGATCTTCCACACGGTCTCGAAATTAAACAAAAACTGCATTTATAATAAAGTATGTATATCTTTTGTAATTATTATATATGCACTTATGAAATTACTAGTTATTTTTGGTATTTGTGTGTTAATTATTTTAATAATAATTATAAAACTTTAATATGTAATGAGAAATAATAAATTAAACTTTTGGCATTAACGTTGAAACTTCTCTCAAAATTAGGATGATTTTCTTCAAAAATTTTCATGGCTTTCTCCAAAATTGCACAAGACAAGTGTATTCTCCTATGCCGGAAATCGAAACAAAATATGCTTTAGGAATAGTGTCAAAACATTGCTCGACGTAAATCGAAACGACATAAGTCGAGGACTGCCTGTATTATGTATTTTGCGTTAGGTATTTGTGCACACAAGAATGCTTACGGGAAAACTATAAAAAAGAAATACAGCATAACTTAGAGTTTCATACATTGTATAGATACCGGCAAACATCGTGAGCATTAAACAAGGGAGTGGGGAAAAGTTTGCGCAGCGCGCGACACAAACGTCAACTGATTCACCAATCACGTGAGCCGCGCACTTTTTCTTGCCGTTATTTTAATGGCTACTGTTAACTCCCAATGGCTACTTTTCAATATAACACTAACGCATTAACCAATTGACAAGCGAAAAATATTTGAAGCATTAATTATTATTATAATACATATATATTTCTTGTTTTCTCAGGCTTTCTATTTCTCATTTTGTCTACCGAAGTCGGTTTTATGGCCGATTTGTCGTCGAGATGATATTAATTTATCCCTAATGGGAAGGCAAAGGACTTTAGTGCATACAGCCAGAAGATTTTTCATGGTTCCAACCATAGATTTATATCGTTAGATAGGACCTTACCGCAGTGAGACCGCGCCGTGTTGTCGCACAGTCGAAGTGGGTGAGCTCACTAACCTGGGAATTGGGATCAGTGCACCCCTAAACACAGTGTTAGCCAGACGTATTGTAAAGGACGTTTGCGAGCAGTTTAGTGTCACAAAATGCCATCGTGTGCCTTTCTAAAGTGCAACAACAACTCTAGAAACACAAATAAAGCCAGAGGTGTAACATTTCACTCGTAAGTATTGCGATTTGATTTAAAAACTTTTATTTTTCCTTCCGCACTGTCTAAAATAACAAATTTAAATGGTGAGTGCACGAAAGAGAAAGTAGTGTTTGCAACTAATGTAGGAGAAAAAGAGATGACACATTTTTCTCAGTAAGTACAATGGCAAAAATACGATTTTTTAACTACTCGTTAGTGTGCGTGTGTCGGCATTTTGTTAACGCACACATTCAATAACAATGCCACAGTTTTTGGTGTCGGGGCCTATCTAACGATATAAATCCATGGTTCCAACTTGACAATTCGACCAAACTCTACAATAATTTCGAATCAGTGTCAAGACTCGAGATCATGAGATGACACTGACAGTGACACTGGTCACTGACTGTAAAAACTAAAAACATGCCGTACTTACTACTTACTACTTAGTACTAAGTCAAGACTCAAGATAGCGGTTTCTGTTTTACAAATTTTAAAACCATATTTTGATTAGATAATTTTGTGATAATAATTCATTACTTGAATTAATGTAAGAAATCATAAAATGAACTCAGTATTACGAAATTGTGTAAGACCCTCATGTCGCGCTTTTTCAATAACACCAGCAAAACACTGTGCTGTTCCTCCTAAACGAGCCCCGAAAAAATATTTTGGGCCAGTAACATGGAAATCAATGGGAGTAACTGCACTTGTTGCGGGAGGATTAACTAGTTTCATGCTTTATGTTAGAAAAGAAAAACAAGAAGCCTTAGATCGTGAAAGAAAACGGCAGCTAGGCAAAGCCAAAATAGGCGGTTCCTTCGAACTGGTCGATTCCGAGGTAAGCATACTTAATTACGGTTAAGGAAAACGTGAGAACTATTATATTTCAATATACTTTCATAGTTATGACCTATTGCATAATATTTGCATCAAGAAACAATGTTCAACTTTCAGGGTAAAACAGTAAAAAGCACAGACTTATTAGGGAAATGGTTATTGATATATTTTGGATTTACACACTGTCCTGATATTTGCCCAGACGAGTTAGAAAAGCTTGCAGAAGTTGTTGATAGACATGGTATGTATTTTATGATAAGTTATTATAGTATAATAACTATTATTATAATAGATTCTGAATTTGACATAAGCACTTACAGGAAAAAAATAATTTGAATGTTGCAGATAAAACGCCATCATCACCACCTCTACAACCCTTGTTCATTTCTGTTGATCCTCAGAGGGACACCCCAGAGATTGTTGGAAAGTAAGCTACTTCCTATTTAGTACTCTACTTAAGAAAATAACAATGTATAGTTCTTCGCAAGACCTTGTATTGCAGTGAACCATTATACACACAAAATAAAGATTTTATTTTCAGATATTGCAAGGAGTTTACACCACGTCTACTTGGTTTAACAGGCACAAAGGACCAAGTACAACAGGCCTGCCGGTCTTACAGAGTCTATTTCAGTGCAGGACCACAAGATGATGATAATGATTATATTGTAAGTCCTAAATCAAAGGAACCATGTGTAAATAATGTATTAGATTTGAAATTCAGTTTACTGTAACGTTCAAACACTGATGATAATTTACAGTTAAGAAGTATATCTTTTGTGCTGTATTTCACTGAAAACTGAATCCATACTATCCGGGGAGATAGTAATTTTGAACACTAAAAATATTAGTTCTTAATTACAACATTTTGTTTCATTATTACAAGTATGAATTTCAGGAACCAATCAATTTATATAATTCTTTTTTCAGGTTGACCACACCATTATAATATACCTAGTAGATCCTAATGGTGAATTTGTTGATTATTATGGCCAAAACAGAAATGCAAAAGAAATTCATGACTCTATGTTGGTAAATATTCAGAAGTATGAAGCAGCAAAGAATTCCTGGTTTTGAAGCACAAAGATTTATTTGCATTTAAGTGTGTTAAAATAGAAATAGGTACATATTTTTAACATTAAATTATTCAAAAAATAAGTGTATTTATATTTATTTATTTATAACAATTTATTTGTAAGCAATATGATTCACAATTTTAATTTTTTAAATAAAATATTTTCAACAACAATAAATATTGATACAGAATAAAATATCTTATACAAAAAAATTTATTTGGTATATTTTTCTTGCACTAAGTCTGGATCAATGTGATACAGTTTATCAGTTGTCCATCTAGAAGTTGAGGCGCATACTCTTCTTTTATAACAATTAATTCAGTTTTCCCATTACTGTCCTCTTGTAGAACAAGTTCTTCTGACACTTCCAAAGGTACCTCTGTTATTTGCAAGTTCATGTCTTCACTTATATCTACAGCCGTTTCTAACATTTTTGCTTTTACAGATTTCCTAACCTTTTCATTGTTTTTGCTGTCATGTTTTTTTAGATGATTTGTCAATGATACTTTCTTCTTAAACATAGATCCACAAATATTGCATACAAAGGGTTTTTCATCTAAAATATTAAATTAAGTAAGTGATATTTTTTCATGCCACCATCGTAAAAAACATTAAATGAAGAGAAATGTAAATTTAAAAATATAATTAATGCTTCGTTTAGGCTACGATAAGTTCCAAGATAAACCAGGGAAACCACCACATGAAACAATCACCTATCTCCCTAATTCCTTAGTGTCCATGTTATTCAAAAGAACTAAGTTTTCTCTAAGTAAATGATAACGTAAATTAAGTAGGAATAAACATTGTAATTAAATTCGAATTATATATCTGATACATTTGCTCTGTTGAAACTGTATACCTGTATGTATCTTGGAGTGGTCCTTTAAACGTGAAGCACTTAGGAATCGTTTAGGGCATGCTGGACACGCGTGGGATCGCTCTCCCGTGTGCAAACGCATGTGGTTTGGTAAAGATTGACGTAGAAACCTGTGACAATATGTAAAAAATCTAATTTCAACACTTAACATAAAACACTATAACAAATCTAAAGTCATAGTGCAACGGTCTTGTAACACTGATCTTTTCAGGCTAATTGCTAATCGTAACACAGAAGTGCAAAAATAAAACCGAAGTAAACGTAACATAATAATTAAATATTCGCAGAAATATGTCTGCTCCATATCCCAATAGTGAAAGAATATACTCACTTCTTCCCACAAACAGTGCACGCGAAATATTTCTCCTTCGAGTGACTGCTCATGTGCGAGCTTAGAGATGATGTTGATTTGAAATGTCGTGGGCACATCTCGCAGGAGTACGGTTTTTCACCTGATAATAAATAATTATAGAATTCATAAATATCATCAACGGGCTACGAATGTAAATTCTTCTTGTTTAGGATAGGTTGAAATCACATCTAGTGCTATCAGACATATGACACGAGTGATAAGGAAAAATAATTCGCTAGCTTTTTATTAAGATGTTTATGAATAAATGGCTAGAAAAAAAGACTTTTCTATTATCATTATTATTCCAGTACATAACATAAAACACAATAAAGTTAGAGCAGACTATCATGAATAAGATGAATACTGTCAATCAAGATAGCTGAGAATTTAAAAATGAAATTAAGTATTTGGTTACATTATTCAAACGAAGTATATAAATATAATTTTGCATTTATTTACTTAACTGAAGGAATAATAAAAAATATACCAGTATGTGACCGCATGTGTACAGTGAAATTAGAGTTCTGACGAAATGTTTTCCCACACACGGAACAAACGTACGGCTTTTCCCCTGTGTGCGTGAGTACGTGAGATTTACGGGTCGACTCGTGACGGAATCTGAAATATTTACCAAAAATATACCTTGGAGCCAAAAATCTACATGTGAATTTAGTTTAATTGTTTAATTTATATATTAATTTAAATAATTTAACAAATCTTCGATTTTGTTGAAGTTGATTAATAAAACTATTAAACCAACATAACGCCAAGTATTATTCTTAGAAACTGACAATAGTCGTAAAATAAGGTATAATTATTTAATGCCATAAAGTATTTACCTTTTATCGCATACCGGACACGCGTATGGTTTGTGATCGGAGTGAGTTAGTTTATGAGAGTTGAGTAGACGCATTGAGGGAAAACTTTTGCCACAGATATCACACGTACATGGCCGCAAGCCTGTATGTCGCATCATGTGCGCTTTCAGGAGGTAGTTATTTGAATACCTTAAAATAAATTATTATCTTTTTTAACAGTGTTGGGCAAACGGGTCGAGCGTGGGACTAAACCCAGAAGTGCACGTACGAATCACGGCTGTGTACCTTTACACTTTCCATTATATGTGCGCAATTAACATTCGTTTGGACATCTTGAGGAAAACGGAATGCCTTACAACCAAAAATCGATGTCGAGCATTAATGAGAGGACTGATCACCTACTGGTAAGTACTAAAAAAATGATCAAGAGATTATTTAATGACACTAAGATACGGGTATAAATCCCATGTCAAATCCAATACGTTTTGTTTACGTCTCGTTTTGACACACGAGACACTTAGCGCTAAGTCTCGACTCTAAATCTTAACCTAAATGCTAAGAACTTAATTATAGTTAAATATACTTATGGTAAGTAAGGTCACAGAGTGAAATTTTGCTTATGTCGGACTGTCATCTAGATAGACAAAAAAATATATTCTGTAAGACATTAAAATACCTTTTATCACACAAGTTGCACTCATATGGTGTTTCTCTTAATTCGCCGGTGTGCACGCGTTCGTGTCTCCTTAATGCACAGAGCTCCGCAAACTGTTTTTCACACCATTCACACGCAAACTGTTTCGTCTTATAGTGACGACGTATATGACGACGAAAACTTACGCGATCTGAAATAAAATATTAATTGAAGTTCTTCACTTTAGAAATGCTTAAATTTTTTTGTTGTAACTGCGGTTTGTTACAAAGCTTTCTCAAATTGTTATTATAAAAATAAGTCGGGTTTTCCTTCCTGACGCTATAACTCCAGAACGCACGAACCGATTTCCACGGTTTTGCATTCGTTGGAAAGGTCACGGGCTCCGTGAGGTTTATAGCAAGGAAAATTTTCAACAGAAAAGCGGGATCACGTAACGAAATGTTACATGAAACGAAGCCATCTGGTGGCGAAACGGAGTTCGCCGAGTTTGCTAGTTGTTATTATATATTTTATGTCCGGTATCGTCGAATGACGTAAAACTGATGAACACAATGCCTTTTCAAATTATCATTATCATAGCAATCATATTTAAAATATAGTCATAGTAAATTATTATCTAGGAACGGAATTTCTAAGTTATAGACTAAATACCTAAAATAAATAAACTAAGGCACTTCTAAATCGTATAATTTGAATTGAGAGGAATTACAAGTGAACGTACGTTCTTTTTTTACATTTTACATTTAATTAAAAAATAATATTGGATAACTCAAACAACGTTATTGTTTAAAAATCTTTTTCTACTAACTACTACGCATGCGTGTCGCAATGTTCTTGATCTATGTGAAAAAAATATAATATATATTCTAGTTTTACAGAAAAGAAAGAACAAAGTATGATGAATTTCAATTTTTTCACAAATTATATGTGACGACGGACTACAATTCCAAATACAATAGCAACTTACCAAAAAATTCTTTTGAGCATGCATAGCATCTCCATTTATCATTGGCTGTGATATGCAAAGCAGAATGAACTCTCAAATCATGCTCAGAGGAAAACTTTTCGTTGCATTGTTTGCAACCTATTAAATTTCTGTCTTCTGAACTGTGTATTTTCATATGTGATTTTAAATTAATCGCGCTGATAAATTTCTGAAAAAAAAAATTATGTACAAGGTTTTGATAAAAAAAATAGTACTGATAATGTGATCAGACTCTACTCTAGATTGTGCTTAGCACAAAAGGACTAGAAGACATATACATTTTTATATATTTAATTCTTCAGGTTACTGTTTTTTACTGGTTTCAAAAGCTCCTAAATTAAAAAGTACAATACCTTGTCACAAACTTTACAAGAATGAAACTTTTTTGAAACTCTGTCCTGAATATGTTGCTTTTCCGTCTTCACTGAAATTATATTAACACAAAATTAATTTATACTTGTATAATACAAGATTCGATCTTAATAGAGGCACTTACCTGTTTTTTGGATTTTTGATCTGGAAAAAGAAATAATACAATTAAATAAATGTTTTTGGATTGTTTTAAACCAACCCACCAATTAATATGTTCAAAATAAAATCTAACAAAATCTTAAAACAAAATGAATTAGTTACATACCTATTTTTGACAACACTTTTGGGACATTTCTCATCTTCAAAAACATTATCATCTAAGAACTCTATGCCTGTAACAGTGAATTTCAAATACTTACCAATTCCAATAACAAATATGAGTGTTTTATTGCTAAACATTTATTATTATAAATTATGTTGTATTACTGCTCATATTTTATTAATATTAAGTTGGAAACATACTTACAAACATCTGGAATACACTACACATTTTTTTTATTATTTGATTAAAATTTGAATACTCTCATGATAATTTTGATACTATGTATCAAGCATAATCACAAGATGAAGTTGAAACAAAAGATTGCAATATTATAATAGTGTTGTTGTAAAAATAACAAAATAGATAATCTACTAACTTTTAACTATTTTCTATGATACCATACCATATAATACTTCAGCATTCATATTTAATATATTATGCACTTTTAGTCCATTATTTTCCATAAGTATTGTTTTTGAATCAATCTCCTTTTTCTCTTCTGATACACTAAAACAATGTATAGTTATTTCAAATTATTCATATGATAAAATGCTCAAATTTCAGGAACATTCTAATCTTGCAATTCATAGATGAAAAGAAATCAATTTTACCTGTTATTCTCGACTTCAACCGCATTTGTCTCTTTATTAGTTATGTCTCCAAGCAGGATTAAAGACTTCTGACATTTCATCTTAAACTTATAACAAAAAATAATGTTGTTAAAACATTCAGTGCAGACATTAAACAATATTGCTTCTTCGACTGGTATCTGAAATTTATAAACCAACTATAGTATATCTGATTTATTTATGTAAGATACATTTATATTTGATTATTATTATATTATTTTTAGAATTAGTCACTACAACACAAATAAATTAACCAACATAAACAGAATAATTCAATGTGTGAACCCTACATGATGTTAGAAGTAGCCCTTTGAAACATACACACAGGTTGTCTTAGAGAGGATCTTATAAAATGTCAAAGCAGGTGAGACCAATATATCATATGATCGCATAGGAATAGAGATATAGGAAATGTTAAACATACATCGACAGAGGCTATAGATGTCAGCATATCACCAAGGTTTATCTCGTCTTCATATGAATTCAGGCTGAAAAATTTTTCATCATAGCCTGCACAAATACGGCAAGTCACATAATTTTTCATAAAAGATTCGCATTTTTTTATCGATGCGTCTTCAATAATCTGTCTAGTTGGTTTCATGTTTAGATTTACAATAATAATATCAAAGATGAAATTTTTACTACGAATGAACGTTATACTTTATTCAATTTTTAAACAAATAAATTAAAAACATTGTTTGATTAAATTTAAGTAACATAATTTATATCTTTTTTATATTATTTTTTGTTCGCAGTTTTTCTCGTTTGTTTGGCTATTTATTGACGTAATCAGCTGTCACTGTCAGCACATAGGTCATAGTATATAACTCAACCCTTATTTTTTTTAATTTTATGACCTGGTAATATAGACCTTTAAATCATCTATATATATAAAAATGAAACCCGTTTTCCGTTGTCACGACATAACATGAAAACGGCTTGACCGATTTGTCTGATTTTTATTTTGTTGTGTTTGTAATTGTCAGAACCTTCTCTTATAAAAGAAAAAAATGGTATAATGTAATAATAAACACTTTGTTTCTGAAATATTTTTTAATTAATTATACCAATTTGAAATCAATATTCATAGTTAAGACAGGACAACGTCTGTCGGGTCCGCTAGTAACTTATAAATCATAAATTATACTTATTTGAAAAATGTTCATTTTTTTTATGGCTCTGGCACGGTTTGTGCATTAGCCAGCGTCAAGTATAAGATTTTTATAATTCGTGCTTTTTGCCTTAGAAATTCGACCATGTCCTCTCATTAAGATTTACCTTTTGTAGGTAAAACATAAAAAATACGTAGCATTTTTTAATTGTCCTCAAATAAGTCAAATTTGTTCCCTTTTTCGGTGGAGAACTTTTTTAGTAGCAACACTTATGAAATGTCAGATTTGTACTAAACTAAAAATCAGAGTATAGTCTCAACCCTCATCTTATCTTATGTATCTATTATAACCGCAAAATTAGTATTATTTTTTTCAAAAAATAAAGTTTTTCTGGAAAAAAATATTTGGCTATTATTTCCTTAATCTATTCTTGTATTGTAATCTGCCACCTTCCTCGGGCGAGTTGTAACTCGCTCATGGGTTTCTGCTTGTTTCGAAAAGTTTTGCTTTTTTAGTATCAAAAATAACATTATATTTCCAATAGGGAAATATAAATTACTCTACTAACCTGCTTAAGCGTACAAATATATATTTTTTTTCATTTTAAATTAATTTAAATTAACCGTGGAAAGTAAAATCTGTACACCGCGTACAGTAATGAACATAACTAACTTCACATCAATATACTAGAACCATTTTTCATATCTTCAAAATGTATTGTTTTGAGAACAAGTAGTGTAATCTCGTATGCCCCTAAAGATAACGCTCGACCTCTGATAATTATAAGTGGAAAGGTCTGGAGTGAACGGATGGCTAGTGAATCGCCCATCACTTGTAGTGAAGCTTCGAATTGTGTCGCACCAGCTCTACCCGTAAGCTGTTCTCACCAATATGTTCATTGGAGTGACCTCCGGTGGAGGCAACGTCAACTCTCACTACGATTATTTAATTTGAACTATACATAGGTAAGTACACTTAGGTATATTTCGACAATCGAAACAAATAATAAACAGTGAAGATACTAATCGAATAAAACTTTTCAGGTACATCTTCTTTACTGTAACTATTTATTTGAAATAAAATTATGGCGCTTGATTTCGTTGCTGGTTGTATTGGAGGTAAATTAAATTCATACAATTCATACAAATTACAATATTTTTTTACATCGTATAATAAAGCATGTATTTTCAGGTTGTGCGGGAATCATAATTGGGCATCCTTTGGACACTTTAAAAGTACACATACAGTCAGGTAGAGGCAGTGTTTCAAAATGTACGAGGGAATTGTTAAAAGGTGGAACTTTAGCAAATGCTTACCGAGGTGTTGGAGCACCTTTAGGAGGAATAGCGGCAATCAATGCCATCGTCTTCGGCTCCTATGGTAACACGATAAGAGCAATGCCTAATCCAGAGTCTCTTGTAGCCCATGGATTTGCTGGAGGAGTAGCTGGAATCCTTCAAAGTATTGTTTGCACACCTGTTGAGTTAATTAAAACAAGACAGCAGCTCGCAAAGCCCGGTGAAATGATGCCAACTGGTGCTTGGTCTGGAGCCCGTTATGTAATACGAACTAGCGGATACAGGGCCTTATTCCGAGGATTTGGCATAACAGTGCTTCGAGACAGTCCGGGCTTCACCATGTATTTTATATCTTATGAAGCAATGACTCGCGGAAATCAAGATGCTATGAGAGTGTTTATGGGTGGGGGACTTGCTGGGGCACTTTCGTGGATAGTTTCGTACCCTGTTGACGTAATTAAGTCCAGATTGCAAGGCGACGTAGTACAAAAGTATGCTGGTGCATTCGACTGCTTTACACAATCATTACGAACAGATGGTTGGCGTTGTTTGACCCGTGGTCTTGGACCTGTGCTTTTACGAGCGTTTATTAGTAATGGAGCCTGTTTTACTGCTGTAGCATGGACAGAACGCATCTGGCAGCAAATAATTAATCCTCCAGTTACCTCTTTTCATAAATCTAAAAACGTCAAAGATAGTCCGGACTATGTTTACGATACGTGATAATAAAGGTTTAGGAATACGATATTCGATACAAGTTGGTGATTCTATTCCCGAATATATGTATGAACGACGGGAAGGTGTTAAAAATATATAAATCAGATTTATATAGAGAAACTCATCCCGACTTTTATTATTTATTTTATACCTATATCCTAAAATTGCTAAGAACTACGTTTTTGATAGGTCGGTAGTAATTTGAAATATTGGGTTAATTTTAATTAGTACATCACAAAACTTTACTTTTAACAATAAAACTTCATTTGAAATTTCAATAGAGTATATTATAACATTCCTAAAAATTTTATACATTTTCAAAAACTATTCCAAAAAAACAGGTATGATTCACATTAGGAAATTAAATCAATCACATATTAAAATATTGCAAATTACTAAAATAATTGTAAATATTTTAAAAATAATACGGCTACGAAACAATTTTCAGGTTGTACTATAGGCATTAATTTTACTAACGGTAGCTCAATATTATTAATACTGACTAGATGTTCTGCATATTGATACTACCAGACGTTTTACCTGAAAGAATAATGTTAAAAATGGCTATCTGAACTATAATTTATTTATCTCTATAATTATGTAATAACTTATTCTCTTATAAAATATGTCTTGCAGATTTAGTTGCGATTTATATTTATATTAAGCTAAGTCATAAAAAGTAGTACGCCATTATATCTAATATTTAAACAGTCCAATAAATTGTAATTCGTGAAATAATAGCTCTCAAGACAAATTATTCTTACTGAGTGTTGAGCTAGTTGCGCACGTTGAGGTGCGATCGAAACACCACGAAGTGTATATTAAAAACATCTTAATGAAATACCAGTTCTTACCAGTTCAGTTCCGGTCTTGCTCCATCGACTGAATGGGGTGTTGAGGTGGTGGGGGGGGTGGAGGCGGTGCGGGTACATCTATATTGTTTTGGTTATCCATAAGCCCAAGCTGCTCTAGCATGTCTTCGTTGTCTTCCATTAGGTGAACCTAGGATAGAAAAAATCCTAATACAACATAACAAGGTTTTAACATATCGAACATGTAGATTTACTTTAGAGTTTGTATAATTAACATTAATGCTATATTTTATGGATAGTTTATTTAGTTCTAATAATATAAAAAAAAACTTGTTTCTATACTATTACTTTAAAGTCCTGATAAGCGTCGTCCAAACACATTTTTGATTTATGTCACAAAATATTTGACGTAAACGTTGTCGTACACAGTTTGTGAATTTTTTTCCAAAATTTTTAAACTGTATTTTATCTCAGTTGTTTACAGCGTACAAAGAAATGATTAAGATATAAAGGTCAGCAAAATAGTATGAAAGATAATGTATAGCAAGAAAACAAATTCATTCTTGATTCAATATGGATTCTTACATAAAATATTATCACTGAAGATTCATAACGTTACGGATATTCTTTAGACACGTAAATTTTACATTATCATTAACGAAGTTTAATTCAAGACATTTTTACAAGAAATTTTATATCGCACTAGTGTGTACGCAGAGATATAAGTTCACTTTCTATTCCATAACTCCGATGTGAAGGATGACGACGCAAGAATCAGAAAAGCACGCGGAGGAAGTACAATTTTACGCTTTAATCCGAGGGTGATCAAACATAAACAAACTTGCTCACAGATTGTAGGGAATTCGCCATATATTACAAAGCTAAACCGCAAATACAAATTTCTACATACATCTGGTAAAGCGGTACGATGCTGTGGATGCCTGGCGGTCTCGGAAAGGAGAATCTTCTGTCGTTTTTCTTCCATTAAACGCTCGCGATGTTTGTGTATATAGTCGTATACGTTGGGTAGACCCATGATAACGCACGCAGATAATGCTGAACGATAGATGTTCATGTCAGTTGCCTCGTACCTGGAAATAATCATTTACAATTTAAGAAAAAACGTGTGTATGCGAGATATTAAATCAAATCACAATATATTTAATCAGATTGGTAACTATATAGATATCATATGTACGTGACGTTATATGACCGTTAATATTAAAGAGTTTTATAATTGTTTTATACGTTAAAAGTTAAAACGGCTTCCATAGTGAATTATTTAAGATGTAAATTTAAGTTTTACCCTAACCTATATAATATTATTATAATAAATTAAACTTAAAACACCACATGTGATGGATTCAACACACGCGGAGCTAAATCATCCAGGATCAAATTATTAACCAGTAAAAGGGTTTTGATTATATATTATGTATTACTAGTATCCACTTACCACTCATTAGTTTTCTCATCATAACACTCAACATGATAAATCGTTGTAACGCCGTTGAAACCTCCGATAGCAAAAATCATATCGTCGATTACTTCTATCGCAAAGTTGCTCCTTGGATTGTACATATCGGGGACAGGTGACCAGGCATTCGTGGCCGGATCGTATACTTCCCCACTACACATACGCGAAATGCCGTTGAAACCGCCTATGACGTAAATCTGAAAATGGTCCCGTCTTCGTTTTTACCTTTTTTTAAATTTCATAACCCTAGCCTATATTGTATTTAAGTGTTTAATAAAAGGTTGAAATTAGTAATTGTTTGAGACTTGTTTCAACTAGTTCAGTAGTTTATAAAATAGTCTCCGCAGGCGATACAATACGAGTATTGAGCAAATCAAATATAATATGATAAGTTATATCCAGACATGTCCAATGTCCATAGTTTATTGTTTGCAATTTAGTTTATGTATTCTTTATCCTCACTAAGAGATTCCCCCCCCCCCTTATTTGTCAAAAATAATCATTCCAATTGTCTTATATGTCACTTTTGAAGAAACATAAACACAATTTGACAGAAAGACGACTGATTTAGTGTTTATGAATTAGGGGGGTAATCTTTATGTCTGGCTCTCATACTGCTCAATGAGTTCGTTCTTCGTAAACAATTGTAGTTAATATGAATTGACGTAGTTGCTATCGCAACAGTTATAAAATTAATTCTTGTTTTATTAATTCATTAGCCACCCTTAAGGAAGCTATGTCGCATAAACAATTTTAATGACAAATACATTGGTGCTTAATACTTGATAAGATAGTTCAAGACGTAAAATGCATAGATAATGAATGTCTAGGGATATTAATAAATATGGGCCAAAGCATAAATATGGAAGATTTTCATTCTACAGTACTTCATTCCACACTTCGTATGGCCGTTTCAATATGCCGTAACGAGCGATGGCTTTTTTTTCGTGGTGTTGTCACACCTTTAAAAATCTTTAAAATTATATTCTAAAATCTAATATATGAGGGTTGAAGTTTTAATAGAATTTATAAAAACTCGAAAGAGTGGCGCACAATTCAAAGTTAATTTTATTAAAGGACAGGCTCTTCTTAATGTGACTGACGTGGATTATTTTAAAAACCAATACTTTATTTTGTATAAAACTAGCTGAACCGGCGAACTTCTTACCGTTAAACAAGTCAATGAATGTTGTATTGAAGATTACCTGCACTTAATTTAAGTAATACAATGAATACAAAATAAACATTAAATTCACTACTTTAGACATAGACATAGCATAACATTTATTAAAAACGAAAACACACACACATAAACACACAAAATAACAATACTTAAAGAAAAAATAAAACAAAATAAAACATCAAAAACGATAAAAATTCAAATTTAAAAAAAAATCTTTTGCCATTCGGTTCCAGTGCAATGTGTGTGTACTGTGGTTGTAATTGGCCCTGGCTCAGCATTATGCTGAGGAGCAAAAAGTTCCACAGCACTTTATAAGGAAATTAATACAAAAAGAAACGAGCGTCTGAAGGACGCATACTATGTTTCCGTTAATTTAGTATAATTTTATCTACAAATACGCTAACCTTACTAACCTACACACATAATATGGCTACCTTAAGAAACACATGGTTACCTAAATACCTTGGTATGGTACGCAATGCAAGAGACTCCGGATCGTCTTGACCTCATCGGAGCTAAATTAGTCCATTGGTTCGTGTCTGGGTCATATACTTCTACACTATTCATACATTCCTGCCCATTGAATCCACCAGTAATGTAAATTTTATCTAGAATTATTTTTATTAAAACATATAAAAAATGAAGGCCATTATTATTATCTTATACAACTATCGACTTTATTCAAAGATTATGTCCCAAAAATTTGTCGTTATCACATTCAATAGTTGAGAAGTGAGGTATGGTCGTAGCCTTGTAGTGAAGTGTCTTAGTTCCTAATGCTATATATTCTGTGCTATTTGCTCATTGTATTTATACCCACTCACACACACTGTTTTAAATAAAAAATGTCATCCTAAAGACATTGCTAACTATAGACCGATAAGCGTATAGAGGAATCTCAACAAATTATTTGCTTCATACGAGCAGAATCTCCACTCATATAGAGGATTTTAAGCCCACAGAGCAAGCTGGTTTAAGAGGATTTTCAACAATTGATCATAAAAATGTTGTGAATCAAATTATGTAGAAGTATAAAGTATAAGAGACCACTAAATCTGGCATTTATAGATTACCCAAAAGCATTCTATTCCATCTCACACAGCATTAGGGAATGTCCTCCACGAATGCAAGGTACCCAGTTAAGGATATAGACTCTAAAAGTGTAAGCCAAGTATAACTAGAAAATGGGGACCCAAAAAAGCCGTTAATAGAGGGGGGGGTTACACAAAAAGGTATAATTATTGATGGTAAATACTTAATTAACTTAAGATTTTCCGATGACATCGTTTTATTCTCAGAAAAATCACAACAAATAGAGAAATGATAAACGAACTCTGTTCTGTTAGCCAAGCAATAGGAATTAAGTAAAAACAAAACAAAAATGATGATGATTATGTGCAACAACTTGTAACTTGTAAAAGAGATATGGAACGATGTGAACTAAATTTAAAACTAAAAGACAGATGTACAAAGAGTGGAAATGGCCATCAGGGAAAAGAAAAAGAGGACGCCCTCTTGCACGGTGGGCTGACTTGACGGGCTTATCATTATTTCTGTATGAAATTTTAAGTGTGTGTATATTTTATAAAGATGGAATGTTTCAAGGAATAAATTAGGCTTAATTGTTATTATTAATAATTATTACTTATAGGTATAAGTACCTACTATATATTTTACTTACTATCTAAAGAAGCGGCGCTTGCATCTGATCTTTGTGCATTCATGGGCGCTACCAACGACCACTGGTTGGTTCTGTGGTTAAATTTCTCTGCGGTATTTTGCCGATGATGGCCGTCGTAGCCGCCCATAGCATAGATGGTTTCACCAATTACCGCTACGGATACGTAGCATCGACGAGCATTCATTGGCGCAACCTGGATTCAAACAAATACGTTTTTATTAGGTTTTAGGGATTTATATTTTGAAGAAATAAACATGGTGCGCTATACTTAAAAAAACAAAAATAAAATGCTATTCGTGTTACATATAACAATTACAAACCTCACGCCATGACTTCGTGACAGCGTCGAAACAACGACACGAGTTAAAATAGTCCATTCCGTCGAAGCCTCCAATCACGTAAATACAAAAACCGAGCACTGCTGTTCCATGATATGCGCGAGGTCCTGCTGGATCCACTTCTTCCACCTGCCATTACTTTTAACATTAGATTATTTATTATATTATTATCTATCTATTCCCGCGCCAGTGCAGCGGCAATAGTTTATGAGTAGTTGTAACATTAGCGAGATCTGTTATAATTTTGTTACTATTGTATAAATGCATATACTGAATATGAATAGTTTTGCATGCAGTATAGTAATAAGTAATGTTTAAGTTAAAGTTTCTTTTATAGAATTATTATTTCACATGTTTGTTATTTAATAAATAAATTAATTAAAGAAGAACACACTCCACTGCACAATCCACAATCCACTGCAATCGAACTAAAAAATAATGTGCCTGGCAACTGTTTTTTTCTACAACGGGCAAACGGGCGGGAGGCCCACCTCATCAGATGTTAAGTGATACCCCTGCCAATGCTAGAGGGCTCGCGAGTGCGTTGCCGGCCTAAGGCCCGAAGGACCCTTAGTTGTATGGGTTCGGAAATACCACGACGGGCTGGGAAAAAAGCAAAAAAAAACACTCAGTTACGGAATGACGGACATCACAGTGATTTGAATTTCATATTCTGGCTAGACGTCTGATGATGAAACTCGGCTAGAGGTTTTAATCCGAACAAGTCCTCTACAAACTCTCAATAGTGAATGCGGTAGAAGATGCTGAGAGACCCCACATCTCTACGCAATGTCAAGGGAATAAGCCGCTTGGAAAGTGACTGGTCGTTGACGATTCGATTAACTATGAAAGTATAATATCGCGTAGCATAGGTTCCTCTTACAGTCCGAAAGATCATTCATCTACGGGTATAGTTAAGTGCTAACTTCTATATAAGTTATATATAAATATTACACGTAAATTATTTTAAAGTTTTGTTGACTATATTATATTAATGTCAAGTTATTCAAGTATTCGAGTGTAACAACATAAACCATGCGTTCTATAAGTGATAGTCATAAGAATCAAAGGCATGGCGTGATATTTGTGTTTGTTTTGAGATAATAGAATACATTATTTAATCTACTTTTGTATAATAAAGCCACACCCACATCATTACAAATGATAACAATACCTCCCAATTCAGTGTCGAATGATAATTCAAAATTGCATCATATCGAGCACTTTACACTTGCTTTCACTCTGAATTAAATTTATTAATATCAAATTAGTAACACTAACTAACTAACACGCAATCCCAATCTAGTTTACCAAAGATAGAGGGCTACACATAAGTTGGGATTATTTATTAGGTGACAACATTTGTTTGTTTTGTTACACAATTAATTCGTAATTACTGATCATTTAATCGAAATGTAACAAAATTAAAAATACCTTTATCCAGCGATCAGCTCTCGTGTCGTAGGTCTCAATAAATGCTGTAGGAGACCCACCACTCCAACCACCGATTGCAAACAGAACCTGAAAAATTAGTAATCAACAATCAATCAAAATATATGAAATAAATCTTAAGGTTAATGTTTATTTTCAGAAATCAAATCATAGAGTGTAAAAAAAGAAATCACTTGTTGTGTACCCTATTCACACATACTGTACGTGTGAATAGCGTAGGTACAAAGAACAATACAAACACTACATTACCTCATGTGGAACTCTTGGGCGTGCTATTTCTGGAGTTGCAACTTCCCCATCTCGTTGTGCGATCATCTCCAAATCATACAGAAATTTAAGTGTCTCAATAATTATAGGACGCGAATTTTCATTTCCCGTTACGTATGGGTGGTCCTTTACGTTTTCCAAGAAGAACTAAAACAACAACGCGACGTAATACTATATATATTTTCGAGTCCGAGTAATGAAAGTAGTAATCTTTCTTTATTTTTGAATTAAAAATTAAAAACAGGTATAAAAAAAACAATAGCATAGATAAATATGTTGTAATTACAACTCGATACATTATGTATGTAATAGAAATTTGGTAGTAACTTTAAAATTCTTCTTGCCTGCGTATCAAGTAATCCAAGTCGAATACTGCCCATTAGTTTAACTGTGTGCTGCCATCTAGCGTCCGGATCATAATTTACCCAGCGTAAAACTGATTCCCACACTGCCTCTTCACTTTTTACATTCAATTCATCCTCTAAAATAATGCTGTTGAGCTCCTCAAGCCCTAAGTGAAGAAACTCATCACTCTGTGTGGCAACTGTTACGAAATAGCGGAGAAGATATCGTCTTGCATCACCTTCCAGTTTGTAGCAAAATACTCGTCTGAAATGCCTTTTATTTTCAATCAAAAATATAACAGGAATTATAGTCCTTGGTATCGGGGAACAACAAACTAAACAAAGTTTAAATTTATCATATAGATTTAATTTGGGAACACGCAGTTACATCGTGGTTTTAGAAGCGTCGTGACTGTCCAAAACGTTGTCGCTAAAATCTGGACGTTCTTAGGTTTGACTACTTTTACACTACCAATTTTAGCATTACTTTTTTTCTACCTGGCAAACATCATGATTCCGAGGCAGTTTTTTGGACTAAGAGAGACTCTGAGATGGTCACAACAAAGTTGAAGGACTCCAAGGAAAGCCAAATAGTCAGCAGTCATAAGCAGTTCATGGACATTGGTATCGGTGACATCAATCCGTCGGAGATACGCATATTCAATTAGCAGCAACAGAATTTCAGATCGAACGCCAGATATCTGAACGTCACTTTGTTCTCGGGAATGCAAAGTTGTCGTGAACAGAGCCCTGTATTTAAACAATGCTAGGTAAAAGCTAAACTTAAATAATATATAGCTTACACAAAAATTTGAATGATAAATGTATGACCAGTGTTAATATATTACACAAAAAAGGAAGATGCTTATATATAATTTTTATTCGTTTTGTTTCACATTAAGATTAATAGATTATTGACACTTGACATGACCTCGATCCTTTCAAAAGATTAATCTAATATATCTCAGTCCGAATGCCGGCGCTAGCTAATATAGTTAAAACGTAGATTTGATAGCAGGACTGGCTTTGGTAGCTATGCTTTTCCTAAGACAGCAAGAAAAACTATTTGTTGATAATACCATAATCTTTATCGCGAGAAAAACTGCGAGAGGCAAAGCTATGTGTCTAAATTATAGCATTGTTTTTGGCTAACAGGAAGTAAGGACTGCAGGCTGAGAGAATAGCGCGATGCACGGGAAAGGCTGCGCCATCATCAGCTCGCACGATGGCATCGCACAGCAGCCGACACTCGCGCAGTCGGTGTAGCGCCTGCATAGCCGCCACCGACATGCATCGACCCGTCTCGCGACCCGCCGTTTGCTGGCAAACCATTTTTATATAAAATATGGTTATCGTGATAGAACGTAATAAAAATAATCCAGAGATTCTACATCCTTTTATAGGGAAGCGGTCAGTAATAATTAAGCATTGTTGTAATCATAAACGCGAGCGATTTTTAAATATTTAATTCAAGATAGGTGAAGCTAAGTAAACTCTGAGTGATTGTTTTGAATGCCACCATAAACTGCCTCTAGCTCTGGTCATCTTGCGAAATTCATTGTGGCCATGAAATTAGATTAATTTTAAATGTTTTTTAACAGTAAATCCACTCAGTTGAGTTGCATGTAAAGTTGATATTTTACTCACAGTGTTATTCGGGTCGATTTCCATCATACGGTTAACGGATAGTCATCATTAAAAATTGCCGCTGATTATAAAAAACTCAACAAAAAAATTAGACGCGTCTAGACACAATCGGGATTTAGTTTCGTAATTTATAAAAAATACCGTAAAAATGTCTAAAAAATAGCAAAATTAAGTCATTTGATAAAACATTTTAGGTTAGCAAAAAAATTATATATGAATGACAAGCATGTCAAACCTTTTTCTTCCAGATGACATTACTTGATATCAATATTCTCATTACGGCGGTTGCTTGGTTGCCTTGCTGAAATCAAACCTTTTATTTTTCACTGTCATTTCATAAATTCTATGTAATGTTTATGTTTATAGTGGACACCAAAACGTTTGTATATACGCTGCTGTAGGTACTTTAAATGTAATTATTATACGAATTATTTCTCGGTAATAGCTCTTTCAAATTTATTCTAAGTGTTATTTTTTTAAAGTCTCGTACATAGGATATGTTGATAGGCATAGTAAGAAATGAATTTTGCTTCTGTTTAATTTTTTTTCAGGCAGTTGGTCACGTGATACGTTATTTATATTATAGTCTTCCAACTCAAAAAAATTATTGTAGCGTCCGTCCGATATGTAGGTACACTATTATTACATGTGAACTAATTAATAAAATAAAAAATAATTAAAATATGTTTATTTTGGAACATAAGATACATGTATCACTTATTCCACGTCATTAAATTTGAAGGCATCCCTACTCATCGGCAAAGAAGACAGAGGGTGTAGGCCGAGAGAAAAAGCCGGCGTAAAAAACTCTCGGTACTCTTTTAAAACAGCAAATCATCAAACAACACTTATTTAAAACAAATATCGCAAATTAATTAGAAGTAGCCTGTCTAGCACTAGTCCCAGGCCCTTTTATCAACTAGATAATCGTTGACTTTATAGTAAGCCTTTTTACACAGCTTTTCTTTAATACATTTCTTAAATTTATTGAAAGGCAGTGATAAAAGAGCCTCTGGGATTTTATTAAAGAAGAGTATCCCTTTCCCCAAAAAAGAATTACTAACTTTAGATAGTCTAGTACGGGGAAATTGCAGCCTGCGTTTGTTCCGTGTATTAACATTGTGCGTATGTTCTATTCTAGTAAACTTATCACTATTTTTGTATACATACATAATATTTTCATAAATATATTGCGAGGGAAAGGTAAGTATATTAATTTCCTTGAATTTATCTCTAAGAGATTCCCTACATTTTAAATTATAGATTGCACGAATAGCCCTTTTCTGCAGGATGAATATAGTTTCGACATCAGCAGCATGACCCCATAATAATAAGCCATAAGTCATTAAGCTATGAAAGTAACTAAAATAAACAAGTCTAGCTGTATCGACATCAGTTAGTGAGCGAATTGTTTTAACCGCGTAGGCTGCAGAACTAAGTCTCTTCGCCAATCCGTTAATATGAGGGGACCACTGAAGTTTTGAATCCATGGTGATTCCGAGAAATACAGTTGTATCATCCAGATTCAATTCCTCCCCGTTTATAATTGGTCTAGTATCCATAACCCTTGCATTTTTTGCACAAAATTTAATGCATTTTGTATTTTTTGCATTAAGTAGAAGGTTATTCATACTAAACCAATGCCAATCGAATACAGAGCATTGTTCAATATATACTAAATAGGTACCGATTGTGTATTTAATGTGTGTATTTTATGTATATTTTGTCTAGTAAAATAAATAAATAAATCCAATCTGAATTCATGCGCTAACTATTAAGCTAATGCCTGAATAGAATTATTACATAAGATTTATTAGTCATTTAACTTTTTATAAGATGTTTATACTCGCAGCCTCAATTTTTGAAAGTGAAAACGCGGTTTATCCAGGTGAAATTACTGCAATTTCTTGAAATTCGTCCTACGACTATTTAGATCGTTATTTCTGATTGCAAAATATGTTTTTCTTAAATGCTTTCCTGTGTTTGGAATAAAAGTACATATTATGGTGGATCAATTAAAAGAACCGCACAATCAGCCATATCAAACTAGCGTGCAAATGTCAAATTAAAAGCAATTAAATTATTTATTGTAACATATTTTATCTTAAGGTGAAACATTAAGAAAGACATCATTACAATAGCTAGGTAATAGTTATCTAAATTGTTACTAGAGGTAAAGGTACTAGAAATGAAATACCTAAACAAATTTCTATAATTTTATTTATAAATTGCGTTTAACTTAACCTAAAGTTTATCTAATATAAACACAATTATATGAGAGTGTGTACTTAAACAAAACAATTTTTATCTACATGCGATTATACATTCGTATTAAATATATGTAATTTTATACAAAATTGGTCTACTTAGTAAAATCACAAGCATAAAATTATATATATAATCTATCTAAACATAATAAAATAAAAACGCATTACGCATTAGATAATCTAGTCGTAGTAGAAATTCAGTCGTTTTCTAAATCATAAATACTTAGTAAATATAGTAAAAATACTCGAAAAATTCTCAAATTAACAATTTTATAAATACCATCATTTACAAATTTTTAAATTGTATGCATGACACTTTTCATTTTAATTCATTAAAAATTATATACATATTATATTATTTCGTATAATTTCTTGATTCATAGTTTTAGTTAAGAGGTACTGATACCTCCCTCGCAGTAATGCCATCGGAACGTAACCGAGAAAGGAGAGACTTATAAACTACAGGTGCGAAGGGCAGGACGACGCCTCGCTCTTGAATTTCACCTGAAAAAAAATAAGTCTTAATTAATAAGCAAAAAAAATATTTCTAAAAAGAAGTATAACATCCGTGGAGAGATGGATGTAAAAGGATTAAACTCTAAGAATCCGCTTTGAAAACATTCACAAGATTATAAAAATTAAGAATTAAGAAGGGCTCTGAGTGCTACTGGTTGTCTATTAAATATAACGATCAAAGGAACATACATTATCTCAGGTTATGGGTTATAGGGTAATTGCCCCAGTCGATTTTAACGTGAATACTTTAAATTTCCTAACATCCAAAAACTTAACGATAAACAATATCGGGGGATTTACTATTTGAGAGCTTCTATCTAATTTTTCGTATCACGTCGATGCTCCGCTTCTTGATTGTACCACAGTGTTATATTAGTCTATGTTACCCGTTGATAATGTATATTGGTGAATTTTTAAAATCGATTCCCTATCCTTTACAAAAAATTTAATTTAGATAAATGTAACTGATCAAATGCGTGGGTAATGGAAATCTTATGAACTGGCTCGTACTATTGTTTAAGTGTGAATATAATAATACAAGTGACATTTCCTCATACATATAGGCACAGAGGACCCCATAACTTGGAGAAGCTTCTGGTAACCGGTAGAGTCAAAGAGCACGAGACCTCGAGGCCTCGCTGGAAAGACCAAGTTAAGGTCCTTTAAGGTCTTATTTCGCTAAGGCTTGCTGAAGACAGGGGGAATGGTGGAAGCAACACCATCATGACTTTCAAAAATAAAGAACGCGACTAAAGAAGAAGAAGTTACGACTAGTTACACCCAGTATTGTATATGTATCACCATTAAACTAACCATCGAGAACCATCTTCGCAGCAATAGCTGTGGGTAGACCAACAGTGCGGGCCATGGCAGTGTGAGTAGCGGGATCCCCACGCACCGTCATTGTCACTTCACGTCTCTCTTTCCTACCGTCACTCCATGTCACACCTATCTCATGGCGGAGGACCACGAAGTCTGTTTCGTCTTTCTCTATGAAAGGAATAAAATATATTACAGTATATTATTTATGTTTACACATAATACAATTTGCACACAAAACTAAAAAAGTATATACAACAAAATATGTAGTGCAACGCGTGCATCGATATTAAGCGTCTTACAGACAGCTTCTTTATGTGATACAAAACTTATTATTATCAAAACGTAATTTAATTAATACAACTAATTTCTAAACAAAGCGAAAGCAAATAATATACCTTTATAGAAATTACATTTTGCCAAAAAAATTAAAGATATAATTAACTACTTTGCTGTAACTGGCTCCATAGTCCATACCCGTGAATGTGATTGGTGTTATAATATAGTTCAAAAAAATTTTTTAAACTTATCAACGAGTAATCATATAAGTCATGTGAGCGTAATGCAACTAACTGCGTTTTAATCTGAAAATGTGTAATATTATTTTATTTCAATGGGTAGGTGTTGAATTGCAATATTCTTCTTTACTTTATAAAAACGAAATGAAGTTTAAAAATATCGTATTAAGTTTTAAAGTACTCACCTGTCCTTTTTTATCACCGCGTGTACAGAAATTGACAGAAAAAAACGTAAGAGTAGTTATGTTAAAGTTAAATAATACTTACCGAGTTGCAGTCTCTTGCTAAGATAATGGCTGATGGTGTTTAGCGGGGAGCTGCACTTGATAATAGGTTCGTCGCTAAGAAAGCCCAGGGACTCGATTGCCTGAGCACCATTTGTGCCTATACGTTCCACTAGCCGAGTCTTAAGGTTCTCGTAGAATATTGAACAATCCATTAATCCAAGTAGTTCACAGGCAAATTCTCTCTAAAGAAGAAAGAGAAATAACGATGCATAAAAACTTTTTTTGCGAAAAAGTTATTTCAATATTCATTATGGCTCAACTAAGCGTTAAGTCCTAAGTAACCACTCTGAGCGTAAGATTAAAAAATAAGGGGATCGCTAAGTATGTATGGGTAAGTGGGAAGGTATGTCTAAAACGTATTTACTGCGCTTAATTGAGCTATAATGAAGATTTAAAATATTTAAACTTTTTCGCAAAAAAAGTTATATTTTAAATCTTCATTATAGCTCAATTAAGCGTTAAGTCCTAATTAACCACTCCGAGCGTAAGATTAAAAAATAAGGTGATCGCTAAGTATGTATGGGTAAGTGTGAAGGTATGTCTAAAACGTATTTACTGCGCTTAATTGAGCTATAATGAAGATTTAAAATATTTAAACTTTTTCGCAAAAAAAGTTATATTTTAAATCTTCATTATAGCTCAATTAAGCGTTAAGTCCTAACTAACCACTCCGAGCGTAAGATTAAAAAATAAGGGGATCGCTAAGTATGTATGGGTAAGTGTGAAGGTATGTCTAAAACGTATTTACTGCGCTTAATTGAGCTATAATGAAGATTTAAAATATTTAAACTTTTTCGCAAAAAAAGTTATATTTTAAATCTTCATTATAGCTCAATTAAGCGTTAAGTCCTAACTAACCACTCCGAGCGTAAGATTAAAAAATAAGGTGATCGCTAAGTATGTATGGGTAAGTGTGAAGGTATGTCTAAAACGTATTTACTGCGCTTAATTGAGCTATAATGAAGATTTAAAATATTTAAACTTTTTCGCAAAAAAAGTTATATTTTAAATCTTCATTATAGCTCAATTAAGCGTTAAGTCCTAACTAACCACTCCGAGCGTAAGATTAAAAAATAAGGGGATCGCTAAGTATGTATGGGTAAGTGTGAAGGTATGTCTAAAACGTATTTACATACGGAAGTTACAAATGCTGCCAAGTCTGGACTCTGAATCATACCCGAGTAAAATTGAGTACTCACCCAAGTAATCTGTGGTCCTTCAGGGTGAAGAGACGGATGGGGATTCGGATCTATGAACCCGAATAGCTGTAAAGCCTTAATGGTTTCCGCAAAACCTAAAATTGTGGAAAATTATTTTATTAAAAACTTATTTTTACAGAATACAAGTGTACAATGCAAGAAGTATTAAAAAAAAGTAAAAATGTATTTTTAAAATAACATTAGGAATTGTGTGATAATCGCTAATATATTCTGACCAGCCTCCCACAACGAGGGCTAGTGCATAAATTAATAAAAACATATATATGAGGTACACAATAACGTAAAAAAAATACCCAAGACCACACAATTAACAATATGCTTTTATTAGATTAAAAGTAAAACTTTTTAAGTACTCAATAGAATGTAAAATTACAATGATTTACTTCAAAGCTCTGTATTAACAATAGAAAAATCTTTTTTTTTGAATTTGTAAAATATTTGACCATTACGTCCAAGTTACATAGTAACATAGTTTTCAAGCGCATCGTTTTAAGTTTATTTTACCATGTAAAACCGCCTTACGCAGGTCGTGTATAAAAAACGTTCTTAGATTACATTACCTCTGTACCTCAAGGTCCCTCTGAACATTGTGTGAGCGTCCTCTATTCCATATAAAGTAGAATATGAAGTACTATCTCTGTTAGGGAACCCTTCAAAAGCAAACCCGGGTAGGAAGTCAAGTTCTCGCGCCACGGACATAAGCTCTCCACCGCTTAATACTTCGACAATCTGAAAAGTCATTATAACGAAGTATTGATTCACTGTAAGTTCTACTTGACAAAAATTGTGATATTTTGGGAATTGTATTTCAGTATAATGATCTAATGCTTCCAAGCAAGTGTTTACGTATTTATCAAGTTTCGTAATTGTTGCATACAAGAATTTTTAATCAGGTAGGTATTTGCCTTATTGTCCAAGTTACTTTAAACATCTTTTAGTACTTTTTTAGATATGAGGATCAGCTCTTACCGGCCAAGAAAAGTATGTGGCACTGTAAATGAAGCTGACAGGTATTTGAAGTTGGTTTAATATTGTTAAATTACTGTTTAATAATTCAGATATCAGCTAAAAAGTTCTTATACCGAACAAATTACCTTAGCTAGATTAATACCGTGTCAAAGGTTTAAAAATTAAAAAATATTGAAAACAATAATTTAAGTCTCGTAATAGGTATAGGCATAAATGTATTATTTTGGTAACTTCTGAGAAAAGTATCATTCGCTGTGAACAGAAATCAAGACCGGGAACAGTTGGGGTAAAGGATTTAATTTATGGCGCTTTTTGAGTAAGTGAAGAAATTTATAATACGAAATTACTTACTGAATTTAAGTAATGTCACTGCTACGAATTCGCTTTGAGAATTTATAAAATCTCGATTGTTTCGGAGACAGACTACAGTAATCGCTTTTACCCTTAGGAACCACGAATAATAAATAAAGCTACTCATGTTGTACTAGTAAAGTCTACTTCACCTGTCCTTTGCTAAGATATTTGGCCGCGGAAATAGTATTGAGGAGAACTCCGCGAGGATTCCATGAGAATTTGTACCGGAGCGCATTGTCACTGAACTCAGGCGCAGGTAACCCTAGAAAAAAATGTATACAGTGTATTGGATTAAATTAGCAGTTCAAGTGCCTTTTAGCAGTAGATTGACAGATAACAATTTGATATTAATAATGTCTAGTAAATTAAAGACAATATTATTAGTAAATTAAGTAATTCGAATGACAAGACCAAAACAGGCTGCAAATGCTTCATACCACCACAGTAAGAGACGAAGGAGTCAACTCTTCCACCGTGGTTCTGGACATCATGGATACACTCAAGTGCCAAAAGGTGATCGATGCCTGGGTCGAGACCGATCTCGTTTAGAATTGTTACGCCAGCCTCTTTGGCTCTGAAAATGTGTTTTGGAATGAATGATGATTTAGACTGACTGTCAAAATTTGGACTCTTTTATAAATACAATTTCAATGTTCACAAAATGTTCATATTTGTAGAGTAATTGTTTCGTAAACGTTATTAGTAGTAAGTATTAATAAAGCAACTGTACAACGAGAGTCTCATATACATCGAATACTTGAATAGTTAACATCATTACATTTAAAAATATTTCCTTATTTATTATTTACTTCATGTAACTGTAGTGCTTTCTATCGTAGCAAATGTCATAAGTAAACTCACACATCGTGTAGCTCCTTTACTTCGGGTTGAACATACGAAGCGGTCACCATGTGAGCTCCTGCACTAACACATGCTCTTGCAACGGCCCCGTGTAAGTCGTACGGAAGTAGTGAAACGACAACTCGCGCCTTTGATGCTAACGCAGCGAGAGCGTTTTCATCATTCGCTTCTAGATATTCCGATCGGACGCTGTACTTTTCAGCTAGAGCGTCTGCTTCCTCTTTGAATTGTGATGCTTCAAAGATAACATAATAATAACTGTAGCAATAGCATGTAATCATAAAACTAAGTATCTACTATTGGAGCGCTATGGTACCGAGGACGTATTCATCATTCGCTTGTAGATATTCCTATCGGACGGCGGAGTAAGAAAATACTCATGTCGAGTGTAATCTAAATTAACGTAGCAGGTGCATTTTTGATAATATTCGAATCGGTCTATCTATAGTCCAGCTAGGCCGCCTTCTTTCATTTTAAATTGAAATGATTGACATAGTATGTAGATACTATAAAATAATAGAGAGCGTGACTAACTGTTACTTAGGACAACCTATATCTGTTTGATCATTATAAGATTCTATATAAAATAGGTGGTGAGTAAAACACGAAATGAAAATAAAATTGAGTAAGATATATTATGAAGTAATATAAAACGTATTTAAAAAATTAACACCAGATTTCCGATACAATTTAAACGGAGAGATAGATCAAGAAAATAATGATAATACCTATAGTTACTGCAACATTCTTGTCTCTAGCGAGGTATTCAACGACAGGGGCAGACACTAATCCACTGCCGAGGATGACGATTGGCACTTGCTGGTCGTGGCCTTCTACCTTATGACGGGAACGGCTGCAAGTATTTAACATATTAAGAATTATATATGCATTATGGTTTTTTGTATATCAATGGTATTATGATAAAAATATATAGCTCTATTACAAAAACCATTCATTAACAACTCACTAAAAATTAAATAAAAACTTACTTCGTATTAGCCATTCTCAACTCATTGATGTATTCAAATGGAGGCGTTAGCTGACCATTGCTTGTGATAATAGCCTATAACACAACATACTTTATAGATAATATGTAATTTTTTCATTTAATTTTATCATTTATTCTTATCGTTATAGGTGAGACGTGGAAAACAAATATATAGGAGTGATTGTATAATTTATAAAAAAAACATAGTTCAGACTGACAGTAATGTATGTCCCTTCCCCATAGAGCAACTCGTAAAGCGGTCCTAAAGTCCGATGAGCGGGCTGGTGCTCTACAATACATTAAATGATTTGATTCTCTGAAGTAGCCTTTTCATGTTGAACCAGCCTTTAGCATAGCCACCACGACTTAAGCTTCTAAAGGACCAGGCTTTTCCATCTGGTGACGCCTGAATTGCAAGTGAGATACAGATAGATGTTCTTTTATTTTCGCAACTCATACTAGAGCTGGAGTTTTGTGAATACCCTTGTAAATAATTATATTCTAAAACACATCGTAAATTTAGATAAAATTTCTACCCTGGTTGCCGAAAACAAAGGATGTCCCAGTGCCCTTACACGTAGAACACTACAGTGGGGAATATAATATAATTGCATTGAAATTCACCCTATATAAGAAAAAAACATGAGAACTATCAGTAAATAAGATATAATAGTGTTAATCAGTTTGTAAATAGACTGTTTACTAATATAAACATCTTACCAAATGTCCATCAACCTTTATCTAGTGAAAGTATTCAGGGCGAGTTATCTTTCTTTATTAATGGAAGCGATAAACTTAACAATATGTACTGCGTAGATAGAATTGTTTTGTAATAAAATTGTTTAATATTTATTAATACATCGACAAATTAATTTAAGATATTACTTTCATCATGAAGATTTCTATAACTATTTTAACAAAGGTTATGGAGTCGAGAACGATAAGGGATAGTATACAGATATAGAATAAATACGTTGAATTGAAAACATCCTCCCCTCAGTTTTTTGTAGTCGGTTATAAAATCAATTTTTTTTCTAATGCTTTTCATATAGGTATTCTCGTCAACCTTCATATTCATAAATGGCTGGAGGCAGGAAAAGTTTACTCAGACTTACGTTACTGACGTAAAAATAAACCTCTAAAATCTTTATTGGTGTTTTGCGTTTAGGACTTGTTCATAGTACTTACTTCTTAGAGAATATTAATTAAGTCACTTATATGTAAAAAATTATCTTATTTAATATGTGTTAAAACGGGTCAATTAGCTTATTATATTACAGTTTTGACAACCTACCCCTTGTACGGCTTGTGCGAATTTGTGTTCGTTAAGAGGTCGTGATGCGTCAGAACTCATTATATCTTCAGCATACGGGAAGAGAAGGTCTCCAAAGAAATCGGTGGATTCTCTTGGGAGTTGTGTTGGCATATTGTCGATGGAGCATACTAGAACTCCAGGGCCTTTAAAACTGAAAAAAAAGTCATCAAGTATACCAAGTAAGAGATGAAACTATTTATGTAAATGTTTAACAGAACTCTTATGGGAAGATTTAATATTACGTAAAATTCATGTGAATTAGTTTAGAATCTTAAAATTTAGTTTTTTAATCTTATTTTAATTCCTTTTTTAAATGATAATAACGAAATATACAAATTCTCATTTGCATTTCAATTTTCTTTAGCTAAAAGATTTTCATTAATATAAACTTTAAAAAACTACCCAAAAAAGAGAGTAAATTTGAAAAAATATTTCACATCCATTACCTCTTAGTATCTTTATTTCTGTCAGCATCATAAAGACAAAATGGTGTATCGATGGTGGTACATTCGTTCATAAATTCGATAGAGCCGCCTGGATCAGCTGATATGTCGCAGATGGCCAGCATTCTATCGTATAAAATTCAATCATTACTCCAACGTGATGCTGTATTGCTACTTTACAATGCAATATTATACAATGTAATATATAATTGAGCTTAATTGATATTCTCATTAGCGGCGAGTTTTCACATTTGCCGCCATTAGGCCTATAAATTTCATCCGCCCCTTCTAACCTCTGCGTTTCAATAATCTACCTTATAGTCATTAATTAAAATTTTGGCAATTAATTTTATCATGTTTGCTTTATCGTCAACATTACATCAGCTTTTTTCGTTATTAATATTATAGTGAACTAATCGTTGTGTAGTTACTAGGATATTCGTACAACTCTTCTAGTAAAAACTTAAGAAATAGTCTTTGGGTAGGTATATTGCTGAGCTAAAGGGCCTGATCGACGGACGAGTAAGACCGCGGTTTTATGGCTCGTCGGTAAAGCTCGCCGGTGTATCATAGCAAAACCATGGTTTTAAATACCGCCGAGCCTGGTTCGCGGCTCGTCGTCGTGCTATATTTTTTACTCGGCTCCCCATGCAAAACCGCGTGTCGGAAAGAGAACAAGACATGTTTGCGACTGTTTTGCTTGCTAATCGATCAGCACCAACGAGCCGCGAGCCAGGTTCGTCGGTATTTAAAACCACGGTCTTACTGATCCGTCGATCATAGGCTTTAGGGAAAAGAATTTGTTTTGCCGTCCTCGGTTCTCATCCTCCACGTTGATATAATAATGTACAACACCTTAGTAGTGACAAAACAAACTAATGATTTATAAGTAATAGTTTTTATAGTTAAAAAGTATTAGACTGTTATTAAACTTGCTTCAACAAACAAACACAAAATGTTAATTGTCAAGTGAAGTATAAGAATTTGAAACCACACATTAGCAAATAGCATATTATTAACAAATAATCGGGACCTGTGGGGTAAAGCTGGTGCACCGACACTAGTCGGCAGCCATGGTGTATGTGAAGGCAGTAGAAGATGTTTAGCATCAGGTATCGTTAGCAGCTTTGGACTGTCCACAGCCCAGTAGATACAATTTACTAATACTGATGTGTATGGGGCAATCTATAATAAAAACATTTTTCAATACCATTTGTTCATACTACTTAAAACTAAACATTCACTAGAAGCTCAACGTGTCTCAAGAAAATGTTAATAAGGCTAGATCTGAGACGCCACTGCATTATTATTAAGGTAATTGGATTGTAATTTAATACATTTTCACGATTCGAATTAAGTTTTTTAATGTTGACGAGTTCAGCTTATAATGTTACTTGGTTTACTACATTAACAGTTAATCAAAACTTGTGTATCGGATATAAACTCGATTATTACATTATTTACGATTAACTGGACGTGTAAGTGCTTTTAAGCAATAATTATGTTTTTACGGACTATTGTAAATGGCAACTTCGCGCCGATAGATGGCGATAAGTAGGCAATATTAAACTATCGTGACAACTAGTTCAACTTTTCTCGTATAGGTAGGTTTGTAGGTAGTATATTATTACTTTTTCTGAGAGTAGCTTTGTAAAGAATAGTAAAGAACTGATAATAAAATAATTAATTTGAAATATTATTCTTACATTACTAACCTTGATTAATACTTCAAAATAGATTACAGGGTAAATAATAAAAATTGTTATCATTTATTAATAGATTAGATTAGGTACCTGGATCTCCAATGATCTATCGTTTTTATAGTAATTAATCCATTTTTATCAACGAAAAACAGTAGATATTTAACAAAGGACTGATAATATGAATTTAAAAAAAAAATGCGTTAATTATGTTTCCATCAGATTCCGCGATTGTCTTTTACCTTTTGTGCGAATGTAGAGATGTATCGTTCTGGATGCTCCTCATATTCTTGAGGATCATAGCCACCTCCGTTCTTTCTTACCAAGTGGTGACGGCGTCTTACTTCACAACCGTAAATTTTATTCGGACCTACGCAAAAAATCTCCATTATGCATTACTTCAATATCTTTGTATAAAAATCTATACTTTATTTAGATTTAAAATACTCTTCGTAATCTATCGCTGAGTATAAACACAATATAAGTGAAAGACACGAATCCTACTTTATTTTTTGTTATTCTTTACATACATCTGGTTTATAAGTTAATGTTCTAAACAGTTCAAAAGTATCCTTAGTAAATAAACATACTTATCAGGGTGCATGTTTTGTAGCCTTCCTAACTATATCTTATCAGTAATTGCATAAATAATATTGGCGATTCATTGTCATATCGAAGGAGATCAATAATTGCAAAAATATTGAGTTATTAAACTTACTTCCATGCTCTGCGACCTTCCTCAACATTTCTGGTGGTACATATTCGTGTGGTAGCTCTTGAAAGATTTCTTGACTGCCCTAAAAACTTGTTTAATAAGCGCAAAGGTTTTTTTTACTTTCTAAAGGTTACATCTTAGATTATTGCAGTATTTGGATCTATCCTAATATTATCCTTCTAACTACCTAATAGACAATGTTATTAAAAAGCGCAGCTTTATAGCGGATTTTTTACCGACTTCAAAAAAACAACGAACTAGGAGATTCTTAATTTGAGGTGTAATTTTTTTACTAAAAATAATTAGAACAATCATTCTTGGATAACAATAAAGCCAGAATGCATTAATCAAAGATAAATAGGATCGAATTTTTTTGGTTCCGTTACAGAAAATATAAAAATGTAAGTATGTCTTTAAAAGGTATCATTAATTCACTACACCCTCACCTGCGATACATTTCCTGACCCAGTAAAGACAAAAGTAAGAGGACCCAGTGATTTGGGCATCATCCCTAAGGATACTTCATAGCCGGCGTCTCGAATGGCTTGACGAGCCATACTTGAGCTGCGATAGTTGTGCGCTGGACCAACGTGCTACAGAATTCGAATGTTTTTTAGAGCGGCTCATTATTGCTTATACAAAATGTATTTGCTAGTTTAATGAAAGAGATATTGAATTATCGCCGAATTTTAATCTAGTAGCTTACTCTATATTTGCAGATAAGCTACATTAATAAGGAACAATATTATCATAGATAGTTAAAAAATCCCGACATGATATCCTGAATGAACAACTACTTAATTCTTTTTAGGAAATAGTAAGACACTTTTTTAGACCTTGTCTATTTCTACGATCTTAGAATGCAATTCAGAATCAAGACTTAGCACGAATTATGACTCCCGTATGACACAATCCAATACATTTTTGTCATACGGGAAACAACTAAATATGTAGTTTTAAGCCTCGTTTCTGAATTTCTATCACCATACTCGCGAATTTCTTATTATCTAATTAGTAATTACTAACCATAAACGGCGTGTGGTGTCCCAAAGCGAGTAGTCTTAGGCCAAGTCCGTGTAAAATATTAATCATACCAGCAACCCCAGCATATTTGCCAAAAGCTACCACACGGTTTCCAGAGTCATCCATCAACTTCTCATAGTCTATTAAACGAATGTTCTGGGAAAAACGATAAATTTACGTAGGTACATACTTTTCAGTGTGAATATTATATTTAACTCACGCGGTATAAATCAATATAAAGAGGTTTTTTTAGATTATATTATGTGCATAAAAAATAAATAGGTGTAAATATTTGTTAAAAATAATAGCTTCTTGTTATGTTTACTGTAGAATATTGACTAGGGTGAATCTATGTCTAATGGCAAAATAATATATTTGTTTACTAATATTTGTGTACTTATATATTTTATTCATACTTTACCTTTGCTAATATGGCATCTAGCATTGGCATATTAGCTTCCTGGGCCTTAATAGTATGTGAAAAGAAACAATATGTCTTATTCGGTATTAGAAGATCAACCGGAACTTGCTTTACGCCAAATATTACGCCTGCTTCGCTTATGTCTTCTTGAACTACAGCCCCTGCGTTTATGTAGGACTGAAAATATATTTTTTTTGTTAAGTAGGGGTATAAACTAGGCTTTGGTTAATACCAAAGCCTCGTTTATACATACCATACAACACAGGTAATCCTGTATTGGTATAAAAGTTGGGCGAATTCGCCCAGAACGTCTGCGCTAACATCTCACTAAAATCAGTTTTACCAAGTGCACTATAAATAACTAGTATCACTGAAGCTAAGCTCAGACGATGAACCAAATAGAAAGAACGAAGCACATAAAGGAATAGTTAGAATAGTATAATGCATATATCATAGCAGTTTTACCTGCATAGGGTATGCTCTCCGGTTCGAGGGCTGAACAATAACTTTGACACCTTGGCGCACGAGCCGGCTGACGTTGGAGGGAGAAAATGGCGCTCGTCGTTCCCATACTGACTGGTCCTCTCTGCGTATTGCTATTACACGACGATGCTAATGAAAATGGTATGATTTCAACTCATTAAGACTTAACAATCCAATAAAATTAATTTTTACATACCTAAGTAAAAGTTTGCTTAATAAAGCTTTAAACCAGGGTAGGGTAAACCTACCCCTCATTAAAATTTTGAACAACTCCTTAACATAAAAATATTCATTTAAAGAAAAAACTTTTTTTACCGGATTAAAGTTATGTATTATTATAAATTTACAATTATTTAACATAATTTTAAATTTATCCGTTTATTATATTAATTTTTTTCACTAACGTTCATGAGTGTAGGTACATAACGTAACCAACATAAATGAAATTTTTCGTAATTATTTAAACTGTGAAAAGTCCCGCATCTCATAAAATAGGGCTGTTCTTTAAAATAGGTATAATTTATTATTTACATTGGTTCTTACTTGTTGTGTATAAAGAACTCAACACACCTTCGAGATACAGACCAAAGAAAATAATAAATATTGATAAAAGCTGATTAAAAAGTTGTTTCCATAGTAACGTTAGCTTATCTTCATTTTATGGAATTTTAATAATAGATATCGCTATATCTGGTGCAATTAAAATAATTCCCAATATGAAAATATATCACATTAAAAACGTGCTAATTTCCTGCTCACATAGATATTGAAAAAAATCTCTAAAAATATATTTCTTCGTATCTTGCTAAACGAAGCTTACTGTTTGCAATAGTTTGTGTTAATTTCGGTAAAGAGTATAATATTTATAAAACAGAGTTCAGTCAACAATATCTTCTTAAAAGTCTATCTAATACTGTTTTAGTTGTTTGGGTAGAATAAATTCCATCAAATTGGACGTTATTCCAGAAAAACCATGAATAAAATATTTTTGACAATGTATTTTAATTTTTAAATAAGTAAATTAAATAAAATCTATATAATAGATTAAAGGTACCAATTCAGGATTAAATATCAAATTAAAAACCTGACTAATGTAATTGCAAACTGTTAATAAAAAAATAAAGATTTCCATGATTTTATCTTATTAAGTAAAGTAATTATTTTATAAGAATATAAAAATTAATTAAATACCTAAAAATATTATACTTAATTAGATGTTGATTTATAAAACATACCTTAGATGTAGAATAGTAGGCAATTCGCTTCAATAAAAAATTCTTTCCCCGAACGGGCGCTGCTTTGTAGAACATTATTTACAATCACATACAACAATTAAAGTTAAATGCAGATAAACTATAGAGACGACTGCTATGTAAGGAATACTTACGTATTAATAATAATCTATTGGTTACATTATATTACCCCGTACGTAATACCCCAAGACAAGAAAACGAAAATACTATGACGTTGCATGAAGATAAGACGCCCTACATTTTTTATAATAATTTATTGGTATCAGGTCTAAGAAAATTAAATGAAACAAAAAAATTTGACTCAACCGATTCTTATGAAATTTTTTATGCATACTCAGTAAGTCTGAGAATCGGCTACTATCTATCTTTCAAACCCCCTAAGTGATAAGGGGTGTACCAAACATTTTTTGTTTTTTATGATACAGCATAAAAAACAAAAATACACACAACCCCTAATTTTCACCCCTCTACAATCAACCCCTATTTTTTTATTATTGAATATAGTTATTTTTATTAAACTAAAAAAATTTTTCCTAGAAATAATACAATATGTACATGGCCAAACAAACGTTTGCCGGGTCGGCTAGTAATTATATAATATTTCATAATTTTGTCACATTAATACATATAAATATCTTCGTAATTTAAAGTCGAAAATAATATTCTTATTGCTGTACTAAATATTGTACTGAAATATTCCTATTACATGAAATATACGCAATTCAGTGGCGTTCTATAAGAATACTTCGTTCATGTTTTCCTAGATCCTAAAGAAATAAATCCTAAATTGTAAAGGATATTTTTTTATAGAACAGGGGGCAAACGGGCAGGGGATGCTCCTGATGTTAAGTTATACCGCCGCCCCTGGACACTTTTATGCAAGAGGGCTTGCGAGTTCTTGAAGGACCCTAAGTCAAATTGAATCGAAAATACTTCAGTGGGTTCCACATAGTAGTGGTGCGTGGCAAAAACTGCCTGAAATAACGCTCTTTTGTAGAACGAGGGACGTCGAGGTGATAAGTGTGGTATTCTGTCTCGATGTCTGCTGATGAAACTCAGCTTCAGGTATTCATACGAACAACTACTCTGAACACTCTCCATGGTAAACACTGTAGTAGACATAGATTCACATCTCTACACAACGCTAAGGGGACAAGCTGCTGGAAAAGTGACTGGTAATCGACAATTCAATTACGGCCAAGATTAAGGAGCAAGATTGGTACTGGGCATGGCGAATTTCCGCTTTATAAAGTTGCAAGCCATGTACCGTCTCGTCTTTTGGAGGCTAATTTAGCCTTTCCTTCCAAAAGACCGCGAAACAGAACGTCGTTCGATATGTCTACGCCCAGTATTCCGATACTGACTGTGTCGTTGAGAGTGTCTTCAAAGAGAGGAATAGCGACAAATACGATAGCGTTTTTTGGCGGAAAACGCACAAACTGGTCTCTTCTTGGGGTTAAATTGGACTAGATTTAGTCAACCCCAGTCCGAGCAGTAGTAGCAGAGTTTCGACTTCAGGCACAAGTTTCTTACGGTGATAGGGTAAGGAGTATCCCCAGTCATCTAATGCATAGCAATGAATGTTGCTAAGTTGCAATATGTCATTGATATGTAGAAAAAAAGGGTCGGGGGTCGGACACAGCCTCGGGGTCGGGGGATCCCAGACTTCAGGTTTGAAGTCGGAACATGCTCCGTCAATGACGACCTTGTTGCTCCGATCGGCAAGAAAGCTGGGGATACAGTTGCCTAATTTCTCGGGAAGCCCATAGGCTGCAAGCTTCGAGAGAAGCGCTTTATGCCTATAACCAAACTAACCGCTAGCACCCCTCCCTTGCACACAATACAAGATCAGCAGCTGACCGACCACGGCCATATTGACAGTCACTAATCAGGAGCTGGCCGTCGATAATGGTTTCCATTCTTATAGAGCATAGCTATTGGACGATAGTTGGACGGGTCAGAGGAATCGCCTGTTTTAAAGATTAGGTGTACTGAAGCGATCATATAGCAGTTTGGGACAGTACTGAGGAAGTACAGGTATCGGAAAAGGCGTGTTAGAGCCGGAGGCCATCAGGCTCGTTCGACTTATGAATGTCCAAATGGTGTGAGCCAGCGAGTTATCCTCCCTGTGCAGGGATGGAATGGCGGACTGACAGAAATTCCCTATAGTTTTGGCGAGAGACCAGAAGACTCGAGTCCCCGAAAGGCAAAATGGCTCAAACAAATGTGCTCAGACTTTTCCCGAGCAATCTCCTGTTTCAAGGATCTTGTCGACACGAACTGTCATTTTCATACATATTAAGTTTTCGACTTTCTACATACACTACTGTTAACGCATCTTGACTAATTAATCCCTTTGGAGGCAGAGTTATATGCTTTTTAAGTTCGCCGGTATTCGCAACTCAAGATTTCGCCGCTTTCGGCGCGAGGCCGCCATTCAAGAACATTGAAACCAGGGCTGTGACTTACCTCCGTTCCACATCGCAGAAAATAGGGTAGAGTTCCATGTCCTGCAGATCAGCATCGGCTTCAAAGTTAGCAACAGAATCTGCAGCATCCGACGAAACGCATATAAACCCCAAGGGGAGGAAGCAAAGAGAGACAGCATCCCCTCCCAATCTGCTTATAGTGCCAAAACTCACTGTACAGCACCCAAAGTGGAGTGGTGGATCGACTAAGACTTGGTAGTTCTCTGGACATCTGGAATAGTGACACGATTCACATAGGGATATGCCCAGATATATGATTGTATTGTATGCATTTAGGTACTTGTAAGGTATCAAAAACTACTTTGAGATAAGTAAACTTCGACTAGATACAATATAATTGTTTTATATACTGCCAAGCAGCTCATTAATTAGAGGCGTTTATCTTTATCTTCGTTTTCATTAAAATTCAATCTGTTAGGGATATTTCTTTTGTAGTCTGTGACATATTGGCAGTGGGCTATAGAGTATACACATATAATTGTACACTATAGTATACACTGTGCCATAATGGTAATAAAATGTTTGTTTTTTTTAATTATTTTATTGTGATTCGCCATAGCTATCGGTCATGTGTAAATTTTTATGTCTGAGCGGCGCCGTTTTAAATATTGAGAAAAATAAAATATGAATTATGTAGACAAACACTAGATTGTTAACAACTCTAACCTTTTTTGTGACTCATACCTAGCATGAGATAACTTTTTTACTAAATTGCAATTTCTTTACAGTGTAATAATGGCACGTTTCCTGTCTCAGGATAAATTGGAAGGATTTGAAAAATACAAGGTAATTACGCGATTAATATATAAAATGTATGCATACTATTTATTTATAATTATTTGTTAACATATTATTTATTTATAATATTAAATTTTCAGTATAATTCAATCGACACAAGTGTTCTCAGTAAATATGTTATGCACCCATTTTGGGATTGGTGTGTCCAGGTAAATATTATTTTTGATAAAAGGTACATGTTTAATACTGCATGAAAGTGATACATTTTATTGGTTACAGTTTTGCCCACGTTGGGTTGCACCAAACCTGCTAACATTTGCTGGATTCTTACTGACAGTATTAAACTTCCTGCTATTTTCTTACTTTGACTATGGATTTAATGCTCTGACAAAAAATAATAAAACAGATGATTATATTCCAAGCTGGGTTTGGGCCTTTTCAGCTATAAATTTATTTGTAGCATATACATTAGGTAAGATATATTTTATGTATTTTTCCATAGGGCTACAATTAAAAGGTCTCTTATTTTAATGTTTCTTTTCTTAAAAAGGTAAGTATATTTTTAGTATTCTGCATCTTAAAACAAATGGTCTTTTCTGCGGATTTTATGCTACTTTAATTAGTACTATATTTTATTTTTATGTGACTTTTTATGTGTTACTAATTTCTTTATTATAACAAAAATCTGAACTATCAACTAGTAATTCAATAATTTAAAAAAAAACTACAATTAATAAGTAATAAGGAGAGCTAAAGACATCAGATAACAAACCGGCCTTGCAGCTTGTATGTTTAAAAAGAAGCAAGTATAAGTAACCATTATCATTGACATAAGGTCATGTATTTACATAATCACAAATAAGTCTAAACCATGAGTCAATGTTAGAGAATTGTTTAAACAAATCATTAACTAAAAACTGCTTCATACTAATCAGATTATAAAGCATGGAGATTTAACCTGTTTGCCTTTTATGCTATTATACAAGTTACAAACTACTTTTATATTATATATATATTAATTATTATTGTAGTTGGTCATACTTACTGATTTTATACTAATATGTAACAATATTTACAATCTAGCTTATATAAACTTATTTGACTTTGAAATACTTTCATTTCCCCTTTTTGTATTTAAATGTTAATTACGTAGTGTATAGGTACAAGGCTTAAGTGTACGTTATTGTGTAATATATCAACTATGAGTTGGACTCAGTACCTATAACGTGAGTCGAAAACATTTGAATAGGAAACCGACCGTTATAGCGCCGCTGGTGGTTACGCGCAAATCCAGAGTTAGTTAACAAATATTAGACAGAGTGAATGCATTGAAAACAACAACGTAAACGAGGAAACAAACGAGGTTCTCTTTCATGGTTTTATGAAAATTCATAACGTTTTATAAAGCTACCCTAAATCATTAAAGTAGTCCGCATTCTCATTGAATTTTAATATTTTCATGTAGTGCGTTTTTTATTAAGATAAATACTAATTGTAACTTGATATAAAGGTAAGATTGCCCAGAGACCTTTAGACTGTAGTTCTACTAGTAGAGTAATAAAGAAATAAATCGTATGTTTAGACCATGTAGCTCGATTCATTCATTTCATTCGATGAATAGTTTGTAAGATAACGGAACTTCGTTAGGCTTTACTATTGCCCTTTGTTATCTCAAGTTACGGTGTCGTCTCGATAAATTATCAATACCCATAGTGTGTTTTGTTAACAGATTCATTAACTACTTATTGTTTCTTTTCCGTATCCTTTGAATTTTTTATACTGTAACCTCAATAATCAAACGAAGCTCATACGAACTTTATATACTTTTTGGGTACCATAAATGGCGAGTGTGTTATATTATATTGTTGTGACCAGAATTTAAAATCATAACATAATGTAATCCATAACAAAAAAATAATCTTCGTACCTTTCTACCTTTCCAGCTAATAAGAAATAACTTATATTATTAACGATTATAAAAAATCTCATAATGTATGCTATTAAATAATTTCCACGAATGTAATTAAGCTAAGGTTAGGCCGGTTCAAGGACTAACAAAACTGGTCTTGGATAAGTGTATTATAATTTCTACTTTATACTTAAGAATACATATTTCAGATGGTATAGATGGCAAGCAGGCCCGTCGGACGGGCACAAGCGGGCCTCTCGGCGAATTATTTGATCATGGACTGGACTCTTATTCCGCTGTTCTTATACCCACATGTCTTTACAGCATATTTGGAAGGTAATCTTCCAAGGTTCAAAATTACCTATTAAATAGTTACTTGAACATTGTAATTAATTTTAACTACGTAGTGGTTTATAGAGTATTGATTTTTTTAGAATACTGTTGAAACATTATTTACCGCGCTCTCTTCTATCTTTGGCAATCAACATTTTTTTGCATTTCAAATAAACCGTGTGTTGTTTTAAAGTCATAATTAGTGTATTGTTGTAATAAAAAATATGAACAGTTAACAACTATATATAATAGTATCAATATATCTGATTCCAGGGATGAGTTGAGCCCACTGCGGTTTTTCTTCGTAATATGGAACATCTTCATTAATTTCTACCTCACTCATTGGGAGAAATATAATACTGGTATCATGTTCCTCCCTTGGGGCTATGATTTTACTATGATTGTAAGTTAACATTTTCACCTATTATAAAGGTGCAACTTACTATATATACTATAACATTTTTCAAATTGTTATGCTCCTGATATAATATAGAAAAAGTTTTTTTTTTCAAGCAACATTAATTTTAATTTGCGTCCACTTACTAATAACAGATTACAAATACGGAAATATGACATTGTCCTTGATTTAAGAGAATTCTCTAAACGTCGGTTTATGTAATATATGAAACAAATTTGTTGTTTATGTTTAAGGAGGAATTGAATTTTTGTGTTGGTTAGTTCATTTATTCACTAACATCATGATACATCTAAATTTACATTGTTTAAACATTTTACACATGTTAATACAGGGTTCATGTATTCTCCTACTCGTTACATCCGTAATTGGACCTCAGGCATGGCACGTGGGCCTCCCAGGCGGACTCACTCCAGGCATCATTTTTGAAGTCACACTTTACCTCTCCGCCATGCTCACAAGTCAGACTGTTATACTGTGGAACATATATAAGTAGGATTTTTTTCTTTATTCTATTCTAAAAAGCTATAACCGTATTCAAATATTTTCAACATCCATATTGTCTTCAGCGCTGGTTTTATACAAAAAGGTTTCTATAAAAATTAAAAATTCTAACTTCTGAATTTCTCCAAATTCCCTTCGAAATATTCTGATGGGACGACGTCCTAATTATAATTTTAAATAATTTTCCAATTGATCCAGACGTTTTTAGGTATGTTGTGTATCATGTATGTGTATATTTATTACGTATAACTTATTTATCTAGTAATCGTTAATAGAAAAATAATATATGATAAAACAAAACTAATTAATCGTACGACTGACTATTCATAAAAAAAAGTCGTCAACACGACGACACCCTAGAACATTTTGTATAATAACAAAATAGGATGGATATTTTTTGAATTCAGTAATAAACAGTTGAAAACCACGTGCTTTAACACATTTTTACTATTAGGTCATACAGAGATAAAACCGGCAAAATGCGGTCCTTTACTGAAACGATTCGGCCATTGATTCCACTAGCTGTGTTCTTCGTGCTTAGCAGCATCTGGGCTCTCTACTCACCATCAGATATAATAAATCGAGGCCCGAGGCTCTTCTATGTGCTCACTGGAACTATATTCTCAAATATCAATGTAAGTTATATAGAACACTTACTAAGATAATATTTAATCAAAACGCTAAGTATGACTGGTATGTCAATACCGTTTTGACAAAGGGGAGTCACAAGTACCGAACTCTCGTTGAAGAGTTAATTTTAAGCCATTAGGTACATAAATAAAATACATAATTGTAATTACGCGCTAAGTACGACTTCCGTTTGACAAAGATAATAAGTTTTTGACATATGGGAGTCTGTGTAGCGCGAACTATAACTCCGGTATATCAAATGCAATATGTTTTTCCCTACTGTTGTTACTTTATGTGGAACATTGAGGCATAGTTAACCTAAACCTCTAACAGATGAATTACTGTATAAATTATATACTACAAAATAATTATATATTGTATTTTTCCAGTGTCGTCTAATCGTATCACAAATGAGCGATACACGTTGTGATATATTCAACAGTCTTCTAGTGCCATATGCGTTGGTAATGGCCGTTGTATTCTACTGGAGGGTTTCGCCCATGAGCGAACTTATACTTCTCAGCTCCTTATGTATGGCGTGCTCATGGGCACATATCAACTATGGTACTAAAGTGGTAAGTGGGACATCACTTTTATTATCTCACTGGAAGGGAACCTAGGACCCTCCGGTTTTGACAATAATCTAGTCTTAAATATTAAAGTCGAATATTTTTCTAACATAGTATCAATCATGCATATTTTAAAGTTTGTGGTGGATCTTTATCACTTAATCACTGCCCTGATCTGGATGAAATTTGGGAGATAGTTTAAGCGTAGAAAAACAAAGAGATTTTTAGGATTTTAAAGTGAAATACATTTGAAGCGACATAGTCGCAGCAAGTACACAATAATTTTTAATACATTATTTAAAAAAACTATTTATTTATAGGTAACTAGGAACTTGTCCAAAAGAAAAGCATTAAATTATATGATTAATTATTTGCATGTAAATTATATAATTATATTATTAAGTGTATTACTCTTAAAATAGGTTCTAGTCATAAAGTTCTGCATAACAACTAGCTATGAATTTTTTTCCAGGTACGAGAAATGTGCCATCACTTCAAAATAGCATGTTTCCACATAAAGCCAAAGAATTAATATGTGATGTTTATCTTGTCTTGTCGTAGATTAGTAGGCAAATTTTTAGATCTGTCTTTGATCTTATATTTTTGATGTCAATGATTCTTATTATGGTCAATAATTTGTATTGAATTCAGAGAAAAGACTATCTGAATTGCTTTCAATTATAATTGCCGTCCCAGATGGCATTGATCATACAATTTTTTGTGTATGATTTAGTAATCTATATCATGCACTACCACATTATTCATAAAAACTCAATCATCAGCGGTATTGCACAATTTTTACTGAAGTTTCTTTTGTTTCATACTGTCAAATTGTATTTGGGGCATGATGTAAAGAAAGGAGAACGCTTATATTAAAACAGTGTAATTATACTGATTTAGTTTTTATGAAGAATTGGGTATGTAACTCTTTGTTCCTTATATTGGAAATACTATATTAATTGCTTTTATTTATAATAGATCTGGGATAGATAGTAGTGTCATTGTTGTAACAATATCAGAAAACAGGTTCTCTAAATATTTGATTTAAATTATTGATCAAAGTTACAAACTGGTGTTTCATATCCTTTATTGTTATATACTTTGGAGTTTTTACATATTCCTACATCAATTTATGTTTTTGATGTGATTTTGGTAATTCAAATTATAGTGTTATATAATTTATATGTTATTCCAAAGATAGTTAAGGTTTAATATGCATTTTGGGGATTCCTATTTTTTAATAAGTAATGGTAGATATACCTCTAGTTAATAATAATTTAATTATATACTTAAAAACTTACGGCAAATGTTTTGGAGAGATGGAAATTGTTATTTCAAATGGATGAACTTTTCTGGATAAAAAAATTAAGTGCCCACACATTTTTAAACATAATTTATATCATCAAAAAAATTGAGTTCCTCTAAAACATGTAAACTATTTCGTTTTATGTTTTTAACCTGGGAATTTATTTAAGTCAATCACAAAGACGTCATGACAGCTACTAGTATTTTAGTTTTAGTAAATATTATTGTTTCAACTATGTCATTTTTACAAGCTTCTGATGATTGAAATAAGCATTAATATAGCAAACAATCAAGTAATATTATCATCTAGTCTGTGGTTGCCAATCAAAATTGTATTAAAGTGGTAAATAAGGTAGTGTGTCATTTAAGCTTTTACAAATCTTGCCAGATTTTTATTTAATTTTAAATGGTGTGAGTAAATTTACCAATATTATCTTAATTGTATTTATAGTTGGTGTTAGTTCACCATCTCTACACGAGTTAAAAGTGTAATGAACATATTGCCAGGTAAGTTATTTGAGTTGCAAGTACTGTGTAATATTTTAGATTTAATTGGGAAGAATGTGTATATTTTTCTATTTGTTTGTGCTCAACATACTGTACCTGTTATTTTAAGTTTTCATTGTAACTAAAATTCTTTTAAAAACATGCTTGTCAAATATTGTTTTAATTATGTAGACCTCTTGTTATTATATAACATATATTTATATGAAATATATTGTTTTATTTCCAATCATAAATTCTTGTTGGAGTTTATTTTATTTTAAAATAATACACATGATTATAATAAACAAGTTTAATTAAATTAACACATGGAACTTATAGTTTCATTTATTTCATCTCCTAAAGACAATAGTTTCCTCCACTGATCAGGCTGTAGGGAAATGCCTTTTTTTCCAGGTAATAATTCACCATTTTTTTCATAAAACTCTCGTATATCAACATAAACTTTTCCTTTAAATTCTCTAACTTTTACTAGTTTTTTGCCTTGTAAAACCCAAGTTGGCTCCTTGTCATCTGTTTTAGTACTTATTTTGGCTTTTTTTTCTGGAGGAGGATTTCTCTGTAAAATACCATGTAGTGATAAAATTCATTGACTTAAATTCCATATTCTTTTTAAATTGTATACATTTGACCGTAATTTGAAAATCTAGGTTACCGGGAAGCCAATTTAATAAGAACCAGACTAAACGAAACCACTGAATATAATTCCTATTAAATTTAATAGCTATAACTATTTTTAATACGATTATTGCTATAGGAACGTGGATTATAAATTAACAAGATACTTACGTCGACTGGTCCGTCATCGCTGTCGCTGCTCGAACTTTCTTTCTTTTGTTTCTTATTTTTAGGCATTGCAATTTATATACCTATTTGAAGTGTCTAATAAGTAATATTAGCGATAATGCTTATATTTCAAATACTTTTAACTAATAAAAAAATACCTAACCTATAGTTTAGGGCCGCCGGCCGATAACCGATTATGATAGTGAAATGTGAATTGTGAATAGAAGATTCCTCATTCCCCCTATATTACAATATTCTTACTCTATGTACCAACTACCACACTCCACGGACTCCAGACTAAATTTATTTATTAGCGAGAGTACAGATAATAGAGGACTGAAAATACGTACAAAAATCGTGTATATTATAGTAGTCTGTTGTCGATACCTTGGGGTCTAGCCATATTGGTGTCGAAAAGTGTTCTACATACACTACCGCTTTTGCGTAAATGTACTGTCGAAAACGCTTCGTTCCTAGCCAAGACGCATGTCGATACATTACCGCAAAGTCGACAGCGTAGATGCGAGCTGCTGTTCGTAGCACCTTAGAAGAAACAATAGAAATAGTACTGTGGATTGATAAATAAAGAGTGAAAATAAGGTTGACTAGAAGTTGATAAGGAATAGAAGGATAGTCCAAGGAATTAAAAAACAATAGAAAAAAAACGTAGACTAGTGTGAACACTGAAATTAGAGTTTGATTTAAGCTTTAATTAGGTTTGGTGTTTGTGCTTGAACATTTTTAATGTCAATTTGAAAGCAGATTTATATATAAGTGTAGATTTTATTAGTGATTACTACTAGTTGGAATTATCTCTGTTTATGTCCAACAAACAATTTCAGTTTAAGTTAGAGTCATAAAGGTTAATTGTTTATAATAAATTTATACTTTTAGAAAGTGAGAATTGAAAAGCAGCTAGTACATGAAATGAAAAGAGGGATTAATAAAAAATATAAAATAGAAACTTAGTCTGGTATGAAATTATAACCCTTACTCAACCTTTGATTCCATATCGATGCTCCAACATCTTAGATATAAATTTAAGTTTGATGCTGATTTTAAGTTAATATTTATGTCAATTAACTTTTGGTTATATCAGTGATTTGCTACTAGTTAATATGTAAATGCAAAATCTGTTTAAGTAAGAAATGAATAAACATTGTATGTTATGTATTTGTCAGTTTTATTTTTGGTAATTTACTTGTGTCTTCTTTAGTAGGAAAAGCCATTTAAGTGGTTAACAATATTAGTTTATTTTACAAAAATATACAGATAATGCATATATGAATGACCCGTACCTACTAACAGTTAGGAATATTAAACAAATAGGTAGCAAAATAAAAATGTTTCAGTTATCTTTATTTTTTATTAAAATAAGGCACCAAATATCTTCCTTAACATAATGCAGTCTACATAGAAAAATAAGCATATGTAACAACTTATTAAACAATACAGACATAACTACTGAACACACACAGGTGTACCAAATTCAATGCATTACTACCTAATGTATTAAATTATTCATATTTATATATGTATATAATTAACTAATAAATGTAAGTGTTAATTTGCAGCAAAGTCAATATCATGTTTGTGTGCTGTTATATACAAGAAAAATTTCAATTCATAAAACCTAATGTTAGATGTTATGATGATTTCATAAAATTACTATGATACCTACAGTTACTATGAATACATCCTGGGCAATTAAAAAAACAGTGATTGTTTCCTTAACACAACAATTGTAAATAATAATAGTTATTTTAAAGATATAATTCTTCCCAAAATCTACAAATCCAGTTTGTTTATAATAATATCTCATTAACATTCAAAATACTGAACTTATTATTAAGATTAAATGTGGAAGAACATAGTTTCAATTCCTGTTTCCTGTTCTTGAGGTAATGCTACTTAACCAACCATTATTTCATACTCCACTTGTCTTATTTTTTACATTTTTCATAAAATGCTTCATTCCACATTATCAAATTCATTTTCAGGTACATAATATAACACTTAAATTAATTAAAATATAAGACTTAAATAAAACTTGTCCATTTGTGTTTTTTTTTAAATACTTTTAGTCGTCTTATTAGCTTCTCTTTTTCTGAAAAGAAAATATTTTAGTTAGTACTTTGATCAAATAGAAAACTGACAAACTAAACTGTAAGATCGGTCCAAGGTTTGTTCAATAGGTAAATTTAATATTAAAACTCTTTACTTAATTCTAAACTTAAAAATATATTTAATTTGTCACTTTGCTGCTTATTGTCAATTAAAGTTTTTAATAACCAAACAATGTCAGTAACTCCCAAGGGACTTGAATTCAATCTTCTCATTCATTAACAATATTATAATAACTTCTCTAGTATATTGACTTAGTAAATAATTAAAGAAAATATCTGCTTACCATTACTTACTGTAGTATTGCTCACTAGATTTTATATTTCCAAAGTTCATAAAGTATAAATCCACTTTATTTGATTAATTTAAATCATTATCAGCTTCTATTATAATTACAATAAAATATATTTAGGACTTCTAATTATGTTCATTAGTGACTGCTTTCTCATCTGAAATATACAAATAAAATGTACAATCATTTTACTTTGTGATTACATAATATATGCAATATTAAATGGTATATGTACCTATTTTTCAAATTAAAGAACAATTTCATGAACTTACATGCAATATAAATATCAATAAAAGATATCCAATATAACTAGAATTTACTTCAACTAATTTGCTGATTTTCTTGATATCCTCATATTTATCTGTCTATTATGTTATCCTCGCATTGATTCATAGGAAAAACTAAAACTCTTAACTTAAAAATATTAACTATAGTTTAAATTATTAAATTATTACACGAGAACGTTAAAAAAAGACAGATAACAAATTAAAACCATTTCGTTAAAACGTCCAAAATATGACATGTATTTAAAACAGTAGCCATTAAAGATGGCAATAGTTGTACTGAATTATTGCAAAAGCAGCTTTTGAGATCACGCTAAAACATGGCGGAGAAACGCCGTTTTTTCTACACTGCCGAAACATTAATTGGCCGTTGGCTACCGAATAGCGTAAGCGTTAATGTGTGTCTTTTCGTAGCACTGTCATGGCGTCGCTTATTGTATCCCGACTCACGCCTTTAGGGCCTAGGCTACCGACTGTCGACAAGAGCTGTCATTTTCATACAAATTTAGTTTTCGACTTTCTACATACACTACCGTTAAGCCATCTTGGCTAGACCCCCTTGGCTAGACCCCCTTATAGTTTTGTGACTTTTCTCCTCTGGGATTTTAAATTTTAACAATGAATCATGAATGTTTATCTGTTGAGTTGTTGGCTAATGTTATTTGGGGAAAAAAAAAACTAATGTTATTTTTGTTTACTAATTTTTCGCTCGTTAACGTTAGACCGTAGTTTTACTTAAATATAGAGTAAATGAATGAATCAACAAATAAACGTGTACGCTCCAGCAATTGGGATGATTATGATAAAGTAAATCGATTATAGTTGCAATTCATCATAATCTTGCATTCTAACTGATTCAACCGTTTCCCATTGTATACATGTCACTTTAATAGCATCACAAATTTTTGTTACATGTAGGAGGTCCTTCGAACCTTGGCGCTGCAGCGGGCTGAAATATTGGAAAATAAAGACACTACAACTAAAGTTAATGCTGCTAAAAAAAAGGCATGGGAGGAGGTTGTGACTAGGTGTGTGTGATTCTCTTCACACATTTTTTAAAAATTGATATTCATAATGTGGAACTTTTAATTTTTTTATAGTTTCAACAGAGTTTCACGTAATAAAAGAGATTTGCCCCAAATTCTAAATCAATGGAGGAACATGAAAACTAGGGCTAAAAGTATGTCTAATGAGAGAAGAGATAGTAGTTCAACTAGTAATGAGTTTATTTTACCAGAAGTGGAATTGGTAAGTATAAGGCTGACATTATTTTATAAAAATGTTTAGATTTCAATTTCTTCAAAGAGGAAGTAAAGGTAAATAAGACAAGTAAATTATTTCTGTGATACGAGTTTGAATGTGAATTTGATTTTAAATAGATCATATAATATAACATTAAACATTATCTTGATAATGCTAATTTTATTATTAGATTGTCGAACCAGAGGCCTCAACTGTACAGGAAGTATTTTCAGCAGGAAGTACCTCTAAAAAAGCTAAAAAGAAAAATAAGTAAGTTTGATATGTATATCTACATGTAGGGTAAAATAGTATTATTTATTGTTCTTGCTTTCCTTGCAAGTTATAAGACACAATGCAATATTTTTAGTTTGAAATCAAATTGCTGTAATCAAGACCATGAACATGAAATATATCTCCTTGCAAAGAAAAGCAGAGAAGAAGTCATGTGGCAACAGAGGCAACTGCATGAAACCAGAATGCAGCAAGAGAAGGAGATTCATGAAAAAAGGATTGACTTAATGAGACTAGAGGAAGAATATTGGCGATTAAAAATGAAACGTATTTATGAAACATAGTTAAAATAATTTTAATAACAATTGTTGTGACTAATATCAATTGATGACTGCAACTTGACTTGATGTGATGAAATAGAAGAAGAAATCTGTTTTGATAAACAAAGCCTGTGTGTCAGGAGTGTCAGGTTTAGCTTAATATATCTTTGCAATTTATTTAAAATTCACTATTTCATTTTATTTAATTTTTCAGTTAGTATTTTTATAAGATTTCTAACAATAAACAAAAATATTTTGTGAATGTACATCAGATCTTGAGGACATTGTGGATAAAATGTTTTTAATTTAATTAAAACTGGAAAGTGTTGTGAACTTGTAAAAAATTACTTGAATTTAACAACAATATCACAGTTACAAGGTTTGTTTCATGTTTACATTCTTGTATTTTTCCTATGATATCTGACTGCATTTTATTGAACCATATTTCCTATAATCTAGCTGGTGCAAAAATCAGACATGTGTATATTTACAGCCAAAATTTTTATTTACTTAGGCCTTAAAATCTAACTGCCAGCCCCAGCACCTCACGGCTCACAATATATGTGTAAAATTTTGTAGCTGAACTTGAGGTTTTAGGGTAGTATGGCCATAATGGAAAAACATCCAGAGAGCATTTACAGATAAGTTAGTATCTTATGTTTAATCTGTGAGGGAAAGAAATCTGTGGAGAAGTCTTGTATTATTATTAAACAATATTTGTTTCATAACGTAAAATATAAATTAGTCTTTCTTTCTACAGTACAATTACAATTTTTTCGAAAGTGACTAACATATTTTAGTTGATAGTACTAGACCACAAGCCCATAAACAAAAAATACCTGTGAAATGACCCAACGTGAATTACGCATAAAAGGCTGTTACTGTAACTGAAAATAACTCTGAGCACAATGCCGTCATTTCTGAGCGGTACATGTGTACGTGAGTGAATGGAATTTCTCAGGTACGAAGGAGGAATTTCGACTAATTATTAATGTACGGCTTTGTTATAAGTGTATAGATGATTAAAAATAAATATCTAAAAACCTAGTGCCGTACTAAAGAGATGGTGCCGGAAGTCGGTGCAAATTTTTAATTCGACGATAGTTGCAGAAGCAATATAGGTCATTTATTACTGTACGGCATTTGTGTAATTCCTTTTGGACACATATACAGATACATTACCCGTAAACGCCGTACATATTTCCAGCGGAGCGGTCGAAAGCCAAGGGTCGCAACCCTACCTCTACACCCATATACCCTAAGGTCATTGTAAAATGTACGGCAACATGTCCAAAATATTATTTAACACGGACAATAATGTTTTATAATTATGCCGTCCAAAAATTATAGTTAATATTTGTGTAAATAAATATTTATCGAAATTTCAGGATTTACCGAGTTCTTACTGCTGTATGATCAGAGAATAATGTACGGCAACTTGTTTTTTTACATAATGTTACTAAATATTACCGTTGTACCAGCCGTTCATTATAAATGGTAACAAATAAAAATATATGAAATTTCCGAAATTTAGACGATTTTTCAAATATTCCTAGAGTAATATGAGGAGAAAAGTTATTAGTTTTTGGCCATTCTTTCGATTGGCATCATAAAAGTAGGGGTGTTTTTTTTACATTTAAGTCGGTTCGATTCCCAGAGGAGGCAAGTAATTTTTAGAAAATCTTTGAATGCAGAATTACTAACTTTTAAAAATTACATAAAGTCTTCTTTTAGTAAAATACCCTATCTACGATATTTAAGGTACTTTCCCTTCATGTTCCATAACTTTGGGACGCCATGTATTGGTCGGCGGTGGTATAATCTGCCATTTCACAGACTAGCGAACTATCGAAATGCATGGGTGATGTACAAAAATCGTGTATGGCGGTTTAGTTTTATTCATTAAATATAAAAAAAAGACAACCGTTAACAGCTGTTAAGTTGATTGTTGACTCACTTCAACCGATACCACAGAATTATATATTGTCTGCTATTGTTTACTATTTTATTTGACGTAAGAAATTTTGTCAATTTTAATTGACGTTTTAGTAAAATATAAAACTTCTATAGCCAATAGTGTAACGATACATTACCAAGTGTTTTAATTTTTCTATTCTCATGTTTGTAATAATAAATAAGTGCTTCTCCAACTGCGACACGATTCTGATGGGCATAATATTATAAACCAGAAACTTATTCCAAGAACTGTATGACTCAAGATGATAATACTGCATGATAGCAAAATTATTGATGTTTAACATGAAACTCTTCCAGTTTGTAATAGTTACAATTTTGTACAACGTTATTCCCATTTTATCTAAAAGTAACCCTCAATCATTACTGAAACCAAATACCTCGTCCGAACAAAAAGGATGGATTATACAACTCGATATTTATTTTCCGAAAACTCGTCCATCACTTGTTAGAAAGCGTCCAGGAAATGATGCTCGGTTAAAGTGTGAAGCTATCTTAAACTTTACTAAAGTTGAGAAATTCACTAAGAATAAAGGTGGAATTGAAACTTCATCAAAAGAACTACCAGTCCATATAGTTGAAACGCTAATGAAGAATGTGAAGGTATATTGGTTGAAAGATTATAACAGAACATTAGCTGAGAGTACCAGGATCAACATTTTGACTGAAGTTGACAACACCAATGGTACTATTGGAACAGTTCTCAAAATAATTAATTTACATCCTTCTGATAGTGGAAATTACACTTGTGTTATTAAACAGAATTATGAAAAAAAGTTCACATCTAGGCTAATTGTTGAAAATGATTCTACTGAGAATGATGAAAATTCAAAAGAAGATAACTCTTTTGAATTTTCTTATGATGATGATAACAAGTATATTGCTGATATTAAAACAACACCAAAATTAGTGTCTGAAGGTATGATTATAGGAGAGGATACTCCCAACAATAATACCTCTGTTATAAAATATTTGGAGCCAATTTGTCAAGAGTATGTTGGAGTAGTATGCAAGTCTCATTTAAGTGGACAGTTTGTTTATATACCATATAATACAACCCAAGCTGTTTTAGAAGAAAAGTTACTTAAAGCATTTCAAGTAACAAAATATTCCAATGATATCAGTTCTCAGTGTGAGCAGTATGCAGTGCCAAGTCTTTGCTACTCCACATTTCCAATTTGCAGGGACCCCATGTCTACAAATAAGAAATTTTTTAATGAAGCTAAGAAAATTTTTAAGTTACAATCTGATTCTGAAATAAATAATAACAGCATACCAAAAGTTATATACTATGATAGTTTATCAAATGGATTTCAACCTCAATTAGCAAATAATATTAATGTACCAATAGATATGTTCAACTTCAGATACAACTCCACAGTATTGAAACGAGTCTGTAAACAAGATTGTGAAATATTAGAAACAGAACTTTGTCAGACTGAATATGCTATTGCTAAGAGACATCCGCATATTGGCAAACAATTAACTTTAGAAGAATGTCAAGATCTGCCTGAAGACGATCCTGGATGTTTAAAAATTGGTATCGGTACTTTAATTGTATCAGATGATGAGTGCTATTGGGAAGATGGAAGTGGGTATTTGGGTCGAGTTAATGTGGCTTTAAATGGTATGCCTTGTGTGGCCTGGTCTAAACAAATGATAGTTAAAATGTCAGACCATCCTGAATTAGCTGGTCGTCACAGTTATTGCAGAAATCCCGGTGGGGTAAAATCCCAACCCTGGTGTGTTGTAGATAATGATGGAAAATTTGAACAATTATGTGACATTCCAAAATGTGCTCATAAAATTTGGATATACATACTAGCAATTTTCTTTTTTTTAATTATGATTATTTCTGGTTCTGTTGGATGTGTCATGAAACGTAAAAAGAAAGAAAGTGCTTCTACTATAAGAGACATTAATTTACCAAATGCAGATAAAAATATTTATGGTGATTCAAGACTTAATTCTCCTATAGAAATGAATGAGTTATTAACAAATCAGAATAATGGTAGCCAGCCACATTTGACAAGAAATGTTAGGGGCAATGGTGTAATCAGAGTTCCACAATACTCTTTATCACAAATTAAATTTCTTGAGGAGTTGGGTGAGGGAGCTTTTGGTAAAGTCTATAAAGGTGCTCTTAAAAAGAATGGAGATACACAGTATGTGGCTGTTAAGGCACTCAAAGAAAATGCGTCTGCTAAAACAAAAGCAGATTTTCGAAGAGAAATTGACCTAATTTCAGAGTTGACTCATGAAAACATAGTTTGTATTGTTGGAGTTGCTTTAAGAGAGGAGCCTTTATGTATGTTATTTGAATTCATGGCCCGGGGTGACTTGCACGAGTTTCTAATGGGTCGAGCTCCTCCATCTGGTAAAGGGCTGCCACCAATGAGATTACTAAATATAGCTTATAACATTGCTTCCGGTATGCAATATCTTGCTTCCCATCACTATGTTCATCGAGATCTGGCAGCAAGAAATTGCTTAGTGTCTGATGATTTTGTTGTTAAAATCTCAGACTTTGGATTATCTAGAGATATTTACAGTTCAGATTATTACAGAGTAAGTCTTTATTCTACAGAAATATATATTAAATTACTAGGATAATCATTTATAAATGTTTACAGGTGCAATCTAAAAGTTTACTTCCTGTCAGGTGGATGCCACCGGAATCAATTCTGTATGGCAAATTTACAACAGAAAGTGATATTTGGTCATATGGAGTTGTTTTATGGGAGATTTATAGTTATGGATTACAACCATATTATGGGTATGTAACACAGTGGCATGTAATTTGATAGTTCATTTGCATGCTTGTTTCTACCTATCTGTATGTTGTACCTATCTTATTAGTAAAACTTGTTTCATAAATCACTTACTTTATACTAGAATTTATACTTCTAGTTGCAATTGCTTTATTTAAAGAATGATATTTTTTTTATATTTAACTTTTTTGGTTATACAGATACAGCAATCAAGAAGTAATCTCCATGGTACGAGGTGGTGAATTATTAGCTCCACCAACTGCTTGTCCGCAACTTATGTATACTCTTATGACTGAATGTTGGCGACATGTCCCGTTAAGACGACCCAACTTTGAAGAAATCGTAAATAGGTTAGTCCCTGTTTTTATAGATCAGACCTGAATTCGTTCGAGAAAGTACTATTCAGTTTCACGTGGCTGTACTTTGGATGGCAGAATTCGACGTTACTATTGGCATTTGTTCGCTAAAGAAAGGACATAGATAATAAATATAATGTATATTACAGACCTTGGTTAAAGGTCATATACCACTGGGTCAAATCAATCAACAATCTTAGACTAATAAGCATGCGATTTCTAGCTTGTGTTCAAATACAGTTAATAAATACTATATTTCCATTTGAAAATTATGTGCATCAAATCCTGGTAAAAAGTTTGATCATAAAGGTTGTAGTTTCTATTGCTCATCACATTACCGTTAGTAAGTAAAAAATGCAATTCGAACATCTATGTTTTGCTTGGTTTACTGATCGAGTTGATTTATGTCTACCCACATTTTTGTTGCTGTTTTGTTTTGTTATTTTATATACGTACATCTGTGCGCTCTAATTTTTAATCATAGTTTTATGCATGTAACACGGTTGCGATGAATGAGCTCAATTCACTCTTTAATTATCTATATAAAAGTGTTAAAGGCTTACGATTTACTGAAGTGTGTCCCACAAAATCACAATTCATTTATTATTTATATGCTTTTTATATTCTTAAGATTTGTATTGATTGGTAGGATTCAAGAGTGGATACAAATGGGAGGGTGTCAAGAGACAGACAGCGCTTGTAGTTATAAGCCAAGTTCAAGCCGAGACTTGCCTGAGAAAGTGCCTCTTATACCACCTCATTGCTCATCTTCAAATGGATCTTTAGCCACAGGCAGTTTAAAGAAATTCAGCACAGCGGGGAGTTCAAGGGGGGACGATAATTTCTCAACTTGCAGTGAAGTACCTCCTCTTGCTCCTAAGACTAAGAAACACAGTTCTGGTTCTCTTATTGACACTGATAAAGTTGGTAAGGAAACAATTGTTAGAATACCTAACTCCCATTTTGGAAACGAGATATAGTTCAGTGTTGAGTAACACAACCTATTTATTTGGAATTGTTGTAATATTATTATTAGACTTTGATACTCATAATGTTGTTATTTGTTTGATCTTCAAACAAATATCTTATTTAATTTGATTTTATGAATATCACACACTAATCTGTGTGATTTTAATTTTCTGTATTTGTACCAATAAAATTTTCAGGAATATGTGCGATTTACATAGTATACAAATCATTTGATGTCTAATGTGTGTAATGGTGTACTTAATAATAACGGCATGTATGTACTTTTGTATTAAAACAATAGGGGAAAATGATAATGAGTGAGTAAGGTAAAGTATTCGAAAATCCTGTTTGTTCATTTTCTTTATAGTAATAATAATGAGCCAGGTTTTGACCTAGATTTAAGAAAATTATAACTTATTATTAAGTACTCGCTAGATTAGTATTAGAAAACGCCTTTTATTTATTGTATAGATTTTAGAATTTTGGTTACATTATTTTTTTTGTACTTCAACGTCTCTAAAATAATTCAGAAGCGCTTCGAAGGACCAAAAGTCAGTATTGAAATAGCTATGATATTGAGTAGAATATTTGCTAATATTCTGATGTAGGAGTAATTATTTGAACATTACAAATAATTGAAATCATTTACATTGTCATTATAAAAGTTCTATTCCAGTACCACAGGTTATTAATATTTGTTCTAAATATCCCACTGATACAGCCATACTTAACTGCATTTTTGGTATATTACATTTGGTATATACAGTATTACGTACTATATTAGTACAAACAAGTAGTTTGCAAAAAACTTCTGCTTAATTTATATTAAATTTCAATGTACACATAAACTACTTCTTTCAGTGTTGAGAGCACCTGCGTTTTTAATTTTATTTAAGATTGCACATAATCGTCAAAGCATTAGTAAAAATTTATCTCTAGAATTTGTTAAGTTTTTCCGCCTAACTGTAAGAATAGTGACTTATTATTTTTCGACTGAATTACGGCCGGTTTTTAATACTATAATCAAAATTAAGTAGCACTTAGCGTACTAAACTTTGATTAATGTTCGAATAATCGGAAATAGTGTTCCTAAGATGTCCTTAATAGTGTTCAGTTAATTTTTTAATTTTGTATACTGACATGCTTTGTAAAAAGCACATTGCACATTATATCTCTGTGTTAAAACTGAAGCTTAACAAATATTTGTTGGCACTTAATTTACCTATTCATCAGTTAACTGTATTACTAATAATAAACTCTGAATTGTATGCAATTGGTTTAAAAGAACTGATGAAGCACTGCCAAATCCGTATTTTTTAATCGGTTCAAATTAAACTTGCCAGGTTATTTAAGTATTTAGTATCTATTCTTCCAAATTTTAGTTTAGGTTTGTGATTTTGTCTTCTAAACAATTCTCTAGGCAAAGTTGATGTAAACGAAGGAACAACTAAATTTTTGTTAAATACTAGTGTACCTTACTAATATACTATATTTATTATACATAGGTATAATAGTTATAGTTAATATAGTGCTTATAAATTAACGTGTGAATATTTGTGGGATTTTCACAGTTTTCTATTATTTATATTGATGTTTACAACCTGTACACATTCAGTACTTGCCAAAGACATTTTTGTATGTGATAAATTTAATTTTTTACACAGGTGTAAACTGTATTAATGGCGAATTAAAACAATTTATACAAATATTCCATTCTTTTATTTACTTTCCTCAATCATGTAAAAGAAAATGTATTTGATTCTTTTGCAATTTGTCCGTCTTGGTTTTTTTTGACAATCAAGTTTGTAATACCGTGAACTTTCATATGCACCTTGAGGTTATAGTTACCAGTGAAGCCTTTTTGACAGATTTTACACACAAACGGTTTCTCACCTAAAATAAAATTTAGTAAATATATCATTTAATAGTTTGTAAATAGTCGGATACTGCTAATTACAAAAGGCCGACGAGGCTCTTCAGTTTGTCATGTCCATAGACCATAAGTTTTGTCATCAGAACGTAAAAATAAATTGACGAAAGAGTATTTGAATGAATGATTGTTTGTTTTAGTCGTTTTGTTTATTCTTATTGTTTAAGTTTTTTATGCAATGAAAAGTAAAATAATAAAAGGTTTGGTGTAGGTATGTCTATACCTCACCTGTGTGCGTACGTCTATGCTTAATGAGAACTGGAGCACTGCGAAATGTCATCGGACAGTATTCGCATTTAAGCCGTCGTAAACCATCATGAGAATCAATATGGACACGAAGTGCAGTTCGGGATTTATATGCGGCGGGACAACGGTCGCATTTAAATTGTCGATCCGTAGTGTGGCTGTGTATATGTCTTTGCAGCTGTAAATCATTTTTATTGTTAAAATGTAATACCTTGCAAATTATATATACAATTTTGAATTTAATACTGGTATTTAAGATTAGAGCAGTGTGGGCATAATGGTTGCAACGTGCGACACATCCCTGTGGTCTGAACTAAGTCTCCAAGTGTCCAATGAGCCCATTTAACTTTCACTTGTACGGTGAAAGAAAACGTGAGGAAATACGTGCCTTAGACCTAAAGTAGAAAGTTTCAAAAGAGAAAATGATCACTAAACACACAGACGTCTAAGGGCAATCTAAAAGGTTGGGCACTTGCTTTTTTATTTAATATTAGTGTTAACAAAAGCAAACTTCAGTTTAAAACGATGGACTTTTAAGTATGACCAGTAGAAAATAAAATCTCACTCTTTTAATGCCGGATTTCCCGCAAATGGGGCAAATATCGTCGCCATCCCGCGGTTTACATTTGTGTTTTTCAAGGTGTTCTTGAGTTGGGAAAGCTTTCGAGCAAATTTTACAAATTACCTTTCCTATTGTATGTCTATTAATAATATGCACCTAAAAATATATAATATCAGTGTGTTAGTATATATAGAATTATAATATTAAAATATTCGTATTTATAACATTGTAATTAATAATTATCATTTGTTTTTTGTGAAATACGCAGAGATACTATTAAATAAAGTTACATCATGAGGTACATACCCGAAGAGAGGACCGAAAGTTAGTTGAAAACTCACATTTCTTGCATTTCCATTGCCGTCTATTTAAATGCATATTAATGTGTAAAATTAATCTATATTTGCTGTTGTATCTAAAAAAAGAGATAAAATATATTTTTGTCAGAATAAAAAGTATTTACTATCCCATTGAAAACAATTTTAAATAAAACTCCCTTATACAACGTATAGATGTTACATAAATAGATACTTACATTTTTTTACAGAAATCACAAATCATTATTTCTCTTGTATCACTATGAGCATTCAACAGATGTCTTGTCAAGTATTTTGGATTACGAAATTCGCGTTTGCATTGTTTACATTCTATATTGGTATTCTGTAAAAAAAAACTGTGTATGACTAATGGGTTCCTATTGTTGTTAATAATACTCATTTTCCAGTAATCAGTACATGCAGTGTACTTTGAAATTTATTATTTTGCATTGTATTTGGTATATTGAACTTTGATTTTATAAATCATTTAACTTTAGATAGACTGTCTTAAGGCAATTGTATACAGTTAAACATAAAGAATTTGATAAAAAAACAATCAAATCTTTGAAATACAAAATTACTTACAGCTTCATTAGAATGGTATTTCTTATAATGGTATTCAAGGTAATGTTCTTTATGGAACTTTTTACGACACATATAACAGTTTCTTTCATCGCTGGGTAAATGTATTATTCTATGTGCTAAGGTTTGATATTGGTTTGTAAATTTTTTATTGCATAAAGAGCAGTTATTGTTAATTTTATGCATATCTAAATGATTTTTAAGTGCTAAATCATGCTTAAAACTTTCTAAGCATAAACCTGAAAATAAGTGTATTTCGAAATTACACATTAAAAGTAAATTTAATAACAAATTGACAATCTAAAAAATATTATCTGTGAAGTATGAAAACTTGCAAAGTGCCGAAGGATTGATTTTTTGTAAAATTAGTACAACTATAAAACACCTTAAATAATAATTATATACCTTATTTAAGGGTTTTATACACTTGAAAATTATGTGAGTCTAAATACATATGTGTGGTTTGACCTGAACATAAAGATACTTTTTTTCTTTTTATACTTTGAAAAATATTTTTTACCACAATTATATCCTTTTGTATTACATTTGACTTTGCATTTGGTTGTTTGGTTGGTTTGATTTGCTGCCTTGGTATTGTCCTTTATTGAATGCTGGTGTTTAACAGTCTTCAATGTTCTTGTTCTTGTATACTGCGAGTTTTGATCTTAAAAAAAATTAAAGTAGTAAATTAATTATTTACAGAGTACTAACCATGAAAACTATTAATCTACAATGCCATAAAACTAGTGATTCTTATTATCTTCTTCTCTGATTCTTAACTCTATGCTTTTCATTCAATACTTTAAGAAATAGATTTTACAAACAAAGTTACACTCATGTTAACCTTAGCATACATTCTTAATTTTATTTTAGTGTTAGGGATAAACTTTCTGTAGAATGTAGCCAGCATTCCTGCTTCAAGTATTCAAATGTAACATAGTTTTAATAGTAAATAAAAGTTTAGTATAAATTTCCTGATATAAACACAATAATATTTGTTATCATCAGAAACCACAAATTGACCTAGAAGACAATTTCTTAAAATCATACCATCGACTGTTTCTTCTTTGTACATTTCATCATTTTGTCCTAATCCAGTGTAGTCATCATAGTATGCTTTGTCTCCATCATAATCTGAATTCTCCTGCTTGACATCATTAATTATATCCAATTCACTTTTCACCTTAAATAAAGCCTTTATTTTATATTTTGACATAAAGAATGTTGCTCTTGGTAATTTACATATGGGACTTCTACTTAAGTTTCCAAAACTAAATATTTGCAGTTATTTACCTTACAAATTAAGTTATTTCTTAGGCTAAAATCAACGGAAATGCACCTATCACGAAATTCCATAAAGTGATGAATTATATTGTTACATGTTTCACACAAATGTTGTGACAATCCATCATCTATATGTACCTGGAAAAACAATTGTACTACAGTAATTTAACATTATGAAAATGATAACAATTTTCAATTTAATGGAGAATCTCATAGTAGGTTTACTTAATTTGTATTTAGCCCGAAAATTTAATGGTACTGTATATAGTACATATAAAAGCAGTATACTTACATTTAGATTGGTAAGAAGATTAAAGTATAGCATTATGTTGTCATCAAATAAAACCCACTCTGCAGTTACTGAACTATCTAAATTACATGCTCTACAAACTACCATTTTGCTTTGTTTTTAACCTACATTTAAGATATTTATGAATTAAACGTGTGATGGTACAAAAGTAATAGTTTCTACTATTTGTTTCAAGAATCTAGATCATTAATATTTTTTTGTCGAATCTAGTATTTACTATTTACAAACTCCCAGACGTCCCAGTTCTCAGTTCTCACTGACTCCGTCGGCGTCAAATGCAATATATGTCACAGTGACAACTGACAAAGTTTTTTTTTGTTTTGTGATTACTACCACAGGGGGTCTAGCCATATTAGTGTCGAAAAGTATTCTACATACACTACCGCTTTTGCGTAATTGTACTGTCGAAAACGCTTCGTTCGTAGCCAAGAGGCATGTCGATACATTACCGCAAAGTCGACAGCGTAGATGCGAGCTGCTGTTCGTAGCACCTTCTTCCGTCATATTGTCTCTGGATTAAATGTATTCCTAATGTCACTTTTATAAACAAATAATAGTTAAAACTACAATATTATTGTAAATTTGCAATAATTGCAAATTCCAACTATTGGAAGCTGCAAAAGGGACATTAGAATGTCAGAAAGATCGGAACAATTTTCGATTTAAGTGGAATTTACGGAAGGTGCAAAGTAAATATATGAATTTTAATTGCATGTTTGAATTAATTATGGTTTGTTTCAAGTTTTCTCAGAAATTTAAGGCTACAAATTTTGAATATTACTAATTATAAAATTAATACAATATTTTGAAATTGCATAATCACGATATATAATAATAAGAAGTACTCATACTTTGATATTTTATTTTTTAGGATTTGACCTCACAACTAATCCGCAAAATGAAGAAGCAACATATTTTGTTACCGCTTAGAAGAAACAATAGAAATAGTACTGTGGATTGATAAATAAAGTGTGAAAATAAGGTTGACTAGAAGTTGATGAAGAATAGAAGGATAGTCCAAGGAATTAAAAAACAATAGAAAAAAAACGTAGACTAGTGTGAACACTGAAATTAGAGTTTGATTTAAGCTTTAATTAGGTTTGGTGTTTGTGCTTGAACATTTTTAATGTCAATTTGTAAGCAGATTTATATAAAAGTGTAGATTTTATTAGTGATTTGCTACTAGTTGGAATTATCTCTGTTTATGTCCAACAAACAATTCAGTTTAAGTTAGAGTCAAAGGTTGATTGTTTATAATAAATTTATACTTTTAGAAAGAGAGAATTGAAAAGCAGCAAGTACTCAATGAAATAAAAAGAGGGATTAATGAAAATGATAAAATAGAAACTTAGTCTGGTATGAAATTAAAACCCTTACTCAACCTTTGATTCCATATTGATGCTCCAACATCTTAGATATAAATTTAAGTTTGATGCTGATTTTAAGTTAATATTTATGTCTATTAACTTTTGGTTATATCAGTGATTTGCTACTACATAGTTAATATGTAAATGCAAAATCTGTTTAAGTAAGAAATGAATAAACATTGTATGTTATGTATTTGTCAGTTTTATTTTTGGTAATTTACTTGTGTCTTCTTTAGTAGGAAAAGCCATTTAAGTGGTTAACAATATTAGTTTATTTTACAAAAATATACAGATAATGCATATATGAATGACCCGTACCTACTAACAGTTAGGAATATTAAACAAATAGGTAGCAAAATAAAAATGTTTCAGTTATGGTTATTTTTTATTAAAATAAGGCACCAAATATCTTCCTTAACATAATGCAGTCTACATAGAAAAATAAGCATATGTAACAACTTATTAAACAATACAGACATAACTACTGAACACACACAGGTGTACCAAATTCAATGCATTACTACCTAATATATTAAATTATTCATATTTATATATGTATATAATTAACTAATAAATGTAAGTGTTAATTTGCAGCAAAGTCAATATCATGTTTGTGTGCTATTATATACAAGAAAAATTTCAATTCATAAAACCTAATGTTAGATGTTATGATGATTTCATAAAATTACTATGATACCTACAGTTACTATGAATACATCCTGGGCGATTAAAAAAACAGTGATTGTTTCCTTAACACAACAATTGTAAATAATAATAGTTATTTTAAAGATATAATTCTTCCCAAAATCTACAAATCCAGTTTGTTTATAATAATATCTCATTAACATTCAAAATACTGAACTTATTAAGATTAAATGTGGAAGAACATAGTTTCAATTCCTGTTTCCTGTTCTTGAGGTAATGCTACTTAACCAACCATTATTTCATACTCCACTTGTCTTATTTTTTACATTATTCATAAAATGCTTCATTCCACATTATCAAATTCATTTTCAGGTACATAATATAACACTTAAATTAATTAAAATATAAGACTTAAATAAAACTTGTCCATTTGTGTTTTTTTTAAATACTTTTAGTTGTCTTATTGGCTTCTCTTTTTCTGAAAAAAAATATTTTAGTTAGTACTTTGATCAAATAGAAAACTGACAAACTAAACTGTAACATCGGTCCAAGGTTTGTTCAATAGGTAAATTTAATATTAAAACTCTTTACTTAATTCTAAACTTAAAAATATATTTAATTTGTCACTTTGCTGCTTATTGTCAATTAAAGTTTTTAATAACCAAACAATGTCAGTAACTCCCAAGGGACTTGAATTCAAACTTCTCATTCATTAGCAATATTATAATAACTTCTCTAGTATATTGACTTAGTAAATAATTAAAGAAAATATCTGCTTACCATTACTTACTGTAGTATTGCTCACTAGATTTTATATTTTCAAAGTTCATAAAGTATAAATCCACTTTATTTGATTAATTTAAATCAATATTATATCATTAGCTTCTATTATAATTACAATTAAATATATTTAGAACTTCTGATTATGTTCATTAGTGACTGCTTTCTCATCTGAAATATAAAAAAAATAAAATGTACAATCATTTTACTTTGTGATTACATAATATATGCAATATTAAATGGTATATGTACCTATTTTTCAAATTAAAGAACAATTTCATGAACTTACATGCAATATAAATATCAATAAAAGATATCCAATATAACTAGAATTTACTTCAACTAATTTGCTGATTTTCTTGATATCCTCATATTTATCTGTCTATTATGTTATCCTCGCATTGATTCATAGGAAAAACTAAAACTCTTAACTTAAAAATATTAACTATAGTTTAAATTATTATAATTATACAAGAACGTTAAAAGAAGACAGATAACAAATTAAAACCATTTCGTTAAAACGTCCAAAATATGACATGTTTTTAAAACAGTAGCCATTAAAGATGGCAATAGTTGTACTGAATTATTGCAAACAGCAGCTTTTGAGATCACGCTAAAACATGGCGGAGAAACGCCGTTTTTTCTACACTGCCGAAACATTAATTGGCCGTTGGCTACCGAATAGCGTAAGCGTTAATGTGTGTCTTTTCGTAGCACTGTCATGGCGTCGCTTATTGTATCCCGACTCACGCCTTTAGGGCCTAGGCTACCGACTGTCGACACGAGCTGTCATTTTCATACAAATTTAGTTTTCGACTTTCTACATACACTACCGTTAAGCCATCTTGGCTAGACCCCCTGGGTAGTTTAGATAAACACAAATCGTGCCTCTAGCTAGGAATAAAGGGTATGTTCCGATATACACTGCGAGTACTATATAGTGATCCCACTGTTCAAAAATTCGTTCCGCTATGGACTGCCAGTATACAGCCTTTCTAACTTACTTTCTTTGTAGTATTAATTCAATTGACAGTTAATATTAATATATATTTTTTTAATGCGATAATACTCCAATAATAGTTTTTCTTGTTGAATTGAAAAACTTTGATGCACTTATTTGAAAACTGTGTCGAAAAACGAAGCTGACTAGTATACTGGACTGCGTTCCGTTTTAAATTGTAACCAGTATAGCTGGCTATAGAGAAACGGTTTCACAGTATACTAAATTGACGGTACTCTGTACAGTGGTCGCAGTGTATATCGGAACATACCCAAAATCTGTTGGCTATCATAAGACAATTGTCAACAATTGTCATATCTTTTTATTCATCAAATAATGTTTAAATTTATGCTGGAATATTTTTGCTGTTTCTAAATATATTTCAATAGGTCGCTTATTTCATAAATAATATTTAGTATTATATCAATATTTTTACTTAACTTTTGGATTTATAATTTTATAATGCGTAAAAATGGTTTTGATTATGAATGATATTGTTTGAGTTTTTTTATCACTTGCTTTGACTAACTTGCGTTTTGAAACGAACTATTTGTGATTGAAACATGGTGGAAAACGGGGGTTCTAGTGGTGGAAGTGAAAGCCCTAATGCCACTTGTGTACGATCAGGATTGCTGGAGACGCTTGTTCGGGGTGTATGGTATCGCGTCCATTGCTCTCTTGAAGATGACTATTTAAGTGTTTGTTTAGATGATGGATACGATGCAACTACTACGCTTAATGGTACCTTAAATAATAACAATGTGGAAACTCCAAACAGTGATTTTACAGAGGTACCAGAAGCAATAGCAAACCAAAAAAGAGTTGTACAAGTGGTCAAATCTGATAACAATGGTCTTGGTATATCAATAAAAGGAGGAATTGAGAATAATATGCCTATACTCATCTCAAAAATCTTTAAGGGTATGGCAGCAGATCTTACAGAACAGTTATATGTAGGTGATGCTATTTTATCAGTTAATGGTGAAGACTTAAAAGATGCAACTCATGAAGAAGCAGTAAAAGCACTTAAAAGAGCTGGAAAAATGGTTCAATTGGAAGGTATGGATATGATATTTAGTTAACTCTGAGTTTTGTAAAGCTATTATAATATGTAATATTGTAAATGAGAGTATAGCTAGAGATAGTAGCTAAAATATGCTGCTTAATACTATAGAATAGATACTTAGATAAAAAGCCACACAAATTAATTAGTATATTTTTTAATAGAACAAGTTAATTTATAAATTACTGTCTAGGTAAAAATGTATTACAGAGACTGGATTTTAAAGTGAATGAGATAATATAGCAATAATAATCACTTTTGCTATTTATAAAATTAACCTCTATTAACCAACTATTTCTTAAGTGGCTCACTAATTTGACCTTTAACTATGTTAATTGTGTAGATAAGACACCATTACTATTATAACATGTACATGTTTCATAGCCTTAAAGCATAATATATTTTTATATTTTGAAGCTACTATAAAATATATGTTGTATTGTATTATATTTATTTATATTATATATACCATATTGACTTTATCATAATTTGTAGTACATTGAAACACAAATTAGATAGATATATTCAACACAGAGACAGATAGAGGCTATACATATTTAAATTGCATTTTTATTCTTAAAAATATTTAATGACAATTAAGTTCTTTTATATATTTAAACTAAAACTTTCAGTCAAATATCTACGTGAGGTGACTCCTTATTTTCGCAAGGCCTCAATCATCAGTGAGGTTGGTTGGGAGTTACAGCGTGGCTATATGATGGAAGCCCCACCATCGCCACCTTCGCCTCGACGCAGACGCGCCGATACTCGATATGTACCGCTGTTAATGGCCTGCGTTGCTAAGAACCTTCGTCATCACGATCCTGGTAATATTTCATATTATGTCTAGTTTTTGACACCACAATTCAATGTGTTACTCTGACATCCAATCTATTACAGTAAATTAGGCTAGTCTTTTGATGTGGTTTCCTAGTAATGTGTTTGTAACAATCATCAGTGAATATAACAATAGTTACAATACTCAATAAGCTTAACCATTGATATTTATTAAATATAAATATAGGGGTATGTTATAAAATTCATATAAAATCCTAAGCAAAAAATATTATATTTAGGTTTTGGTTAAATGTTTAAGTATAATTGTGAGCATTAAATAGTATTAATATATAGTACCTAACTAATAATATATAAACTAAAAAAACACTAACAGGGATTTTGTTAAATACTTGCTGGGGTAGGGTCTTGAAAATGCTAACAGTCAGATTTTTTGGCAAAAACCTGTTACAAACACAATTATTGTAGAGGTAGCCGCTTCATAATGATATCATTAATTATTAGTGATCAAATCATAATATTGACATTATGCGCCTTTGGCGGTGTAGTTTCGTTTTGTTGACACATAGATGTGTTCTTTACAGAGGAGCGTACTATCGAGATTTATTCCCCGGATGGCGTTCACGCGTTAGCATTACGAGCAACTTGTAGTAACACAGCTTCAGGCTGGCATCGGTCGCTTCACGCGGCGGCGAGAAGGGCTTGCCGGGCTGCTTTGGCCCGTGCTAGGCCAAGACTACGACCTTTGATTGGAGATGTGAGATACGCCGGCTGGCTGGCCAGAAGACCGCCTCAAGATGTAAGTGTTAACACACGGTGTTAAGGTTGGATGTCTGAGATTCTTTGTTACTCGTCTTGACCCATTCCAGCGGGACGGGACATATCTACGTAACAGATATAAGATAATTCAAGAAAATAAACGTATTTAACGGTAAACAAACGCGAATTTATAACAATTATAAAATGTATGTTTCCAGGGCTTTTCATATTAATTTTTTTAATTACTATATTTAATTACTGTGCTAAATACGTAGTACATTCTTGCTTATAACGATATATAGTTGAAGAAGAACTAAGAATTTTTTGCTTGTCTAGTAAACTTTACTGTGAACTAAAATGTATAGATTGGTGCGTCAGCGGGTTCGGATGAGTCAGATGAAGCTGAAGGATGGCAGCCGACTTTCGTCGCCATTACGGATCGTGAACTAAGGTTAGTTCAATGATTTTAGTTTAACAATGCAAAGAAACAGCTAGATCACTTAGAATAACGTATTAATTTTCGCTTAGAAACCGATCTCTTATTAGTGCGTTACTGGCCTTTAAAAAGCGATTGTTTTTTATTCTTTTTGACTGCATGTTTTTAAGATACCCAAAAAATGTTTAGATGTAATACATTTTTGATAAATTAGAAATACTAAGATAGTTTAAATAGATTTAGTACATAACATCTAGTTCTTATAATAACAGCTTAATACGTATTAGTGAAATTGGTACGCATTTTAAAAATAAATAATTAAATGAAAAAAAGAAGATGATGAAATACAGGTTTAAAAAAGTTTTTAACTCGAATAACAAACAAACCACTTGTTGGTGCGGTGAGTTAAATTTTTTACAAAGATCCTCGTGCAGTAAAATAGGTCTTTTAGATGATGCATAGTTTATAAAATATTGCACACACTAAAGAACTCTGACTAAAGGCATACACACTTTTTAATGATTTTTTTAAAGTTCTTCTTGACGTGTCGAAATTACTCAAATAGTCGTTTATTTTTTTAATTTGTAACGAGCCCGAAATCTTCATAAATAATGCTCTCTTTTCTTCAGTATTGACGGTATGCTTATTTTGTATTTCAAGGCTATATGAAGCCGCCCCGTGGTCGGCTGAGGCCTGGTGTGCGGCCAGCGAGTGTTTCGGGCTGGCTGCGACCCGCTTAGCCTGGTGGCGAAGGGGGGGCAGCGGGGCTGCAGCCCTCGGGGTTCGAGCGGGCACTCCGGCGGGACTCGCGGTGCGTTCGCTGCGGGCGGACACCCCACACGATCTTGCAGAAGTTGCAGGTGCCCTGGTAGACGGTGCACACCATGCAGTGCGGGAACAACCTGAGTTCACTTTTCGTAAGTATGAAACAGTCAAAGAAGCTTTACTACAACTTTACTTTTACATAATTATTATTAAGTACTAATAACCAAATATTAATTGCGTACATAGATAAAAATACATTGGTAATCAAATCTGCCTTACAGGTTGCCGATACCGGGGCGCCTGTGGGCGATTGTCTCTAGGTGCGAGTGGAGTATGCGTGTGGGAGGCGGCGGGGTCCCTCGGCCGTGGTGGGGCAAGGGCTCTTTACCGACGACCTTTGCACGCCCTTAGAGCCTCCGCTGACGACGACCGTACAGCACTGTGGTTGCACTTCGCTGACGATGATACTCTGGTAATTATATCGTGAAAATGATTTTTTCAAATATAGTAATTTATTTCACGTATAATTATATTTTTGTGGCTAATCCTGTAGCCGGATCTTAGACTATAAACACCGCTTGACAGAGAAAGACAAATAAGCACATTATTGAAAACAATGTAATTGGACTAATTAGTTTGCATCAATAAGGAGGATAGTCTCTCCTCTCTTGGTCCCATATATTTTATCATTCTATATTATCTAGGGTATTGTTCTGAGATTTGTACCTAGCTTTGACCATTTTATGCGTATGGTGCACGCATAGCAATAAATTTAAATCCTTTAATCTACACTAGCTTCTTCTATTACACGGGTTTACAGACCAACCACAACGAGTTTGTTTAAAATAGTTTTTTTAACAGGAACTAGACATGGAGGGTAGCCCAAAACCAGCTGTGTTTATTCTGCACAATCTCTTGTCCGCGCGAGTTCATTCTCTACCGGCCGAAGCGTCGGCTCAACCGCTATAACACGAGGATGATGACCGAGGAACTTGTAACGAATAAGGAATATTAGGTCAAAGTCATTCCGCTAGGGGCGCTATCGAGCCAATATAGCTAGTATTCATTTGAACATTGACGAGATTTGACATTTGACATTGACATAGAAAATTAACATTAGAACGAAACGCGCGAAATTACGTTCAAGCGTGTGAACTTTTAACTATTGTCGATCGTTCATACTCATTTCTATTAATTTATTGTCACTTTATTCTTCGGAATATGTTATGGCATTGTGTAATTTACATGCATTACGTGTAAAGTATCAATCAACTGTAATTACCTGCGCCCTCTAGTACTGTTATTTTGCATAATTTTGTTGAACTGATTTTTAAAAAAACATCAGTATAATAATTTTTGGATAATATTATCCCTTTTAGGATGAGTCATTATCATCATGAGATGGTTAGATCGAAAAGTGAACGAATAGAAAATACTGGAATAGCCAAAAGGCAATATCTCAACAGTTATTTCATATCGTAGTATCAATGTTTTATTGCGTGTAAATGGCATTGAAAATTTTTTTTCTATTGAAAAAATAGCCTGCTTAATATTAAGAAAGGCTGCCATAGTTGGGAAGTATGGCAATATTTATCAAGTTTCTTCAATAATTTAAGTAAATAAATTGTTTTAATATGGCTACACTGATAAGTTACCGACATTTTATAATCAGCAGTATAAATACAATTTCTTTATTTGTATGAGAGGAAAATTATCCTCAGATCAATATAATCGATCGACTGTTCTGTTGAAATTTCTTCCAAAGAATGAATCTCTTATATTTTACTAATTATTTTTTAAGCCGTGACAAGTGACGTTTACAATATATTTTTTATATTTTTTGTTGTTGTTTAGATATATAAATTAGTTGTAGAATTTATACATTCCCAGAATGTAGAGTAGATTTGCTTTAATTATTGTAATTGTATTAAGTCAATATTGTAGGTCATGTGTAATCTCATGTAATTTAGGATTTTATTATTCATTGTTGCGGATAGACATTAGTATTTTCGCTACAATTATTGTAAGCGGAGCGTTCAATTGATTTTATATGAGTTATATGTCCGATACAGAGAGGAGCAGCAATTCTCGAGAGCATATATCTACTTTTTATTTTAGGTGAACTTTAGAATGAAATAAAAATCATTTTCGTATGTCAGGTGAACAAGTGAATTGTGTACTGACACAAAAGTGTCGTACTAGCGATGCCATTGACCAATCACAATCGAACGGAACCATCGTTTTACCTTTCGTTTTACATTCTCAACCCCTGCTGCTTTTGATTTACTAGCACGGAACTCAGCTTTCCCGGAAGACGGAGTCTAAGTGATACGTTTTACTCAATAATGTAAATAAAATCAATTGAATGTTTTTTAATTATCAGCTTATTCTCATATTTCATAATCTCTACATTCTTATGTATGGAAAACATATATCATGATAGGTTACAAAGCAATGTTTCTATATTCATGTCTTCGGAGTGAAAAGGCAATAGTTAGTGTTATAAGGTAATTTTAAGGATCACGTATGCTTAGTATTAAAGTCATAAGTCAATTTTATGAAATTGTCGTGAGATAATAGAATCGAAATTCAAATATGTATTAGATTTTTATCACTTTTTGACGTTTCGATGGAGCCTTTGATGGTTATAAGAGATGGGTAGGTCCTAAGAAAATTCTTTAAAAAGAAAATAATAACATGGTATAGGGTGGTTTTTGTCCGCTAAATATTTGTTTCATAACCTCTCATATCCCGACCGTCCAAACAATCATTTCAATTATCCCTTTATTCTAAGCCAAACTTCCTCTACTGAGAAATCACTATTTGCTGTAAATATACTGTATACTGTTATCTTGCGGCAATTAAACCGAGGTTACCATGATGTTTCGATTTTCGATTGTCCACAAATGTTTCATATTATATATAACATCGTTACAGAACGATATTGATATTAAATATACAACCACAGGCTAGGATCAATAATGAATCATCACAAAATCTTATACTCATTGTTTTATAGAAAAAAATCGGATTCCATGTTTTTCAGCCTTTTGGCTGCTCTAATTGGATCCTACTACCTTGGGTATATAATATTAAAATGTATTGGTTGGTATAATCTCTCACTCTTAACGTTAAATTCGACATATACTTAATATAATCATGTTTTATTTACGATATTGTAATGATATTTAAATATAGGAATCTTTTAATGAAGCTAACGAGATACATCGATTGACTAACGATTTATAAAATCCAAAAAAAAATGGAAACATTGGTTTATTGGATAGGATATCCAAAACATTGAAATTGAAAGACTAATGTTTGCTATCATATCAATTACGAGGAAACATATACATATAATTAACTGAAACTATATATCTTAGGATTTCTAAAGACATTCCTCTAAAGACTTTTTACAACTGCTAGCTACTGTACTGACTTTTAACATTTTATCGCGTATTAGCAATTTAAATAATAATTGTATGTAAAATATTTTTTGCTCCAGACACCTTTTTAAATTTTACATTTTTTCTCAAATTAAAATGTTTAAAAATTTTGAAAAACAATATCTAGTTTTACCTAAATTGAATTAAGATGTGTTTGGAGCAGATTATATTTTGTTAAAATCTCTGCGATGATAAAACAAATAACGACCCAGTTTATTCTGCCGTTTTATTATCGATGGGATGCTTTAATGATTCGTAACCAAAATCACAACCAATGATCGCATAAACTAATAAGTTTTTTGTACCTTATAGTTTAAGTTAATTTGATTTCACTGCCAATAATATATTTTACTTATACTTTTAAGATTTGGCATTGTTATATTTATTTTAACCTGTTATTTTGTTATTTTATTAATATCTGAACACGTTTACTGTTATTTGTATTATTCGTATGTGTGAATAGCAGAGGTGGATTTTGATCACTGTATATCAAATGTATGTGATCGATTGGTATGTGAGATTTCATCAACATTTAGATTGTAATTTACTATTAAAACAATGAAGAAAATATGTTTGTTTTATTTTACTTTAAGGTGGAAAATGGAATGGTTTTAGGAGCATGATATACAGTCGCAAGCGAGAAGTCCGGATTTAACGCCGGATGATTTCTATGTCATATTAAATCTCTAGTTTATCGTCTTTAATAGTTTTTAAACATTAGAAGAAAAAAATATTAAATAAAGTTAAAGTTGGATTAAATGGATTATGCATTAGTGCAATTTGCATTGTTCCTAAACACTAATTAAGCGAAATATGTGGACAATAAACCGAGATTACAGCACTAACAGATCCTGTATAATATAACGCAGCTATGATGAGACATGTGGGTTAGGTCGAGTAGTCAGTCAGTAATGAAAAAACATAAAAAAAATATTTGAAAATGATTACAAAAGCGAAAGGGTGTGCACTGTGCACATCTATATGTTCACTATTACTATTCTATGGCATTTTTTATCCGCTCTTTTGGACGTAAAAATTGAACGTTTAAAACTACAAAGGTGATTGAGCGTAGGTAGATAACTATTTAGCTAACTATATTAAGTCAGGGTTGCGTTCCATCAGGTCGAGTGTGCTGTGCAGTATGCCTGAGAGCTCTTCTAACTACTTGAATCGTCTCCAGTCTATGGACACTGTTTAAACCATGCTATACAAAACCCATCTATTGATCGATTTTAAAACCTATTTTTAACAAGATGCTAAAAGCTTTTTCTTGTCGCTTTAATATTGGCTCTTGTGGATTTTCTATAAATAGACAAATCGATTAAAATCGATGATAGTGTCTCGGATATTTGCACGGTTTTTCAAATTCATCGAGTTAATTCGGGATTGCCTAACTGACCAGTGACCAGTGATCTGCATGCCAATTTGCCTATATTACCGGGTTTCAAACGAGTGACTGAAATGATTATGGTTGATAAAATGTTGGTTATTTTAATTGTTTTAACTTCTCTGTATATGTGAAATGTTATGTCATTATTTGGTACAAAAATACTCAGCTTAATTGGCTTTCAGGAGTTCCAAACCGAGATAAGCCAACATATAACTGTCCAAGGAAAAACGATGCTGCAGGAAAAGGCAAAACTCAGGAGAGAGTGAATGTGACAGGCTGGTACAAGAGGAAGCTTGTAAAAGTTTGAGGCACGAAGTTCTTAATTTTTTAAAATTACAACGATGATTTAAGGATGATTGTATCAAAAAGTCTTTAAGCCCGGCGTTATTTTCGAATTTGGAAAAACTGGGAACGGTGGATAGTTATGGAATATTTTTTTTTAAAGTTAATGTACAAGAGTGATTTTCACCTTAGCTTTGATCGCCGATGCAAATGACTGCGAGTAAAACTTTGAGGATTAAAAAGAGGAATTTATTTATCGAGGAATTTTCATTTTAACAGGAATTTGGGAAACGGTGAATAATATCATAGAGTGGCTGCTGTATTCAGTGTCCAAAAATGCCGTTTATTGCTTTGCCTAAATTTTGGGGAAATTGTAAACGATGCCATAAATATTGCCGAAAAATTGGACGTTGAGGCTGTCTTTGAAACTTCCAGATCCAAACCCCTGAGATGTCTTAAGACTACAATGAGTTTTAATTATGAACACGACCATCACCTTATAAATGATCCGATAACCTCTTTTAAAATTAATGTACCTATATATTGGACCAAGCTGTATCCTCCGTAGACGAAAGATTTAATTTATTGAAGAATCAAAATGTATTTAATTTTTTATTTAAACTAACTGTCTTGGTCAAAGATCAAGGTCGATTGAGAAGTAGCTGTCATCGTTCATCATTCAAAAAATAAAAAAGGTACATATGTAACAATTGGCAAGCGGACCTTTGACCTATTTAGGTAAATATTATTTAAGTATATTAAACTGAAGAACATTTTTCTTTCGGTCAAAATTAACAAATAATAAAAAAAAATACATTGAAACTTGAAGATTCGTAAAAAAAGAAGGCGCTTCGTGGGTTTCGCACATAGGCGCTGCCCTGAGATAAGCTTTTCTTATTTAAAAGCTAAAAAAATATCTACGACTGATTTTATATCAAAAAACCCAAACGTTCTAGCTCTTTTACTCATAAAGTCCGAACTACTGAACAAGATTCATATGATAATTAAAAATTTGTTATAAGTTAGTACTGTCTTTGATTGACATAACCTTTACACATTTAAAGAAAAAACTTTTTAACAGGATGAAAGTTATGTATTATTATAAATTTACAATAATTTAACATAATTTTAAATTTATCCGACGTTTCGTGGTCACCGTGACCACGCACGCTGTAAAACGGTGGTGTTATAAGTTTATATTATGTATATAATATAACCAGTAGGGAACATCGTGATACAGTAATGTTTTTGCAAACTTGTCGGAATTGCATTAATATAACTATGCGGTCAGAATTGCTTAATGGTTATATTGTTTTTCACTATTTATTGCACATTGTCTGGTGAAAATATACTCTTTGGCTTTTTTCTAACTATTCGGCTAAAATAGGAAGAAGTTCTGAAGAAAACTTATTATGAAAAATATAAAGAAAAAATGTACGTCTGATAAGAACTTGTAATTAAAACAATCGTGTTCAGTTTGGTCGAACATTAATAAAATTGTCTCGCGTATTTGATTTTAAAAATTGTCTTATAATAAAATTAATTTAAATCAAATTTTCGTGGAGATGAAACAATTTAACTCTTAATAGAAATAGATTGACCTGTTGTATATTAAAAGAAAACTGTGTTATTGACTCAAAATATAATATGACACGGTCGCGGTTTCATACCTATGGCATACTTATCTCCTTAACCAATTGCCCAAATTCTATGCAATAAAAGTGAAAAGTCCTTTGTTTTAAACGTCTGGAACATTTAATTATATTGAAAATAATTTACAATTATTTATGATATGTCCAATAAACATAACCTAACGATTTTAATGCAGTTTCGTATAATTTTTTATCATACGAAACTACATTTTGTGACTTAAATATAAAAGTTAGACATATATTGTCGCTGACTTTTATGTAGGCATTATCAAACTTTATAACAATTCTCTTGAACTTATATTTCCATTAAATTACGTTGTTTTTTTATTTTAAAAATAATAGATATACTGGATTCGTAGATTATTTATTATATATCTTCGGCCAAAACTCGTGCCAAGTGATTTGTAGTAGGGTCTGTGAAGAACGCTTTCAGAATCAATGGATGATAATTTATTAACCCATAAATTATTATCATAGTTTCAAGCAAATCAAATTAATAGATTTATTTATGTAGAATACTAAAATGTTAAAACTCTCGAATGGCATTAGACATATGATTTTGTTAAAATAATTGATGTAAACGTTTGGAAGTCGGTTCATGTTTTTCCTACAAACAAAATGTATTTAAAGGTCAATCTTTCAATTTACTTTGTAAGATCTGCCCTTTTGCGTACTAACTGGCTGCCCCCCCGGAAGTGATGGTAGAGTCTTCTTCTTCCAATTTAAGAGCCAAGCTCTTATCTGTGGATGGTAGAGTCACCTAGTAAATAACAAAACTTTTGCTGTTATTTGCAGAGAATTATGTGAATAGTGATAGAATAGGTCGCATTATGTAAAGTAAGTAGGTAACCGTACTTTCATATTGTTGGTCGCATTTTGCAATTTTCCGCCCGGCTTCCTCGCAACTTTAGCGCTAGCATGTACCTCTATGACGTAAAAGAAGATTTATTGTTTCCAGTTATACATTTTATGATTGTTAGTATGCTTTGAGGTCTTAATGGATTGTAAAGATGTTAAAATATGAAGCTTCTTTTTTTAAACTTAAGATACAGCTATCGATCCCTAATTTTTTTAAAAACTGTGTAGCATTTGTAAGGTGATTCTTGTACCGTCTTATATGAAGGTTTGTGTATGGCAGGTAAACTGTACAGAGCTAATAGCTGAATAAATTATTCGTTATCTCGAACGTAACGATCCTATTTGTAATTGCAACGGATATAATTGTATTTGAAACATAGTACAAATCAACCCTACTCTAATTAGTTTGAAGCTTAACTGAAATTGATTCAATTTCCCAATCAATTTATTTCAGTAACACTGCTCGTTTTTCAAATAACGCGCTGTACCCATTCCATGCTAAGTTATTTTTCAAAGAATTACTTTATAGAGGAACATTTCGTTTCTTGTTCAACGAACAATTTATATAACAGTGTTTTAAAAGCCAGTGTTTTCGCTACATTCTTTACGCTTTTTTTCACAATTGGTGTACGTAGTATATTTATTTTATTAATTTTATAAATTAAAACGGACCTAGCATAGCATGTCGCTTTATTTATTTTCGAAAAGTAGCTAACTGTTTATTTGATAGTTACTGTAAACTGATGGTTAAATATAAGGTATTTAGATATGTATTTAAAAATACGAAGTTAATTTGTAATTTAAACTTTTTCTAACATACGGTAGTTTATTATTTAACCTATAATGTTTCTAATTAATTAAAATGATATGAAACACAATATTCATTTCATTTTTGTCTATATACCTCATAAAAATAAACGGGAGCCAAAAAAAATGTCAAAATTCTTCAAACCGTTGAAAATTTATTGATTCATATCGTTAAGTTCGTTTTCTTAAGAATTTAAGGGTCACTTGGGATATTCGTATGTATAAGTCGTTAATCCGACGTGCTCAAGTAGTGTTTGTCAGCGATCCTTGAAATAATTTTGAATTAATGTCTACCAATCCTGAGTTGTGATTACCTGTGAAAGGAAAAGGAGCCGATCGTGACTTAATTAGAACGAAAAACCTTATTCAAGTGCCTATCCGAAATGAAAAGTTTCAAGGTATGTTTATCTTATGCTATAGAAATCTGTATTAATCCTAATTAATAAGGTTTATCAATTGGAATCATTATTTAATGTTTTGAATAATATTTTGATAAATACTTCATATATTATTTGACGTATACGTTTTTGTCTTTTATTACACATTTAAAGAAAACACTTTTTTACCGGATTGAAGTTATATATTATTATAAACTTATAATTATTTTACATAATTAATTTTTTTCCGTCGTTTCGCGTGCTTTACAGCGTGCGTGGTCACGGTGACTGGAAGACAAAAGGTGTTGAATGTCAAAAAGTGTCACAGCTGTTGAAAAAGTTTGTATTATCTGTATTTATTTCCCCGGAGTTGATATCGACCAAAAGATGGAGGGTTTTGGCAGAAAAAACTGACGGTATCCTCTATTTTCTATAAAATAATTATAATTTAATAATACATAACTTCAATCGGGTAAAAAGGTGTGTTCTTTATATCTGTATACGTTTTTGTTCCTTTGAATGGAGCAATATGATAGTAGACTGTTTTTAGAATAAAAAAAAATTAAAAGAAAATAGTCACAATTTTTTTGGATATAAAACTTGTGACTATTTATTATATATTAATCTTTGCAATCTACTTTTAGTTATATGTCAAAGTACACAAAGTGTACGTAAAGTACCTTTGAAAGCTTGAAAATGATATAAGATATATTTGTTCAAATTAAATATTTTAAGTTTAAGTTTTATTATTGTAAGCGGGAGTAATTGATGTGTAAAACTTAGATAGGGCTGATTTAGGTGGTTAGCGTCTATTTGTGTTGGAACGATCTCGCACCTGAGCTCGGGCTTAGGAAGGGATGCTAAATAAATATTTTCAAAATGGAAAGGATAAAGGGCACGCGCCGGCGATAAGTTTCCGTGCACCGTGAACAAGCGATCCAGTTTGCGTAGGTCCCGACAACATTTCTAATTAAGCAATTTGCCTCTATTCGCAGAGTTTGCAAGGAAAAATTTGGCTCTTTCGCGTATTTTAATAGATGATTAAATCGTAATTAGGCCTCCATTCGTTTGCGGAGAATTCTCTGAAATCTTGTCTAATTTTACTTTCACTAGATATTTTTTGTATCTTTTTGTTATATACTTTCATTATTCCATTTAACAGTTTCTTGTCATAATTAAGATAATTAAGGCTTTCGACTTGAAAATCTACCTTTTCTGTGTTGCCTAAGATTTTTTTCAAGTTAATATTTATATGAAGAGATATTGAGTAGGTAATAATGAAATGTAAGTAGATAAATATTAAAGTGTTTCATTAAAATTTTGTGTTTTCATTGTACTGTATGTCCCAGTATTTTTAATTTACAAGTATTCGTTTAAACTTTATTCTTATGTTAATTCATGTTGGGTTATGTTAATTAAATGTTTATTTAATCAATAGTAAATGCAAATTTCCTTAATAATGGACAGAAGACAGCACACACCTACTACTAATGATATTCGTAGACCCCTTCGTATTCGAAGAGTCGAGAGAGAGAAGTCGATTCGAGGTCTAATAAGAATTATTGACAAAAGTATGCCATGGAAATATAACTATAGGGCCTTTGATAGAGTAAATACAATATATACTTCATAGAGGATACTGGAGTTTTCTTCTAGTCTTGGTGATCCCGCCAACCAAGTGCCCAATAGACGGGACATATAACAAAAATACTGGGATTATTTTTAAATTAAATGAATTTTGTTAATGAAGGACACATACAATTTATCCCGCCTTACAATATATTATTACCTGTGCCACCAACAAAACATATTATATAGTTGTTGCCAATATAAGTTGACACAATTCCTTGTTCAATTAACCCCGAATGAATTTAATTTGGTTGAAAAAAGTATTCATAATTTGAATTCAAATTCGTAGTCCCGTTTCGTATTACGAGTATTATGATATACAAAATGATAGGACAAAGTAGGTCTAGTTCTTCGAATTACAATAAAAGGAAAGGTAATAAGAGCATCTTATCTTTTATTTGGGTTAATAATATAGTTTGCTTACATTCACGCAAAAATGATATGAACGTAGCGCAACGTAGAACTTAATATAAAGACTGCTAAAATCTGCCACAGCTATGCCATGATATACTTTAGCCTTATAATTGAATAGATAATAGGAAACGTATGACCAATTTCAAAATTTATGGAGTAGCTGTCTTATCGATACAATAAGACCATAAAAATAGCGAATTTAATTAGCAAAAAGTCTTATTTCTTAGGGACTTACTATGTATATCATGTTAATAGTTTTTGATTGTATACCATCCTTAAGTGCTTCTTTAGTAATATTTTAACGTAGTTTATAAATTCTAATTAACGCTGCATATTTTACGTTTGTACCGTAACAGTCTTTATTATATGCTCCTCAGCGAGAATTCTGTCAACTAGGCAATCCTATTATTACTGTTCTAGCCCATAGCGACTACGAAATAAAGAAATATCTCGTTGTTGTAATAAGATTTCTGTTATTCCAAAAAAATCTCGGACTATCTCTTGGATGCTTGGTAAAAGAATAAATGCTGAATTGCTCCGTTTTTTGACGGATACTTTGAAATTAAAATTTATTAATGTTTTTCTAAAGTAAGAACAATTTCAAAGTTGCATAAATTTAAATAAAGCCGTTAAGATGTATATAATTATTAGAGTCCATATAATTATAACGACACAAATGTCGAGAAAAACTAAAAAAAACGTGGAAAGTGGAAGGCGAATGTAATGTTAAAAAGGTGATTTAAAAAAAATATATCGTGGCAAAATATCGTACTTTTTCCAGGAGTTTATTCATTCAATTGAAGAAAATATCTTATTGGTACAGGAATCCCAGGTTAGTTTTATGATCGAGAACTTTAATTTTAAATCTAGTTCAATAGTTTGGAAGACGCTAACGTACAAGTCGTTTAATTACCGTCCCGTGTTCAGGATGCTCCGAATCGTGACCCAATTAAGAATCTACAAGACCCTGTACATCTTTCTTAACAAATTTTCTATAAGAAAGTTGCTTTACGTTTTACAAGTAATTGTAAGGAAAATAATTTAAATGTTATGAGCCGTATTGTTGCCTTTATTGATAAAATATAACTAAAACAACGTACATAAATAGCATATACTAGGTTTATGAACGAAAGGCATGTTTGACATTGTTTTAAAACTGAATACCGAAATGTTATTAATATAAAGTTTTTCCAATGTAATCTTAGAGTGATGTGCGTTGGAATTGTGTAGCCTAAGAATATGTTACAAAAACGCCAGTAAAAGCGATGGTTTGTGCGTCACACGAATAGCACCCGAAATTGGTGTGATATTATCATGGAGCCTTTGTGTGCGGTGACAGGAGGATTTGTGGGACAAATCTCGACGGTTTAGCCGTCTTAACTGGTGGATGTTGTTTCAGCGTTTGGGTCCGAGGGATGTCAAACGAACGTGTAAAATTTGCAAGCATTGAATTATGTGCAGATCTGTGCTTGTTTTCTTCATCAACATTTTGAATTTCTATTTACCTATTGTGATTATTGTAGGTCACTAATATTGTACAATCGTACGTACGTAATTACAAATCTAATCGTTAAACTCCTTACGAAACCTCATCATAACCGATAACAACGGAGACTTTTGTTTGATAAAAACATAAAATACACATCTATGAATATGTAGGAATACTTTAAGTAAACGCGTGGTTATAACAATAAACTAACCAACAAAAAAATATATATTGTTAATTAAAAATTAGAGATACAATAATTTGTAGTTTACATCACAGATAGTGTAATTCACAAAAAGTAACGAGTTTATGTTTTTTTACACATTTCTATCTAAGATGTACTGAACACTGTGAAAATCATTATTCGTTGCCAAGTATATGTGATATTTTTAATTGGAAACACCACATACCCCGGAAACTTTACATTTCACCACCCCGTTGGGGTTCATTGAAAGTCAAAAACAAATTCATAACTTTAAATAAACTTCAATAAATTATAGAGAGTCGTGCACAATTTGAACGAACAAATTTTGACGTTGGAAATTTTCCTATGCCAGAAAAGCGGACGGATGGGTAACTAACAAACTCTTGAAGTTACTGTTTTGACTAAATCTAGTATAGAGGAAACCATGTTAATAATAAGCATTTTAATAATGGTATAAAAATGAAATTTTTGAATACATTTTTTTATATTAATGAAGTAAGAAACGTATATTTTGATATTATATCTTGAGGTTATACGATACGGATGATATGGGTTCTGAGAATTTTTTAAAATTAATTATTCTACTAATAACAGCTACTATCCTAGACAAAAAAAGTTCTAACGTTTGTATTTTCGCTGCTGATATTTGGTACTAGGCAATTCTGTTTTTACCAAACATCTGAAGATTAGAAAAAGAATTCCGGTCTTTGTAAGAAAGCAGTCGTGAATTAAGAAAAATGACTACGCTTAAGACGCTTCATATAGACTTGAAATGATACAAAATCCTGAACATACTACATTGCTTTTCTTATATGTAACAGAGTGCGATGCGTAACAATTTCTTTCGTGTATTGAGTAATGTACTCTGCTAAGTCCTGTGTCGTTTTCCGCAAACAAGAGGCTTTAGCTATCCACTTTCCGGAGCCGGAAAGAAATTGAGATTTATTAAAAGGGCGACATTCGAAATTTTAGAGATCTATACGTTTCAGATGTATAATATCCGTACTGTGCAGAAAAAAGTGCTTTTTTGTTCTTCTTTATTAGTCAAACCATTTCTTGACTTGAAACAATTTTCATGTTTAATTAGTAAGTCCATATTAGGTTGTTTGCCTAGTAGTTCATTCATTCACATTCAGTTTTCAGTGGGTATTACCATGCGTTTTTACGGTAAAAACTCGTGAGAAAGCCGAAATATCCTTGGAAAATATATCAACCTACTGAGACCCCGAACATCAACAGTAGTATACTAGAAATAGATAAAAATATCTTAAGAAAATCAGTGATCACATTCGCAAGAATATGCCGGTGAAAGATGTTTTAAGGTTAATCATATTAAAAATGTTAATAGAAAGTAATTTTTTCGATTCTTAATTTACCTTCAAGTAATCTGCGACTACAACAATTAAGGATTTTAATTAAAAAAGGCCCCATAACTCGTCATTGCCGGTAAAAATTAATTTAATCTACACGGAAGTATAAAATTTGCATAAAGCTTACTTATCGATTTTTAGCGGTTTGGCATTTTTTTTCTGTAAAGGTTGTTTTTCAGGATGTCAGAGCTTTTAATTATTTTATACATAATACACTTAATATCAAAAATATTAACCGATAAATGCGACAATGAGTTAAAGCAACGAACCCGATTTCGGCATACATAAAAACGCTAAAAATCTCATTAAATAATCGGTCTAAGCAACCGTTAAAGGTGTCAGTATTGTAAAGGCAGATCGTAGATTCTATTCGGTGATGAATATTAATGCATTGAATTGCATCAGACCAATGAGGAAGGAATAAACAAATCCATTCTTAAAGGTATAATGCGCGGACGCAACACATTGAATGACTTGTTTGATTTTCATTATTACCCTAAGATTCAGTATCGAGTTTTAGTTTTAGCGAACTCTGTATGTCAAATGCAATTCGTTTTTGATTTAACATGCAATTCTGACGAATCTAACCCTTATTAGCTCCGTAAAAAGTTACATACTTGTATTTAATTAGAAGCCTGATTTCGTTTATATAACATGGTGTAATAATGCAAACTGTACTTGGAGTTTAGTAAAACATAACACCGTAGTCTACAATTACTCGTAATTAATGTATAGTCTAACAATTTACATGAAGCCGTAGGAGCTCGCACGCCAACACTTTGTAGTTGATATTCAATAGTCCATCAAAATCACCCCTCGTACTGTCCTTGTAATCCTTTTATTATTTGTCATCGTCATGTCTACGTTTTTTCAAGCGCGTTCCTGTAGTATTGAATAATGTGTTTTTTAACATATACGTTTTTATAAATGACATAAATTACTACAAGTTCAATAAAAAATAGTATTTAATAAGAGCAGTTTATTATAGTTGTTGCGTAAATTACTGTATCATACAAGCTTTTACCTTTGATATGAGAATGTTTGTGTTGCTTAAAACCCTTATACGAATAACCAACTGTAAACTGAGTTTTTTTTACGAGCGAATAACGTAGAAGTTTCAATATGACTTCATTCGGTTTGTTTAATTAAATTTGCGCGATAATGCAGCTCACCACAGATAATAAACATCGCGGAAATAAATGATATTCTCTCTCGGAAGGAATAATTTCACTTTATTCTCCTGTAGAAAGTAAATTCATATTAAACATTAAATTTAAGAAACTTATTTACACTGATCGTTGTAAAACTTCGGTTTTATAATGACAACAATCGCGCTCAGTTGGGATGAACCACGAAATATATGCGAAGAAATTACATCTTTCAGCTTTCAGTCGAATTCTTTACCAAGATTTGCAATTGCATTATGTATATAGATAGGTATGGAAAAACTGTAAAGTAGCATTGTTCAATCACGCCACGCTTATCCTTCCATTCTTATTCATCTGTTGCGCGACCTAGATCAGAATTTTAAATACAATTCTTATTAAATCATTGTTGTGTTATTCCCACCACCTCTATCTATGGCTCAATTCGCTAAGCGCTTCATTAATATCATACGTTATACCGGGCAGTTTGTTGCTATATCCTATCTTGTTTGCTTTTCTGCAAGTGTCTATATATTTTAATAGAAATAAAATTTTAATAATAATAACGTAGTCAACTGCAATTCTACAGGAGATCTTAAACGTGACTTAAGATACAAAATATTTTCTAGTTACTAGCTTCGCAGCTTGACCCGTGGGGATTTCGTTTGTTTAGGCATTTTTTTGCGACCTCTTCATCAATAATCGTTTTATTTTAAACCATTTACATACAATCATTACTAATTATGTACATATATAATAGTTGTGATTCCTAAGGAATGTTTATGTATCTAAACTTTTATCAGAAATCACAACTACTTGTCATATCACAAATCCATTCAGTTCATGAGTTGATCGCGTTCATACGCGATACAGGTGCGGCCGGGGGACTTCATTTTATAATATGTAAGGATGTATATCATACAAAATCTAATTGGCAATAAATCAAATAAATTTTCAATTACTGTTCCTCAAATGTGTGAATTTTACGGCTGAGTAATTCAAACCAGACAGGTCCAATATTACAACCAATACAACGAAACTCAGCAAATAATAATATCATATCGATCCTTTGTCTCCTGAATGTAGTCTTTGTACGAAACAAGCTGTACAAATATTGAAATTCTTCGGAAGCTCAAAATCGATAACACCTACCACCACGTCCTTGTTCTTATAAGGCCAGACAGAAAAGTCTTACTGATAACTTTTTACAAACATTTTTATAAACCTACGCTTGTGTAAACGTTTATATCTATTAAACATATATTTAAGTACGTATTATACTTAATATTAGTATAGAAATGTCAATCAAAATTTTAGATTATTTCGATCCCATAGTCCCAATTGATATTTGTAGATAAATGGAAATTTAAGCCCCTAAAAATAGTTTTTTCGTGCCACATAATTCCCTAAGGTACTTCTTGTGTTTTCAGATAAGCCGCTAAGTTAAATTCAGGTTGTACCTTGGGGATATCCGCGAATATGTTAATATCGTACAGTATGTAAACAGTCTCGGAAATTTATGTTCCTTACGAGTTGCCGGAATACGCAAAACTATAGTATTGTGAATAGGCGCGTTGACTACGACTTGCCGACTCAAATACATTTTATACAATACTTTATTTTCTCAAAGGACTTACTTCTTTTAGTTTTTAAGTTGTTGTAAATTATGAAATATGTTAGAGTTCCATTATTACATGTTTGAGACTATATTTTCCATAAAATACACGATCTATTAGATCTAAAATAGATCAAAACAATTCTGATTGTACCAAGTGTTCCAATTGCTTGAACATAGATTCATCTACATTCTACGCCGAAATAAGCCTTTGATTATCAACCCTAAATATTAATCCCAGTGTTAATAACCAAGGCAACCTGATTCGAATGACAATTAACCATACCTTGAAAACGCGTCACGCGTGGACTTAACGCGTCTAATTTGAAAAGTCACCTCGCGCCTTGCTTTTAATGAGTTTTCCTGTAATACCTACCTTGCTCAGCAAATTTATGTCATGAATAATAAACGGCGCCTTTAAATCCTGATGACACGTTCTCGAGTAATCCAAAGATTGTCATAAATAGAATAATAATTAGTTACTAGATCTTAGATATTCAAATTTAGATGAAGACGCTAGGTAGCATTTATTAATTAAGCTTCTAAACTTTTTATTGGGCAGTGTTCCGATATAGTGAAATAATTTTAGTATGTACTTAATTCAAAAATAAATACTTAAGCTTTTCTTTGGGATAATAACATCATAAAAATATGTTAAGATTAAAACTAAAGCTAAAATTTACAATCGGTTTAAAGACGTCGAATTATTTAAAAGGAAATTACACTTAAAATTAGTATAAATATAAGATTCATGGTAGAACAGTTTGGCTGCTTTTCTAGTTACATTAAAGAAATAGTTCCTTTTACAAACTTTGAATTCTTATATTTTAATAAAGGTTTTTCAATTTGAATTTCAGCATATTATTAAACAAATTGATGCAGTTTGCTTGCGGGCAATTGCCAAGATTGCTTCCATCGTTGCGCTTTAAATTTTTAAACCAACATTCTTACGTCCTCAAAAACGGTCATCTTTCATTTAATAGATTAATTCCTCTTTTCACTAATGATACTAGTAAAGTGGTATAGTGAGCACAATGTTTTAAACAAAAAGTTTTTAAATCAGTTGAGCAATAAAAGTTCGAAGAAGCGGACGGGAGAAGACGGCATATTATATGGAGGTAAAAGCTTAAAGCGTGATCAATCTAGCCTTTATTGGACACTGTCTTGACATTAATGAGCGTACTGGTCCACATCTCGCCGTGGGCCAGCCGTAGAAAGGGCCATATTCACATCGGCATATATTTTACCAGGTTTGTTGAGAGCTGAGGAAAGTCGGCTGGGATGTTGAACTAACGTCAACATCCCTTCTTATAGACGCATGAACCCCTGTTCCTCCGCTGAAGCGTGTGCGTGCCTAGAAAGAGACTACGCGTTGCACGTTGAAACGGTGACGCCGCGGTCTTCTACGGAGACGCGGATGGGCTGCGGGATCAACCTCCCTAGCCCTCTCCGCGTCTTCTTTAGGCCGCATGATGGCCTTGCAGAATCTCTTAAAGATTTCCCACGTGGCGTCACTATTTTCCTTCGATACCCGCCCCGGGAATTTGAATGATGGTGACTACCGCTTTGTACATTTTCTGGCTGAAATGCACGTGTTTCGTCTGAGAGCTTTCACACCGCCAGTAACCAACAACGGCCTTCTTGAGAGCAGCAACAAAAGTGCCTTACTTGTGAAAGTGTGATACTTCTGGTGACTGGTCGGGATGGGTGAATTGTTGTTTATTTGAATATAATGATTAACTGCTTTATCGTATGATGACCCGCTCATGCTGTATTGGTTGCAGGTGCTTACAAATATCTTGTAAAAAAACCTTGATTTGAGAACTGGCAGTAAAAGTAAATTTAGAACCATTACTAACATGAATAAAATATATTTTGATTTGATTTGATCTGCTAGCCATGGCGTGACAACGGTAATATTAAAGTACGAGTATAACCATAAATACGTATAAGATGATTACTTTAAATTATGTTACAAGTTCGAAATGCGAGATAAAATTGAATAAGAAAATTGAGAAATGTCTTCTGTATTTGTTTAACTTTCGAGTTCAATTAATTTGAATACCTAGGCATATAAAAGACGTACTTAATCAGTAAGTTGTACGATTGGGTCAGAATGGAAATGCTTATAACTCTAGTTATGCAAAATTTAATAATAAGGTCCATTTTAAAATACCTATAACATTTTAAAAATTGGTACGCCAAATCTGCAGTCAAATAGACAATTTGCCGGGATTTATAGTTTTTAGTAAGAAAATCGAAATATTATTATGCGATTACTATGTTGCTAAAGCTACATAAAAATGCGATGCTTTTGTTTGTACACAGCGCTAAAGCAAATAAATCAATTATAAAGTTTTTGTTAGATTGTTTGTTAGTTTACAAAGAGTATTGTGTTGGGCTCCGTTCTGCATTGTTGCAGGAGTATTGTAATTGGCATTGTAAAAAGGCGCAAAATAATCGACAAACTTTTATTTATAAACCCTTTCAGCTACTTAAATGCTATATAAAAACAGTGTTGTTGAAGATTGTACCAAGTATGAAGTTATAGTAGAATAACATATAACCCGATAATTATAAGAATATATTTTATACCTATTACTTATATACTAATGTATAAAAAAAAATACATATGAAGATAGAAACACAATTTGATTATTCATTTTTCACTTGTCAAATCAAATTGACAATGTCACGAACGTAAGCGCCAATAACAAAATGTATAAATTAAATCAGTGCTTACGCACAAACTCCAATATCTAAATTAAAAAAATATAAAACAGATGTATATTACTCGAATGATTGATTATTTACCAAATAACATTGTCATGTCAGTGGTGGCGTGTTATCGAAAGGGTCCGGCTGTCCGGCAGATGTTATCATTCTCACCTGGTGCCGGCGCGTGCGGCGTTCGAGCCATACCACACACGTATCAGGCAAAAACAGGGTACGTATATGGTAAGGTTTCGTAGGTTTTATGTTCGTTTTATTAACATTTTATTATTATATATTAGAGTTATTTTTAAAGTTTAATATAAAATAATAATTTATAAATAATAAAAAATAAAAATAATATATAAAAAGTATAAATGAACAATGTAAAGTACTTGCTGGACATTGGCGTAATAGTTAAATTATTGAAATAACACGGAAAATAGTACAATAGGGCCTTGGGTATGGTAACAAAAAGCACTATCATATATATATATATATTATATAGAATTTAAAACAAACTTCTTTGTATAAAACATAATACAATCAATGTTTTGTGAAACAAATGCACTCGAACTTTTAAAACAAGTAATTTTAGTGTTTATGTAAATAACATTTAAGTAACAAAAGAAAATGATAAACCTTATTTCAATAAATGAATATGCAAAAAAAGATATGTAATAGCAGTATAAAGTGACGATGATTTAAGGTACTGAATAGACAGAACTTTAGCTTCTTAAGTGTAAAGTAATTTTAAACCGCATAATACTAGATACTATATATTTGCCTAATGAATTATTCTGTCCTTAATTGACCATATTTTCTTTCTCTTTCTAAGTCTGAAGAGCGTAATATAAAATATAGGAAGACCAGATACGGCGGAAACAGTGGAGACTGAGGCGTGCTAACATCATGACGTGAGGAAATGAACATCCATTTGCATTCAGATATTTTATTTCGCTTCACATTATTCGAACACAAAGAAATAATTCAAGCGTCTATAAAATACAGACAAAAAGCGCTTCTGTTATAAAAATATTTAACTACTTCGTCAAGTATTTACTGTTTGAACAACTCAAATAGTTTAGAGAATTCAAATACCAATAATAATATAAGCTGTGTAGGCGAGTTTATATTATAGACCAGCAGTCAATGATTTTAGTCCGTAAAGCTTCGCTCGTTAGTTCAGTAAAGCACTATTGATTAAATAAGAAAAAAACCAAAGCTAACCTCATCTTTTTCCTAATATCCAAAGATGACAGTTGCAAATTATGCCATTATTATTTTTTCATTATAATAAAAAATACACTTAAATATAATGTGTACCTACAAAATAAGCTTATCCACCGAGCCTTGAAATCGTCTTTGCTTTATACGAAAATTTGTCAAAGTGGCATTTTTATAAACACCAGTATCCCAGTCGAATGTTGTAAACATTATAAATAGATAGTTGGTAGCGTTAAAGTTGATAATAATAAGTTAAATCTTATATTATTACCAATACATGAGCCAATAAAAATGCATGCACGATTGCTTTATCATACTACTTCAAAAGCATTATAATCTGAAAAGCAAATATCAATTTAACGGTCGGCGGGTCTATAATATTATGTAAGGATGCGAACGACGGGCATTCAAGCAGAAAATTTATCAAATAAATTTTTAAATAGAATTTAATCTTCATCAATAATTTCAGAATGGTAATGGCCATACTGATGAATAAACTGGTCCATATATACACAGCCTTTATTGATATTACTAAATAGTTGATCATAAAGAATTATATTTATGTGAAATTGAATTCCTTTCCTTTTTTTTAGAAACAACAAACGTGAACCAAACTAGTTCATAGGACACTCTTCCCAGTGCCCCTTTTTCATTACAGCGTAAACTCAAGTTGAAAGAATGACCGTATGGTGCTTCTATTCTCTTTGACCAACTAGTATTATTGTTTTGCCTGAAATTAAATCACTCTATGGGTGTTGGCAATTTAACCACAAAGACACACATACTAACATGTTTAAATTATCATACTGTAGACTATTGTGCTTATTAATGGCGAAGGTTTTGTTTACATTCTCTTTAAAAAAAATCAAATATTCTAATGCCACAAAGTATACAGATGCATGCTATCAGTGAGTTGAGTGGGCCTTGTGTGTTCTAATTGTTAGTTTAACACTTTATGGCTTATTACCGTAAAAGAGGATGTTTTTAAGAAATGTAACAAGTAATTATTAATTATTATTTATATGTTCTAGTTATATTTCATGACGTAAGCTTTTTGTAGGTTTAAGCCAATTAAGATATACAAATATTTTAGTCACCTAAAATAAAATCACAATATACGGCCGTTTGTGTAAATGTATTTCAATAGCTATTATAATTGAAATACATACATGATATTTCTTTTAATAAGGTTTTTAATTATGTGTAGCTATTGGAAGCCTTGATGGACTCCAATCTACTTATACGATTGGTACTGTTTCCTTTATGACATATGGACAGTATCTTAGCAAACTTCCTTGTGCTGACTTACTAGCGTAACTTTCTGAACCATTTGTTGCGCTAACTTAAATTTTGACATACAGTAAATGACAGTATTAAAAAATAATAAAAAAAAGCTTTTGTATTTCTTGCAAAAAATAAAGTCAACTTTTACCTCTATATATATGTGACGTACACTTTATTATTTATCTGTACTAAGTTATATCTATTTCTTAATTACTTTGCAAGAACCCTCCCGCAGGTGAAGGTCTCCTCCAAGGATCTCCAGGTATCTCTGTTATGGGTGAGTTGCATCCAGCTCGAGCCAGTCGTTTTGGTAATGTCATCCACCCATCCCGTGGGTGGTCTTCCTCTGTATCGTTTCCTAATAGGGCCTCCCCACCGGGTCGCCTTAATGGTCTATTGATCGTCTGACAGTCTTGCTATATGCCCTGCCCCCTTCATTTAATGACAGTATTAATGTAAACTTTTTAATCTGTATCTACATGTTGTATCTTAAAATATGTTCTAACTTAATGACGATGTCTCTAGATAAGAATTCTCGCTTTTTATTTGCGAAAGTAATATGTTAAAGTGACAAATTACAGATCACGTGACATGTCCTTTGAGTCACTAAATTTTAAGTAATACTGCAGTGAAGACTACTCTCGTATAATTGTGTTACGTATATTTATTTAACGTGTATATGTTTGAAATAAGCTGTGTAAATTTCTATTTGAGATAATAAGCGCCTAGTGACTAAGGTATACGATTTTCAACTGAGGTTTGAGGACTTGATATCAACTGAGCATATATAAAAATCTATCAACAAAATACTCAGTGAGTATAATATAAATCTTCTTACAAGGCGAACTAAAGAAATGAAGAAATAACTGAGCTCATTATTTAAAACTACAAGTAAGCCAATAGATAAAGACTACAAAGACCATAGGCACAAAATAATTAAGCAAAACATAAACACGTACAGAAGCACGAAAAAAGCCTACAAGAAATTATTAACCACACATTAAATTTGATTCAAAACTTACAATCCACAACTAAAGAAACAATTGCATCATATGCAAACCGACTTCTTGTATTTCATGTATCATCCAACAAGTGCTGCAATATTAAACTCTAAAAGTATGATTGATTTTCTACTAGTTGATGAGAAAGAAGTCTACAAGCATATCAGGAAAGTCAGAACAGATAAAGGTCCGGGCCCTGACTGTATATAAAATGAAGCTTTAAAAGCTGGTGCCAACCCACTGACTAGAACACTTACGTACTTGTTCAACGGGATATTAAACACAGGTACCGACGCAATGGAGAGAATCTGATAAAGAGATATAGAGAATCTTCTATACAAGAAAGGAGACCCTGAAGACATCTCCAACTACCGCATGCAGTCTTCTTTCCGGTGTATAAAATATTCATGTACAATATTACTATCAACCAGTAAAACAAGCGGGATTACCGATATTCTACAACGGATCATTTACATGTACTGCAACAAATAATGGAGAGATACTGGGAGTTAAAGAATCCACTTTACATCACTTTTATCGATTACGCCAAAGCGTTTGACACAATATATCATGAGGCTATTTGGGGAGCCCTTAATAATTGCCACATAAAAAAGAACTAGGTATGTCAGAATACTGAAGAACGTAGATGACGTGGGTAGCGTAAGCCAAGTCAAACTAGAGACACGAGGTCCGTATATACCAATTGGTAGAGAGAGAGGCGTGAGAGAAGGTGGCCTCCTCTCACCCAAGCTGTTCATGAACAACAAATTTTCGAAAATCTCAACTTGCAGTCGGGAGGGATAAGAGTTCACCGGAATTGACTTACACACCTCATTCGCGTACGATTGTCTCATTCGCGGAAACAAGTAGGTATATAGTAAGGAACTAGAAAAGATGATAATTACCTTGAAGTAAGAAAGTGAAAAAGTAGGCCTCAAAATGAACGAGAACCAAACTAAAATAATTACAAACTGCGCGGTTGCTACAAACGAAACGCCTCATGAATGTGTGAAAAACTATATATATCTAAGTAAACAACTATTAGTCGAAGATAAAAATGGATAACTTTAGGTAGAGTGTCTAATTCACATGGGCTGGAAAAAGTTTTGGTCCCTGAAGGTAATAAAAGGGCAATTTCCCCTTCACCCAAAGAAAATTTACTCTAACATACGGCTGCCAAACGTGGACATACGACTCAAAAATAATAATAAATATAGTTTAAAAAAAACTAAAAAACACGCTTTTAAAGCACATCAAACTAAAAAGTGAAAAATAATTCCTAATTTAGGCTGAAAATGGTAATGAACAAAAACTACTGGTATTATTGTGAAAAAGCGTGGGGCGCTCTGTGCCATATTTTTCGTCTATCGAGCAACCCACGCTTTTTCACAATAATACCTCATATTTATTAGTCCTAGCAGCAATACGTGTTGTCTCAATTTAATCGTATTGCTTTGTGGACTTAAAAAAAATTTCATTGTGTTTTCGAGATAAACCTATGAAATTATTATATTGTCGCTGATTTTTTATAAGTGTACAAAGTTTGAATTAAATCTGTCCGTTTAAGGTGGGTCAAAATCAAGTCCGAAGGAGTCGGTTACATACATACAAGTGAAGCTAATATAAAGCGTGTAAAAACCAAACTAATAGCATGCCAAAAAGCAATAAAAAAATAAGAAAAATATGTAAAATAAAAAGCAATAAAATAAGACAAGAAACAAAAGTGATAGATGCCCGTTAGAAGGAGAAGAGGGCCGCCAAAAAAAAGGTGGATAGAAGAAATAGAAACGGTAGAAGGAAGCGAATAGAGAAAGAAAGCCATGGACAGTGCAAGTTGGAAAAAATTAGAGGTGGCCTTTACCCGTGAAGCGATTTTGATCGACGTTACTGAAGGTACTCGGTCTTTTATTATTATTATTTTCTATAGAAATAAAAATGAATCGCAAAATATGTCGCGTTTCCAAGCTCAAAACTCGAAGACGGCTGGACCAATACGAGTATTTTTTTTTCTATTTATTCCATGAACCCCGAGGATGGTTTTTAGTGAGAGAAAAATTCAAAAAAAGTAAAAATCATAATATTAAGGCAAAACAATGTTCGCATAGTATATTTTATTAATAACATAATATTTTAAATGTGAAAGTTAATTCATAAACATCATTTTACACTTCAATAATTCTTTTACCTCTTTTGAATCTCGTGTCATTTTACAAATTACTTAAACATTACAATAATTTAAAGTTTTTTGTAACGTTTGAGGTTTATAGCACGTTAATTAATAAGATTGTACGAAATTGACAAACTTGAAAAGCGATTGACAAACTTGTTAGAGTTTAACGAAAGCTATTACTGTATTAACATTTTTATTTCGTATTGATCTGTGGGGATTGGGTATATATTGAATTATGTATTTCTATAATTCAAAGTAACCTAAAAACACTTGTATAGTATAAGAATTTTAAAAATGTTAAATGTTGTTAACATCGATTGTTACAACAGCGTAATCAATGTAATTTTATACAGCTTTAATCAGAAGTTCTTTAATTCGAATTTATTCACTATTTATTTACTGAAAATTCCTTTCAGCACATTATTTAACGACTTCATTTAACATGAATGACCGGCAGACTGCTCATTGTCGCGTGTAAACAAGCGTGACTCATTTTATAATCTCTCCGCATTATGTATAGGGAACTTGTAAAATCGGGAAATAAGGTTACTCGACCATAAAGCCTACAGACGGTGTGCATACAAATGAGCCATAGAACTCCATGAAAGGGAATTGACAAACTGAAACATTTTCTACTCTATCAATTCGTGTTTTGGCTTCTTGTGATATAAAGGATGTTGAACGTCTGTATATTATCTTAACGGTACCATTCGTATGTCTAATTGTGTATATTAAATAAAACTCATAGTATTCTTGTTCAAGAGAAGATAGAAGTGTCCTCGTAAATAATATATTGATTCAAAAGTCAAAATTTAACACACTGAACTGAACTGTAATAACCGGTTAAATACATACAAAAAACATTTAAGGATTGAATTAACATTGAATGGTTTATGTCAGATTAATAGTAGACGCCTATTTACATAAGATTTTGTATTTACTTAATTAACATTATGACTCTGATGGCCTAGTGCTTTTTATAGACGTGTTCTATAAAAGAATGACAGGGCAGAGCAGACGGACAGAAGGCTCTCGTGCGTTGGCGGTCTTTTAAGAATTGGTTACGCTATTTTCTTAAAGTCGAATTGTTTCGGATTTATTTCGGTGGACAGCTGGTTCCACATAGTGGTAGTCCGATTCTCATCCCCGAGGTCCTAGGTTCGAATGGACTTTTCTATGTGCGCATTTAGGATTCACTCGTACGGTGTAGGAAGACATCGTGAGCGAAGCGGCCTTAGACCCAAAAAGTCGACGGCATAAAGCTGAAAACCTAATTGCCTATTAGAAAAATAATTATCACTAAACAGATAGAGAGAAAGACCCAAGAGTCGTTGTGGTGTTATGTGTTTTTTTAATTAACATTTAACTTACTTTACGTATATGACACTAATTGTCTCTTAAATATATAATAATGAAACGAAATGTATCGAATGTTAATGTACGTAATGGCTTTTATCGGATTTGACTTAAATGGGATTACAAATCTCGTGTTAATATTAAATTGGTTCTGCGTTTTATTATTGATGAACCTCCATTTGTTTCGGTGATTCATAAAAGTTTTTGTAAGCTTTTAGAGATTGTTTACTTCATTTGATTCACTATACAAGTCCAACAATAGGTACTTTAGTTTTCTTTTTATACAGAATCAATAAAGTAAGTTTTGTAAGGATGAATATTGTTTCACATTCTATAATATCAATGGTACATAAAATAAAATGAATAAGTTCTTTTTAAATCTACTTCGAGTTATTATTAACATATCGATGAAGTTTTACTTTCAATTGATAAAAATTTAACATTGTACTCAAATAATATATATCTGTGAAGTTCCGTACCGCTTCTGGCGGTTACATAGTGAGCGAAGAGCTTAAAGCTCATTCTGGCGCAGAGTCTTGTGTACTGAGCACGTCGCTTCATTGAGCCGATCGCTCCACAATCACGACTTAAACTTTTTCGTAGTTTAGTTACTGGGATGTAATGTGATAGTGATAGTGGTTTGTGGACTATTAGATGTTTTATAACGGATTTATAGTTATGGGTGAGTTGTTAACACTAATTTAAAGACTGCTCAGATGACACTTTACTTAAAAATGTTGATTTGAATACTTTTAATGTATTAACATTAAAGTGCAAAATAAGTAAGCACTGTAAAAATTTCCTGCAAACATTTAATTTGAGGCAATTTTATATATCGAATTATATATTCCATTTTTATGTTCATAGCTGGAAAAATATTATTTTTAAAACAAATTAAAAAACGTAATAGCGTGACAATAATATAAACGCCGAATGGAATTATTTAAAAAAAATTCTGTGTATTTAGATTTAAGCAGCGCATATTTGCTCTGAGTATGGTTTGACTTTACGTTTCCTTGCGTATTGTTAAATAACAATTAAGGTAGCAACTAACAGTATACTAGGTAATATCAGTGTCAAAAAACTAAAGAAATTTGACTAAAATGTGTTTTTAAAAACCTTTACAAAATGTACCTGATGTGACCCATGACCGTGATGCGTAACCGTGTTTAAATAAAGGGAACAATACCGATCATAACGATAATCTTTCCTTTCTAAGCGCCGGCGCATTGCGGAAGTAATGTTAGAGTTCCGATGAAAACTCATTTATGGTTCTCCTATATAATTTGAGGGTGTTGAGTTTCCCAAAGGATTTTACTACTAAGTACTTGCAGCTAAAATACTACTAACGGACATCCCATGGAGTTTTTAAACGCTATAACAACTGTGTTTAATGCTAATTAAGAGATCTGTGATTGTTCTCTTGGAAATAACATTTTTTTTCTATATCCGACTTGAAGGATTTGTAAGCAATGTGACTGTAATCGGACAACCCATTGTATTAATTTTGAGGTTTTATCGAGATTGTAAACCTTCTTATTTTAATAATGGCAGTGTAATTAATGTTGAGTTTTTGTACGAACTTGTAAAGTAAATGCAAGATCATTTATCAGAATAAAAGACAATTTAGTTCCTGTACGTTATATCGCAAGCATTCTTAGAAGGTAATTATCGCAATTGGAGAATTTCTCCCGACTGCATGAAGGTATTTCTTTCACCTCAGAATTTTTAATGTAGACACAAGTGTGAGGAATTCTCTAAACGTAATTTCCAGCCTATACTGAAATATTAAATAATTTTTTCCTCGTAACGTATATTAGAGACAAATATATTTTATTAAATAACCTTTTAGTTGAAACAAATTAGTTAAATGTAACTCATCAATCACTATTATACGAATTTAGACTTTACAAACAAATCGCTGGGAATCTAAAACATCTGTTGAGTGAATTATTTATTTTTGCAATTGAACATATTCCGAAGGTTTTAAAGTGGTGTACAATGAAGCTAACCAAACAAAGACAGTTCTATGATACTGGAATATCGCCAAAAGCTTTAGGGAAAAGCTGATTTTCAGAGAGCAACGTTCACAAAGCATTTTTTTCACAACCCCTTATTACTATTTTGCAACATTAATGGAAATTAGTAACTTTGGCACAGAGCGTTGCTGCTAAAATAGAGAAGAGTGTCTCTGGTGTTTATTTTTCTCGAGTATTAAAAATATACATTATTCCTTTTTAGGTTTAGTAGACATACATATATTTTTTTGCGTATAACGTTAATTTCAAGGTATTTAATTGAATTATGAAATATACGTTTTACCTATAGAAAACTTATGTTGCATGTCGTATATGTTCTGTAAGTTTTTTTAAATATAAATATAATTGAAAATTAACTATTGCCTAACCCTACAAAATCGAAAAGAAATATTATATTCTTATAAAAATGTATCGTCAGTCCTTGAGATGTTCCGTTTTATTGAATAAGAACTCAAAAGTGAATAGTCAATACACATTAAATGGACCGTTAAGACAACTCAGTTAACATTTATCATTTTAAAGAGCTAAATCTCTTTTAAAATGCAGCGGGTTATTCAGTTTAGTCTTTATTTATGTTTTGTGACTTATATTGAAAACTTAGTGGCTAGTTGGTAATACACATTGCTATGTGTTATATACACTGGTACCTCTGGCACAAGTAAGCTAATTACTTAAAAGGAACTACTGTTTACAATGTATGGGCACATACATTGTAAACAATTCTGGTAAATAAACCATTTTTGTTTTATTTGTAACTATAGCGTGGACCAAGGGCGGATCCAGCTTTGGCGCCAGGAGGGGGTCACATAGTCGTGGTCAAGTCAAGAACTTATAATTTAAATTTGATAACAATAGATACAAGTAAAAAGTAGGTATTTTATTAATGTACGTAAGAATTGCACTTAAAAATATTTATTCTTTATTGTACACTTGAAAAATTAACACATAATATTGTCCTACATACAGGTTGGTCCAACTAGTGACGTCAATATTTTTTTTTTAGATTCCTCACACCTGGGGGCATACGAAAATACCCCATGTATGTTCCGCGATTTTTTGTAGTTTTCGAGTTATAATTTTTTTTGTGTTTTTTGAATGTTTTCTGCCAGCGAGGTTTCAAAAATTCCTATCTTTTTTTGTTGTAGGTATTTTGAGGTTTTTTTTTCTGTGAAGTGATTGTCTTAAATGTTGTTCAAAAAAAACAATCTCAGCTTCCTAAAATTAGTTAAAGCTACTCAAAAAATGTATTAAAGTTGGAAGTTTAGTTTTTAGCTGGATTTGCCCAAACATTCGACTTCAATTTAAAAATACAAATAGAAGTTTCCATAGCTTCTGGCTAAGTTTAAAAACTCCACAGGGTTCTAAGCTACCAAAATCACAGAAAAAATGGTACTTAATTGGTCTTTTCGTAAGACCAAAATTATTGTAAGAATTACACGAGCTACTTTTTTACGGGTATTAAAATTAGTCAAAAGTAGATCGTAAAATTTCAAAAATAAAAGTAAAAAAAAAACAGTTTTAATGCTTCAATGATTTTTTTGCCTATCCACATTAAAAAGCCAATTACAGCTACATTTATTTGACGGGTATTAAAATTAATTAAAAAACCACATTATTAAGTTTAATTTACCATAAGAATAATAAAAGTCGAAAAAAAACATTTTTAATGCTTGAATGATTTTTAGCCTATCCACCAAAAAAAATCCACCGATTACAACAAAAAAAGACCGATTAAGTACCATTTTTCTATGATTTTGGTAGCTTAGAACCCTGTGGAGTTTTTAAACTTAGCCAGAAGCTATGGAAACTTCTTTTTTTTTTTTTAAATTGAAGTCGAATGTTTGGGCAAATCTTGCTAAAAACAAAACTTCTAACTTTAGTACCTTTTTTGAGTAGCTTTAACTAATTTTAAGAAGCTGGGATTTTTTTTTACTTGAACATCATTTAAGGCAATCATTTAACAGAAAAAACTGTAAAACACTTACAACAAAAAAGATATGAATTTTTGAAACCTCGCTGGCAGAAAACATTAAAAAAACACAAAAAAATGTATAACTCGAAAACTACAAAAATCGCGGAACATACATGGGGTATTTTCGTATACCCCCAGGTGTGAGGAATCTAAAAAAAAATATTGACGTCACTAGTTGGACCAGCCTGTATACACGTACATATTACCGTCTTCTCTTCAAGACATCCAGAGAAACACTATCACGTATTTTTTTTTTGAAGTGGAATCTCGCTGTTGGCCTTTAGGGCCTTTACAGCTCAGCTCGGCCTGACTATCACGTACGGAATGAGGCAGCCTATTTAAATCACATAACCGAGGTGAATGATTTGTCATAGCAGCTAGAGGTATGTTGAGGGGTTACGCTAAACTCCGCAAAAGTGAGCAGAGGTACGACAAAGGATTCCATCAAACAAAATAGAAACAGACAAAATACATATATTTTAATAACTAAATCAATTTTTCTTTAACGTGTTTTCCCGAAACGCGTTATTACGTTATTTACGTCAACGGGTAAGTTTTTATGAACGTGGAGAAGTGCCAGTCCGGTTAGGCGATCTTCAACCATTGAAGATCTTAGCCACAATTTAATTCTGCGCAATGTAGAGAAAGACCTTTCTGCTGTCGCTTCGCTGATAGGGTAGTGTATCCAATTTTCCTATATTAGGATACATATTGATGTCACAATTTAAAATAAGACTATGTTGTGATATGTTGAAGTTTAGTCGTTCCGATTCCGATTGAGGTAAGGTCTAGCTAGACCTAGAGAGTTTCATAGTCGACAAGCGCGCGCAAGTGTGGCGCGGAAAATTAAAATTTTCGATGCGTTGGTTTCCAAACGTTTGCCATCATACTAAGTTATTATATTATATTAAATTAATGAAATATTGAAGGTATGCAGTTACATATAATCTGTATGGTGACAAATTTATATACATATGAAATCATTATGTTCAATTAGTGGTCCACCTAAGTCCTGCTCAGGGGGGGGTCATGACCCCCATGACCCCCCCCCTGGATCCGCCGTTGGCGTGGACACACTGGTCCAGTGGCCTAGTGGCTTCAACGGTTTCTTTGCTCGAACGGTGAAGGAAAGCATCGTGAGGAAACCGGCTTGCCTTACACCCAAAATGTCGACGGCGTGTGTCAGGCACAGGAGGCGAATTACCTACTCGTATTTACGTATGATCATGGAACAGATACAGAATACTTAAAATGGTTGTAGCTCCACTTTTTTTTATTTTATAACGTTATAACATTAACAAGACTTTGTTTATATAATTTACACTGATTGTTTAATTAAAAAAATATATACAACAACACAAAGGCACAGTGTCCATAAATGAGCTAAGACATCAAAATGCTGGACAAACGATTTAATTCGCAGTAGTACATTATTGACATCAGCTAAATTGCTTACATCAATCGAGTCATCATTCTAAGAAAGTGCAAAGTATTAACTCTGATAGAAAAGGTCAACAAACATTCGCACGAAATGCTTATTAATCAACTAGCTAAAAGCAAGTATTATATAAACGATAGTACTTGATTCAGCGGTTCAAGCAGTAATTTTTCTTAGTTTACTACAGAAAATTAAAATAATATTCACTGCAAAACTAAATATTATGACATGAAACAACCACAAAAGCATCTGCGTCAGATAAGTATAAAACATACATATCAGATATTAAATTATGTAGTAAAACTGGTGCGCAATGATAAATTAATTTGATCTTAGGAATCAGGAATAATCATTAGCTAGCCCTCACCAAAACATATTAAGAGATATACGTGTTTCATAGTATTATTGTGGATATTATTCGGCACGCAGATTGAAAGAAAATTTGGTTAAATCCGCATATGGCTACTAGTCTACTAGATGGTCATTAATATAGTTATAGCTATTCATATTAAATAAGCTAACCATTACTAAGACCTAGCTAATAAAAGAGATTTGTGACCCGGAGGAACGCAATAACTGAACAGCGTCCGAACAACGTTCTCAAACGGTCAATTGATTAAACGAAGCAATTAAGCAATCAGCCATCAATGTGGCAATGTCGCAAATGAGCGTCTCATACCCTTGTTAACTTTGTTGTTTCCGACCCCCGGGAATTTCTTTGATAGCGATTTATATACTACCATTAAGGCTGAACTCGTGAGTGATTGTTGAGGTCCTGCGAGAGTCGTGTCGGTTAATCCAAAAAAGTTTTAAACTTTTAAAGTAATCGATTAAGTTTCATCGAATTTGGCTGGAAAATCTTTATATGAATACCGTGACCGCGTGTTTTGATAAAATATATAAGTGACGGAGATCCTGAACAAAACATATAACATATTATGTTCTCATCGAGTATTTAAACTATTATTTTTATTATTCTTCTGAGATAAAAGAAAGATATCACTGAGTCCATGAAAATATATATTTAATACTTCTCTACAAATACATTGGATTTATCTTTTTAGTTGATAATACCTATCCCCGCAAATCCATCTCCACCCACAAATGCGGAAACTGTAAGACAGGAATTACGGATGGGTCGTTAGGTCAAATTAACGTGTGTTTACCGCAAACAGAGCTAAATACAGCCTTACTCAAACTCTAGGCTTGCTACTAATCTGTAAGTGGTCTTTATAAATCTGAACCAGCCTCGGACAGAGGAAATTACTGGGTATACGTCATAGGATGTTGTTATTAATCAGATATCCATCATTATATTGAAATATATAAACCAGCATATCTTATACCTACTAAACGCACCAAGCCTAAGGGTTAAATTTTATAACAAATGACTTTAAATATGCAACACGTTCGGACAAAAGCATTTTATAAAGGCTAACTATGATAACGCGTGTGACACGCGGGCGATCAAAGTGATCGAGCGGGTCCGTCAACAATGCAACTTTATCGTTTTCGTTCGAAGCCAAAGCCCGCTATTGCCGGCTATAGTTTAATTGACTCCGCGGAAAATGGATGACACGTAAAGCAAAAGCATAGTGCATTCGTTTTTAAATTATACCATACATTTTGTGCTATAAAAGCAGTCGTTAATTTGCGTTGCGTGCGATGTTTTTGTAGTCATTGTCAAACCCTTTACCCACATGCCTCGATTTTTTGTCACTTAATTACTGAATGACTTGCAAGTTAACGATTATTACATTGTTAGTTACACTTAAATCGTTCTCATATCACGCTAGGATGCTGTTATCGTATAATGTATTTTTATAGGAAATGTTACGTTTCAAATAAATATTTATTTTTGTTTTAAATATAGTTTTAATAAAATATAATATTTCCGATAATGTACGGATATAGTAATTACCCCTTAGTTTCTCCTTTAGGCTTTTTATTTCAATAAATATGACGGTTATTCGAATTCTTAAAGAGAAAATGCAACAAAGTATGTGTGGCATGAAGCAAGCTTTTTGTGATTCTTAAATGTTCTTATCACTTAACCCGCAGCGTAATTAAGGAAACTCAACGGTCTTTCGTAAGAACGGTTAACCAAAGAAGGGGTTCACAAACAGGCCCTGTCCACATGTCATCAGCCCATTAAAGCTCACCCTAACAAAAAAATAATTACTTTACCAGACTTGAAAGCGGCCAGAGTTAAATCGTTTCGGACATAAGCTAATTCAATTAGAAATTAAGTTTCATTAGTCTGTTTAAATTGTCTTAGTAATCGCTTATTCACCAAAATCAATTTAATATAATATAGGGCAAGGTCTACAATACTTATAAAAACGCCATGTGACCATGTTTTGTGATATGCAAACCATATTTTTTGTGCTTTTCCTGAAAACACATCAAGAGGACAATCAGTCCCTATTACTATATAATGGCTAATATAATAAGGAGAGCAGGGACTCTAATCCCTGAGTTCGTAGGTTCGATCCCCGGGTGACGGTGAAGGAAAACATCGTGAGGAAACCGACATGTCTAAGACCCAAAAAAATAGTCGACAGCGTGTGTCAGGCACTGGAGGCTGATCACCTACTTGCGTATTAGATTGAAAAATGATCATGAATCAGATTCAGATATCTGAGGCCCAGACCTAAAGAGGTTGTAGCGCCATTGATTATTATTAATAAGGAAAGAGTCAGACATATTTTATTACCGATTATTTCCTGTACAAGCGTTTGTGTAGATAAATATAAAATCCTACTGGTGGACAGCGAATACAATCGGTCGATGTATATCCTAGTATATAAAATAGGTCGCCAAAAGTTTTAGTTTATTTTCTTACAGTAGCTATTCCAAATGAGTTCGGCTTTCTAAAATGACGCCAAAGCTAATAATGAAAGCCATATCAGTTAAGTTTAACTTTACCAACCCTTTCGTTTTATGTAACGTTAACTGGGGCAGGGTTACATCATTATTTAAGGATATCTTGTACTTACGCTACTTGTCGAATGTTATTTAGCCTAGATTCTTTTTTTTTTACTCTTAACCATCTGCAATCAGCCTCTTGGTTTTTATCAGATTTTATGATATGATGACAATTACTGAACGCAAATCCAATATTTCTGCAGGATTTAGATTTTACAGTATCCCATAGGACCTTATTGGTTTTATTACAGTTTTGTAAATGAGAAGTTTATTTTCCAGACTGTGTGCGGCTTTTCTACCTAGTAGCCAGTTCATGCTACGAAACCTACCAATAGCATGCTCCTTCTTGGCTTTTATATGGCCTGGCCATATCAAACGTTTGTCCGGATGCATGCTTAAATATTTAGCCTAGATAAACGGTCTGTTATTTTACCTGTAATAGAAATTCTACTCTACGAATTCAATTTGTACTTTCTTAGTAACTTTTTGTGAAACTGTCTCGTCGTTTCGCGTTGACCTCAGATTGAAAATTATCAAAGAAATATACAAAATCATTGTTAAACTGTAATACATGTTTTGGTCTGGAAAATGTATTTTTCTAAAGCGGTGGTAAATTACAGTGGAATCATTTATCGCCGCAATATTTTAATAATTTATTCCTAGTTGTAGTCGTTAAATAAAACACTTCTAACCAGTATCTTTGGAGATAAATAGTTCTTAGTTGTGGAAGTAGTTACACTCGATTTAAAGCGACATTATTGAATCAACATTGGTTCGTTCATTCTAAAATAGCTCTTCAGAAGTGTAAATAAATAGGGAGATGATGTATTATTGTGTTTATTTACTCTCTATGTTCAAACGACTTCCAGTGCCGACTCTTCATCCATTGTTACTTGGATAGCTATTCGACATTATGAAGCACTGCATAAAATTCCTATTTTTGTTAAGACTTTCAAACTTTACGTGAATATATGATAATTAGTACCATCGCACTTAGAGTCATAGATATAATACATCTTTTGGTAGATTATAATGATAATCTTATGATTGAATCCTGTGGCGATGGAACCCTATACAGAACTTGGCCTCAGATTGCATAAATTTCTTTGATAATTTTTATTTTTATAGACAAGTAGGTAGTCTTGTGTGCCAAACACATGTCGTTGATTTTTTCGTTTACGGTAGGCAGTTTTTCTCACGATGATTGTCTTCAGCATAGGAGCAAGTCCCATAGTTGGCCATGGCCATAGTTGGTATGGCCCATAGTTATGATTGGAACACATGACCAGGGTTGCTGACAACAGCAATTAGCTTTTAGGCTTAGATCAAATGTCGTATCTATGGGTATGATAATAATTATATTTAAACGAAAGACCCTTGCTTACCTATGGATATGTTTTACTTATTAAATTAAATGCTTTAAGTATTATAACTTACCAACAGAGTATAGTCATAAGTGGCAAATAAGCTTAAGCTGCGTCATCTATTTCTTTAGTATTTGTTAATTTAGATATTTGTATGTATAGGACATCAAAATTAACATTGAATTAAAACCATATAAATTTAACGGATTTTTTAGATGCCAATTTTTTATATAACAGCAGACAAGCATTACAACAAAGAATTCGATGTTTTAATGAACGATCTTTTAAATCCTATTGTGAAAAATTATGTAATTTATTTTTATCTTTTTATTTTATGTATTAGTCACGGGATTACGTGGCCGGATTATGCAAATTTTTGCTCGTGTACTTTATACATGTAGAAACCTAAAACACTGGCCAAATAATTTTTCGGGATACAATAAACTATGTCCATCTCTATCCTTGAGAAGCCCGAAATACTTTTAAAACAAATAATCTAACTTCTTCTTCATTAGTAGTCGAACGGTGGCTGTATTATAATTTGGTAAGTTTTGTAGACAACTAGGAGTGAGTCTAAGCACTCCCTTGGGTTACACAATTTAATCTAAGCGACTGGATATAGTAAACTTTGTCCTCGGTTTGTTTCGTTTGTAGCATAGAAAACTGTAAATCAAATTCTAGAAGTCCCCAAGTAGGTGTACATTAACGTAATAGCTAAAACTTTTAATTAATTATTTTTAAAGTTCTGTCGGAATTGAGAGTGAGCGAACACAACGGGGACAAATAACAAAGGAAATTTGTGTCAAATTAAAATAAGACAATGTAAAATTTTAAAAGCCAAAATTCTTAGCGAATGTAACTTTCGTATAGTTTTGGATTTAGGAACTTTAACAGGCCCATATATATATATATATATACGTTAAGTAGAATCAATTAGGTTCCTGTAGAACTAGTTAAAATTAGTTATTGCTTAAACTTTATTAGACCTGCTAAACCTTCGCAAGTTGTAGTGAGTGGACGCTCAATGTGGCAGAAATTTCCTTTTCCGATATTGCAAAAGTTCAATTATATTATTGATTTCTATTACCTGATTTCTGTACATATCTGTACATCATGAAAAATTTAATCTAGTCTTTTAACTGAAGAACTCTTTTGTCTCTCGCTGTGTTTACGCTGAAGTAAGAGACAGATAATAGTTGAGAAACTGTGCTTTTACACTGAGGTATTTTTATGAATATGAAGTTATATATTTATTTTCTTTCAAAAAAAACAAATAAGGTAGTATTCATTATTTACCTATTCTCAATAATTGGTAGGAATTCAATAAACCAATTCTTTTTAATCAAAAATAAAAGATGAAAAAACTGTGCAGGAGTTTCAGTCAGGCATTTTTGGAATATGATTATGGTTTCTTTCATGTTGGTTATGTCGACTATGTGTTTGCGTGTTGTTCCCACGAGAATGTAAGTGCGTGCTCCTATTTCACCATGCCTTCTGCTGATAGAGGACAAATCTTTGTTTTTAATTTATATTATTATTATTAATTACTTGTTGCAGCTCCTTGCAAAAATGGCGATTAAAAAGAGTGGCGGAGAGTTTATTGCCAGTTCTTCTTTCCCGTTCCACGCCCTTGATTTATGTACTGGCAGTAAATGTAAAATTAGATGCATTAATATGTATTTCTTTACTGACAAGTCATAAGTGAACATTATGTTACCTATGTGATTAAATGATTTTTTTTTAATTTTGTTTCTGCCTTCTAGAGTTTCGCCCTAGATGAAGGGAAATAACCACTGACCAAGAGTTCTCTGACAGATAGTTTAACGTATTTTATTATTCGAGGAAGTAGGAATCAAAGGGTTAATAAGTACTGTGTGAGTAAACATTGGTTAGTCAATGAAAATGGGGGAACTAAAAATACAACGAGAGATGCTTTCTCTTATAATAATATTTGTCCTAGCATTGGACATGTCCTGGATTTCCGATGCAGTTAGATAAATATAAATTTATTAAAGTAATATAAAATTGAAGTTTTTTTTTATTTTAATAAATGATATTTTATACTAAAAATTATTATAGAATTTAGTTTATTTACTCGGGCAGTATAACGTGATATGTAGCATACGCGATTATTTAATGTTCTGAAGAAAAAATAGCGTAGGTATATTTAACCTTAAAAGACGAATGACGGATTCTCACCAAATCGGACTATGTAGAATTTTATGTGTCTCTAAACAAAATATCCAAGTTAAATCACAGTAAGACTCTAAATCCTATGATCTATGTATCTAATCCTATCGTCTATGGTATGCGTTCACAAGCTGACTGAGCGTAAAGTATAGTAAAGTCTACATGTGACTTTGGACTACAAATACATTTACCATGCTTTTTAAGTTATAACTCAATAAAACATTGGCTCTCATCTTAATACATATTGATTATGTATGATTTTATTGTTAAATAAATACACGACTTGTTTGTAAAACGATGTGCGTATTTATTTATCGTTGATTATTATTCGAACGGATAATTTTTACCTCGCTTGGCTTGGCTTATATTTACGACAAATTTACATGTTTTTCAGCGATAACATGATATTAGACTGAGAGAACTAAATAAAGTCCTATAAAAGTAATAGTCTAACTGATCTTCTTTTAATAGTAACTACGTTGCAGTTACATTGTGTGTAAATCATCATTATGGTAGAACCAATTCAGTATTATGTTAAAAAATCAAACACGTTGTAATTTTTAATACAAACATTTTTATATTCTATAATAACTAATTTAATATACGCCGCGTAATAATTTTTAATCTCATTATGCTGTCTCTTCTGTGACTATACGAGAATCTATTAGTATAGTTTTTTATCTCAGTCCAAAAGATGTTTTAAATTATTATATTAAATATTAAAGGGTTATTACATTATTCGTTACCTACATAGTAATAAGAATAAAAATGGATAAATAGAAAACTAAAATAAATTTAAAAAATACTTCCGATACAAATTTTTAATAACTTAATCAAAGATCGAATCATTATCTAAATAAACGCAATAATTTATACTTTTTAACGTATTGAAATATTATAACAATGTCGTCATATATTGTTATGTTAATGTATATAGAAATACTATTGACTGGTCGTATTTCTGATATTCCGTTGGATTTTGTATTTTTTTTGAATGTGTTAAAGTTTTGATGCTTAGTACGTAAATCTTATACACTATTAACGTAACACTTATATACTCTTTAATTAAAAATAGCATTTTTCGAGTCTATAAAGTCTGTAGGTATATTGAGATATGAGATATCGTGAAAGAGACTAATTTCACTCTCACGTGTCTCTCATCAATCACACAGCGTTGATAATTAAAATTTCCACATAATAATGGTTATAAAAGCTTATTTAGCGAAACTCCCGGCGGATGGTGTGAAATTAATGAAACGGGTGCGGTAATGGTGACCCGCAGTGTTTAGAGTTTGTAGTTGCGAATAATTACCATTTTTTCTTTAATTTTAACATAATAGTTGAACTTATTATTTTTAAACGACCAAACAGTTAAATTTGGTTTCAAATTATTTATTAACCTACTTGTTAGCTAGTTACTAGTTTATGGACTGGTTTGACTAATTGATATAACACGAAGTTGATGCATTTATAATAATTTAAAAGTACACAATGCGTTTATGTGGCAAAGCAGTCGGATTTTTGTTATACAATTAATATGTGACAAAAATACTTAAGAACCTCTTAGACGTTACCTACTACAAACTAGAAATTGTATTACAAAATCAAATAATACATAGTACTAAAGATGCAATATAATTACGGAAGTGACCGACACAGGTGATTTTGCTCTTTATAACTGCTAGTTTATAAACTGTGGTGTGTATGCTTCTGTAAATTAGGGAAATGAAGTCTGGCTGCGAGTAACGAACAAAATAATGATTATTGATATTTCGGGCATATTAAAAATGCAATATCAATTTTTGTATCGACAGCTAAAACAAATTTAAATGTACACCTCATAATAATACAATAACGTAGCTTTATAACGGCGAGCATCACGTAAATGTTTTTATCAAAGCTTTTTGTGAAGCTTTTTCAATTTTGATTACAAATTTATTGTAATAATGACAATGATAATATTTTACGATTTATTATTACTAATTAACCAGTCTAAACAATCCTTCGAGAAGCGTACCAATTCTCTGAAGGCTGGCAACGAACGAGCCTTTTGACAGCATGAGTGTCCATTGGCACATCAGGTGAGTCATTTGCTCTGCCCCTGTTCTATAAAAATAAATAAATTATACACAATTTTGTTGTTAAGAGTGAACTGAACTTCGTTACAATGTTGCGTCAGTGACTCCCTATATAGCTAAAACTGACAGTTGTCAAATGACATCTATTATGTTGGAAATGTAAATTGGAAATAAGATCTAGAAAAATCGTAATATAAAATTCTTATATACATACCCCAATCGAAAGATGGAACAATATACCTCCACGGATACGCAGCTGCAAATTATCCGTTAAAGCTTTATAAAAACCAACTTGTGCAGGAATGATAAATAATTTAATACAAATGAAGCATTTGTCTAGAGGGGCAGATTACAAGATAAGACGCAGTACCGCCAGCTATACGTGGATGTTCGGAGATGTAATTTTTCTTGTTAAAAAGCGTTTTAATTCACGACACCAATCAATGCGCTCAAATATTCTCTTTAAAATATTGATTTCTAAATCCATAATTACTTTGTGGTCTTACAAGTAGCTATCATGTGTCCTTATCAGTTGGATGTTATTCAATTCAATTATTAAATAATTACAAAAATATGAAATAATGTATCTTTTATTATAGGTAATTGTCGTGTGTAATTAAAGAAACAAATTTTCACGTAAACGTTTAACCAATCTGAGGCCTTAAAATAGGTTGTAGCGCCACTGTTTCTTTATCTAAACTATTATATATATATCCTTAGCACCCGGTACATGGCGATGGCGATTTGTTTTAAATAAGGAAGCCATCCATAGACTATGTCACACAAACGAGTCTGATAGATGGTGTTACAATGACGAAAAATTCCTCGAGACGATCATGTCGGAAGTCCTGTGTTTAGTTTACTGACCGCAAACACCCGCCATGCTGTATTTATTTATTTTTGTACACGTATTACGCTTATAGACCACCCGAAACGGTTGAACCAATTATATTCTGTTCCAAGTGCTGATGGGTCTCGGGGCAGTATATCACTATTATTTTGGTAAGTAGGTGATCTGTATTCTGTACCTATTTACCAACGTGATGAATTGGTCGGGACTCGAACTCAGGTCGAGTATTTTCAGCAAGTTATTTTAACGCCATTAGGCGTATAAAAACCAGCTTATTACTCTCACTTATTTTTTTATTATTTCCACTCTGTTAAGTACCTTTAGTTCCTTTACTCTTTAAGAAATCTTTAAAAAATATAATTAGTTTTGTATAAATGTAGGCATAGATGTATCTTTTGTAAATAGTTTTGTCTCAAGGAATATATCAGGTTTATTTATATTATTACTGGTTTAACGTAATTTAAAAATATTGAAAGTGATGCAGGTGTTATGAGAGATGTCTTCCCAAATGAACTAAACTTTAGTTAGATTTTTACTTCTTATAAACGAGATGACCAGCTTTAATAAGTATTTATTACAGGCCTGCTTAATTTAATTATTTACAGTTCGTTGCAAGAAATACAGTATGTGATAATTGAAATAATTAATCAATAAGGAGGGAAACGGGCGGCCTTATACGATTTCGTGCCGGCAAAAACTGTAAGAAAATAAAAAAACTACATAAGAAATACAATTACTTAGACAATGGACAGAACAAAGCAGTAATAACATACGCACGAAACATACACACAATCGAAAAAGGACATATATCACGATAATTTTAATTAAGTTAGTACAAAAGTTAGAGGTACGATGTGCACTAGTAATCCTTGTACAGTAGAGATTTAAAGGAAGATAAGGAAGGAGCTGAGCGGATAGGGATAAGAAGTGAATTCCATCGCCTCGCTGCGGAGGCACTGAAGGATTCGCCAAGAAAGGAAGAGTTATGTCGTAGGATGTCAAGGATACAATTTTCGGAAAAGCGAAAGCTAATAATAATGAGTTTATATTCTTCGGAGATGAGCTCAACTCAAACAAACTCATTATTGACGTAAAAAGGAGTTTAAGGATGGAATATAAGAGATGGAGGAGGAGGCAAGCCGCTTGAGGAACGCAGATATGTGGTCGAACATTCTTATTTATAATTCATATACAACGAAAATATACTTATATATCTTCATCATTAATTACACGGAAGAAGGGAAATATTTTAGGGTAACTTTTCTTTATTCCGGACGTTTTTAGTTCACAAAAAATGCATTGACGAATGTAAGGAGCTGAAGCCTTGTGGCCGATCGTCATTTGTCAAACGACAGATCGTCCAACGACTTAAGGTTGGCTTCACACTTATATGTGTAGCATTCGTTATAAAAACATATATTAGTTTTAGACTTTTTGAGGCCAGAGCTTACAATTTAGTCCTAAAGAGGTATGTAATTAACGATTTCAATACAATTATTTAGTACCATGTAAAACAATTTAATTTTATTACTATTCATGTAAAAATAAAATATTCAACTTCGCATGTTTACACAAATGTTCCAAATCTGCTTGCGTGTTCTTGTTTCGATCACGTTAATACATTACGTCATTGCCGACATAATGGCAAATCGTTTAATGCGCCCATAAAATTGTTGCTAAAGCATCTGCTCCACGTTCGCAGTGTGCACGCGCCTTAACAGCTCCCTCGACGTAAAGCACTTGATTAATGTTCGTAAAACCCCAATTAAAGGCACTCCCTAACGTTTAAACTTCACCCGTATAGAACTAACAGCTGTTTTGTAAGAATAGCCAGTACTGCGGTGGTGCAGTTTGTAACTAAAACATACTGCCACGTCATACAGTTTAGACATTATCGAATGCTAATTGAGATTAATGACATCATTATTACTCTGTGGAATGTTTATATGTATTTTAAACTAATATAGATGCTTCTGTTAGTAATTTGTTTTTGTAGGCTCGTTCGTTTCCACGAAAGTGATGGGTACACGTTCTTTCGGATCCACTTGATTGTTATAGTATGCAGGATGGCAGGCCTATTCATTTTAACACAGTACAAGTTCCCTATACAAATCTACAGCTGGTAACATTATAAAAAAAATGATAATTTTAATGTTTGACATGTAAGCGTTTATTTACCTCTTTTGAGGGGAAACTAGACTTAGGTTGGATTAAATTGGTTTAATGTAAATGTCAGCGTAAAATTGTAAGCACCGTTAGATTGTAATCTATCTCGCGAGATTATGAACTGTCGAAAGATTGTGAACTCAACGTACTGCTTACAATTTAACGTATTATTTTTCGGTAGATTATAATCTATCGAAGTGAAGCCGTCCAATTGTGAAACGGATAGCACCTCGCGCGCTGATTGAACGAATTAACAAACAAATACGGTTGAGCGGAATATGCCCCGCGCCACCATATTTGTTTGTTAATTCGTTTGTTGTCGAATGTAAATTGATGTCGTGTTGAAAGTAACTCACAGCTTTAGAATTAGTTATATGAAATTTTTGGGGAGTAAAATTAATCTGTGACTGACCAAAGAAGTTTGAATGATAACTAAGTTAGTTTAAAAAAAATGATAGTAAAATTCTTAACTTTTTCAATTTTGATTTATGTTTGAGGAGAAAATATTGTTACGTTTTTGATTTTTTATTTTGATAAAAAAAAATTACGATGTGATGTCAGAATTATTGATTACCTACAAAGTAATGAATAAATACTGGATATCAAAATTCTTGAAGTGCATTTAGTTTATTTGACTGATACCCGTATTTCATTCCTAACTCTATGGACATAGAACGGTCCACCATAAAGCCGACCAATCAGGGACAGCATTCGGACAGTTATTAATTTGACAATTTTAAGATTGTAATTTTACGGTTTCACTTTGATAGATTACAATCTACCGAATAATAATAAGTTAAATTGTAAGCAGTACGTTGAGTTCACAATCTTTCGACAGTTCATAATCTCGCGAGATAGATTACAATCTAACGGTGTTTACAATTTTACGGTGTCATATAGAATACTGCAATATTGCAAGGTAACTTTTTTTGGTTCTTTTAATTAAAACAGCGTGGTAGATACAATTCTCAAAGGAGTTTCAGAGGTTCTTGTTGGCCAAAATTTAGTTCGGTTATGTTCGACCAAGTTTCCGAGTTAAGAAATCACTGTTAAGAGAGTTGGATTGTCTGGATCCTTTAATATCTTTGTGCCAGTGAAATATTGTTGGAGGTAGTAATTTTTTTATGGGAATGGAAGGCTTTCTAGTTTTTTTTAAATGCTAAGTCAGGAAGTAGTAAGGTTTTCTTTTATTGTGGATACCCATACAAGCATTACTATTATATTTTTTATATTACATTTAAGATTTATAGCCGCGAACTCGTGCAGCATACAATATTAAGTGACCACAAATAGTATCGATTTTGTTTTAATTTATTTAATGAATGTTAAATTATAAAAGTTAACTTTCTTTCCAGGCCATAAAATTATGAAAAAAATAGTTTTCTTTTGTTTTATGTCATTACCAACATTCTGTTAACTTCCTTCAAAAACGATTAAGCCTAAGTAACCGTCGCTTTATAATAGACTTCTACACTAATATTATCTCTCTGCATATGTTTCGAATCCATTGTTCAGTCAGGTACTGTGTCAGTTATCCTTCATAACATTTTCATTTTATGCTTTCAAAGAGAGGTTACTAAAGTAAATAAGTATACATACCGAGCATTGTTCTTCTATTTCTAGTAGCCTTTTATGGTGAATTTTAATTAGTTCTTTCTTTATAAAGAATAAAAGGACCTGTTTTAATATTTATCTAAAAATATTCAAACAAGTGACTACTTTTCTCAACGCGATTAATAATAATAATAACTTATTTATTTCAGATTATATCCATATGTTCAGTAAGATTTAGTAACACTTCGGTCTTAGATGCTATGTTAGTATTGGTTAGTAAACAAAACAAATAGTAGGGCATGGACAGCATACTAACCTTTTAAGTTATGCGTGTTCTTTGTGGTCAACACATTCAGGATACCATTGGAGCTGTGTCTAACACGATGCATCAAGAAGACACCCTTTTACGAGCCATGACATTAAAACAGTTCGGGTCTCAGCAAACATACCTGACACACTGCAGAACTTTGGCATGCCCAATAGAAACCTGTACGTGATGCTATACTGAATATGGACCGTATTCAATGCCTTCTAAACGGGCATACGCTGCTCGAGTAAAATGTTTATAATTCATTTGATTTGTAGATACGTGAGGTGTTCCCAGATAAATAACATCGATTTTAAGCCATAATTGTTTGAAATAGGCTGATCACTTATTAGATTACAGATATTTGATTATGTAAATGTATCTAATGGGTACGTATGGGTCTCAACATCCCTAATGCACTGAGACAAGCTGAGGATAGAGTGGTCTGGAGGCAGCAAGTCGACGCATTGGTTAAGGCTCTTCAAGACAGGCACGACCATTAGTAATGAAGGAGAAGATCTAGTATGAATATTGAATAGCTCAAACCTACTCCTGGAAAATATTACGAAATTCACACGTCACTCTTACCTTTCATTAAAAAAATATTGTAAGGAAAACTCAGTAGCGAAAATATACTTAAAATTATTTATACTTCAATAGATATTCGAAAAATGAGATTTTCTATAACGCGAGAGAACTTCGTTAACTTTTCTGCCGCCTTTTATCCTCGTTGTAGTTTATTTATTATTCGTATTGTTTAAACAATTTACAAGCTCTTTTGTGTAGAAAATTTCTTCTTGAAAATGTTTAGTCTAGTTAAGCAAGTTAAAAATAGCTAATTATAAAGTTAGCATAAAACATCGTTGCATAAGCATAAAACAGTGTCAAATGTTTAAATAAATGTATGTAAAAAATAAATGTCATAAAATGTTTGGCGCCAAAGCAGGCACAGATCATTTAAAGTGGGAATATGTCATTGACTATAGAATATCCAATCCAATCTATATAGTCTATATCCAGAATTGGAAGTTACAGAGAAAGGGCTCAGATACATGACTAAACTCTAGCATTTTCACATTTACTAGAGTATAGTTATGTTTGAACATATAGATTTAATAGGTTCAATCACAACTTATGCGATTGAATAAAGTAATGTATGAAACTTTATACAGCAAAACTAAAGCACAAGGTATATCAGTGGATATACATATAATAATCGAGTATTTAAAGGTGTCAATAATGTTACATGTATGATATTATGTATAAAATTCGACGCATTTAGCGTTCAGTTTTTAATAAAACTTTTGACAATATATGATTACTAGCTGTACCCAGCCACGCTTCGCTGTGGCACATTGTGATTGAATGGTTGCGAAATGAGAAACAAAACAAAGAATACATTTCGTATAAGCAATAATTAAAATGAAAACCTAAAAAAACACAAAAAAATTATAAAAATAAATAAAAACAATCATTCATGCGGATTATATATCATGCTAAAATTTCGGCTCGATCGGTGCAGAATTTTTTGAGTTTTTGAAGCGTTGTGTACGCTTCACGCAACCAACATAACATTTATATTATACATATACATATAGAATATGATTCTGAGAAAGAACATATTACTTATATATTAAACACTGAAGTGGGAATAATGGGTATGCAATTAATTATGAACGTCGCTGGGGCTCTAGCAAATTTACATTCCTATTTTGTATAGTGCTCTTTTGTATCACATACAAGTATTTTTTCCTTTTGTTTCAGGTCACCATCTGAGATGAGATCCCACTTAGCTTGTAGCTTGAGCCGATAGTGGACAGATAAAATGGCGATATCACGGCTATGCTCACGTTTACTGCTCCTTGTCTTCTTATTATTATGTAAAGGTATGTTGATTAAATTTTGTTATATCCGAAAACCTTTGAGACTGAAGTTTTCTTTGACAAAATTTAATTATTTATAAGAATTAGATGAAATAAAACCAACTACGGATAATCTACTTTGGTATATTTATAATTGGAATTATTATTGGAATTTGAATGACAAAATAATTTTTAAGTAACAGATTATATCCATAAAACAAAACACACCCGGTATTTTAATAATTTTGCAGTTAAAAGAAAGACAATATATTTATAATACCTATTATATCCTTCCTTATTTCTTTACACAGCTATTGTTGTAAAATATGATATACTCTTAATCTGGATCGTAACACAGGTTGCCAAATGGCCAGTAGCTCGCCTGTTGACCCAGATACTATCACCATTAGATCGTGATGAAGCTTAGTTTAACGGTTGAACCCTTAGCGCTTCTGACCTGCCTATACTATGTTAGCAAGTTTCTAATTTATGCAAGTTATGCTATCGTGTATTATCGAGCTAAGACCTGCAGGGATTTGCACTTTGTGCAGAAATTTTGTATGAAACTTACAGTGGCTCGCATGTTATCTTTTAAATAATTACATGAAAACTGTAGAATGGTATTAATCAAATCATTCAATTCACAATAGGATTGTACCTAATGAATTACAAATTTGAATATTTGAAAATACTATCCAATATATGAAATTTTGTATGAAATTTATTAATTACAGTGGCTCGCATGTTATCTTTTAAATAATTATATAAAAACTGTAGAACAGTTTTAATAGACTCATTGAATTAACAATACGATTGTACCTGATGAATAACATCTTCGAATATTTGAAAATACCACGTCTTTCTGGTAGAGAGTGTTACAGGATATAAAAGAAAAATTATAAAACTCAAGGAACTGCAGCGTGAATTCTCAATTCTAATTAAACTTCGCAAAAATCCGGCTCGAACACTGCAATGTTTTTCATAATCGGTAAGTTGAAATGGCGCCGCGCGAAAAGACGCTTAAAACTTTCGCTTTTTAATGAAGCGTCACAGGATATTTTTATGTTCTTCTTGAATAAAATATATTCGTCGCTTTTTATTGAAATTACCCTCCCCGTGGATGGAAGAAAAGAATTAAAATCGCATTAGGAAATCCCGTTTCCGCCTAACTTTTCCACTGTCTGCGCGGAGTACCCGTGTATCGGAATAAATGGCTCAAACTCACTTTATTTATATAGTCTCACTGAATATTTATTCGCTTTTTTGTCTTGCTCTTTTCACAACAAAGTATACCGATTTAAGTTTCGAATGTTTTATATTAAATGCAAATTAATCTGTTAAATACTTTGCTAAACGTTTCCGTATTCGTTCAACTTGCGGTGCGGATTTATCGTTCGAAGGGATCTAATTAATATTGTGTAGATCTTGAATTATTCAATGTGCCTATTCGATAAAATCTTTAACAAAGATAATTGAGTTTCTGCAAATCGTTTATCAGGAATCGATCTTGCTCTATATAATAAATATTTTAAATTTATAAACATTGATTAAGCACACTCAAGGGGATTAAAATGTACTGGATATTACATGTATACGTATAATTAACTAAAGATAAAGTATTTCAAAGCAAAATATAAAAAATATTTAAGAAAACCTGAAAAAGATGGAAATCTTTGCATACTTATTTTATTAAAGTACATTATCCCTCTACCTAATCCTCCAATACTGTAAGATATAAAGCTACTTTTTTCTGCGTTGTTGAATTTTTATTCATACCCAAGAAGAAATCTTTCTCTAATCATTGAATCCAATAACTACACGCGAACCGTGCATTATCAATTACGTTACAGAGGCGTTACGTTACGTTGCGAGTAAATACTATATAACTATAAAAGTTATTAAAACATTTTTACATATTTTAAGGTGGAAACTAAATTTACAGAAATATTTTGAAAAGTTAAATAATATGTTATGTACAAATTATATGCTCCGTGTTTTAAGAAACATTCTTACCAATACTATGTAATTTTGTGTTCTTATTAATGTTTTATTAAACTCCCCAAAATCCTATGGAACAGGTATTTCAATTTTCAAGATGGTTTTTTCAAGATCTACGGGCATGTTATTTGCTTTAACAACTAACACAGCCTTGAATATCTTGGTATGGATGGGTAGAAGGGTAGAAGGACTCCTATTTCCGCAATTAGACTCTTGATTGGTCCGTTGTGCGTTTCTTGGTATGGATATTCAAGGCTGTGTTGGTATTTCGATGAAAATTCTTTGTGGTCAATGTTCGAAGTTTGGGATCTCAAAGCATTCTATTACCCAAGAATGGTTCTAAATTTTTGTCTGTCTATGAATATTAAGATTATTATTGCTCTTGTTAAATTCTTAGCATGTATTAGATGTTTGTATTGTTTGGGTTCTTCCTGTAGCTGTTATAAAAAAAAATGGTGCGTGTACTTATGTACGCGCGTAAGAAGTTATACTTCTTTGGCTTTCTTTATTTTTTTTAAATATTAAATAATTAATAATAGATATTTAGCGTTAATAATTTAACAATATTTAATATTTAGTATATTATTCAATTATTAATTAATATTAATAACAATTATTATTTATTATATTATTAATTTAATTTAATAACTAGGTATGTTTCATAACCTTTTAACTAAGTAACAATAGGTCTTTGTGAAAAAGCATTCCTAAATTTCTTTGAAAAAATAATTAAAACTGCTTCATTTGATTAAAAGCTACTACAAATGTCATTATAGTCATACGTCACGCATATTCTATTTCTTTTTACTAGTCTTATTCCCATCTCGTTCGCGCACGCTCGGCGCCCATACTGAATTTTGTGTCACGGTGCGCGCGCATCGTAAAATTTCACTCTCATCAATTTTTCATAACGCGCCTAAAGAAGTAAAACTTCAAAAAAATGCACAACCCTTGATCCCTAGCCTCATATTTATGAATCTGTTTCGTGATACTTTTTATTTATTTAGTAAGTAGGTGATCACCTTTCTGTTTTTGGGTCTGAGGCATGCCGGTTTCTACACGATGTTTTTCTTCAACGTATGGGCGATAGTTAATTGTGCACATAGAAAGAAAAGTCAATTGGCGTACAGGTGGTACAGTCGGGTTTCGAACCTACGACAGTTGGCATGGAATTCGCACACTCTACCCAACACTGCTCAGCTGTTAAAACCTGGGTTTATAAGCTTTTAAATTCTATTGAAAACTGTGAGTCGTATGCGTTTATTCTGATTAGAATACGTTTAGTTTTTCGAAGTTCAATTCAATATCAAGGGATTTATGGAAATAAAAATAATATACGAGAAAAGGTATTTTAAATATCATATATGCAACATAATATTTTTTTTATTTTTTTTATTTTTTTTTATAGAATAGGGGGCAAACGGGCAGGAGGCTCACCTGATGTTAAGTGATACCGCCGCCCATGGACACTTTCAATGCCAGAGGGCTCGCGAGTGCGTTGCCGGCCTTTCAAGAAGTGGTACGCTCTTTTCTTGAAGGACCCTAAGTCGAATTGGTTGTTATTGGTTGGAATTGGTTAAATATGTTGCTTTTCTTAGACCGCTCTTGTACAGAAGCAAATTCATTCATTCTTAGCCTTTCGACCGTTCTTGTTTGAGCGATAAATAACTTATAAGACAGTATATTGAAAATTCAATTAAAATTAAACATGTATTCAGCTAAACTTCTTTAGTCGTACATACAGCCTTTTGTAAATTTATACTATGTGAGGTATTTAGAATCGAGCTTTGGTTTTAGTGCTCAATTCTCAGCAAGGTCGTGTGTTCAAGCCTCGGCGAATACTTTTTCTTTCCATAAAGGCAAATAACATGCCCGACAATGGTAAACTTAGTGATCCTTATTTTTCTTTATATACTGTACTGAAATTGTATAAAAGTATGTTCAATAGCACACATTAAAATCTAAATAACTTAATAAAACACAATCTACAAATCTCTCAAAGTGAGCTCCTCCCACCAGTTTATTTAAAAGTATCATTAAGTTATAAGTGATTAGTAGATGAAATTTTTTAAACAGGAGACACACCCATAGAATAATATAATCGCGAAATTGGTTCAAAATTCAAATAGAGACTTCGCACGCTAACCGCTCGTTTATTTACATATATCATAACATGCTTCTATAGAATATATAGTATAGGATAAGCGTTGAAGCCTATTAATCCTTGACAGCCTTGCATCTCAATTAAGCGTACATATACAAAACGTAATTATTCCTATCATTTGGCTACCATACACATGTATCTGATAAACTTAATAAGAATAAATCTACTAACAATATATTTTAATGTGTACTAATAATAATCTAGTGGCTGCAGATTGTGTTTAGATCAGAACTGTATGGACCAGCCTTTAGGCCTGATTTTAAGATTTTTAAAACATGCCGGTTTCCTCACGCTGTTAGCCTCCTCCGTAGGAGCGAGTGTTAATTGCGTAATCCTATGCGAATCCTTGAATTCGAACGCACGACCTCAAGGTTAAAGTCGCACGCTTAAGGCACAAGGCCACACTGTTCTTTAATGTGTTCTTGTCCATCGTATATGTTAAGCATATACCTAAACTATAAGCATTTTTTTATGGCTCTGGCACGACTTGTGCATTAGCCAGCGTCAAGTATAGGATTTTTTTTATAATTCGTGCTTGTCTTTAGAAATTCGACCGTGTCCTCTATGTACGGTTTAGGCACTTGCCCGGTACCGCACAACCCTCCCAAAAGCCGAGAACAAATTTTAAATTAAATTTAAACTTGTTCTCGAACCGGGAATCGAACCCGGTACCCCTCACCTAGCTGCCACTTAATAAGACCGCTAGGCTATGAGGCCCCCTATAAGCATTTATATAGTTTGTTCCTTATCGACAGACATACGTGATAACATAATTAAATATGAAATTCTTGTAATATTAAATGTTTCAAAAAGAAAACAATGAATTTAACAAAGTAACTTGAATACCGTTAACCCTATACATTTTTTCTAACAAAAAGTGTATATCGACTGAAGCCAGAAGCCATATTTTCAGATACATTTTTATATATACAAGAAAACACAATAAGAAAATATAATGCATGCCGATTATTTGCGCGCATAGAAAGATAAATAAGCCGCGATTCAAACTCACGACCTCCGGGTTGAAAGTCGTACACTTATTCACTAGGCCAGCACTGCTCAAATTATACTATAGCTATATACAAAACTAAATCAGATATTCCTATAGTAATTGAAGAAGGTTTTTTTTCTATTTTATTGACGTCATTTATAAATCTGCTAAAATACGTAATTGATAAAGGCGTAAATATTTAATTCTCAAGTTATAAGTCTTGCTTTCAATAAAGTTTCATACTACTATTTATTCAATACAAGCAGTGTTGCCCTAGTGGCTTCATCGTGCGACACGATCCTGAGGTCGTAGGTTCCGGCTCGGCTGTGCACCAACGGACTTTCTTTCTATGTGCGCATTTAACATTCGCTCAAACGGTGAAGGAAACGTGAGGAAACTGGCTTTTCTTAGACCCAAAAACTCGACGGCGTGTGTCAGATACAGGAGGCTGATCACCTACTTGCCTAATCGATTGACAAATGATCATGAAACAGATTCAGAAATCTAAGGTCCAGACCAAAAAAGGCACTAGCGCTACTGATTTATTTATTTATTCACACATTAAAATGATTAAGTATATATCTACTTTTTTTTTTTTTTTTTTTTTTTTTATACGAGGTGAAAATGCGCTAACGCAGGCCCGCATCAACGATGTCGAGCTTGACGCGGGGACTGTGGGGCTGGGTCTACACTCAAAACCCTCTGCTATTCAGAGGGGTAGCGAGACCCCACCCACTAAAAACACCTCAGCCCTTCACACGCCCTTCATATGGGCCCTCGGGGTTCGCTAGGCATTCTACCCAAGGGACCCGGGCTTATATCCGACATAGAGGGCTCATTCAAGACCTGCGGTTCCGGGCAACTCGAGGTCGAGCCCCCAGCCTTGAACTACCGGTCAGTCTACGGTCATCCCCAGACCTCTCCCTCAATCGCTCAGCTGCCTCCTTCTGCAGCATTACATGCTCACAGAAGGTAACCATTGCACTCCAGGCCTCCTCACTTCCTAACATAGCTAAAATAATACCCGGTAAAGAGAGGTCCGACCCTATGACTGATACCAGGTCATGACGCTCCCTTGTCCAGGTGACACACTCAGCCACAGTATGCTCCGCCGTGTCATTTGGAGCGCCACAATGGTGGCACAACGGATGTACCTCCCTTCTAGGCACCTTATGCAGATACCGCCCAAAGCATCCATGGCCAGACAGTACCTGCGAAAGCCGAAACGTCACAGCACCCCAACGCCTATTCGCCCAATCTTTTAAGACTGGGCGAATTGCCTCTATTGTCAATGCACCAGCGCGGGGCGTTGCTAGATCGTCAAACCACCTTTCGAAAAGAATTTCTCTGGCATGACGCCTCATATGCCCCACTATTTCCCCCCACGTGACGTTCCCGTTAACTATTACCTCGGCCTTCGCACGATATAAGGCAGCGATAAGTTCCACCTCCCGCTCCCAAGGAGGAGTACCAGCTAACACACAGGCCGCCCCGAACGATACGGTACGGTAGCAGCGAGCTGCCCGAACCGCAATCACTCGTTGCGGCCTCCGTATAAGCATACGGTTCGTCCGCCTGATCAGCGCGTCGTCCCAAATGGGGGCCCCGTACAGGGCCATACTGCGAATGATTCCGCAGTACAGCCGGCGCACGCTCTGGCATGGGCCTCCAAGATTAGGCAAGAGCTTGCCAAGTGCTCCTGCCGCCCTCACAAGTCTCCCCTCGAGAGATTTAAAATGGGGCTCGAAATTCCAGCGACCATCTAGAACAAGACCTAGATACTTCATGGAGGAGGCCACTGAAATCCTAACGCCTTCAACCACCAATGCCGCCCCCGAAGGAGGACCCATCCTCGGGCCATGAAATAGCAGGGCTTTCGTTTTGTCAAGGGACACCCTGAGACCCAGGGCTTGGATCCGCCCAACAACCAGCCTAGTACCGGCCATCGCAAGCTGAGCCACCTCCCCAAATGACCCTCCACTCGCCACGACTAGAGTGTCATCTGCATAGCAGAAGAGGCGCATCCCAGGAAGCAGTGCACCTCGCAGCACCCAATCATAGCTAATATTCCACAGAAACGGTCCCAGAACTGATCCCTGTGGAACCCCGCACAAAGTATATATCTACTGCTTAGCCATTTCCAACCTATTATAGAATTAATAATTTATGACTTAAACGCTCAAACGCAAAGTAAATATTTCAATCCTAGAGTTCTGACCCAGCGCTTGTTCTACTAAGTTATTGTTTAAGTTCGCACAACTTCTATTCACCTATACAAACTTTACTCTTCCCGCTGCTTAGATGTGCTTATTATAAATATTTAGCATTTCATTCAAAAGAATACTGAGATTAAATTACTTTTTTATTTCATATGAAGTTAGCAATAATACAGTTCTCTCTCTCCACAAACAAATGGCTACTATAGCTCTTACTGAAGTGGGGTTTCATTTATAATATATAGTGTAAAATGTAGAAGAGTATTTATGTGAATAAAAAAACATATCAATAAAAAAATCCGTGACCTTTATATGGGGCATAGAGACGGCATTTCTATGTCTATTTCATTGATCATATAAGACAAGTAGGTACGGTATTTCCTTAAAAGAGACTGTAAGTAGTGTTATTGGACATTTTCTTATGTTAAATATCCTTATTAGTAAATTAGGTTAGACTTAAATCACTTACAAGAGTTAGACACATGTGAGTGTGACATTTTCTGTATAATATATTGATATGTTCTTTAATATTGTGGAACATTGTTTTGTTCTATCATCAATAGTTTTCGCAGCGCATGCGATGAAAGATATTTTCTAATTGTAGTTTTAGTAGGGATCCTTATTTTTTTCTTGCAATTAAAATAGCCTATATTAATCAGTGATAATGTAGCAATCAAATGCTGAAAGAATTTTTAAAATCGGTCCAGTACTTTTCGTTACAAACATACAAATCTTTCCTCTTTATAATATTAGTATAGATTAGTATTAAGTTAGGCTACATCATAATGTTCCATGATGTCTCAGTGAAGACATATGTGTTAAAAAAGAACCATCGGTATCTTTTTTGTACTGATGCAATTCCAATTTGTCAAGAATCGAACCTGAATCGACCACAGAGGCTGTAAAAAATATATTATTAATTAATTTAATTATTTATGTAAAATATAAAAGACATTTATTCCTAAATTTGGCCTAAAACGTAAATGAACCATGATGATTCCTTTATTAAACTCAATGTTGTTTATAAACGTTTAAGAATATTGTATATCTTATAGAGAGGCACTTTCCACATTACTTATGCATAGAGTAGCGATTGAGTTGAGCGTCATCGGTATTCAAAACCGACGTTACCCGGTTTAACCGCAACCTGCCCGGGTCCCTGATTGTCTCCAAACAAAGAATAACTAAAAATACACCGTCATTCCCTTATTTTGAAGTGTAAAATGTACTCCGGCTGTCCGCTTATACATTTTAAAACTTGAAATGTCAAACTTAGAGTATAGTCGTTACTTATTAATTATAAAGCGATGCGAATATTTTTAGTTTCATGCAATCTATAAAACCCTTCTTGGACGGTTTTAGCTATTAGAAATCCAATTGGACTTTTTTTGTATCTATAATAATAAATATTATGTAAAATTATCAAGAGTTAATTTAATTAAGAACACAGATCGAGCTCTCAGCGCTTAGACAAGGGTCGGTATCTGAGTCGATGTATTTCAAATATTCCAGCCAGTAAACATATTGAAATTTACTTATTAAAATATTTATTTGATGAGATACTATTTCTAACTAGCTAAAATATTTTTACCTTCATAAACTGCTGCTCCATATAATAACGGCTTTAATTTTGAGTCCCTGTCGCATATCTCGGTGATATAATTTATGAAATATGACATAATAACGTCTTTAATAAAAGCCACGGTGTCGTTTGGGAGGATAAAACTCTTGACATTATTGTTATTGGGTTATATTTTGATAAGGGAATTAAGTCAGCTCTACTTCGGCTACAGCATTAAATTACCTTAGAAATAATATACAAACCTAATTTTAATCGAGGAACCTTCACAAAATAATAAATTAAACAAATGAAAGTACTGATACTATGGTAGGTAAACTAACGTAGAATATCGCATCGGTCGTCGATGGTTTTACCCAATACAGACTGAGGTTTGTATGTTGGTTTACATATGTAAAGGGAAACACAGTGGATGTCGACATAAACCACTACATATCTGATAAAGCAGTGTAAACAGCTTTTTATGGTTAAATAAGACCTACCTCCCGTTCAGATTTATAAAAAAAATACTTCCCTTATAATAATTTGATTTGTTGGATAAAGTGCGCTCTGAAAGGGAAACAATTTTCGGCTTATGAATAAAATTTTAAGGTAATGTAAATTTCTATGCCAAGACCTACCCCGGTAATGATGTCATGTGGGAAGCAATTTTATTCAGTCCAGAAGATTGAATCTTAAAAGGTACCTTATAAGAAAATTCATTACGTATCATGTAAATATAGGAAAGATTCAACCATGTATGCTTGCCGTATATATGTATCGAATGTTGTGTGTGTGTGTGATTAAGACACAAAACAGAAGTTTGTAACATTTTGGAAGTATGATATTTTTTATTACATGATTTTTATTGTGTAACATATTTTTTGATTATGTGGGCTATAAAACGATGAGAATTACTTTAGATTACATGAGAATGAATAAAAGAGAAATTAATATTAATAGTATATAATATTTAAACAATATAATTTAGTTAGTTGTATATCCATCTCCATCCATCCATCTATCATCGCTCCCATCACAAGCGTAAACCTAGGTCTCAACAACTGGTTCCATCTAATCATAAGTCATTACTGATTTGTTTGTATGTTCATATTAAGTCTTTATTAAAGTTCTAATAAAGATTATATGAAACTATGAAAACAATATTGACGCTTCACATTTCATTTACTCGTTTTCATGTTATGAAATCTTGGGTGACATAAAACCCAAAATATGTAGCAGATATTAAGTAAACTTTAGCTGTAGCCGAACTATCACGCAAGACTTTTGTAATATAACTTTATCCCAACTTGTATAGTGACTCACGACGGCAAGGAGAACGTGATATGTGAATGTACATTTTCATTTTTAGTATTCGTGAGTTCTAAATATAATACTAAGAACATAAATCAAATAATAATGTAACCTTAAGCTTCGTGACCAAGCGCTAACTATGACTCCTGTCAAAAGCCTGCTGGGTGTCATAGTTCGGGATAAGTCTTTCTCTGGTAAGTCATTTTAACGTAAACAAATTATTACATAATAAGCAGTTCGGTTTTACCAAGGGTCGCTCGACAGCCGATGCCGGTGTTGAGTTATATAGATATATAGTTAAGGCTTGGGAGGAGTCGCATGACGCTTTAGGTGTTTTCTGCGACTTATCCAAAGCATTTGATTGTGTCCAACACGAGACCTTAATCGGGAAACTCCGCCACTATGGCATCAAGAATACCGCACTGAATCTTCTGACTTCCTATTTACACGGAAGAACTCAGAAGGTTGAAGTGAATGGTAAGAGGTCCTCTGGGTCGGCAGTAGATATGGGGGTACCACAGGGCTCAATTCTTGGCCCTTTCCTCTTTCTTGTTTATATAAATGATCTACCTTTCATGGTAGAGAGAAAACATCAGATAGTTTTGTTTGCTGATGACACGTCCTTGATTTTTAAAATCAAACGACAAATAACAAATTTTGACGATGTGAACAATGCTCTGTCTTCGATTGTCCATTGGTTTAGTATGAATAACCTTCTACTTAATGCAAAAAAGACAAAATGCATTAAATTTTGTGCAAAAAATGCAAGGGTTATGGATACTAGACCAATTATAAACGGGGAGGAATTGAATCTGGATGATACAACTGTATTTCTCGGAATCACCATGGATTCAAAACTTCAGTGGTCCCCTCATATTAACGGATTGGCGAAGAGACTTAGTTCTGCAGCATACGCGGTTAAAAAAATTCGCTCACTAACTGATGTCGATACAGCTAGACTTGTATATTTTAGTTACTTTCATAGCTTAATGACTTATGGCTTATTATTATGGGGTCATGCTGCTGATGTCGAAACTATATTCATCCTGCAGAAGAGGGCTATTCGTGCAATCTATAATTTAAAATGTAGGGAATCTCTTAGAGATAAATTCAAGGAAATTAATATACTTACCTTTCCCTCGCAATATATTTATGAAAATATTATGTATGTATACAAAAATAGTGATAAGTTTACTAGAATAGAACATACGCACAATGTTAATACACGGAACAAACGCAGGCTGCAATTTCCCCGTACTAGACTATCTAAAGTTAGTAATTCTTTTTTGGGGAAAGGGATACTCTTCTTTAATAAAATCCCAGAGGCTCTTTTATCACTGCCTTTCAATAAATTTAAGAAATGTGTTAAAGAAAGGCTGTGTAAAAAGGCTTACTATAAAGTCAACGATTATCTAGTTGATAAAATGGCCTGGGACTAGTGCTAGACAGGCTACTTCTAATTAATTTGCGATATTTGTTTTAAATAAGTGTTGTTTGATGATTTGCTGTTTTAAAAGAGTACCGAGAGTTTTTTACGCCGGCTTTTTCTCTCGGCCTACACCCTCTGTCTTCTTTGCCGATGAGTAGGGATGTCTTCAAATTTAATGACGTGGAATAAGTGATACATGTATCTTATGTTCCAAAATAAACATATTTTATTTTTATTCTGAATCTTATGGTTACTTTATCTCTTTATTTTAATTGTCTTCGGTACTCAATACTTACGGTCTTTTCCAGCAACAGACCTTCAATCAATCCTTATTACCTATGGATTTCGTGGCACAAGAGTAAAAAAAACTGAACAATCAATAAGGGTTACAGTACGATTATTTAAAGGAGTAAACATCTGCAGTAATTTTCCCTTCATGTTACATGACGCAGATACAGATTAGGCCAGTAGGTAGGGCCGTCGTTACTCGCATTCCCAAAAATAAGAAAAGCTAAATAGTTGGTATAAACTATAGAATAAATGAAATTGTATAGAAAATTTTACTATATGAGCACAACACAATACGTAACTCGACATGGACGCCGTAAAGGAGTGGGCCCTCCGCTTATTCAGCGAAAGCTTATTGTTGAGATTAAATTAAAGCCTCCTATTGAAATTCCTTCACACATTCTGAGGGTTATTCAACAAAAACCAGAAATGTTATTTTAGGGTTACATCAATTAAAGTTTTAAGAATATCTGCAAATACCTGTGTTAAGCGACTTCATGGTCTCTACTGGATTACCTTTTTGCGTTTCAATGTATGATTTTTAAGTTTTTATTAATTAAAGTCATTATAATTAGTACCGCCATAATTTGGTTTATATCTGTTGAAACAAGCGACGAAAAGCGAGAATTGACACTTGATCAGGTATTTTAATACTTACCTAAATATATTCTTACACATTGAATTAATAACTTTTTTTTGTAAATAATGTAAAAAAAGCGGCGTTGAATTTATTTTGACGCATTCACAAACAATTTATGACTTTAAATTCAGGGTATCGAATTTTTTGTTTTATATTATCTGAATAACAAATAAGTTAAATAATTTTATAATGGATAAATAAATTCAATAAAATAGTATTAAGCAAAAGTAAAAATATTTACGAACTCACCTTTGAACAAGACTGTGATTGATATTCCTTAGACTAATTTGATTCCTTCGAAGTAAGATAAATAATAGTTCGTACTAGCTTTTGAATACTTTATTGTTTGTAAATAAAACTTCAATGTGAGGTATAGAAAAAGGTTGACATTAGTGAAAGATTGACTGTCAGACCTTCACGTCAGTATATTTATTGAACAGCAAATAAGTTATGCATAACAAATAAATTGAGTACGATGAGGCGATATCATAAATATTCAGTTGACGACGGATAGAACGGTTTACAATCAACTGTTTCTATTATATTGCAATATCAAGTTTAGTGATTGCACGGTAAACTAAAAACGCTTTCAGAAATATCTAGATCGAAACTTATTTCGATTGCATTTTGATTAAATTGATAGGAGGCGTTTCGACCTGATCGCATCAATGAGATTTAACAAATATTGCAGTCGAATTGTCATTTTATGAATTGCACTTTAATATTTCAACGGGTTCATGAAACGAAATTACGCTTTGAACTCTTAACATAATTGAAAATTTCTTTGGACAATAATTCCACAATTATCAAATGCGTTAGTCGAATTGAGAAAGTTTTGTATTAAATTAGAGAAAAGAGAAATCATACCGTAATATTTGCATGATATTACAGTGTATATGATTAAGTGCTGTTTGCGAGGCAAATAAACTTTGTGTACGGTAAAGTAAGAGTAATGCGGAAGGAAATTGTTTGGACTTAATGATCGCACGCAGATCCCTTGAGTGATATTTTGCTGCAAAAACTGGTACGCTTTGTATTAACGGGGATATTCTAACATGTAACATATATGCATAGTATTACTGATTAAAATGCGGTATGATTTATATGTCGTATTCAGGTATTCTTTCATACAAAAATACATACCTACACATATATTAAGGTTTCTATTAAGGTGGTACTATACGGGTTTAGGGTAAGTAAGATAAGAGTATATAAGAATAGACTAGGGAAATGTAGTAATTTCGATCTAAAAATATACATATCTAAGGTTTTGTTTCTTAACTAGGTTAACCTGAGGAGCTGGTTGATAGCATATAGCTGTAGATTATTAATATTTTTATAATTAATCTTCTAATAAATATTGAAAAACTATCATTTTAATTTAATATATCAAGATATAATTGGCGAGTTAAGTTATAATTTATGAAATAATGATTTTTGTTATAGGCACAAGCAGTCTTCCTGCATTCAATGCCTGGTTGTGCACCAATCGATGATTATACGACGTGTTTAGGGCACAGAAAGCTTATCATCTATTTGTCTTTATAAGTAAAGTGATCAAAGAAACATACTTATCTATCGGGTTGTAGCATTACTAGATTATCGTTTTGAAACTTCATTCGTATGACCACATGCCATGACGGTGCAGATTTCTAAAAGTGGATTGTTTTTAAATTATTCAGTATTTATTAAATTATCCATGGGTACACATCAATCATCATTACATACAAAAATCACATTTCAATATTACAAAGTGCTTTAGGACTCAAGTTTCAGTCTATGTAGCAGATGAGAAAATTCGAATAATACAGTATAACAATCTAATTTATCAGCTACTTAAAGTACTTTGAGCAAAACAACTCGGCAAAATGCGTATTATAATATTATGTTAATTTAAGATACACCCTCCGCTGTACCACGTTCTAAATTGAATTTTTTATCAACTGCATAACAAGAGTTATTCTTTATTAAACTGCAGATCCTTTACAAATATATTTTATGTATAAATTCAACATAAATAATACATAACAAATTAAATTTTGCGAACCATACGAAGCAGATATATAATGGTTTTTATTATTTTGTATCTTGCCTTCTTTCTGGTCGTCATTTGTTATAACCCAAAAAATCACTATCAAAGATTTAAGAATTTGTTACTATACTTAATACCCTCTGGTAAACCATTTGTCGCACTTAATTAAAAAAATTAACCTGTCAATAACATTAAATAGTTCTTATAAGTTTCCTATTAAACCAAACCGTAGATAATAGGGAGCTGATAAATTCAATAATATGATATATTCGTAAAATATAATTGCTACCTACTTGAATATTAAATTAGAATAACATTCTGTTAATTATGGCCGCTTTATGTTAACAAGACGGGAAAAAATATAGTTATTATCTGTTACAAAACGAGGATCTTTGTACCATTATAAGATGTAATTAGAAGTAAGTGGCCATTGTTCTTGATAAATAGAGGGCGCCAATCATAAATTTCTACCTTTTTATTCAGGCACGTTAAGTTTATTTTAGTTTAATTATTTTCTTCTTTCTAGTAGTAACGGTTTGAATTTATGAAGGATTTGATATGAAGTGAAATACATAATGTCGTGGTATCAGCGCCTAAATTGAGTTTTGTTTTTGAATTTTGACCTTAAGTAACAAAGCGAACTTAATAGAAAGACTATTTTGGTGCTATCAGGTCGATAATCGCAAAAAAAATACTTACTAACTAATCGAACAGTTTTCTTATATGTATTTATACGGAATTGAATAAAAATATGCAGGTAGTCGAGAAATGGTCTTACAATGTTTTACGTAACATTTTTCAAAATTTTGTCAAGGGCTTGGTTCTCTGAAAGCTTCTTAGAAACTCTACGACAAACAATTTAAATTCTTCGCTACAAATATCAATGTCTAAATGATATAAATTTTATACAGAAATGATTACCTCAGGAATGACTTAGTGGTTAATAAAACAAATGGATATTGACAAAGGTTTTAGGCAATAGACAGAATTAAAGCGCATGAAATCGCGGAGCATGTTGAAAATATTTGTAACAAAATTAATATCGATACGAATATAAAATTAAAAGAAACTCGCCACGATAATACACACGGTTAATTTGAAACAAATTGCTATCCACCCGTGCATTATTCGTTTGTCGCGAGTCGCATAAATTAAATGATGAACAAGAGCCGTGATGAATCCACAAAATATTTCCAAAATTGTGCTTCGTTAGCGCCTCTAATGATCAATTGTGCGTTCGATTTCCAACTCTGTTTGTAAAAATATTTAGTTACATGATAAATATTGCTTTTAAATTAGCAAACGACTCTTCGTAAAATATACCTAAGTTCGAGGTTAGATTAGAAGATAAACGTATATGACTTTAATTTATTTGTTAAACTATGAAAAGTATATTGCAAAAAATTTTTTTTGTAGTTTGTTAACCGTAAATATAATTTGTTTTGTATTTTCTAGTGGGTTTTTGAATAAAAAATAATGCGAAAGAAATAAAGAATGTGTTGGATGATTGGAGATCGTTCTTCACATGTAATTTTTTCAGGATCAGTTATTGTTTAAACCCGGTGTTTTAAACAATAATATACCAAATTGGAGCCTGGGCGTTTTGTATGGGAGGTTATTTTTTTAATTAATCTAAGTATGAACCATTGTTTACTATGCACTTTTGCCATCTCATAGGTAGTTCATTGATCCCTTTACTAAAAAAACCAGTCGGACGGGAATCAATAAAATATGTGAAGGCGATTTGGACTGCCCCATCAGAGTTAAATTTTTTCCCTTGCAAGAAGTTGTCCAAATTGCGAAAAAATGGTAAGCTGTTGGAGCAAGGTCCGGGGAGTACGGAGGATGTCTTAGAAATTCCAATTGAAGCTCTTCTAATTTGGTAGCCGTCTGTTGCGTGTGTGTGTGGCGTGTAGTGGCGTGGAGCGATTGACCAGCCTAGGTTGTTTAGCCGCTAGCTTTTCCATCATGGTTTGCAATTGCTGACAATAAACATCATCCGTAATAGTCTGACCAGATTTGAGAAAACTGCAATGAACAATACCGGCACTAGTCCACCAAACGCTTACAAGTAACTTTTTTGGGGTTTATTTTCGCTTGGGGCAGGATTTGGCTGGCGGGCCAGGATCCAACCATTGCGCTGAGCGCTTCCGATTAACGTAAAGAATCCATTTTTCATCACAGGTAATGATTCGGATTAAAATACCTTCATTATTGTACCGGTTCAGTAATGTAACGCAGCAGTCGACGCGCGTTTTCCGGTTTGCTTCAGTCAATTCGTGAGGTACCCATTTTTCAAGCTTTTTAATCTTCCAAATTTGCTTCAAGTGAATTAAAACAGTTTTATCACTAACACCGCAGCCTGCAGCTAACTCAGACGCAGTTTGCGATGGATCCGCTTCCACAATAGCCTACAATACTTCATTATCAACTTGGGTCTCAGGCCGTCCACGGGGCTTGTTCTGCAGGTCGAAATTTCCAGAAAGCAACATGACCGCTATACACATCATTCACCCTTCGAGTCGTTTCCGCAGCACTAGTGCCACGGCAGAACTCGTACTCGTAAATAAAGCGATACTTTAAGATTTCCATTTTGTAAAATGAGTGACGCAAACAGAAAAAAACAAATGAATGACGGTCATCGAAGCACAAATACATGTACATCAAGTAAATAGCTACATGAAGTAAATAGCTGTACAAATTTGAATCTGGAATTCCTTACCAAAGAGGAGAACATCGTGAATAAAGTGGCCAGTACGAAATACGCCAATTTCATACGTAAGGACCTAATATTAACTTAAAAACTTAAACTAAACCTAAATTTTTTATAGCACTTAAATTTAACCAAACCAAAGATGGAGTAAATTGCAAACAAAATACAAAAATATAAACATGCATTGGTTCGACAATAAAAGAGTCTATTTTAAAAATTGAGTTGTAGCATACTATATTATATTTTGTTAATTATAAATTACTCTAATTTCCCCCGGCGATACGCGGCCGACGTGAAACATCTTTTTTCCGTTCTATCGTTTCCTTAGAGTTATATAGGATTTAATTAATTTTGGGTGAGTATGAGTAGGTATATGTTTTAGTAAAAACGAATTAGAGAATGATACAAATGCCACTTACCATTGTTTGTTATAGTAATAACTTTTTTGTTTCTATTCATATTGTTTGAAAATTTATTACCTTTTTGCACATTTTATAACAATCATTCTTAGGGTTGAGTTAAACCTTTATATTTTTTTTAATATGAAGTAAATATTAACTGCATCAGAAAATAGAAAATATTAATACCATTGACATTTGACACATGGCCAACTTTAGCGTACACTGCCAGATTTTGACCTATGCGTTCATGCGAATAAATATTTTTATATAGTAAATATTTTCAGGAAACACTTCTAGACACAATACACAACGTAATTGAATATGTGAAGAGTCAATCCGTCGCGGTCTGCTCCTCCCGACAATCGTCATATCATTGTTTTATAATCCGACTTTAATTTCATCACAATGGACGTGATGACAATGTGTTTTTAAATTATATTTAAACACAGACAGACGTTAGACTTTATGTTATTAAAATGGTATTAAAAAAACGAAACCTTTACAACTTCGACATATCATCTAACGCTTACAAAATTCACCATACAGGCGAACATACAGGCGAAAAATTACAAATTACACGATAGGCGCTGCAATGTAGAGACCAGAAAATCCTCGAAACCCCAATGACGAGATAGAAATTAAATCGGGCGATCCATCTAGAGAACAGGCGGGCTGTGTTCAGGGACCATAACGTTGGCAGCAGTCCATAAAGCTCGCAAAAAAACTAGAAAACAAATAAATGTCCGTCGTCTGTTATGTCAAATCTGTGCAATACGTGCGCCCCGAGCACGATGCGAGCTGATTTTATAGCGCCATAAAATCTCGTAAAACGCGCCCTTAAATCACAGAGCTACGTCATATTTCATCGTTTCGCTTGTCAATGTTTATTTTATATCATATTTTAGAGATTCTCCCCGAATAAATCTCGTTCGGATTGATATACATTAAGGTCACGTAGTTTTGGCAGCCGCGCTTAGTTACACTGTTTTCCCGCTCTGCGGTTTGAGCCATGTTGACATGTGGCAGCTATTATTGTTGTATTTTAGTAAAGCACAAGCATTTATTTCGTTCCTAGATTTTCTCGAAACATTCTTTATATAAAGTACAACCTATTTCTTTCAAGTTTTTGGTTACAGCTGCAATTTCTTCGCGGGATGAAGTATTGGAATATTTAACTTTGAGTAACTAGTTATTTATTTTTGTCTTTCTTTGTTTGGCTTGCTTATTGTTTTTTTACTATAAATATTTATACAATTGATTATTCTGAGCAACTTTGAAAAACGAAGACGTCCTGACATCCAAACTACTTGAGTATTTATCGGTAGCTCGTAAAAGTAAACGTTTAAGGAAGGGATCAATTTATAGTAGTCGCTGGAAAGGTCAACACTCAAGCTTGAACTTTGAACTGTTAAATGATCGGGTTTGATACTCGGCACGTCATCGCGCAGAAGTAATCCACTTAGGATTAGTCAACAAGGAGGGCTCGCCACTCACCGCGTCGCGACACAAGCTGTTAGCGTTCAAGTTATAAAAGGCGTCGACAGCATTGTTCGCAGTTGTATTAGGCTTTAATCCTGTCGCGAGCCGCGAGCACTCGTTAGGCTGATTGTTTGTCGCGGCAGATGGCCGCCGTAATCCGAGCCGGCACAGGCTGCCCGCACCTCCCTCCCTCGCCCGCACTCCCTCGAGCCTTCCTCAGCGAAAATATAGCCTCTTTGTGTATGTTGCATCTGCAGGTAAATTGTGCGCTAAATTTGGGCCGTACGTTACTGAGAACGTGCCCCTTTCATACGGATGCAATTGCAATGAGTTATACGTGAAAATGCATTGTTATCAAAGCAGCTTTCTTGTGTCATTCTTTATTCAGGAGCGTTAAAATAATTCGTGCTTTGCGTTTAACACTGAGGTATGTCTGTAAAGCGTTGTAATATCAGATGCGCACATTATTCATGTCTGCATAACATACTTATGCAGTTGATTTATGCTTTATTGTAAAACAGGCTAACAGAATAAAAGCTTCTCATTTTTATTTAGCGGATTTAGGAGTTCATCAATTATGAAGAATTGAGGTATTTTTTCAAATGTAAAATTTTTAAAATTTCATTTATATAACTAAAATTATTTATTACCAATATCTGACCGCATCTATGCAGCTGTTAGGTCTATCTTGCGGTTTTACTGTTCGTTAACTTTTCATTACTTTTCGTTCTACGTTACCAACCGGCCTTAAATATATGTTTTATTTTATTAGCTTATCATCGAGAAATGGCTTTAAGAATATCATTACCACTACAAAGATTTTTTTTAATGTAACACTTAAATTACTTTGCAGAAACCTCTGACAAAAGTAACCAGTAAGAACTAATGTGTACCCACTCTTCATAAGTACTCGCAATAGCAGATCTATTGTTAATTGTACTGACGTACGCATTTAAAATTAAAATCCACATTTTAATGCAAAACATGTTGTGGAATGTAGTCACAGTTATGAATACAAACGATACTACTGTAAACTCATAAAGAAACTCGTATATCATTGTTAACATTAACGAAAACTGGAAAATAGTAGCAATAGCGAGCTGGCTATTACCGGGTTATGTTGACTCACCAATCTTATAGCCTTCTCATCCTATACTGTTTGCTTAGAAAGATTACACAAAGCATTTGAAAGTGCAATGATCGATTACCTGAACGGAGGTTGATCTAGTTCCTCTGTTGTCATTAACATTAATTAACATAAGCAAACATCGGTCAGATTTTAGTAGGCTAAGCTGCACGCACACTAAGATATTACGCGTAGAAAGATAAAAGATAAAACTATTTTAAAACCTTTATACTGAACTATATTTTAAAATATCTTGTAAAAAAAAAAAATTAAATAATATACTTATAACCCTTTTCATCGTAATTATATTTGTAATTTCAAAAAATAATTAATTATTTCCAATGTTGCTTTTATCAACACGATATTAACGTAATTTGAACGAAGTTGTCTAACAGCGTTTGATTTAAATGAATATTTTAGGACATAATAATGTAACTCCGCAACAAAACAATGTTCACCGAACATAAGCGCATTAATACGTACGAATCTTTTTTAATTTTTATCAAAATATGGGCTAGTTACTTTTAATATCAGTTTAGAAAATACGTACGATCAAGGAAGTTGAAATATCACGTTGTGCTATTTATCCCGCAATCCCGTGAACATGAAAATGACAAGTACGTGACACGTCACATCTCAGTTGAATGTGAGCTGAGCTTTACACAATCCGCAGCGGAATAGTGGCTTTTGGGCACTCGAAGCGCAATTATTGTACTTTGGCTATTGTCCGCACAAACACTGGCTGTTTGTTGAGCAAACGCTAGCCGAGCGTCCAACCAGATTAGCCTTTTGTTTATAGTTCCACTTTTAAAATCATGTCTATTTAATTTAAGTTGTATTATTGTATAAAGTATAAAGAAAAAGATCTGTTTATTTATGATTGTAATAAAGAAAATACTGGAAAATTTAATGTCTGTAGTAGAACATTATATGGTTCTTTATTTTTATAAGCTCCATAGGAATATATAAAAGAAATGGAAAAGATTATCTGTGTTATATAAAATACATTTATTAGAATATACAATTATTAAACAAATGAAACTAAATTATGAGTGCAAGTAAAGTGAGAAGTGTTGGCCTAGTGGCTTCAGCGTGCGATTCTCATCCCGGCTGTGCACCAATAGACTTTCTTTCTATGTGCGAACATTCGCTCGAACTGTGAAGGAAAACATCGTCATGTCTTAGACCCAAAAAGTTGACTGTGTCAGGCTCTGGATGCTGATCACCTACTTGCCTATTCGATTGAAAAATGACCATGAAACAGATTCAGAAATTTGAGGACCAGACCTAAAGAGGGTGTAGCGCCACTGATTTATTTTATTGTATTGTAGTGTCTATTTATAACGCCTTAATTATTAGGATGAGGGGAATGAGGGACTAAACATAAACGGTGAAAACTTGAGCCTCCTACGGTTTGCAGACGACTTAATAATATTCTAGGAAAACTCAAGATCACTAGAAATGATGCTGCACCAACTAGCAGATGTAAGTGACAAAGCTGGACTATCGATGAATTTAAATGAAACAAAAATCATGACAAACTCATCACAAACAGACACGATAAAAGTAAATATTGAGCAAATAGAGTACGTACAAGGACTATGTATACTTAGGACAGCTAATATCTACTGAAGGCTGCATGGAAAAAGAGATTGAAAGAAGAGCTACCAATACTTGGAAAAGCTATTGGTCACTCGGTGAAGTGATGAAGAACAAAGATATGCCTATAAAAGAAAAGAGGAAGGTATATAATATGTGCATTCTACCATGTTTACTATACGGGTGTCAAACTTGGGCATTGACAGAACATCTAGCAAATAAAATTAATGTTTGTCAGAACAGCATAGAAAGAAGTACAATAAGTGTCAAAAGAAAAGACCGACAAAAATTAAAAGAAATTAAAAGTAAAACCAAGTTTAAGAATGCATACACAACATACAAACAGCTGATGTGGAGGTGGACAGGGCATATGATGAGAGAAAAGCAAGAAAAATGGACAAAACTTTTCACAGAATGGTGCCCTTTAGACGGAATGAGACATAGAGGAAGACAGGCTAAGAGATGGGAGGATGACGTTAAGAAAATAGCGGGTTCAACATAGACTCGCAGTGCAAAAATGAGAAAAGACGGGAGAGCTTTAGAGGAGGCCTTTGTCGGAAGACAAGTTGTAACCGAACCACCGTTTGCCGATAATCAATAGATATGAAAATTGTTAGTATATTAGTTAATAGTCAAAATGTGTTGTTTAGATAGTAGTCATAAGTCAATTAATTTTAGGCACACGAAACTACTCTGTGTAAAACTTGTAAACAACAATAAAGGCTTTTTATTTTATTTATTACTTAATAATTAGGAAATAATATATTCAATTCAATAATAATTCAATTTCTTTGCAAATAATAAATGTAATTAGCAAAAGCCTTTCTCTAAGTTCAAACATTTAGAAAGCAGCTTGAAAACGAACAACAGTTTTGATACTTTTAATCAGATTAAAAAAGTATTGCGCTATTTAATAAAATACTTAATGAGTTTTTGTTAAGCTTCAGACTTTATCACAGACGCTATAGAAGAGCTGTGTCTTTGTTCTTAATAAGTATTACACAAAGAGAATAAATTTAAACTTTTAAAAGTAGATCTGCATTATAAAAAAATTCTCTATCTTCTCCATTTTTATTATTGAAAAAATATTTTAGCCGTGACCTAGTCTGCAGACAGGACAAATTATTATGGCTCGTGTATTTCTTTATTTATAGGAATATTTTAATGATTTAGTAAAATTGTATTTAAAAATGATATTGTTTATAATCATGATTTCATTTTTAATTACAAGTCATAATTCAACAGATCATAAGAAGGTAGGTCTAGAGATGAATCTCACAACGACAATGCTAATGACAAACGGTATGGAAAAAACAATATCGGTCGATTGAGAAATTCTGAAATATACAAACAAGTAGGTTTTCCTGAAAAACAAATCAGCTTTGCCAAGGACAACAACTGTTCAGAAATTGTAAGGCGCAATGAACATACATAGAACAAGTTCTAGAGTGTAAAGGAAATTTTTAAAAGGAATATGCCAGTAATACTTAAAACCAAAGCCATGGCAAGCTGCCTCTTGCCATGTCTAACAAATGCTTGCCAGACCTGAATATATACAGACAAGATAAAAAGATAAATCAGAAATTGTAAAAGGGGCCTAGTGGAGCATGGTCAAATTAGAAAATTAATAAAATAAGATACAAAGATGAGAAGCGTTATTTTAGCTACTGATGCCCTAAACTATACTCAAAAGCTTAAATAGATATGGGTAGGGCATGTAGCAAGACCGTCAGACCACCGATGGACCATAAGGGTGACCCGGTGGGCAGGCCCTACTGGGAATACAGAGGAAGACCGCTCAAGAGATGGGCGGATGTCATTACCAAAACGGCTGGCTCGAGCTGGATGCAACTCACCCATTACAGAGATACCAGCCCTGCGATTCTGTAACTCACTTTTCGAACTCACACAACGGTTTTCGCATCGGCGGTCGCTCTCAAATCAGCCGTGAAACAATCATTTTATGATTTGGCATTCTGAAGAGGTGGGAGCTTGTAGTTTATTGTTTATATATAAACATGTATAAAAGAGTATGATACAATATATTATGAGTGTAAGGTATTTTTAAAGATGTATCTGAGATTTTCGATACAACTTACAAGGCTCACAAAGTTAATCTTGTTAAAAGTTAGCAAATTTTGTTTAGTAAAAAGGGAAAGTTAATACGTATCATTAAATTTACGAAGTTTTTCGTTTTTATGCTGATTTTGGATAAGTGAATAATAGAAAATATAATCTCCTATAACACTATTCTCTTTAACCAACTATTCTCAACAATTATGAAACCATAATGTACATCAAAAGTTAGATAAGTATTTTGCGTTAATTACTTCAATCAGGAAATTGACTTCGTATGTAGTAAGGAAAACATATTATGTTTCCTTACTTATAATTTTATTGATTAGATGTAATGTCTTGTAAATAAAAAATGAAAAATTCATCTCGGTAGCTGAGTTTAATTATCGGACGTCAAGGAAGAATACAGAATACCATCCGTATCACCTTGACGTCCGTCGTTCCACAACTGAGCGTTTCTTAAGGCAATTTCTGCCGCGCACCACCACTATGTGGAACCAGCTGCCCACTGAAGTATTTCTGAACTAATTCGACAAAAAAAGTCAAAGTCAAGTCATCAAGAAAAGAGCGTACCAATTCATAAAAGGCCGGCAACGCACTTGTGAGCGTTCTGGCAATGTGAGCCTCCTGCCTGTTTGCCTCCTATTACATAAAACAAAGACCTAATTTTTTATAAAAAAAACTTTGTACAATTTTGAATATAACTAAATATGTTAATAAATTTACTACCGAGTCAAAGCACAAAATAGAGTTTCGTAATTTATATTACAATATTTATATGTAAGTACCAAATTGGCCGTATCAAAGATAGCATTGTCTTGATAACGAGCTTATAAGGCAAGCTTTTAGACACGCTGTAAGCTTTCGGTTCCGGTGTTCATAGCACTCCATAATATCAAGTTAACTGTAAATTTTGTAAAAGGTTTGAAGTTATTGGAGTATTTATAAAGCGATATTTATTTTACTTAATTTTTTTTTAATTAAGGCTTTTTTCGTTTTAGTTTGTGTGTGTTTGAGCAGTGGCCTAATGGTTTAAGGGTTCGACTATCCACGCTGAGGTTATAACTTTGTTGTTCAGTTGAGCACCAATGCATTTTTTTTTCTATGTGACCAAAGACATCCGTCAGATACAAAAGATTAATTACCCTACTTGATCATAAAAATTACAACTATAAAAGAAATAATCAAATAAAATAATAAAGAAATAATTTGGGTCACATATTTCTTAAACCTACTCGGTAATTTTTAGCTGTAACTATAAACTGCGATGCTAAAACTGTCAATACCACTTCCAGCCAGAGGTGGAATCGTGATAGACTATTCTGACACAACCTAAATTGGGAATATGCAACGGTAGTCGTTTGTCTCGCACAGCAGCTATCCAATAAAAATCCATATCATTTAATCACAATATTTTCTATTATCACGAGTTTAAACCAGATTACGGGCCTCATAGCCTAGCGGTCTTATTAAGTGGCAGCTAGGTGAGGGGTACCGGGTTCGATTCCCGGTTTGAGGGTAAATTTAATTTAAATTTATTCTCGGCCTTCGGGAGGGTTGTGCGGTACCGGGCGAGTGCTTAAGCCGTACATTGAGGAACACGGTCGAATTTCTAAAGACAAGCACGAATTGTAAAAAAAAACCTATATACTTGACGCTGGCTAATGCACAAATCGTGCCAGGGCCATAAAAAAAAGGAGATAAAACTGAGCCAAATCTATTGAAAACATTACATTGTGACTCTTGTGAAATCGATCAGTATTAGTATATTTTTTATATTTTTTCGATATTACTTAATGGGAAAATGTCAATGTCGGCCGAGTGCTGTGGGGACTTTTAACGTTCATAATTGTTGTAATAGTTGTTATTTTTGTAACATTGATTATTAATGGCCGTAACTTGCACTGATCCCTTTAAATATTATTATTCCAATGTATTTAAGAAGTTAGTTTAGCTTTTAACTCCATTGACAACCAATCGATTATGCATATTATGGCTATCTTATAAGACCATTTCCGCCGCAAAATTAACTTACACTGAAGAGATGAGATCAATGTTACTATGTCAAAAGAAAGAGTAATAAATTTAAAGATCAGAGAAGCCGTTGAAATTCAAATGTGGATTTGTTGATGCGTTTACATGAATTAGTTTATAGATTAAAACAAATTGACCTATGACAATACAATTATTTAACACGCTAACTTTTTTTATTCGCATTCGTAAGCTATAAATAAAATGGCATTTCTATCTGCTTTTTAGTTTTTATTAGTATACAAACACTTTCCAAATAATCACTGGATTTATTACTTTACAGTGCTCTACTTATCATTTATTCCTCGTTGTACTAGTCGTATCTTCATGCATATACTTTTCAAAGTCAAATAATTGGAATTACAACCAAATAAGAACTAGGAGAATTTTAATCTCATCTCACGCAATATGTTCACATTCTCACAATGTTATATATTTCATAAGAAGGTCCTTAATCCCTTGGCAGTGACAATAGCAGTTTCAGATCTGCAATTCCTCATGCCCCGTATCTAAACGAGCATCGTAATGACATATCCTAATCTCTCTGTGACCTATCAGTGGGAAAGTAAATCTTGTTAGCTCCGTATACCAACCAAAATCCATAGTCAGAACACTAAGGCATCGCACAAATGAGACACAGCCACATGTAGATAGAAGAAATAGTTTGTTTTGAGCATAATAACATATAAATGTATGTGTTGATTTACTTGTATATGATTAAAAAGAAGAACCACAACACGGTTACATACACGGGATCACATTGCACTTTTTAGTTTTACCATTTCATTTAGCTTTATCTTGTATGTGCCTACCTCTTTATACTTGCAATACTTTCGCTTCTTGGGTAGAATAGAATTTATTTGTTCCATGAACAATAACATTTTAAAGCTAGCAACACATAGGTTATGCGTTTACCTAAACAGACAACAGTGGTGTTGACACCATGGCCCGGTTATAAACAAAAGCTAAACTATAGACAATGTACTTTAATTGTCTTTGGCCAGTATCAGTGCCTATTTTTGTACAATCGGTTTGTAATCGGTGGTTCGTTTCTACAAAGCCTTAGAAGGTAATCTCGCAAATATTGTATATATCTCTACCAGTTTATTTATCTGGATGCAATTTTTCTTGTTTCCTCAGTGAGAGTGAATTCTGCATTTTTCGAAATAGGATGTTTTTTCAATTATGCAACGATGAATCTTATGTTATATCCAAGATTTCCTTTGTACTAGTAATATTTTTTTCTAAAACTATGTATGGTGCTATGTAGGTGCTAACTATATTTTATTTCAAAAAATCTACAGTGGATAAAAATATTTCATTATTCCGTATAAAAAATACTAGTATGCGCTGTGAATTAAGGTCTAGCTTTAAATCTGTAGGTACATTAGATGATAGCTAGACACAAGTGGTTTCATGTTCAAAATAACTTTAAAAAATTACAGAATTCGTAACGTATTCAGGCGATTTGAATAATGTCACTTTTAAATAGTTAAGCACCAGCAGACCTACGTTACAGCGAAGATAAATTTGAGCACACATTAGTCTTGCTCACTTAAATTTCGGTACATTACGTGCCTAATACCTGTCATACATCTCATTATGTAATCCGTGCTGTACATGTAATGCGAAGTTTTGTTTGATACATTTGCGTTGCGGGCGCCTGCGGTGAGCCGTGATCTCGCATCAAGTTTCGAATAATTGAGTGGTACCCTCACTCGGGCTACGTTAAGTGTACCTCTTAATTATACTATGTGAGATCCACTCTGTTTCGAGAGGGTTTTGTTTTTATAATTACTAAACGACGATTTATGTCAACCCCCGTTAAATCTTATTAGTCCGATTGATGTTCTAAAAAAGTAGTAAATATTTTTAACGTCAAAATGATCTTTTTTACTTCACTGACTCACAAACAGAACTTTAGATGTTTGTCACGTATAATCACTGACCTAAAACTGTCTGCTTTCCCTGGCTAGATAGAATGATACAGAAATAATATTTTATGATATCTTTGAAACATAAAACATTATCTCTCGAAAATATTTGTGTGATTTTTATGGAAAATTTAAAAGATAGTGTGTGCAGCCATCTTGCTAGTTGTTAAAGAAAATTATCTGAACGGTCAATATTTTACTGCGTTCCCTATTAATAAAATTACGTTTATTTTGATGTTCTGTAACGTCACAGAAATGTGACATTTTATTGCTATAACCTTAACAAATGTATTGTATTCTTCATCACATCGTATACATAGGGTAATTAATGCAAAGAATGTACAAACATTAAACGATCATTGGACTTGCTAATAGAATCCTGATGTAACTCGAGGAGTGAAGTCCCTCAACACAACCGGCTTAGAGAGGATTAAGGAATTTCCCTTTTTTCATTAGACCCTGTCTTTGAGACGTATGTATGGCTTGTTAAATTGTAAATTAATTCAAAACATATACCTAACCGGTAATGGAAACAATTTTCTTTAATTCGATGTTAATAATAATGTCAATAAGAAACCGAATAACTTGTGTATGCATAAAAAAAACAATTGACCCTTGCTTTTTACATATCTGCTTCCTGTGTCTGTTTCGTGAACATTTGCTTTTTCTTATGGGCAAGTAAGTGATCAGCCTTCGGTGCCTGACACAGGACGTTTTGGGTCTGCCAGTTTCCACACTGTTTTCTTTTACCGTACAAGCGAGTGTTAAATGTAAGTCCATTAATGCACAGCCGGGGTTCGAACCTACTACCTCAGGGATGAGAGTCGCACGCTGAAGCCGGTAGGCCGACACTGCTAGTTGTGTATGCAAAATATACATATATGTTGTTGCCTTTAGCTTTTGAGCCCTTTAAACATAGTTATTTTTACTTGTTACTTGTTTTTCATAACTAAAGATGATGTATTATTAGACGGTACTTTGGTTGAAGCATTTCAAGACTCGATATCGATCTAGTCTAGAGGCTATGTGAAGTTACCAGAGCGGGTTGAATTATTTAAAAATAAGTAAAGTTAGAAAATATTCAATATAAAAATTTTCTCTGTTTTTGTTTCATTATAAAATGTATTGTGTTAGGTTATCAGGAACAGAAGGATGATTACGTAAATGGGTGTGATCTTTATGTGCCTCTTCTGCCGCGCACCATCACTATGTGGAACCAGCTCCCTACTAAAGATTTCCGAACCAATTCGACTTAGAAAAGAGAAAGACACAAAGGCCTCTTCCAGCTGCTTTACTAAAATCTTCCATAACAAAAACATTTTGGGCAGCTTCTTCTCGTTTCGTAGAATTTCGTTGCTTTTCCATGAATTTAACATACTAATCACTATCAGGCGTGCTTGACCCTACTAATTCTAAATGCTTTACTGACGTCTTGCTTACATATATCAATTTCAGAGTCTTTCAGGATATTTGTTACCATATCTATAAGGTCGCTTTTTTATCGTCAAAGCCGTAAATTTGTTTTCTTTCTTTCTGTTTTCTATTCTATATATTTTCTATTTTCATTCATTACGTTAGATTGCGTGAAACGGAACTCAATGTAGAGCGTAGTGTTTATAGTCCGTGGCAATTCCTCTCCTTGGTGTTGGTAGTATTGGTTGTCGCTTGTCAAAGACAAAAATATTTGTTTATATGGCCATATGAAATTATGAAGCTGTTTTATTGTATATGGCGTTACACGCCAAATTTTGTATTGAAGTTTATTTATAAATTTTATAAGTTTAATAATATTTAATATCTAGTTATACAGTCACAAGACATATTTCCTAATCTTTAAACGGAAACACCCACGCGTGTTCTCATGAAATATGCTGACGGACTGTCTAGCTCCCAGTCTCGATTATTAGATATTAAGTTAGTCTTAAGCTAATCACCAATGTAACCGGTTGATTAAATATTAATTAAAAATAAAATTTTATTCTTTTTAAAAACGCTCCAGCGCGACCTCGCGTTTTGACTGGCGCAGCCGGTAGGATTTTCACATCCCGCGAGTATATAACTAAATTGAAAATACTCAAATCGATTTTCATAGTTCTTGAAATACCGTGGACTGTCTAATAGCAGAGTGAAAATCCGCGAATCAAATAAATAAGTCAAATAGAAGAGCATTAAAATAATATCCGGTGCAGTGTGTGATTAGTGGCTCAGGAAGAATGGAATTGGGCTGGCGGTGAGTAAACCTTTTCACTTCCCGCTAAAAATTTCATTTTATTCCACATATTATATATTATTACATTATCTGATTTTGTTTCGTACCAAATCTACGAATAAAATTGTACTCAGAGTGTAATTAGATTAGGAACTGTAGTTTTAAAATTATATTGCACAAGAATAGGCAATATAATATAGATTAAATATATAGATAGATAAAACAAAATTATATTGCACAAGAATAGGCAATATAATATAGGTTAAATATAGAGATAGATAAAAAATTATATTATTAATTAGTACGGATTTATTGCAAATTCAAAATTATATAAGTAATTTAAAGAAGTGTAAGTGATTTTATTGTATTCTTATATATAAAAATTAAAGACTAAAAATGTCAATGGAAACATTTAAATTTGTACCAAGGGAGGTTTTGTCCTTGATTCCCAAATATGATGGGACAGAAAACTTACTAAATTTATTTATTGCAAAGAGTGAATATGTGATAAAAGAATTTAGAGTCGAAGGTAATACCGCCCAAAATTTATACTTATTTCATGCAATAACTAGTCGCTTAGTGGGTAAAGCGGCAACGCTATTAAGTGAAAATCAAAATATTACATCATGGGATCATTTTAAAGATATATTGACTCAACATTTCGGCGACCCGCGTTCAGAAGAATGTATAGCAATAGAATTAGAATCATTAAAAATTAAATCTGGAGAATCATATATAGAGTTCTGTCAAAGAATACAAAGTGTTAAAAGTTCCCTAACCTCAAAGGTTAATAGGTTAACCGATGAGAGTATTAAAGCAGCCAAATTAATAATTTATAATAATACGGCTCTTAATGTATTCCTTTATAATTTATCTGAAGATCTTTTACGTATCGTTCGCCTAAAGGGCTGTACTAATTTAGAGAATGCATTAAGTGTTGTTACTGAAGAGGTTAATTTTCATTATCAATATTCTATTAAAAATAAATTGTGGAAGAATAGTGCATCCTCTCAACAAAATAATTTTAAACCTGGAATTCCTTCTCAAAATAATTTTAAACCTTTCATTTCTCCTCAAAATAATTTAGCATCAAATGTGCCTCCACAGAATAACTTTAAATACGGAATTCCCCCACAGAATAACTTTAAATACGGAATTCCCCTACAGAATAATTTAAAATACGGAATTCCCCCACAAAATCACGTTAAGTTTGGAATGCCCACACAAAATAACTTTAAATTCGGGATACCACCACAGAACAACTTTAAATTCGGGATACCACCACAGAATAACTTTAAATTTGGAATGCCCCCGCAAAATAATTATCGATTTGGAATTTCGCCTCAAAATAATAGTCGATTCGGTATACCTCAACAAAACTATAAATTTGGTTACCAGCCACAGCAGGGTCCTAGATTCGGTATACCACACCAAAAACAGAATCCACAACCAGGTAACACAGACGTTTCTATGCGAACCGCGCCGATAAGACAAAATATGATTAATGACTCTGAATATTATTACGAACCATACTATTACAACGACTATTGCGATTACGATAACTATGAATCAAGCGAAACAGCCATGTGTGAAAATTTTAATTTGTTAGAAAATCAAGAAAATGCTAAAGACAACGAGGAAATAGAATCACAGGAAGTAAATTTTCAGGAAGAAGCCTCGAATCATATTCCGAAATAATAAATCTTAACTACTGTGATAGCATTTTAAAGTTACCACATATATTAATTCCGGAACTAAACTCAAAATTTCTTATAGACACCGGTAGTAGTCGTTCGTTTATCAGTCCTTCTAAAGTTAATGAATTTTTTAATGAATATAAAAGCTATGAACCATTTACAGTCGTTAGCACTCATGCTCAAAGTACACATAACGAAGTAGTATACATCCCTTTGCCGTGTATTTTTAATAGTCCTTTAATTCATAAATTTTACGTATATGATGTAGATGCTAGATATCATGGTTTAATTGGCTCAGATTTATTAAAGGAATTAGAAGCTAGCATTGATATGAAAAATCAAATACTGTATACAACTGGTTCTGCCATACCTATATTATATAGTCCTCCATACGAAGTTATAATTGAACCCAGAACAGAATCAAAAATTAAAATCCCTACTAACCTACAAAATGGAGATGCCATAGTAGAACAGGTATATTTCAGTAATGGCGTTCGTATGCCAAATGCTATCGTTACATGTGAAAATTTCTTTGCAACCACCGTAATACAAAATGTATCCGAGAAACCATTTAAAATAACTTTTAAGGAACCTATTAAAGTCTCAGTTTTTAAAATAAGTGAAATTTGTAAAAGTAATTTTATAAATGAAACATTAACAATTGATAATATTTTAAAAGAAAATTTGTCCAAGCTTCGTTTAGATCATATGAATAGTGAGGAACGTGACGCAATCTCTAAACTATGTTACGAGTTTCGTGATATATTTTATTCTGATAAAATTCCTTTATCATTCACAAATCAGGTTAAACACAAAATTAGGACAGTTAACGAAGACCCCATTTATATTAGACCTTATAGACATCCTGCTTCTCAAAATCAAGAGATAGAAAAACAGGTGAATAAACTTTTAGAAGATAACGTCATACAAAATTCATTTTCCCCTTATAGTGCACCAGTTCATTTGGTACCGAAAAAGCTAGATGCGTCCGGCGAACCAAAATATAGAATGGTTATCGACTATAGACGTTTGAACGAAATCACAATAGATGACAAGTATCCTTTGCCTAACATATCGGAACTTTTTGATAAATTAGGTAAATCACAGTACTTTACCACAATTGATTTAGCAAGTGGATACCATCAAATTGAAGTCCAAAAGGAAGATCAGCACAAAACAGCGTTTACTACACAATCAGGTCACTATGAATTCAAAAGAATGCCGTTTGGCTTAAAAACAGCACCGGCAACGTTCCAAAGAGCAATGGATAACGTTTTACGCGGCCTACAAGGATTACACTGCATGGTATACTTAGATGACATAATTGTATACTCGGCTAGTTTACAAGAACATATAGAAAAACTTAAGAAAATTTTTGAACGTTTACGTGAGACTAATTTAAAGGTTACACTAGACAAAAGCGAATTTCTCCGAAAAGAGGTTCTATACCTAGGACACACCATATCTAAAGAAGGCCTTATGCCAAACAATGATAAAATTAAAGCAGTTTTAGAATTCCCGATCCCACGTACATCAACTGAAATAAAGAGCTTCTTAGGCCTCGTTGGTTACTATAGAAAGTTCATTAGAGATTTCTCTAAAATAACACAGCCATTGACATCTTGTTTAAAAAAAAAGAATAGAATTGACATCACCAAGCCCGAATATATAGAAGCCTTTGAAAAGTGCAAGGAACTTTTAGTTAACGCGCCTATATTACAATTTCCGGATTTCAGTAAACCATTTGTCCTTACAACAGACGCATCCAATGTCGCATTAGGTGCAGTACTTTCCCAAGGTCAAATTGGTAGCGACAAACCCATCGCTTTCGCAAGTCGTACGCTGAACGAAGCAGAGACACGCTACAGCACAATAGAAAGAGAGCTATTGGCTATCGTTTGGGCGACAAAATATTTCCGGCCTTATTTATATGGACATAAATTCACGATATACACCGATCACAGGCCGTTAACCTGGCTTAACTCAATAAAGGAACCGAATACCAAATTAACACGTTGGAAATTACGTTTAGCCGAATTCGACTATGATATTGTATTTAAAAATGGGAAGCAAAATTCAAACGCAGACGCATTATCCAGAATTAGAATCAACGCTTTGGGCAATGATGATATCTCGCTAAAGGTAAACGTGGACATAAATGAACGAAATCTTCAAGGTCACATTGACAATCTAACAGAAGAGATAACCCGCTTAGCTAGAAACCAACATCAAGAAAACCCTCCAACACCTATGGAAGTTTCTCCAGCTTCGGAACGAACACTCAGTGTGGAATCATTAGGGTCTAGCACCATTACTGCATCTGAAATACTGAGCACAATCCATTCCGCAGAGGATATAGATACAGACGGTATATGTATTCTGCAAGAAGCTATAGACACAAAGCCAAATCAAGTACTTGTATTCCCCTGGAATAGGAAAGAAATATTAGTTAAAAATTTATCTAGGCCGAAACAAAAAATATTAGAGGTACACTTACCTGTGAATAATATAGACTTAATTAAAAACTTTTTAAAAGAATACACAAAACCTAATATAAAATATTTCTTTTACTTTGAAGATGAACAACACCGTAAGGAATTTGCGGCGGTTACAATATCACTTTTTAAAAAAGGCACTGTTAAATTTTATGAATGCACAAAACGAGTCATTTACGTAGCTAATGAAGAGGAACAGCGAGATATAATTCTCAAATATCATGATGGGAAAAATAGTCACCGTGGTATTAAAGAGACTTTAATTCATTTAAAAAGAACCTATTTCTGGAACAACATGGAACAAACTGTTGCGAGTGTAGTTAACGCTTGTGAAACTTGTAAAAAGATGAAGTACGATAGGAGACCTCTAAAACCTGAATTGCAATTGACACAAACACAAGATAGACCGTTTCAGGAGTTATTCATCGATACATTTTCAATAGAAGGACAATATTACCTCACTATAGTAGATGGTTTTAGTAAATTAGGACAGGCATTTTTAATAAGTTCACGCTCAACTCCCGAAGTAGTTAGGGCTTTAATAAAATACTTTTCTTTATACGGCGTACCTGGACGAATTAGTGCGGATCCCGGAGCCGAGTTTAATAATGCATTATTAAGAGATCTTCTATCATTTTACAAAATAAATCTTCACATTAGTACTCCACATAACCCCAACTCAATGGGGATAGTCGAAAGATTTCATTCCACTATCATCGAAATATATAGAATAGCTAAATACGAACGGAAGATAACTGATGCGGCGGATGTAATGACTTATGCGATTATGTCTTATAACCATTCAATCCATTCTACTACAGGCTTAACACCCTTTGAAGTCGTATTTGGGCATACCGAGTCTAATCATATATTTTCTGTAGATTTTAATAAAATGTATACACAACAATTAGTTAAGGAACATGCTCGTAAAACTAAATTTTTATATCAATATTTAACCGATAAAATCATACATCAAAAACAGCATTTAATTGAGAAACATGGCGGTGAAAAAGAGTTAGAAATAGACATAGGCGATACCGTGTTTATAAAGGGAGTTAATACGCGACGTAGTAAGGATAAAGCTCGTTATCAAAAAGCCCGAGTATTGGGTCCGATTCATAGAAACGTTGTTCCAGTGATAACTCAGAAACGAAAAACTAAGGTACATACTAAAGATTTAAAACGCCCTTCACAGGTTGTTACTCCTGCTGGTACATCTGACCCCAAGCCAGGCCCTTCAACTGCAAAAGATTAATCGAAACCCAGGCCTCCTACCCATTAAAGAAGGTCAAGCAGTAGTAGCTTACGACAGATGGACCGTGATAAAGATTTTAGATTTTAAAGCTATCAACGACGAACTAGAGATAAATAAAAATAACTTCTTAACACTTAAAACCGAAGTCCAAAATTGTTTCGACACTAGCCTATTCAATTTGCACTTCCAAGAAGTACAGTTACAAACTAGTTTCATAATGAATATAACAGTGGAAAAATATAAACAACTAGTTCCGACTTCAAAATCTAAACGTGGTTTATTGAATCCTATTGGAACATTCATTAAAGCAATAACTGGCAATCTTGATAATGAAGATGCTATCAGATATGAAGATTTAATTAATAAATTAAAAACTAGACAGGACGCTATTACTAATAAAATAACCATAGTTTCCGAAATGATGAGTACTGTAACAAAAATTATTAATGTAACACGGAATAATTTCATTCAAATTAATGAACGTTTTGAGGACATAGATCTCAGATTAAACAATTCTAAAATGTTACAAATGAGCAATGAAATTATTCATTTTTATAATATTTTTACCCACAACTTTCAAACTATTTACTCAAGACTAAATGAAATTGAAACAGCTCTCGCTTTTGCTAGGATTAAAATATTACATCAATCTATTATTGATACTAAGGAATTACTGTCAATTTTAAAAGAAATAGAATCTATGTATAGTTTAGTATTTCCAGTGAATATTGAAAATATTGTAAAAATTGAACTGAATATTGAGATGGAAGCGTATATCAAACAAAATCAGATAAAGTTTATTATGCACATACCCTTAATTAAAAATGAACTTTATAATTATTATAAATTAATACCTTTACCAGTGCATAGTAATAGTAATAATATATCTAACATTATCCTTCCTAAGTATCCCTATGTCCTAGTGAAAGGGTTAAAAGTCGAGCCGCTCTCACAACCATGCCAAGAAATAGATGAAAACCGATTTTTATGTCCTGAATTTGAAACTGCACCGATATTGAAGGACGAATGTATTACTACACTTATGAATTTTTCCCCCAACACATCTTCATGTCGTCCTGTGCCCGTTCTAATCGAAGATGTCAAGATTTATTTAGTACAACAAAATCATTGGATAATATTTTCTAGAATAGAAACCATTATATCTAAAATGTGTGACAACGACGTTTCACATGAGCCATTAATGGGCACTTACCTGTTAACCCTAGATGATGATTGTTCGATAAGAATCAAGGATTTCAACTTGAAAAGAAACGAACACCAGGGACACGATATCGCGTTTACCCGATTCCCAATTGTAAACCTACCGTTAATCTCCAGCGAAATTAAGTCACAGAACAAGCATCTGAATTTAGATGGAATTGACCTTGCAGACGTTCAACTCTTAAACCTTTTGGTGAAAAATAGTGTTCCTACAAGTGTTAGTGAAAGTGAATTAAATCAATGGTTCTTTGGTATAATTAATATAGTAATAAGTTTTTTACTCATGACATGTGTCATTATATTAGCATTTAAAAATAGAATTAAGAAAATTATGTTTCAATCTAAACAGAATATTCGAGATCATCCAAACCCTGAGGATAATCTCGATTCTAAGGAGAGAGGAGTTATACAGTCACAAGACATATTTCCTAATCTTTAAACGGAAACACCCACGCGTGTTCTCATGAAATATGCTGACGGACTGTCTAGCTCCCAGTCTCGATTATTAGATATTAAGTTAGTCTTAAGCTAATCACCAATGTAACCGGTTGATTAAATATTAATTAAAAATAAAATTTTATTCTTTTTAAAAACGCTCCAGCGCGACCTCGCGTTTTGACTATCTACCTTTTTGTTTATTTTTACTCGGAGCGTACTTCTTGACGTTTGCACTATAGAACGACCGGAACCAAACTCCACTTATTTGCTTACAGTTAGATGGGGCCAAGTACAAAACTTTTATAAAATTCGAGTTTTTCCCTTTAACTTTTTTACAATATTTTAAATTGATTTGAAACTCCTTTGAGAGAAATCTACGCGAACTCATTTGAGATTTTCAAGAAGTCTCAGTGACCAATATGATATTGCATGCGCCTCGCAACTGTGGAATAACTTTTAAGTACCCTATTTCAATATTGAAGTTTCTTAATGGCTTTGTTTTCATATTCGCGATATAACCCGACATGCAGTAATTTATTAAGACTGCTATCTAAATAGCCACTTGAGTCCTTCATAAAGTGGAATCTTTGATAAAGACGGTATGACAAATAAAGCTGAAAGTGGTAATAACGACATATGTTACGTTTATCAGCATAATGTATATATGTATACATTATAATAGTATTAATATCTTTACTACATACCTACTTCATTAATAGCTAAAAAAAGTTTTGAATATTTCATATTAATTCCAAAGAGCATAAGGTCTGAAGTTTCTTGGTTTGCTTAATTTCGGCAAGTAAAAAGCTGTATGCATTATTTTATATATCCTTTTACGTGAAGATAATTTGGCAATTTCATGAAAATCTTTATAAGCTTACCCATTACCATAATTATCAATTCGGCCTTTCTTTGTTAGTTATATACAGCGATAAAAAATCAGGTATATTGTTATGAATAAAGTTTTATAATAAAACTAATGAATTGGCCAAAAAAATTGGTTTTCATTCATTTAATTATTTACTATTTAATGAATGAAAACCACGACGTCCCGTGATTATTTATATTTATTTAAATACCTAAACACCAATTTCATGAGTAGTATTACTGTCACAACGTTCCGTGTAAAGTTAGTGTAAAGGGCAGTAATTTATCACTTTATATGGCTGCATTGCTGTTTTGGGAGCTATGTTTGAGTGCTGCTTCCAAATATTGCTCACAATAGTCTCATGCGGCTGTTGCAATTTTAGCCGTTTATGTAAAATTATGAATTTATGATTCATTTATTTGTTCTGCTGTTTTGGAGACACTCAAATAAATCTCAATAATGAGTTATGGTGTTGAAAAGTTTATAGAATTCAATCTTAGTCATTACATAGGTTTTTTTTAAATCTTTTTTTAAATTTTTTGCTGTTGCTGTCCTTTCCAAACTCTAGAAAGGACAGCTTATTAGGATAAGGCCGTCCGTTGCCCTGCTTTAAGTCAGTTTCTTATTGTTATGTAACGATAAGTTAAATTATATTACTCGGTAGTAATTTTTCTATTGCTATACGATTATATACAATAAACTTCTTCGCGGATTTGTAATGAGTTATTTTGCTTTGTATTTTATTAAATAGATATTTATCATACAATTTAAAGAACAAATTTAGGGAGTAAAAGTTTAATTACGATAGAGACACCAATAACAATAAGGTGGAACGTGGATTTGAACTTTCACCTCGCGCGTGCCGTGACTCATTCGTTAGTTTGCGTTTATTACTTCCGCCCATACGAGCTTTCAAGTCTGATTTTCTTGTGAAAAAGTATAACAAGCATTGGCACTTTGTAACGAACAGTATGGTTTCACATTTGTTTGTAAACACGCCTTGTTAATATTCGGCGAGGTAAAGGAAATGCGCCGCTCACTCAACAGAGAAATAGTTGAGTGACAACTATTTCACTGTTGAGTAAAATAAATCATCAAGATTTCATCGTACTCATTATACTCTGACTTGTTAGTTGTTCTTACTTAAATTTTATAACAATTCTGGTTAAATACAGGTTACATTCATTACATTAAAAAGGTATACATTTTATTTTGTATCTTTACAATGTTAAGTAATTTAATGACTTTATCGAATAAGCATTATTTAAAGGGTTAATAAACAACCAATAAAGAACTTTTAACAGCCATTTTACGACGATTTATCAATTAGTTGCGTTTATAACTTCGTAATTGATAAATACAGAAGGGTTTACATAACAATTAATTGATATATGTATATCGATACCGAATTTATTAATAGGAATTTCTTAAGCATCTTTATACATTAATACAAACAGGTGTACATTGTATATCTCATATGAGTTCTCTGCATAATGACATCCTACTCATATTCCAAGAAGAATTTTGAGACTAGCAAAACAGATTATAGAAAAGCGATATCATAAATACTATAATTTTCAAAAATACATAAAAGCTAAAATGATTGTAATATTCGTTTGACATTTATCACACGTATAATGGAAACGTATGAGCTACGTACGTCGAAAACTTGGGCAATTGTATGTGAGCCCCTTGTGTTTCGTCGCTGTTTCAACACAACTCCCTCCTTTTACGATAATGTCAGTCGTTGCCATTCAAAGACGCGCGAAGTTGGCCGATGTGTGCGAAAGGATAAGCGTTTGGCTTATATCTTTGCGTATAATTTGAAATATATAGGAGTGCGTGCATAAATTCGATAAAACGGGAAGGGGTTTGGTAAGCGTCTGTTAAGGAAAGTTTATCTGCCCTCCGTACTTTGGAGGAGCTAATGTTTCTAACGTTGTATGCCTCTAACCTCTTGGCGGTTTTATGATTAAGTTATACAAGCAACAGTCACGTTTGGCAGATATTTCAGAATGTACTCTAATCTGGTATTATGGCTTAACTGCAGGAAATAATCACGGAACAGAAAAATAAGGTTGAAAAGGATTAATAGTTTAGAAGTAAAATGAAGTGGTAAAAGGATCGCCTGGTACATAATCCGATCAAAAGTTCTTCATATTTTATAACTTATACATTCTATGATAAATTCAAATTTTATTTCCATTAAAACTTTTCGATATATTTATATAAAATAACAGTTATTAAAAAATAATATGCAATCAAAGTTACGAAACTCTCTCTCGTCCAATAACAAGGTGTAAAATAAAATGGAAATATGAAAGTGTTCAAAAAACACTATCTGAGTGCTGCAGTTTGTTTCCCTAACTAATTAACGTTCGAAGAGTTGGCCTTTTAGGGTGGCCGACTCAGTGTACAGTTCCAATAACTGCTATTTTAACCAGTATAGTTCTATTTAATATTACGTAATATCACGCCAGACACTAGCTTGAATTTAATAAGAAATGCCAAACAGTCTTCACATCTGCCAAACCGTTTCGTCTCGCGTAAAATATTAAATTTGGAATTAACATTCAGCGTTTATTAAGAATCATCTGAAAGGGATATAATACGTTATTTCAAACGAGTTATTTCCCGGTATTTATGATTTTCGTTAAATGTAGACTGAATGATAAACGTCGGATGAACGCCGCTTTACCTAACCGCTGTAATTATTTTAAAGGTGTTTAGTGGATGTACTTTATTAAGCGTTGACTAGGTTAACGCTTTGACAAGTAGCGTTGGAGTACCAGGAGCTCGACTGTCCGCGAAGCATTTAATTACACATTAAATGTACAACCACGTCATAACATCCACATTGACGTTTTACAAGTGTAGAACGTTACATATCAAAATGTTGGCATAATTTCAGTAAACTCTTCGAGTTGTGTGTTAAATCTTTAGCGGTAAAATTAGTTAACTTCCTTTAGGAGTATGACTCGAAACTTCCTCTAATTAACAGCGATTCCGCTAAACTGGAGATCAGGTAATGTTTGAAGACGTTATGCTAAGTATACGGCCAGTAACTCGAATGGGAAGAAACTATTCTCTTAGACAAAGTTTTATTCACATCGCGAGGCAACACAGCTACGTTCACCGCTTGATATTAAAATCCATTTTATTTAAATTTGGCTTACATGCACTCTTATTCTGCATAAAAATCTTATGACTAAATAATAAATAGATGTAATATTTTAATTATGGCATCGAAGTACTATTTGTACGACTGACTTTTAAATCTGACGAACGCTTTAAAATTACGGTTTTTATGTAATTAAGAAAATTTATTTCAAAATTGGGACGCTGAATTTCCTTAGACTTTCAAAAGATTCGTATTCAAAGTTGGCTTTAAGTCAAGAAATGCTGTGCAAGTTGAAATGAGAGTGAAGTACCCCTGTTATTCCGTGTTAGGGTTTCAATATTAGCCTGCTTATTATTCAAGTACCTAGTTTAATTAAAATACTTAAGAGTTTTCTGCATACACTCTGAGGCGGCTCATTGTAATAAAGTGCATTCAATGAGCTCAAAAATGTTTAAAGTGCGCGGTTTTTAATATTAAATACTTAAGATATTTTAAGCATTCTTCAGCCGACTGAATAATAGCAAAAGTTTCAAACAAAATCTTTTAATATTTATTTATATATATCAATATCAAAGTCCAATAGAACTTTAAAAGCTACCAACCAACTACATATTATTAAATTAATATAAATAATTATATTATTTAGGATTATTTACCAGCATAGCTTTTCCAACAATATTAATAACAAATGCGAATTGAGCAATTCTAACATTCGCTGAATACTTCTACCACCAATTTATTTTCTAAGCACTTTTCTAACTAAATAGTTTTAAAAGTGCAAAACTAAATACTTTAGTTTTGTACCTTCTATCTTCGAGAAAAATAAAGTAGTCAGTGATATAGTGTAATTGCCTCCTTTGTATGGTTTCAATTTGCCATGCATCTTTTAACATCCACTTTAATGTTTAGTTTGAAACCATTAAAAATGTATGTGTACACGCTACAAGATTTGCAGTGTAGAAATTGTTTTTCTACTAGATGAGACTTAAAACATAAAGATTATTAGATAGACTACCATCATAAGCGGATTTTCAGTGCTGAATGAGCTAGTTAAGAAAATCAATTGCCGCTATCATCTTATCATAGTTTTAGTGCTAGGTAGTTTCGATATAGTTTATAGCTCAGTGACCCGCACTAGATCCAGGCTTATACGGCTAACTTCACTAAAGCTCCACTAAGTAAGTTTTCAATTTATCGCGTGCTGCGCGGTTGCGGATAATGTCTTGAAGAATTTTCATCTACCTGAGCGAAACACGTCATCGCAAAATAAGAATTGTATTTGTTGAAGTGTTTTTAATTCCAGGCTTAATTAATTAGACCGATTTTTTATTTATTCTAAATAAACATTTTCATTTGAATATGTTTTATTAGTGAGCAGGGAATATTCTTATGTCGAAAATGCTGCAACAATTCAAAGAAAATATTTAAACAAAAATTCATTCAGTTTCTCTGTCTAAAAGAATAATAAAAATATTTTTCAGTAATCTTTCAAGTCTGAAGTTTTCACATTTCTATGTAATAAAATTAATTGGTGTATTTACTTTGTAAAATTTATTTGTCATTTAACCTGGAATATAGTGACTACGTGAGGACTTTCTGAGACGATCGCCAATCGGCTATACATACTTTAAATAAAACTTCAGAATGGTACATTATACATTTAGCTAATCTGAGAGAGACTGCCATCAAGTTGAAAGACAATTACTTGATGGTATGATTAGAGTATATATCAGTTATATATTTCTTTAAGTTGAATTTGTTTGACCTTTGTTGTTGACCTTTTAAAACATATGAAAAAGTCTTTGTTTACTGTAGAATATTATTCCAATCCGTTAAAAATTCGTTTCACAAAACAATTCTTTATTCCCATAGCCACTTGAAACAACATTTATTGGGTTTTCAGGGCGCACATTTGTTATACGATTTACAAATCAAGGACGAGTAAACATATCGGAATATGCCGAAAGGCAATTGTATGAGCCATCTGGTTAGTGTTGGGCCCAAGTGGTATTGCGAGTAAACGGTTCGCACATGAGGCTCAATTAAGTGTAGATTAAACGCTTATTCACACGGAACTTGTTTGTATTAAAAATTCTTAATTTACAGCCTCGATTCGATAAACATTCTGATTTACATATAATTTTCCGTTGTTGGTTGCAATATATTTGTTTGATATAATTTATATGAAAAAGGAAAATTATTGGATCTTTGCAGTATAATTTAAGAACTCCCCTGCGATTCTGTAACTCACTTTTCGAACTCACTGAGCGGTTTTCGTAACGGCGGTCGCTCTCAAATCAGTCGTGAAGCAGTCATTTTATGATTTGGCATTCTGAAAAGGTGGGAGCTTGTAGTTTATTGTTTATCAGACATATACAGAATCGCAGGGCAGGTTGTATACGTTTATTATGTACATATATCCAATCCAATTTATGCCCTGTAAGCGACGACGGTGTTTGGAATATTCACTTCAACGAAGAACTTTATAACATCCTTGACGCAAACACCGTCCAATTCATAAAAGGCAACAGGCTCAAGTGGTTGGGGCATATGCACAGTATGGTGGACAGAACCACAAGGTCCTTATTAAACTCACAACCCGGAGCCAAGAGAAAACTTGGGTAGACTGAGGCTGGGTGGGATGGATTTGTCAAGGACATTGAAACAATAAGTTTTTGATGTTGGACGCAATAAGGTAGATAGATTGCCATGACAGAATTAGGTGCGAAGGCTCAGGCCAATAAGGGGCTGTACAAGTGTACAGCTATTGATGAGGATGATGGTTGTTATGCAATGAATTTTTAACGAAACTTATATAGCTACTACAAACTCATGGTGAAGGAAATCAGCATGAGACTACAAACAACTCTCAAGCTTGTTCCGCACGTTATAGACCCAATCGAGGGTGTGTGAAACACTATCTACTTGCATGTAAAGAAAAAAGTTCAAAGTAATATACATATATCAAACACCAAGGGTTACAGCACCACTATTTTGCTTATTAAATCTGATTGTATTGAAGAAGTTAATGGACCTACACGCTCCATTTAAGCTTATAAAAAATGCAAGATCCGCTCTACTCTTTGTTCGTAACACAGTAAAAAGCGGACTTATTACTTATAATGTAAAAGTTGAGAGAAGATTACAATTAGCATATTACATACATACATTAGTCTACACAACGTACAGACACATATTTGACGGAGATAAATGAAGTTTCTTAGCTGTATCTTAAGTTGACTGTTTTCATCATACTTGCTTCTTGGAAGCTAATTTAGGGCATTCTAATTTGCAAACGTACGAACTTCTCTAAGGCATTGTTAACTTACAACAGGGTTCACTATTATTGTACTCAGTAATGAGACAAATACTCAACTTTATTCATCATTTTCGGAACAGCTAGGGTCAAGGTTTTTACATTTTAAAAGACGCTGCAAAGTATAATCCTTAAGTAACATAGAGTTTCAGAAAAAAATAATTAGATTTCGTATAGTGACTTACTCTCACTCCCACGCCAGTTTGTACATCCTTTTATAAGTTACGTATTTGAATTTATAAATACGTAACTTATAATAATTAAATAATTAAAGATAGACAATAAAAATTGGGAAGGCTTAATAGTATTCTTATTTCTTAAATTGTAACAAAATTTATTCATAGATATTTTAACCTTCGCCCTACCTTTTTTAAAGCTGTACCAAATATGCGTTAAACGCCTTGGAGCGTCATGTTTCACCAATTTTGCATGTTTTTAACGAAACGTGATCCAGAACAAATTGACTCATAGAAGCTCGGTCACGAAGGCATAATAAACCTTCGCGATTTACTAGAATATTTCGTGAAATGGAAATAGGAAATAGGTGAATGCGACTGTGGATAGCAGCCGGGTATTGAAACAATACATTATGTTTGTCTGTAGTCGTAACATCAATACACCTGATACCCATAGTGGCCCCGATTACATATTCAACGAGCCACTCAAATACCAGGATTTTTATTTCAAAGCACGAAAGTGCAACCGTGGTTTATCAGCTGAATTCCAACGTGAATATGATGGCTATGCTAAACATGATATAGTGAAAAATATAATTTATTACCATAACAAAAAGTTACATTTGTTTTTATTGAGAAATGAAAAATGACAGTCAAATCAATCAAATCTATACATATAAAAATTTTGTTTATTTGTCTCGCTAAAACTCGAGAATGGCTGGACCGATTTGGCTAATTATGATCCTATATTTTTGAAGTTCAGGAAAAGTTTAAATGCATCCAACAAAAACTGTTCCTAGCTGGGAAATATTTGATGTCTTTTGTTTTTTTATAAATAAAAAGTTGTCACTTGGTTGTCAAATTAGATGATTTAGAAATTTGTGTTTCATAACTGAAATGCCGATCTCTGGTTTGTTTTAAAAATGTTGTTTTGAGTTTTGATACAAATTTATGTAGAAGATACTGTTAACCGGGTATTTAATAAAATTTGAATATTCAATTGTTTATTATTGCACAACATTTATTATATGTTACACTACAATAATTTTTTTTTATATATTCTATTAGTGATGCACAAGACTATTATTGTCTAGGTCAATTATGTACCAAATATCCGTGAAACATACGAGTCAGCCTCATTATCTACTTAGAGTTTTAGGTTTTTCAGTAGTATTATCTGTTGACATTTAGATAAAATATGATTTAAATTATACTGTACCATAACCAAGCTTAGTTTTTATTTTAACCACGTTTCGTTTGGCGTTACATTTCCAACAAATATGCAATTATGACGAAGTGCTCATTAATGTCTATTCTCTTGACAGTATCTGTTGTGTTAAGGATTCTGAAGCTGTCTACAGGACTCATAGTGGTGAGGGCGTGTCTTATCACCCTCTAAGCACTTGGCGTCACGATGCTGTCTACGTTACAATACCATGGTTAGCTTAGCCATGAAAAGAACGTTGCTTATTAGAAGACAGGGAGAAAAGTACGAGAACTGCTGCTAATAGCTGACATTTTATTTTAAAAAAATATTTCGTTAATATTATTTATTTATACGAGTTTAAGATTATTAACTTTAATTATCACAAATTTGGATCTATTAAATATTTTATTTTTCCCTAAATGTAAACGTAATGCGTAATTTGAAAAAAATAAAGAGTAACTGACGCATCAACCTCGTGACATAGTAAAGCTTATACGATAATAATATTATATAATACAGAAAGTCATATACCAAGTAATTTCTCATACGATTTTCACAAACGACTTTGCGACACGCAAAAATAGAGGTGCCCTCAAACATTACTCAATTTGTTAAAGAAAAATTGGAGTTTTGCGGTAATAAATGTGCAAATTTAAATATTTCATCGCGGCACGGTCTAGAGGTTACATTGTATTATTCCCTGATTATAACGTTGTTGGGGATTTTTTTAATTTATAACTCCCCACTGCGCAGTGCGGTGCTGCGGCGTAATGCGTGCTTAAGCTAATGAACACTTTAGTCTGCGGAAAGTGATTTAGCTATGTTATAGATATTATAGATATTATGTTGTTTGAAAAGAGTAATATTATACAAATGGAATAAATCATTATGCTCTTTTGTTCAGCAAGGCGTAAAATTTATTATTTTATAATAACTAGATAAATATTGTAAAATCCCTATACATCGAATTCATTAAAAGGTCTAACTAGCTTTAAATAAGAAATTTGGTAAAATTAACTTGTACTTCATGGTACATTTACTAATTAGTTCAACTCTTTCGTTACATTTTACTCAACGGAATCCTTACAAAAAGATTCGCCTTTTTTGTTATCGCCATTTTTAAACATACTTGATAAAACTATTATGTCATAAAGTAGCGAGGCTGTATAACATGATTATTATTAAGTAAGTATTGCTTAAAGTTATATATATTTAATTAAGCATTGCAAGTATGTCTCTCGTTACAAATCAGCGTAGCACATAAACGTCGTTCTTCTAATATATTTTATTCGATGCAGAAACAGACGACAACTATGTTTATACAGTGCGGAATACAAGAGTCGTATCTAGTTTGCATAGTATTTTTCTTGACAAAATGCAGTTTCTAGGATTGAATAAAAATGAAATCTAGAATTGTAATCTGAGTCTTGGGGCGAGTGCAGGCACAGATAACAACACAAATACAATTTATTCTGAGTACATTTTGTTTTTATAGTAATCTTTCCATCTTTCGTAATTTGTATTAATAAATGGATTCGAGCTTTTATGCAAATTCCATATAATTATGCACTTAACATAATATTAAGTTTAAAAGTATTTGATACACTTTTCCAAGTCTTGAACTTTCGTTAATTTTCTTTATTAAGTCACGAAGGACATAAGAATTACCAAATATATGCTTGTCATCCAGACGTCATTCTTGACTAGACGTGAAGTAATTTCTGAAATACTTTTTGCGTTAAGGCATGTTAGGTGTAGGATCCTAAACTGATGAAATTTAGGAAAATTGAATTACACCGAGTGCTTTATATATTTAGCGAAATTTTCTAGTATTGATATACTTCATAATATTTTCGCGGTGAAGACTTTATTCACCAATTTACTTACATTTGCGCTCCCCGCGGCTTGTAAAGTAAAATTACCCGCCATGTTAGGGTTGTCATATTAAAAAAATCTTTTAAAAAGTAGATAGTTGACTTGTAAAAATTTAATATTAATAAATGCTAATATAGCTTAATTAATTATTGCTTTGTGTTCATCGTTCGTTCCCAGATTCATTAGTTTTCTAGAATTTGCTTTCTAAGAAACGAACTGATTGCAATTAATAATAAATTATAATACCAACGTAATTATAATTACATTGACATGATCTCCGTGTTTCGAATAAATGTTTATACAATATTTTACTACGATAAAGAACTGAGCTTATCGTCTACAAGCGTAGCAATCGTAACTTGAGTGCAAAACCCAATTTACGTGCCAGTGTCCACGGAACGAATCCCTTTTGACACGAGCAGACGGACAATAATAATATTATGCAGGGTGGCAACCCTATCTCGGCGGCAGAATAGTGCCTCTTTTACGGCCCACGAATGCCGTCACATGGGAAATTATTTGACGTGCCGTTTAATGGATTTTTGCCTTCATAACTACCTACAGGCAAATAAAAATATGAATGTACAAGTGAAATGTATGATAGGCATATGAAGCATATATTTTTGCTACGTAACGCTAAAATTAGATTTCTACAATTGTGAATTAGATTTTTATTTTAAATTATTGAATTTTGTTTTATTGAGAATAATATTTGAATTTGAGTTGTTTTTTATGTTATTGTTAAATATTATGTAAATAACTTTTTAAAGTAAAAATTCGTAATATTTAATTCGCAACCCCGAGGATTTCTCAAAACAATCCTTTGACGTGTTAAAGAAAGATTTTTTTTTCAGAGTATTCTGTCCGATGTCTGGAACTGCTGGAACTCCGAGTCCCCACACACGTACCAATGGGCACGAGGCCAACCCTCTCGTGCAGGTGGCAGCTTGGCCCTTCTGATGTGCTTTATTCCGTTAAGTGGTACAAAGATGGCAAGGAGTTCTTTAGTCACGTCCCACGAGATAGTGAGACAAGGAGAAAATTCTTTTTACCGGGCGTGGATGTTGAGGTTGGTATATTTAATGTCAGCAAGGCTACTACAGACAGTGTTTATGTTGCAGTCAAATTCGATTCGAAAAAGTACTTTGTTCATACTCTGAAATAGTTCTGTAGTTCTTACAGCACGTGATCATACAATATTTTAAATAAAAAACCTTATCTAAGATGAAATACATATGTTTTTCATATATTTCATGTTTGATGAGGTTTTTTATTTATTTCGCGTAATAATATAATTTACGCTGTCTTATAAAAAGTACTAAGTAAAATAAAGTAAAAAATCATTTAATTATTTAGGCAACACAAAGTACACTTATGACTCGTCAGTAAAGAAATATATATTAATGCTTCCAATTTTACACCTACTGCCAGTTCTCAAATCAAGGGTGCACGGAAGATAAGAACTGGCAATAAACTCTCCGCCACTCTTTTTAATCGCCATTTTTTTACACAACGTTTGTAAGGAGCTGCAACCATTAGACTATGTTCCACAAGACATATCAAGTAATTAATAATAAAAACATGAATTTAAAAAAATTTAACTAATATTGTATTTTTCTTTTAAATTGAGGTTGTGCTGTGTTGAGATCCATGGCTTTAAATTAATACACTGATACATCACTATTCTATTTTATGGATAAAGTTTATAGGTATGTTTATGAATAAATCCTAAAGTATTTTTATCTTACCTCTGTAGGTAAGGTAATTTTATCTGTTTTATTCTATCCCTTTCTATAATCGATAGTCGTCGACACCTTCTTTCGTTCAAAGGCGATAATTCTAAATTATGTCCGCGTATAGAACATCTAAATCGCTAATCAGAGTCTGCAATAAATGAGCTAGAAAACCCTTATCAGTAGAGTATGCATACAGTAAACTCGGCCCGGATATTAGCAGGTGGAGAGGCGGGCGCGTAAACACTTGCGTATGAAAACCTATTTCACCTTCCCCGCAATTAGTTTCTACCGTTCAAACTTCACTATTTGCAAAAGTCCCGCAACTTAGGTGAAAATGCTATTAAAATTCTCACTTCACAGTAGCAATAGCAGAAACTTTGCAATATTCAATGAATACTTACAGCAATTTAAAGAAACTGAAGGAATTGTAGTGTATAAACAAAATACGTTTATTACAATAAAAATAAAATAATGTAAGTGATAAAACCGTTGTAATGAAATTGAAATTATGACGTGTTATTATTATTAAATGTAGTGAAACTTAATTTCGCATGTCACAAGTAAAGACCGTATGTTACCGTGGCATGAAAATTAATAACGTATCTCAACTCTGTGATTTCTAAAGTTTAATGACATTAGATTTTTAGCATTACAATAACAAGTACGTTCAAAATTATTCGAAACTTTGTCGGCAATACTTTACATTACATACAAATTAAAAACTATTATTTTATGTCGCTGAACGCATTTGCTTAGTGTATATTCATTATTCAGTGTGCCTGACAAGCTACGGTGTTCATAGGTGGCGAACCGGTCTAGTGCGCAGTTTCATTATAATTTATGGTTATTTTTTTTTATGCCTGAAACAGATCTATTACAATTGTGATTCGATTAAGACTAAGGGACATACTATTAAGGCGCTACGTGATTATTCTATCATACTTATTAGATAAACAACGTTGTTCTACAAAATAATAAAATCAATAGTCATCTCCTTTCCTATCAATTCCGTTATTATCACAGTGGTATTGAGCGCTATTAAATATTTAAATTCCATTGATTGATCCAACTACAAAGGAGTATGAAATATGACCTCTCTGTACTGATTCCCTTGCCAATCATAGCCAAAACAAGCCTGTGAATTTGTCACAGTTTCACGTACGCACCTCAACCTGCAATATTATTACCTCTAATTTAAGCACAATTCTAAGTCTAAGTGCGGAAACTGAGTCCACCAACCATAACCATTACCTCATGTACCTATATTACCTTTATATTATATATTTATTTATATAATATATAGGTATAAATTAATTATTAGGTATTTTAGGTAATTAGGTATTAATTATATATATATAATTCTTAGAAAGCACTATATATAAAGTGAGTTCCATTGTTATCTATGTTGTGTTTTTTATTCTCTCGTATTTAAAGCAATGAGAGGCCCATACTGATGGTTGGTTACAAGAAAAACATTGATTAATAGTTGTTACACAAAATCACTTGAGCGATACGTAAGATTATTAATCAAGTCTTAATTGTGCCAGGATTCAAGCCCAAATGGTGCCAATGTAACGTTGGCGCCTGCTGCATTGGAGACGGGCGGCCGTTACCGCTGCGAGGTGTCTGGCGAAAGACCCTTGTTCCCCACAGTCTCCGACCACTCAGATATGATCATAGTTGGTAAGTTGCTAAAATTTTACTTTCATTTTATACAGGACATTTACCAATTTACATACATCGAAAGAAAAGAAACTGGTGAATTTGTTCGTTACAGAGTTTCATTTTGCACTTTATTTTTTTTTATAATGAGATGTTTTATTGTTTGTAATTTTTTTATTGTTAATTCCATCTGATAATGTAAATATTTCAAGTGGACAGGCGCTAATTAAAGATACCTACCGAAGACCCCAGAGTTGGTGATTTTCTCCCTCATCGAATAAGTATCGCAAAAAGGCGAGGAAAGGTGCAAATTAAAATTATGCCCAGACAAAATTAAGGCAGCATCGTCTCGTTGACATTACCCTAGTTCTTATTATAAGTTACTCACCGAAATTTCATTTCTTTAAATTAATTTTTATGTTCTGTCGAGTGATAGTACACCCAGATGTTGTATTTCAAATTTTTCCTACTACTGTACCTTTACATCGAGGACTTTCAGAACAAAATCTGGCCAAGTTACGTGTCGAGAAAAATATATCAAAACATTTCTCATTTCTCATAAAGTCTAACTAATTACTAAACACATACAAATATAGACATATATAATTATATGACTTATACACGTCTACTTTATTTCTTCTTGTAGAACATTAAAGTACATGTCATCTTAAAGGACTGAATCTCCTCTATCTCTCGGCATTTAAAATAGCTTAAATATTAATCGTATTCCCTGAAAGCTGTGTCAATAATTAATTTCCTTTTCAGCCCTCCCAGAATTTGGTCCGATGATTACTGGGTCCAAACTGCGGTACCACGTTGGTGACCGTGTCCAAGTAAATTGCACTTCTGGACGGTCACGGCCAGCGACACGACTTTCTTGGTACATCAATGGAGAACCAGCACCCACAGCCGCCGTGCTTGCACCAGAACATCATAGTCACGAGGACGGCCTAGAAACCACGAGTTTAGCACTCGACTTCAAAGTTAAACCAAAGCACTTTAGGAAAGGAGACCTCAAACTCAAAGTTAGTCTTTTCATATTTAAATGTCGAAATTACCGTATTTACTTTTATTATAATTCTTATTCGAATACTTTAATGACGATAACATATTTAATTATAATAAGTGTCAATTAAAAGTTAATTACTGAAAGAATACGTAAACACGTAGTATCTAGGTGAATCAAGGCAGAAAATAATTAATACATAGCCAATTGATCGATACAAGTCCAACCAAAAGTAGTACCCATTCACTAGTACGACGCATGGCCAGTTATTGGTTCCCTAGGCATATTTTAGAGAGAGACAACCCGACGCATGAACGCCACCCATGTCTTTTTAGTGAGCTTCAACTGTGTAGTTGGTCAGATAAATATCAGATAATATGTAAAATAAATGATATTAAATGTATCACGATTCGTATTGATTTCCAACATTTTTATATCTAGCAATAGATAGTGATAAACTCCAGCATCTCACATCGAAGTTCTAATAACATCTTACTAGAGTTTTAAAAAAAAGCATATGCAATGCGTATTAATTGCCTTAGATAGAATTACAAGTTTTTTTTTATAGAACTGGGGGCAGGAGGCTCATCTGATGTTAAGTGATACCGCCGCGCATGGACACTCTCAATCCTAGAGGGCTCGCGAGTGCGTTGCCGGCCTTTTAAGAATTGGTACACTCTTTTCTTGAGCCCTAAATGAGCCCGAATTGGTTTTTTTATTATGCTGTCTAAAACAAAATCAAAATATAGGAAGCTTTTCGTTGGCACAATAATTTTGTATTTATTACGAGTATTATAGTTATGGAAGCTACTCTTTTTAAAATAATCTATATTTTTCCGCACATATAAAATGTTTATATAAATGTATTCACTAGCTAGATTTAAAATATACTAATTCTTGAAATTAATTTCGGTTTGACTCTCGTGGGGATACCAACATATATGTATCGCTCGAATAGGCCGTTTCTAAACCACGAATATCGATTCAATAACACCTTTTGTGGGGTATACAAAAGAACACCATGAGACAAAATTATGAAAATAAATCAAATAGACGAATTTGCTGTATTTTCGTTAATAAGATCGCGTATTTTTTTCACTGCAAATACTGCAGAGCTTACCCTATTCGTCAGACTTTCTACATATGGGCCCCAATGGAGTTTACAACATAAAGTTATTGCTAAGAACACGTTCTTATAAAAGCCTATTTCCCCAACTTTAATAAAAACTTTAATTGTATACTTTGTGTTCGTTTCGTTTAGCATAAACAAAACTAACACAAAATAATTAAAAATATTCCTATCTAGAGATCAGATCGCTAGTAAATAAGATAACACACCAAATGATACATGATCTTGCAGACTTTTTACTATGAAACCTATTATCCCTGTATTATTTAATGTAATATTCGGGTTTAGCTTTAGATAACACTTTTAATAAGCTGAAATAATATTTTATCTCAAAAATTCTATTCATCCGTTTTCCAATAATGAAATTTGTTATCTTTTATTTATCTGAGTTTTTTGTACATATCGGACGATTTTAAATGATTTCGCTATGGGATGTTGAGCTTAATTGAAAATGTTCACTCTTTGTGCATTCCGTAACAAAACTTTTTTTATATTTCCGAGATTTCTCAATATAATGGGTTTTCTTAATGTATTGTATTATTGGGTAAGAAGCACCTGTCAGGCTTTCAAAGAATTAGCCTTTGTTGTGTTAAAAATAACGAAAAATAATATTGCTGATAAAATTTACACACATAAATTTATATTATCTATCGAAAGTGTCATGTTTCGATATAATTTGATATGACACTTTATTGAGTCGAGCATTTAATGAAAATTGTATTATTATAATAGACTAATCTATACGGTCACGCTCTCTACGAAAATAGTTGTTAATGAAAGTATGACATAATTTAGGCCTATGCAAATCGATAACAATAAACGTCTAACGTTTTGTTAACGTTCGCTATCTCTAAAACGGTTATTTACTTACTAAATATAGGTAAACTTGACAAAATCATCATCCCCTCATTCAAAATTACTTTTGAAACTTGTCCCAGCTACATTATATTAGTGACTTACTACACTGGCGCAGTGACCCAATGTGAACATTGGCCTACGAAAATAGAGATAGCCACCCTTGGCGATCGCGCGCTACCGCTTGCCAATCGGGCACATAAACATAATATCATATTGCATAAATATAATTAAGTAATAAATGGAATCAGACACGCAAAGTAATAATTTAATGAAATTGAATTTATAAACATCTTTAAAATATTTGTTTCTAAAAAATATTATTTTCATTCACAGTGTGCTTTATGATCAAGTCAATTTTGTTTGAAATGTATTAACTTGTAGTTTAGTTATATCACATAGTCGTAGTCTGAAGTTAGTACTGTTAGTACTTCATAGAACTTAAGACATCAACTCCAGAAATTTTCCACTACTGTGGTAATTTTAGTTTTAAAACTATTTATCACATTGTGTGGTATTCCTTAGAAGCGTAATATTCGAAAAGATAATTTTATATTTTCACAATTTAACTAATAAACACATATAAAATCTTACTTTCTTTAAATAAAATAGAAACAATATGTTACTTATTTGTAGTTCTGTAATAATTAAAATTATAACAGCACAAACAACAACAACAATATCATATCTATCTTTGTTACAGTGTCTAGCGACGATAGCTACAGTCTACTGGAGGAGCAACGAGGAAAGTGTTCAAGGGGAGAGGATGAAGGGCTATGCAAGGTCTCGGGAACTCGCTGAAAATTCTCGAGCTGATCGCGTCCAAGCTGCTGGCTGTGCAAACCCATCTGCGCTTATAACCAAATTATTACTGTTTTTCCTCATTATTACCAATAATATGTTTATTCCTTTTCAATTATTTTAATTTTTGCATGCAGTTAAATATACAAACGTGTAACGTGTAAAAACTCTCTAATCTTCCTTCTGACAATCGAAATGTTCTATTATTCGGTAATTGCTGGTATTAATTTTTATTATTATCATCCTAAGGTCAATTATATACTATGTTTGTACGTAAATTACCCTGGAAGTATACCCGTAGCCACTCGTTTAAATATACTTTTTAATCAATCTTCTCTAATCGTACAAATTTGTTTTCTGGATATATAAAATGAAAAGAAATTTCATTTCGGTTTCAGTGGTTAATAACCACGAGAGCTTAATAACATATCATGAGGAAAATTTTGAACGTAATATTATTATCTTTTCTTAGTAAATTGTTTAATAATTCTTCTTCAAGTATTTTTCCAGCAATGCTCAAAAATAACGTTCTATAAATATAACATATATAACATTGTACTGTAATGCCAAAAAGAAAAATATAAGTTATTAAATAAAATTAGCTAAAGAAAAATTGTAGCTAAGAAGCTTTGTATTCATTTTCAGATTATTCGCTTTTTGTTATAAGCTAAACGATTTCTTAGGATCGTTAACCAAGTGCAGTTGAAAACAAAGAACACAGTATATTAGTGGAACAAGCAGTTTTATAACTAGTCACTTAATCAAAGCTTACGGATAATTAAATTAGAATAAAAGATTTCTTAATATACAGGGACAATAGAATAGACGTTGGTTATGAATGTCCTAGTACTCGCGAAACTTTAATTTTGGATAGGTATATAAAAAGTAGAGAGCAGTGTTGGCCTAGTGGCTTCAGCGTGCGACTCTCATACACCTGAGGTCGTAGATTCGATCCCTGGCTGTGTACCAATAGACTTTCTTTCTATGTACGCAATTAACATTTGCTCGAACGGTGAAATACATCGTGAGGAAACCGACATGTCTTAGACCCAAAAAGTCGACGGCATGTGTCAGGCACAGGAGACTGATACCCTTCTTGCCTATTAGATTGACAAGTGATCATGAAATAGATACAGAAATCTGAGGCCCAGACCTAGCAAGGGTTATTTATTATTATTTGCGAAGCTGTGTGCGTAAATTAATACAATTTATTTCTCGTTTATAATCCTACGCAAGTTTATAAATTTCCTAGAAAATGTATAAACTTGCAGATTTTGTTATCTTCCGGTCTCGTATACAAAGTTGATACGGTGAAATTATCGCTAGCTAAGCGGAAATTCTGTGTTTTGAGTCTGCAATATCCGGTTACTTTCATATTTTTAGTCCAAATTACGCGATACCAACCTTAACTTGATTGTCAAGCGACCAATTTAAGGTCGTTAGAAAACCGCTAAGGCTTGCCAAAGACAGAGGAATAAATCAAATCAAATCAAATCAAAATACGTTTATTCAATTTAGATGCTTCTTAGAGCATGCTTATGAATGTCAACAACGTTTACAAAATTCACGAAAGAGCAGGACTACGCCATCTAAATCTAATAGAATATCGATACCTACTATTAATCATATCATAATTACTATTATGTATATTTTTTAATTGCATTGAATTACTAAAAGCCTTCATATTTCTTATTAATTTTAAATGTATTATTTGTTTACATTAAATTATAAATACCATCAAACTATAGTTGTACGTCACGTTTACGTTGCTTGAATTTATAAAAACCAAATATACAAATTTAACTAAAGTATGGATAAATTTTTGTTCGTCACAGCATAAACAAATTAAGATTTAGTACAAATTTCATCTGTATGCGGTTATTGCCTATGTTACGCTATGGACTGTTAATAACGCCATACAATTACAATATAAAAGTTATTATTATAAATAAATGATTAATTTAGTTTTAATGAATAGGAGAAGATTGTATCGTCATCGTTTTTATATTAAACATTGAACATTGCAGGCTCGACAGTTTCAACCAAAAGAAAAAAATCTTGAATAATTTTAATATTTTGCTATTAAATCGCTATAAATGTTTAAATCTGTGAAATTTCATGTTGATTCTGATTTCATGTCTATATATTACCGCTTGATAGCTATTATTTAAGGATTGTAAATAATGTAAAGTTTTAAAATCAATAAACGTGTTTAAAATAGAATAACGATTATTTATGATATTATAACTACTTAGAAAACGAAAGAAAATTTTAAATTATAAATTTTAATAACATTAATTTATCATCTTGAGATGAAAATGAAAATTATCTATATACGAGGTCTATTATTGTTCAATTAAACTGTTGCTTATTGTTGTACATTTCGTAGTATAAGTATAAATATGTAAATAATGAGTTAAGTAGCTCGAAGTAAATATGAATATACTGAATTTATTGTTATTACTTGAATCCCTAAACCCCTTTTCGTACAGTTTTGTTCGAAAATTAGTGGTTACCTGGAAAGTTTTTTCGAGAGATTTGAAAATTGTTAATTTTATAGATTTTTACACGTCATATTTTTGTTCCGCCCTACAGGAAAAATTGCGCATAAAAGCAGTTTTTTGTATGTTATATAGCATAATGAATAATAAAAGTCATTTGTTAGAGTTTCATCAAAACTCAGAAAGACCACATCAAAGTCTATGCAATTATGAATTTTTAAAACTCCCGGAAAACTTTCCATGTAAAACTAATTAATGAATATTATTCACTGTAGAAAAATAATGAACAATATTAATGAAACTAGTATCTCCATTTTTTTTTTCATAGTAGGTACGGTTTCAAACGGGCTCATCTGATGTTAAGTGATATCGCCGCCCGTGGACACTCTCAATGCCTCGTGAGTGAGTTGCTGCCCTTTTGGGAATTGGTACGCTCTTTTCTTGAAAGACCGAATTGGTTCGGAAATACTTTAGTGGGCAGCTTATTCCACTTAATGGTGGTGCGTGACAAACACTGCCTTAAAAAACGCTCAGTTGTGTAAAGACGGATGTCGAGGTTATACGGGTGGAATTTCGTATTCTGCCTTGATGTCTGATGATGAAACTCCTTCGCAGGTTATTAATCCGAACAACTCCTCTGAACATTCTCTAAAAAACTAGTAGTCTTTTACACAGTACAGATTTTGTATATAAAGTATATTTTTTTTAATTTTGGAGGTAAAATTTTTGAATTCTTTTTAAAATATATCACGGCAAGTTTAAAATACACAAAGGTTGGACGCATTTATAATTGCTTTTGCCGACGCTCTCTAATAACCTTTTATAAATCATATATAATACAGGCGCCAACAAAGGTCAACTGAGCTCAAAGTTCGTTAGATAGACCTTGAAAATTAATTTCACCCTATTATAGGTATACCCTAAAATTGGTTCACAATTTTTCTCATGCATTTACCAAAATGTTGTTTACCCAGAAATTTAACTTTTGGTTGAACTCGTGATTTTTACCAAGTTCATTAAAGAAACCTTAATATACTATTATTTACCGTCTCTTATATAATAACAACTAACTAATACATTATGAAAAGGTGAACACATAACAATACTCCTGTGGCGTTACAACGAATCATATTTCCACACCTTTTTCTTTGAACAGTTTTAGTTATCGGCATCGTGAATTTGTAGTCCCTTTTTATTTACGGGTTCCATACGATGCTATCCTTCATCGAATAAATTTTATAGGACAACAAAAATGGACAATGTAGAATCCATTTTTAGCCAGTAGTAATTTATATGGGCAAATAAGCAATTTTTTTTACTTCCACTTATAAGCGCAATTTTTAAGTGAATGCATACACGAGGGCGGCAACAAAAGGTTAATCACGGTTCCTAAGAAAGCCAGCAGTCGTTGGTCTGCAATTGTAACAGGATGACTCATCAATGTCCCCTTGCATGTCTTTAACATCCCCTTGATAAGGGAACAAATTTAAATGGGAAATGTGGAAATGGCTCACGCTATTGTCCAATACCCCAGGGGGAGATATCGAGGGCTCTTTATCAGCAAATAGTATATTTTACATGTGAAACTTCCTCGGGTGCCATAAATATTCCTGTTTGAATCACGAAAATCAATGTTTGATTTGTTGATTAGGGTTTGGTAGATATCAATTTATATATCGATAAGACGGTGTAGATGGTAAAGTATTATGTATAAGTGCACGTATTAAGGTTAATCTAGAAACCTATAAAATTGAATTTCATATTATATTCTCTTATGAATAGGTAAGTATTATCGTATAGGCATCGTTAATAGTAAAGAAAAAACTCACTTTACAATACTTATAACATTACTAGAAAGAGTCGTACGCTTAAGACTAATAGCTGTCTGTGGCGACAGGGGTAGTATGTTTGAATCACAGTTAAAATATAATTTGCGAAAATTCTTTTTTATGAGCGAAATTTATACTTGGAAAAAAACCAGGTTTAGTTTCAAAAATATGTGTCAGGCAGAGAAAGCAGATCACCATATTGTTTATTAAAAAATATTAAAGAAAACCAGGGGCCATTGCGTCATATCAATCATAAAATATTTTCCCAATTTCTATTAGGTACGTGCGCTCAATCAATATATTGATAAAAAATGTTATGAATAACTAATTGATAAATAATTATATCCCTCGTTATCACAACTACTGGTTACATATAAAGTTAAAATAATTAATAATAATTATACAGAGACATGAATCTACTAACCCCAATATTCATTAGTTTAAAAATCCACATAATTCAGTACTTAGAACAAACAATAAAAACCTTAAAGCTTAAACCTAAATATTTATTTGAATAATTTTTTTTTGGAAGAGTTATCTTGCAATGTATTCCTAAAATGTTTATAAATGCTTCAACGCAAGTCAAACTCTAAAACGTTCCATACAATAGTATGAGCAGAACCACATATGGTTCGCTTTTTGGGACGTTTGTGTTATTTGCTCAACTGTCGAGACCCAAAGCTTTTGCTTCTAAATTCTCACAACGGACATTTCTCAAGCATTTACAATTTACTCGTACAAGTCGTACTCATTGACTAAAATGTTCTGTATGATATGATAATTATTGTAAGCAATCAATCAAGCTGATATCGTGGCTACTTTAGAACAACCGTAAGTCAGGTACAATTATCATGCCAGAGGTCATGCGTTTCAGCTCCAAATTTGACAATATGTCAAGTACAGCCCTGCGATTCTGTAACTCACTTTTCGAACTTACACAGCGGTTTTCGCAACGGCGGTCGCTCTCAAATCAGTCGTGAAGCAGTCATTTTATGATTTGGCATTCTGAAAAGGTGGGAGCTTGTAGCTTGTTTATCAGAATCCCAAATCATAAAATGACTGCTTCACGACTGATTTGAGAGCGACCGCCGTTGCGAAAACCGCTGTGTGAGTTCGAAAAGTGAGTTATAGAATCGCAGGGCAGAACGATGAACACTTTTATTTGCTTGGTTTGGTGATATGAGTGAATTAAGAAACAGACGATGAGTTCATAAATATATTATATTACTAAACTTGTAAATTAAAAAAGTTTTGAGGGTTTAGGTCACCGTATCCGCAAAGATTTAATTTTGAACATAATTCGATTTGTTTCTCGTTTGCCCTGGAATCCCCTCTGACTGCGCATAATATGCTGTAAAGGAAAATAATTCTCTGCATTGTGGCAAATTATTATTTTATTTATGGCAGCTAGCTATTTTTATTTCAAATACTGATGTTTAATGTTTGATTCGAATTACATAAATACCAACAAAGGCGTTAAATATTGTTGACCTCTTCATTATTAAATGTTTTGAGAAAATCTTTGACAGACAATGCGTTCATATCGTATCGTTAATACAAAACTAGTCACGAAAATTATTTGCTTCGAATCATAAAAAATCGCACATTATAAAACTATTTTAAAATAAGGATTTTTACCTTCTTTAAACATTTACAATCATAAATAAAAAATACCGTCTTTTTGGAACGGGGTCTCTTCTTGACACTTTGTTTATGAATATGGCAAACTCATACAATAATATTAGACGTACTCGCACAATCTGTGGGAATGTTACGTGTTTTATTACTGAGGGATAATTAATTATTGTCCTAGATTCGTCCGTCATACCCGCAGGTGTTGAAATGGATCTAATTCACACAATACCAGCTGCTTAATGCGACTGGGTAATGTTGATTCATAAGATGAAAGCGAATTGTGAAATAATGTTCGCTTTAGATAAATTATTAATTACTTGCTTTTCTAACGTTATACGGTAATATTTCTGGTCGTTGCTTATAATAGAAATATGTAGTATTTTTAGTGTACAGACGTAATAATAAACACATAAAGAACTGTTCTAATAATAGGTTATTAAGGTGGGCTTCGGTAGGAAATTATTTATAGAGATAGAATGAGACATGCTTCATAAGTATCGATAGGAACCTTCCCTAAGCTTTATTTAGAGTGACATTATGGCGCTTAGCTCATAGTGAAACTGATTTGAGAACCATTAGAGGAAAAAGTAAATCCTGTAAGAATATTCCTAGCAATTCTGCCTTTCGTTGTCAAATATTGTCTTATAAAATCTAATTCCTTAATCTCTTATTGACTGCTGGGGTCGACCTCCTTCCCCAATGAATGGCCTGACCTTATTAACCCGTAGGGGACATGTTTACTGTTATGCTTGTAACTTTTGTCGTCACCGAGAATTATATTGAGCTTAAATAGCTCTGTAAGTTCCTTTATTACATCGTGTTAAAATGGTGTTTACGGCTTGCTAATTGCTGTAAAATGTCCTTGCTTAAGATTTTGGGGTAATTCAACTACATTTAAGGTTAGATGATATAACAACCTATATTTATTTATTCGTCGTCATTAGTTTTTAACTTACATTATAAAACTTCGGTTTGGGATTCTGTATGAAATTATCAGTATATATGTACGGATCGATTTAAACCAAATTACCAATAAATTACAATTCTTAACTATGGAAATTAGTTTTGGTTTAAGACATTCATCAATGAAAACTAATTTCCATAGTTTTCATTTATGAATGTGTTGGACACACTTTAAGCTTATATCTTTTTAGATTGTATCTACCAAACTTATAATTATTTTTACCACATTATGAATATGAATATATTCTAGCACTATACACCTTCAAATAGCTGAAAAGTATATAAAGTAACGAGGAATAATAAAACAAATTACGCCAGTTCTCTGTGTAATCTTGAAAAATTAACGTTTCTAAGGAAGACCGTACCAAATCCAGTATTATATTTATGTGAATTACGGCTTTTCAGATTTTTTTCGAGCCGTGGAATGTAATTTTCCCATTATTCGTCTCGTTTGTATTAAGTTGAATCTTTTATAAAGCGTGTCTCACAAGCGAGTACTCTAATGATGATTTACTGGTGCGAGGTCCCGAAGGCGGCGTAATTTCCCCTCTGAGGTGTCAGTACACACACTCTCCTATAGCAAAAACAAACGAAGATCTCCGCTTAATCATTCATTCCTTACAAGCGAGGTCGCTTCATTAGGATTTATTTCTTTGGTCGGTCACAATGAAATAGTGTGATCATTTTTCTTCTAGAAATAGACAATTTTAATGTAATTGTTTAGCGTATGTTGTCTTTGATTGAAGGTAATGTAGAGGGTTTGCAAACCACATAAGTTTGTCCGTCCCTTCGACCCGTTTAATTAACGCAACCCGAGGAGAATATGAAATGTTCTCAAATAGCTTTATTTACTGAAAATAACAGTATTCTCTCTAATAATAATTTTATATTTTGAAACGTATAAAATTATTTTTCAGTAAATATAACTAACGAGTACATTTTTATTTGAAACGCAATAGAACAAAATATTAATGAATTAAAACATTTAACTTGAAGATCGTCTTACAAACTCGTATAAAGCCGACATTTGAAGTTTTTATATTGAAAGTTGAAACAGACTTTTCAAGTTTGAAACCTAACGCATGCAACTTTTACTGCTATAAAGTATAACATTTTGAAATTACAAGTAACAAGTAATAAACAACGGTGTATAAAAGTTTTAACTTTTAATCAGAACATTCAAGTGACTACATACATGACTTATTGTCTACTAAACGCGATATATAATAGTATAGTTCGAATTCTGAGGACAACTAAAGTAAGTGGTTTGGGTTGGTAGGCCGAACTAAATTATTTAAACTTACACTTATTGGAAGTTTTATAAGCCTGTTAACAAAAATATTACTATAATTTCTTATCATCTTCCCAAATAGCTTTTTGTAGCATAGTTACTAATAATAATGTAATAATAACTCATATATTTCAGATAATATTAATTTTTAGATTTAGTTAGAGTTAGTAACGATTCGTTATTAGTTGCTTAGTATTGGCTAGTAAACAAAATAGAAAAAAAACTCCCATAGTGGATCATGGACAGCATACCAACGTAATAAGATATGCGTGTTCTTTGTAATCACCACATTCAGAATACTATTAGTACTATGCCTAAAATACCTAACTAACGCACTGCAGAACCTCGACAAGCCCAGTAGCACCCGAACACCTTCTGTTTAAAACGGGCCCATAGGCTGCACGAGTAAAATGACTGACAATACGCCTTGAACAGAATAACTTTGACTTATGGTGAGCTACGTGCAAACATCCAGGCCAGCATATTACCCCTTACGGCTATCGCTCTTCTTACTCGCTCCAGATCAGAGCCATCAGACTCCTCTGCAATCCAATGACCCCAACATACATTCCGTCACTCGTTCGAGTGGCACATCGCTAAGCAAAATTGGTGGAATTGTATGGTCTTTATTATCGCTAATTAATGTAAATATAACTATTAACTTTATTTTAGTTAAGACCGCGGTTTGATTATCAGATATATTTAATTCGTAAGATCAGCTCTGTCCCAAATTTTACCTGCGGCTTACTTGCCAGTATGCGTTAACAAATTACCCATAGCGTAATGGAAAATATACTAGATTTTAAAGCCGATTTAGAAACTTCATAAATAATAGAGGTATATAAGATTGAGATATCCACGATTTTAGTTTCAGTTACGCGACTGTTTGTAAAACATCAGTTCTTCGTTGTTGTTTTTCAATTTCCGTCCGCTGACACGTGGAATTGAAACTGTGAAGTTTTGTTTCCCTGCAGGAAATAATACATTTATTCTCTTCTATATAACTGGGTGTTCTTTTAATCAAATGATTATTACTTAATAATATTCTGTTACGTTTATAACAGAATATTATTTCATTTAATTAACATAATACGAAATTCCACCCGTATCACCTCGACGTACGCCGTTCCACAACTGAGCGTTTTTCAAGGCAGTTTCTGCCGCGCACCACCACTATGTGTAACCAGCTGCCCACTGAAGTATTTCCGAACCAATTCGACTTCGGGTCCTACAAGTAAAGAGCGTACCAATTCTTAAAAGGCCGGCAACGCACTCGCGAGCCCTCTGGCATTGAGTGTCCATGGGCGGCGGTATCACTTAACATCAGGTGAGCCTCCTGCCCGTTTGCCCCTCGTTCTATAAAAAAAAAAATCACCGAAAAATATACAAAATATCAATATTATAAACAAGTGTCATACGAAAATTCCCATTTACCAGATCATACAACAAACTTTATTCAACTTTCTGATGGAAGCAAATCTTACTATGACTTATTTAGCCAGAGGGACAAATGGCCACGCTGGCTGTGCTTTCTCTAATAATATAAATTGAAAAACTGTATAAAATATTACATTTGGATAGTTTCTCATAACCATAACTAAATAATAATAATAATAAAAGCAAAGTATGTAAAACAAAGCAGATTTATATTGACATTCTCAGATGAAATTGACTTATTTTTTACTTTTCTCAATACAAGCCGTTATAGTGACATCTCTCGGGGGCAGGACGGACTGTACGTGAGCCGCAAACTAACTTCTAGTACTGATTTAGAATTCCTCCACCAGGCCATTTTATCTTATTACTAAGATCATAATTCGTTATGTCAATGTTACTCAAATTATACGAAAATAGCACGTTGAAACAACTCTTTCATAATTAAACGGCCCTATTAACGCGGTCTATAGATAGTCCACTATCTGTTACCATGGCGATTTATTAATGTAGAAAATCTTATGAAATGTAGTTATGTACTATCATATGTACACACGTTAACACGTCCACGCGTAAAAGTGTTAGTCATCCAAAGTATTCATGAATGAAAAAAACATATAAAACGCTGTTTAACATTTGTAATGGGGATAAAATTTGAGCAGAAATTCTTTAATGGGTCTACTTTCGGTAATAACGAGTTTGTAGAAACTAATTAAAAATTTCCATATTCTGAGAAAGTTCAAATGAGTCATTGAAACTGCCAATTATCGTATTAGCTTTGTCATGCTGACCACTGACCAATAGATTACTAACATAATACGTCATTTACTCACCCCACACGCAAACTTAAATATTCTGTGAACTTTGCATTGGAGGGAATTTCAATGGATTCTAAACATATTAGATTTTATATTTTTATAAAGTAAAAAATGACTATTGCAAATAACGATGATAAATTAATGTTTTCTGCTTAAGACCAGCCCTGCGATTCTCACTTTTCGAACTCACACACCGGTTTTCGCATCGGCGGTCATTTTATGATTTGGCATTCTGATAAACAATAAACTACAAGCTCCCACCTTTTCAAGTGTCAAAGTCAAATCATTTATTTCAATTAGACCATCCAAAATGGCACTTTTGAACGTCAAAAAAAATATATATGAAGAAGATTCTAGTTGCCCCTTCCAAAAGGTAGTTTCGTGTGGAGAAGAATGGGCAAGAAACTCCACACTTACTCTTTTAAAATAGGTTTACAACAAGTGAGTTACAGAATCGCAGGGCTGCTTTGCTGTTACTTATTAAATAGATTTATAAATGTGTTTCACACAACCCTTACGATTGATTCTCACATAATATACGATTTTCCAACAGTTTTAAATATAGACCATAATCCAAAGGACGTAATCACCGTTACTGCCATTTTTATATAAAATTATGATTAAACTTTACTATAATTTTGATATCAAAAGCTACATTTACTTTTCCAAGCATCGAAATCAACACTGAATAATATATTCGTAATATTAAAAATTAACAATACGTTCCAATAATACGGATTATATTTCCTCACGCTAAAATAAAATAAAAATGGATTATAAATATACGTCAGAGAGAACCATTTAGACTTATGAATTAATATAAATATGAAATATAATGAAAAGTACTTTTTTTTCTAGTATAAATAGAGCGATTATATTTTAAAAAATTACAATAAAAAACTATTGATTTTGAAATAATTACAATAAAAAAATTATGAATTCCTATGCCATACCAAGCATTAACTGGTTCTCACTTACGGAAGTGATCTGCAACTAAAATAGTAATTCGCAAAGTCAGAAAAAAATTCTAACAAAATCCTCTTTTCATAACTGCTTTTCATATTTTTAATAAAAGGTGCATAAATTACCGATGTACACGCAATATGTAATCTGCGAAAGTTCGGCGCATGCGCGGGACAGTAAAGTTTTAAAATTAGACGCGTCGCCGTATTTCGCTGGCCTATTTATTCTTATACTACCGCAACTCCACTCCGTATTGAAGTCCATTGTCAATTCAGATAATAAACAATTCCATACAATATGGGAACAGTGGTGATTAAAATGGCGATACAATAAGGTTAAAAGCTAGAGTGAAAATGTGTGGGAAATGTGTTTCATTGTGTTTGTTATTTCTTCTTAAACAAGGTTAGTTTGCTACTTATTAAAGTTAGATCAATTATAATCATAAGCGAAATAGAGGTGTAAAAAAACTTCTATCAAATTACTAGGAAATATTATAATAATATATCTATGACATCACGTTTCCTGTGAATTAGAAAAGCTTAGTCTGTCAGATGTCAATATTCGCATATGTCTAAAATGATTCATAGTTATTAATATACAACAAAATATATTCCGTTTATTTTGTATGTATTCGTCGAAAATGGTTTATCGGCTTACCAAAAACCGCGAGACACTGGATAACAACAGGGGATAACGAATGTTATTATTTATCCAAAGAGAGAAATCAGAACCTAAAATGTCAAAGCTTTTCTATTTTTGAATCCTCATTTATTATTTCGTGTATTTGTTTTAAGCAGTGTTGCTAGCGCACAAATCACAACTCTCAGGTTGTATTCGAATAACAGCTGTACACAAATTCTACTTTTCGTGTACGCAATTTATGTCTCGTTCGTACGGCGTAGCAAAACATCAAGAGGAAACCTAACTGTAAACTGACAGAAGTATGATCACCTACTTTAAGACCAAGGGATGTGGCATCATTTGGTTTTTTAATATTTATATGAGACAATATACAATTACATTGATTCGGATAAATTTCTCAATTTACACAAAATATACAAGTGATCGACTAGTTATTAATGAATCATTTATTTAAGTAACACATCGTACACTTAAAAATCTATACATGTACTCTATATGTAATCTACTACAATTTTAGGTTCATATATACAATTTTTTTTAAATTGCCTGCCTCCCGAAAGTATTCTAGCTTCGCTGAAAGTTTAATTCAGCACCATCTAGAATCGAACACTTCCAGTACCGAGGTACTAATTACACTTTCAAAGGCATCGGCTATTTCATAAAATCTTTTTTACAGAGTTTGCTGTAAGCATTCGAATCACAGAGCTTACTGTACCGAGTCATGCTGTAGAAAGCGGGTCCGTACTACTCCAATGCCAATATGATCTTGAAGGAGAAATGTTGTATTCCCTCAATTGGTACAAAGACGGAATAGAGTTCTACAAATATGTACCAAGCAATAACGTTCAGTATAATTTTTTTCCGCAGATCGGAGTCAATGTGGATGTTAGTAAATATCATTCTATACTTACTATTTCTTAAGACTGGTTGAACGCGTTTTTCACAGAAATTCCTGGTGCGAATTGAAATCTTTGTTCTGAATAGTATATTTATCGAGGAACTCACGCTATGACCGAATTAACAAAGTGTACTTAACGCAGGACATAAGGCAAAACTTTAAAAATAATAATAAATTTTCACTTTCCTTCACATTTTTTATATATAGTTTGTGATTTTCTGCCTAGCATCAAGTGCAGTCGAACTGCTCCCGCATTTAGGGAATAAAAATTATGCCATTAGCCTACCCAGGTTGTTGCGTGACAAAGTCTCAATTGACATAATTCGGTTTTCTGGCTTACTACAATTTAAACAATATTTTTTATAATTATTAATGGTAACGAAAGGTAGGAAAATAAAATTGTAAACACTATATCTGTGTGAAATTAAAAGTAATAAACTCGTAATTAATTAATTCGCAATCTAATTGGCCAACACGAAAGTTGACTAGATAGATGACTTTTTAGGTTTTTCCTATTGTACATGCGCGAACTGGATTTTTTTTTGTTTCGAAATGTAAAACAATTTAACCACCGATATCGTATATACACATATTGGGAAATTTAACCTGCCCCAGTTCTCATAAACGAGGACCTCTCTAGATGTTAAACACTCGATTCCATAAAACAATATTTAGATAACATTACTTGTTAAGTGCGTGCCGCTACATTCAGTGAACATTTAAATGTCTCTATAGTGTATAACAAACATGACTGTATTCGTTTAGTGGTTATCATATTCGACTCCAGATCGTGACGTCCTGGATGGGGAAAAAATATTAAACGCGATTTTAGTCCTAAGTTAAAAGTTGGCAGTAGTTGAACAGCCCGATGCCTCCGTGAGCACGTATAAAGTTATGCTGCTGTTGCAACTGAGCTGGATATGCTGGACTAGCATCTGGTTTTTATGCTATCCTAAAGAGATTTGTGTCTTTGTTCTATTTATTATAAATTAGCGGCCGCGGCCGAAATCGACATGGACTATGTTTATATGTGAAAATTTCTCTGGACTTTTGGAATACAGTTAGCGTTTATAATCTAGTTTACTATGAGTAAGTTTGAACGACATAATAATGGAGAAATTTGCGAGTTATTGTGATTTAGAAACTATGCTATAGCATTATATTAATGCGACCCACAACTTTCCAATGTTTTTTTAAAAGGAAGTTTATAGGCCGTGTCTTACGTTTTATTAAATAATTACAGGAAAAAGATTCTTCAAGTAACGTCATAAAATTGACAAACTTGACTTCCGATTCTGCAGGATTGTACAGATGTGAATTGTCGGGCGAAGGGCCTTATTTCATAACCGTTCATGACGAAAGAAATATCAGTGTACATCGTAAGTATCTAAAATATATATTATACAAATCTATAATAATAAAAATATATTCGCACATTAATAAAAATTACAGATAATTAAATAACAAAATAATAAAATCCTCACCGCTGTACTAAGGGAGTGAACTTTCTAGAAACATTAGAAACATTTGAACCCAAAAATTAGACTTATTTAATTTTCGGTTTTATAATATTGAACCGTTATGAATACATAAAATCGATTATTGACACTCATGTCTGTCTAAAAATTTCATTTCTCTCTTATTAACTAGACTGAAATTGCTTGATGTACATGTTTTTATTCATTGTAAATTGGTTCCCCGTTTCTCATATTTGGCTATAAGTTGTTTAACATAATTAATATTGAAATAAAATTGACATCAGAGATGCCAAACAAAATAGACACATTTCGAAGACACAATACCTTAAATAACGTGTAAATATAATAGCTATTTGTGGGTATTACGTTCCCCAGTTAAATCCACATTTGGCATGCAACTAAGCTAAAGTCAAATAAATTATTTGCACCAATAATTCGGTAATCCAATCCTGCACTATTTATGCGCCTATAGTGTTCATAAATTTAAAATCAGTGAGTAAGTTGATTACAGAATTTAAAAGATGAATTTAACTGCATTGAATGTTCTATATTTTACAAAGGCTCAGAAGATTATACAACTGAGAACAGTTACAGTAATAACAATATATGTTTAATGGATTGGTTTTTACAAAGCAGCCCTGCGATTCTGTAACTCACTTTTCGAACTCACACAGCGGTTTTCGCATCGGCGGTCGCTCTCAAATCAGTCGTGAAGCAGTCATTTTATGATTTGGCATTCTGATAAACAATAAACTACAAGCTCCCACCTTATCAGAATGTTTAATGCAGTTTCCAATATATAAAGACCCACAACTTGTATAAATATACTTTTGCGGCTTTTGCTTAGACTTATGTGTTTTATTACTGACAGATTTTCCACTACACTAATATGTTTCAGTACTACCATATAGACGGCCCCAAGTAACAGGGCTCGAAGAAGAATATAGAGCAGGGGATATCATAGCTGTCAACTGCTCATCGTCAAGATCTCGGCCACAGGCCCGATTAAAATGGCTGATTAATAATGAGGCAGCTCCAAGAAAATATGTCACCGGTCCCTGGTATAGAATATCGAGAGAGCGTCCGGATGCAAGAGAAACTATACTACAATTAAGATTCATTGTGAAAAAAGAACATTTTGAAAATGGAATATTGCAACTGAAGGTATTGTTTCTTCATTATGATAGAAGTTTTTAGTAATATGAATATACTACCGTAACAATACCAACGCAGGTATTTCATAATACGGTAACTAGAATGTTCAGAAGGATTTGCTATTTATTTTTAACATATATAGATAAGAGAATCCCTTTGTTTCGTCGAACAGTTGGTTTAAAAATATAATGTTCATGAGTTGTACGTATGCATTTGTTATTATTAAAGAAACTGTAATATTTTTTTAACATTAAATTCAACATCTGTATTCGTATTTTGTTTTTGCTGAAAATTTAAGAAACAGTATAAAATAAGAAAAATTAAATATACATAATTAATATTATAAATCTGAAGGGATTTGTTTGGTTGGTTGAAAGCGCTAATTTCAGGAATAACTATTCCAATTATTTAAATAGAGTTTATAACATCACGCTACGACCGACTCAATAGCCAAACCATCAAATTCATGGTATCTTGAACGCAACATGAATAAAGATTAGACTATATTTGCATGTATAATTTAAACATGGATTGTTACAATAGATTTATTCCACCATAGCGAATCGTATTCACTATAAAATTTTCAGTGTCAGGCCACTATAGCGCCTTTATATCAAGACGAGGTTTTACACCATATAATACGCGCAGAAGACAATAGGATCGATCCGATATCTGAGGACGTAATTAATGAAGAAATAAACAGGTTATTCGATCAACATACTCAGCTAAGCTCGGATGATGACATAGAGATGACGGTAGCTGAATCTCAGAATGACCAAGGTAGGCCATAGTCCGTTTTTGGTTAATAGTTTAGTTGGAATGATTGCTTTTTATTTACAAAGAAATGCTTATGTGATATTTTGTTTTACAGGTATCGGAGCTATCATGAGAATTTCCGTTTCAAGCGTTATAATGATGGTTGTATTACAAATTTTACTATGATGTCACAATTATAATACTTTTGAAACTAAAGATGTTAAGAAGGTTTCTCAATGTTAAGCAAATTACGGTTTTTATATTACTTGCATATAAAACTTTGATATTCTAATTGCATTTAGTTTCGCATGAAATTCCGCTAAAGTTTTTATTTTTTGTTAATAATTAAGAGACTTTCTTTTGACCGTTCTAGTTGTGTAAAGTTTTTAGTTATACTGTAGAGTAGAAACTGCCAGTATTAATATGTAAACAAAAGTGCGTACAGTGTATCGCTGCATTTCCGAATGAGCTTTATTTGAAGTTAATTTTTTGTTATTAAATGCTTTTGAAAGAAAAGTCAGTTTATATTTCATCGTTTATTTACAAAGCGTATAAAGTGAGAAATGATGAGCAACAGTCTGGTTGGAGAACCCATTAGTATCCAGAACCTCTGGGTCCGTTTGGTCCACCACTTGGATAGCCTTCGTCGTCACCACCTGATCCAAACCCAGGGCCTCTCAGACTTTGGCCGCGACCGGGATACCCAGCACCAGGGACGTTTCCTCCTTGTCCACCCGGTGCATTTTGTCCAAAACCACCAGAGATACCTTGAGAACCGGGACCTCGTGGATAACCAGCATCAGCACCAGCAAACGCATTAGCACCTGCACCACCACGAGGATATCCTTGACTGCCCCCTTGACCAACTCCACGACCACCACCTATAAATATTTAAATAAAACAAAAATAAAAAAGTTTAAATAAATCAATGAGTAGGTCAGGTCAACTCTCTGGGTACTTTAAACGTTAAATATCAACTTTAATCTTTTATATAAAAGTATTTAATGTAATTTATGCTGTATACGCGAGTAAATCTAAAAATTAAGACAGATTCGGGCCAATTATCTTCGTAATGTATCTTCTGAAAAAAGTTGTTTAAATATTTACCAAAACCAACGCCGGAGCCAAAACCAGATCCGGCACCAGATGCATCTCCTGAAAACGCAAAAATATATTTAAAATACCGAAACATTTATGTAAGTAAGTGAATAGTTTCGAATCGAGACCAGTGAAACGAACGCAACCAGTGTTTTCAAACAAAGGGCCATTCTATATAAATATCGAAATACGCTGTTTGCCTCATTGTGATTCATTCCGAATACGGACAACGGCCAATAATTTAAGATAATGCTGCATGCTTTTTTAAATTCAAATAAAATTATACTAAACCCATTGCTTAATTTTATAGGAAAGAATAAACGAACCCTCGTATCGTATTTGAGGCTTATATCCATCCTGGTCAGCCTCATACTCAACAATCTGTTTCCTACCGTCAGGCAGCACTACGTTATATTCCCCTATAGCCACATCACCATCTCTTTGCTCGGAATGACCGAATTTTGTACCTGTTTCAACATCGTCTACCTCATAACTAAACTGATATTTGGCAGGTTCCTGCAAAAATAAGATTTTATAAAATATAAGCTTTAAAGGTCTTAATTGAGTTGTATTTATTTCCGATTTAACTTAAAGATTAACAGTTATTTTAAACTTACATTAGAACCATCTACCCCTGATCCACGATAATTTTGACTTGAACCATCTAGATTATTACCGAAATCAGGGGTTCCATAAGACGAAGAAGGTGAGCCTCTCTGTGGTTGACGGCCTCTACTTCCAGGGCGGGAACTGGAACCGGAAAAGCCACCTGAACCAAAATCACCGGATGGCTGGAAGCCACTTGCAGGTGTTCCATAGGCAGCATCAGGTCTTTGGGCATTACGTCCTCCAAATTGGTTATTACCACCTTGATTTGGTGTACCGTAAGATGATTGAGGACGATTGCTACCTGAACCAAATGAGGATTGCCCATCAAAACCGTTTGGAGATCCGTATTGCGAACTTGGTATGTTTCCCTGCCCTAATCCACGTTGACCACCCCTTGGAAAACCAGATCCTTGGCTAGGTGCCCCATATTCGGAGGCCAGGGATTGTCCCGAGCCAGGTGTATTAAAGCTATCGGCAGGTTGATTTTGGAATCTTTGAGATTGAAGCTGGCCCTGGCCCCTTTGGCCATTTAGAGCTGGTGTGCCATATTGAGAAGATGGTCTAGAATTACTACCAGATGGAGGTAGATAGCTGTTAACTGGTGGTTCACATTTAGTTGTGGTCCACACAAGTGCAGTTAAACAGATCACCCACTGAAAATAAACTTCTATAAATTAGCAATTGAATGATAAAAATGTGCCGTAAATTTTATTGAAATCAAATTTTACTTACTAGAATCATCGTGAATTCGATTTTATTAAATTATTCGATATTTAAGAGGAGTATTATTGCCCTTACTACAAAGGGCTGTTGATACTGGAAGTTGACTCCTGAATGTTTTAAAGTGGATTAACTCGGACTTTATATAGGAACGATTCTAACGAAGAGCGTGATACAGGCCAAAGTACCTCACGCGTTTCGTGTCCTTTCATAGGTATAATTTCATACGAAGCACGAGATAGAAGCTTTTGTATAATTTATTATGAAATCAATCTTGGATACATAATTAATTTTTATCTCATATTTTGAATATATAACTTGTAGATAGTGACTAAAATGACCACTGAATGGTCATCAAGGTACCGTCATAAGTATGATAAGTATGACTTGGGTAATTAAACTTCTTAGCTTCTTTCTACTTCTTTTTCCTTCTTCTTTATCATTAATTTTGCCATTCATTATAATAATAGTTAATGCATTAATTTTTACATTTTAAAACAAATTATATGGTAATTAGGTACTTCATTTCATAAAATTTTATGGCATTGCTAGCTATGCCGTAGTACTCTTAGTACTCACCCGTGACAGAACTTTAGTAATAACACGAACAATACATAACATCGAAATCATAAAGGTAGTAACGATAAAATTTAAGCCATAAAATTTAACAAAAGACGACCATCAAACATTCAAATAGGATTCGTCTAGTCTTTCGTATTAATCTTGTATGGAGAATACATGCTTGATATCATCGTATTGAAAAACCTACCCATACGAAAGCTGTCAATAATGTCTAGATCATGCTAAAAAGTCAGTATTGAAAAGGTCCACGTAAACAAATTACAGATTGAAGTTACATATTTGGTAAAAGAGCCAAGTCATTAAGGTATATTGCATTGCACAACACAGCTGCGCTTACGCCGTGCTCGTGTCGGGATGACACCGATGCACATGTCACGAACCATTGCAAATGGTCTATATTCAATATTGAATGGTAATATTTTAAATCTTAGGCTTTGAACTTGTGCAATAGTTTAGTTGCATCTCTCGAAACAAAATTATACAGATATATTGAATATTGAAAACTACAACGAATTAGTTTAGAAAAATAGGTTTGCTGTATAATTTGCAATACCATAAATACATATGATAAAATAAGAAGGAAATCCTAGCTTCATTTATAACGTCGAAGTTATAAAAAAACAGATAAATAATAATATTCTTAGGTCACGTTATACAATCTGTTTGCAACATCTTATATAGATAACCAGCTGGTGCCCGCGACTTCGTCTGCGCAGGATTAAAATAATATTTGCGCAAATGATGTAGCGTGAACGATATTTTATCTACTTTAAATACCAGAAGCGATAAAAGTATCATCTATTTTCATTTAGGAATCAATTAATTACTACCAAATGTGCATTTGAAATAAATTGTTATCAATTTTTATTGTAGTTATGGTTCACTATTGGCTATAATGGCTTACACATAAGACATGTGTGTATATATATATATACTGTGGCGGGCTTTTTGTAGAACTATTTAAGATAAACCTTTGAAAATTTCCATCACACATTACATATGTGTAACTCTAGCGGTTTTGGTAGCGCACGGCAGAATAGCTCGCAGATGGTAGATTTTTTCTGCTTACTTGATATTTTGGACAATTCACACAATATCTTTATAAATTGTAGCCCATGTGCTATTCTGATGTATAAGCTACATTATTGTAAAGTTTCAATAAAATCCATTTAGTAGTTTTTACGTGAAAGAGTAACAAACATCCATCCATACTTACACACTTTCGCGTTGATAATATTAGTAGGATAACATCTTTTTCATACTTCAACTTCCCAATATTTTGAGACATAATCAGATTCGTTGACCATAAATATAATATTTAATAGGAAATGATCAGCCTACGTTAACCCAAACTCTGAAGAAATGAACTTAAGAATGCCAACGGCCAATGGGTAGGAGGCTTACCTGATGTTAAGTGATACCCACGCCCATGGACACTCTCAATCCCAGAGGGCTCGCGAGTGCGTTGCTTTTCAAGAATTGGTACGCTTTTCTCTTATTTTTTTCGCTTTTCGCATATTGAAGGTCCCTAAGTCAAATTAGTAAGGAAATACTATAGTGGGCAGCTGGTTCCACATAGTGGTGGTGCGCGGCAAAAATTGCCTTAAAAAACGCTCAGTTGTGGAACGACGGACGTCGAGGTTATACAAGTGAAATTTCGTATTCTACCTCGACGACCAATGATGAAACTCAGCTGCAGGTATTAATCCCAACAACTCCTCTGAATACTCTCCTTGGTAAATGCAGAGTGACCCCACATCTCTACACAACGTACCTGATATAATGTGTAATATTGAATGTGACCACTGCTGATTATCAAAGGAACTAGAAGAATAGTATTTTACAATTTTATATATGTCCTACAAAGCAGTGTTGACCTATGCATGCGACTCACAATCCGAGGTAAAATCCCGGCGCAATAACCACTTATTCGTACGGAGACGATACAAATTGTATTATGAGGAACGCGCATGTTTTAGACCGAAAATATTAATCACAGAAGTCACAGAAGTTTGATCATCTGCTTGTCTATGCTTAAAACAATGATAAAAGAAATGGATGCAATCTGACGATAATAAAACCTGTCCTAATGAGTGCAGTCCGGAGCCAAAATTTCGCTGATATTCTGCAATTATAAATCTATCAGTGCGAGTGAAATCAATATCCACTACCACACCCTAATATCTTATTTAGAATTGAGTAACATAAATATTGTAACAAAGTAAACACGACAAAGATATATTTTATTTCAAAATATTAACATATAACAATACACAGCCAACAATAACAAAATGTAATGCTGAACTAAACAGACAATTGTATTAAAATAAATATGTATCAAAACATCTAGTATCATTTCATTCTTTACTGACTTATTGACAGTATTCCTCTTAAGTTATCTTTCTTGAATATTTACTAAACTTAAAAAAAAATATAAATATTGGGATTATTATCGATATATATTATTGATTATTATTTAGATTTTGTTCCTTATTTATTACGTGGTAATTATGAAATTACAGTATAGAGTACAAAGAGTTTAAAACAACGCATTTTAATGCGATTTTCATGATATGATAAAGTAATTCAAGAAGGATTCATATGTTAAATATATAATTCTTATAAGTTTCACGTTTAATGTGCACGCATTAATATTACAAAACATTTTTAAGGGGTGATAAGTGCCTTTTTCTTGTGGACAGCGGGCCGAGGTTCTTATGAGGATGTAGCGTAAAAACCAAGATTTATTACATTACATTTCAATAGTACACACTTGTTAAAATAAAGATTTTTGAATTCTGATTTATCTTGTATGAAACGCCTTTCAGTTTCTTCGCGAAGTCACACAGATAATAGTAACTTATATGAATAAAAAAAATTGTAAAGGCTCTTTGTCCCTAGATAAAAACAAAACCATAACTCAACCATATTGTCAAAAATTCATTCATCTAGAATGCCAGACAGTTTTAAACCCGTAGCTTTAATTATTACATACCAACCATGCTTATAAATTAAAATATATATAATTATAAAGAAATTCATATAAATTGATGCTACAATAGTTTTCAATGGTGCTTCGATGTTAATATAATGTAATGCTATCAAATTAATTGCATGATAGATTTTCAATTATTATTAGCATTTTAGCATGAATCTAATATGAAAGTTTAGTGCAGCTAGAAAAAAAACTTGGTACTGTTGGAGAAAAGGGCACTTTTATGGTAAGGTTTAAAATGGCCTATATGCTACCCTGAACCCCTCATTCAAATTGCACTAGTGCACCCGGGACCGGTTAGCTAGCTGTTGTTTTATTAGGAAGGAGGGTGACGCGAGAGTCGCGGGAAAGCGTGTAGCTTCTTGCCTGTATAATTGAAAAAATATTGTTGGATAAGTGGCGCCAGATTTCCGCGTACATATATATGATATAAACTTAAAAAAATCCCTAACTTAGGCTTCTTAATGTAAATAAAAAGTGCACTCTTTAAACTAAAGTATTCTCTCGTCATGATGAGTTAGGTATGTACTTTAGTTAAAACGGCGCAATTTTATGAATGTACGAGCCAGTGTTTTCTGACTTATGACTTGACATTTTAGACAACTCATATAAGATACTTGGTCTCCTATTGCTATCATATTCTTAATACAAAACATTTTGGCACAATCATTAAAAAAAGGAACCATATTTTTTAATAAGTTTTTTATACTACTAGACTATTTAAATATTTATCACAGGTAAAGCCGCTTGATGGATTGATTGATGATCGATTGATTGTACATACTTTTGTTTTACTTACGGATTAGTTAAAAAAATAATTCTAGTAGATAACAGTTCAGTTTTCAGATTCGAATAAATATAACACTACACATGTGATGAATAAATATAACACAACCAACACAAAAGCTTTTTGATTCAAACCTTTTCTTTCTTGTTTGTTATGAATTGTTTCTTAACCTTAACTTAACATTAATTTTGGCGTCAATTTTATTTAAATAGTAGCTCCACAAACCAACATCGCAATGTTACAAACCTGACATTGGAAGTGAATATATTACCTATAACTTACAGTCTTCCGAATAGATGTGATTATTTTTGTATAAAAATACGTATATATTTAAATTCGATAAAACTGTAACTTATTGATATTATACTCATGTAAATAATACTATAATTACTCATTTTCAAGTAAATATCAAAATTTTGTTTGTATATTTTGCAAGCTGACGGTTTCCTGGTGCTTATTGCCCCGGAAATGCTGCTCGATCTCCGCGAGGGACTTTCCTTTAGTCTCAGGAACGAAGAACGCGACAAAGACTAACGCCAGTCCACAAAATACTGCATACAGCCAGAATGTACCGGCTGATGTTAATACAAGCTGAAAAAAAAACATTTTTTTTAGACAAGACATATATTAAAATAAAGGGAGTTTTGCAATGGTTTTCTCACCAAACGTTTTATTTAAGTTCATTAAAATCAAATATTTGTGAATTTTGGCCTGATCCTAAAAGTCTCTACTTTTATAACATAGGGTAGTGCACTTTTGTTACAGTATGTAGCTAATACATACATACTGAAGTTGAAGTACGTTAAGCTCAAGCTTAGATTCGATTTCATATATTAAATAACAGTTTTGGTTTGATTGGCTAATAGGTTTCTTAAAAAAACTTCTTAAAGGGATATAAACACGTGTTTGTTACTTTACATAACTCGACATTACTAGTGCATTAAGTTGCCGGTGACAATATTCGTTAACATTTTTATTCCAATGTGCAGTACTGGCGTAAACAGAAGAAAGTAAAAGAAGAATGCACCACTTACAAAATACTTGCTAAATACTTACATCTAGAGCATGATAGGACTTGATAACAGAAAACATGGAGAGCAGATTGACCGCGCTGGCCATTCCTGACAGCTGTGATCTGTAGTGCTTGGGAAAGAGTTCACCAAGCAACAAGAAGGGAAGTCCGCCAAAACCCAGAGAGAAGCCCAACATAAAAACTACCAGACTTGCAATAGGCAGATAGCTGAAAATAAACGATAATGCATATTAGTTGATAGGTCCGACGATAAAGACGCTATCTATAGGCAGACCTTGTTGTATAAGTAAATATTTTAAAAAAGGATGTTATAATTTACGTTGATTATGGTTTATTATAGGTTATTGGTAGACTATAAACTATCTCTAATTGCAATTTAAATTTATCTTTAAACAGGTTTTTGAAGTTGGTAGCGGGAACGCATGGCGTCTTTTCTAATTAGTTAACCACAATACTTTTTGTTCAAAGTTAAGGAACTGATCAAATTATATCTATAACTGCAATCAATTACAACAATCATACAATCCTTCTGGGATAGTTTTTCACTTATCGGGTCCTATCGTCATCAAAACTTGGTTGATTTAGGTTGGCATTGAATCCGGCAAAGTGTATACAAACATACATTACACCTTATTTTGTTTTACATTATTTATTAAATTTTATCGCATCGCATATGTAAAAACCAGATTTTGTTTATGAATACAAGATATAGAAAGTAGCGCCAATCGATTGTTATTACTTTTAATAAATAATAGCTAAAACGGCGGTGCGTGTGGCTGTGGGATTTCCGTAAGAGGTGCGTAATAATACGCCTACGCCAACGAAACGACTTTATATGAATAGTTAACGTCATATTGAACTGGAAGCAGCCGCAAAAATAGACAAGTTTTTATATTACAACATACTAATATTAGACTAGCTGTGACCTTAAAAAATATTTAACCATTAGGCAATCAAGCACGAAAAAAATACCTAAAGGCAATCATATATTGTCACGATTTAGTAATGTGACTAGAACTTTTCAACCTTGGCCTATTCTCACGAGTATTCACAAAAATAGTGTTATGTTAACTTTTAATTAAAAAGGCCAGTCACGATGTTTCCGTACATTGAACTTATAAACTAAGTTAGGATGACCAAGTTGTCATTCTAATACTTCACTGTAAATAGTGTAAACAGTTTCCCAGCCTAATAATGCAGTTACGTCGTGTAAGAGCGATTTTTGCAGACAAATCCAATGTCTGGAAAATTGGGAATTGTGTCAATTAAAATCAAATAATAATTAATGTGTTTATACGAGACGTTTATGTTTTGTTAATTTGTAAGCTTACACCTAATTTATACGTAATAATTTGCATACATTACAAATAACATTTATACCAAATGGTAGCTAAGAATAGAAATTTTATATTTGTACAAAAAGTATACATAACGTAACATTTAGAAAAACTTGATTGTAAACACAAATGGTTTACATTTCAAATTAAAAAGAAACTACAAATACAAAATCAACGGTGGATCAAACTAAGACGAACTACAAATAAACCGCCACATCAATTGTTGATTATTTTTTTATAACATTAATAAATTTTAAAACTAATAAATTAAGTAAAGAGGTTTTAGTTCAGTATCCTTCGTAAGTCACCTACCGCATAACGGAGTGGTCTATTGACTGGTCGATCGATTCACTGATCATCATGCCGATGCTGGGTATTTAATTTGATATCACTTGTGTGTGTCTCTGTTACGAGCACCAAACAAGATAGCTGAGGTGAGGGATGGGGGTGAGACGACTATATAATTGAAACTTACCCCATCCATGAATTTTGGTCGAATTCGAAGTAAAAAGAGGCTCCCATGGAAACCATGGAGACTGACATAGTCGCTGCTGAGAGCAGAAGCAGCGGTCTTCGGCCAGCACGGTCGACGAGGATTGTACTAATTCCATTGCTGAATAATTGAACCGCACCCACTGTTATTGTGGCCATCATTGGATCTAATTTGCTACCTGCCAGAAAATAAATGACGTGAAAAACCAGTCCTAGTAGGTACATATATCATAAGTACAAGTCTTCTGTAATTGCCGTAATTTATGTATTTTCCGTACTCTATGATTACTTCTATACAACAATGTTTTCCTCATCATAAATGCTTATTCAGGACATAATATTTATTTATTGCCTTATTTTCACTGAATAATATCCATTAATACGCAACCGATGTTGGAAATATCATACCCTTCGATTTGAAAGCTAAAATTGGGTGATAAACACCCTCTTTTTAGCGTTTTCACAACGAAATATTAAATTAATTACATATCTCACAAACGAACACTAATTTTAAGATTCTCTTGTTGGGTATGTTATGAAAACTCAGTGAGGTTCTTGACATTTTATCAAAATAACAAAGATAAATCAGATACGATGACAATAACGTCTTTGATTGATATTCTAGTTGTATCGAAAACCTAACTCCAAAAATGTATTATGTTTTTTTTAATCTTTAAAAGCCAATTCTTATCGGTTATTTAGAAGTACTGTGTATGTTTTTTAGAAGTACTCTAATATTGTGTATCGATTTATCTGTATATGTATATTCTTTGAAATATACATACTAAATAATACTTTATTTATAGTTACAAATAATGTACCTACTCGAGATTTACGTTTGTTTTATTTACCGGGTATAAATTTAGTCCTTGAAAAAATTTTACTCTCATGAAAATGAAAAGTAGATATATGACAAAATTCAACTTAGCAACTAAAAGACACGGAGCAGCTTTAATAAGATAATTTCATAGAATTCAATGATTGGAACTGAACGGGGGTTTTGATTTGATCATTTCGTTTTGCTAAAAATATCAATGCCCATATTTTAAAAGATGCCTTGTTGTTGTGTTACAGTGTACACTGTAGGTAAAAATAGTTGCCGACACTATCTGGTATATAAGATTTTGCATTGACCTATTGACCGAGTAATTATATTATTATTATGTATAACGTATACTAATGTAGTACTTTTTATTTATTTGCTTAGTGAGAAACAGAATGAAGGTTATTTTATAGTTATAGTTCAAAACATTTTACCTGATTTTTGGAAGATTTCGACTGTGAAGAAAATGACGGCATCTATACCACTAAATTGTTGGAAGAAAAGTAATGCAAATACAATTATCAATGGCTTGATCACGGGAGATGAGAAGAACACTTCCCGAGTGAAAAGACTCTTTGGTTCAGGCTCTGCTGGTACTGGATTCAAATTGCCGGATATACTCTTCACAGGCCTAAAAAGATAAAGACGATGTCAATGTATATGATGCCAATTTTAGTCAGTATTACGGCCTGGCCACGGGGATCGGCGGTGCGAACGGCGATGCGGGAGGCGAGGCGACCATTCGCGCGGGGCCGTTTGCAGGCCACGGACCAGTCACGTTTGCCGCCGCGACCAGTAAGGAAGTTCGACAGCGAAATGTCTTTATCGAAATCATCTCGATATTGCTTGGAAAGTAATAGCTTTTGGTGCAAGACCTAATATTTTGAGAAATTGTGGAGAATTCCACAAGAAGTATGAGAAATTCAGAATATATCCAGAATTATTTTTTTGAGTATACCAGAATGAGTATTGAAACCTTCAATTATATTCTTATGAATATTCAACCAGAATTGGAGAAAAAAGTTAATGCAAATAGAATTTTAAGCTTGTGGCTAAAGTGGCTTGATTAGTACATTGCTATGAGTTTATTTCAGTCGCTAGACGCATCGCGGTTCGCACCGCGCGAATATTCGCGTCGGCGAATGTCCCGTGGCCAGGCTGTTAAATCTAAAAGAACATTTTGAAATATGATCGGCCAAAGATTAATAGTTATTTTAATAGTATCTATTATAAAATATCTATTCTTAAAATATAGTCTTTAAATAATTATGATATAAGTATTTTATTGAATATATTTATTTATTAATGAAGTAGAAGTAAGAACAATAATATTTCTCTATCATTCTCATATACGTGTTGATTATACATGGTTTTAGATACATAACACATTTGATTATTAACATCTCAATAAAAATAGTGAGATACTTACTCTTGAATACCATCTTTAACTTTAGCAACAGCGTATTTGGATAGATGAAGCCACTTCATAGATGCACTGTTGTCCAAACCTTGTGTTTCAAGCCATACTGGAGATTCTGGCAACGGGAGGAGGGCAACAAACATACCCACTGAAAAAAAAATGTTTTATCAGAAATACTATGTCACTACTATTGTCACAATTGTCCTGGATAAAAAACATTAAAGTTAGGTTAAAAATAAGAAACTCTTTTAGCCCTTGATATATAAAATAAATATTAAGAACTAAACCTACAGGGTGTTAGGGATTTCCAAGGCGTTGAAGACATATTTAGATTTTATTCTGGCAATGCAATTAAAAACAAAACGTTTTTGCAAAGGCGTGGGTAATTTTTATATAAACAACTAATAGAAGAGACATCCGGCAAACAATCGGGCACCTTTAATTTTAAGAGCCGTGTATTTAGGCATTTTGATAGTAAAGGGTATTTCAACAAGAAGTTTGTTTTTCAATTGTGGCAACACCGAGAACGTGATAGTTTTGACATTTAGTTTTTGGCGGTATTCGTAGCAGGTGCTTTGGCAATTATTACAATGAATTCAATTTCGCTCGAAAATCGCATTAAAATAATTCAAATCCACTATAAAAATGGTGGTTCTGTTAAAGTTACATTTCGTAAAATTCGTGATATTTTCGGCCAGCATAATCGTCCTTCTGAGACCGCTGTTAAGAATTTGGTCGCGAAATTTGAGTCGACAGGCTCGGTACAAAATGTGCCAACACCAACACGTGTTCGACCGGGTCGTTCAACAGAAAACATCGCCGCCGTGAGCCACAGTGTTGAAGAAGATCAAAATTTGTCAATTTCACGACGTTCTCAACAATTGGGGTTATCCAAAAGCACAACATGGCGAATTTTGCGAAAGGATTTGGCTTTGAAGCCTTACAAGATTCAACTGGTGCAGGAATTAAAGCTGATCGACCATTCAAATCGCCGCAGATTCGCTCAGTTCATTCAGGAACAACCTGCTGGTTTTTCTGAAAAAATCATTTTTTCAGACGAAGCCCATTTTCATTTGTCAGGGTACGTCAACAAGCAAAATTGTCGCATTTGGGCTTCTGAAAATCCTAAAGCAATTATTGAGAAGGCTTTGCATACTCAACGTGTTACTGTGTGGTGCACTATGTGGTCTGGAGGCGTGATTGGGCCGTTTTTTTTCGAAGATGAGGCTGGAAATGCGGTAACAGTCAATGGATCACGGTATCGCGAGATGTTAACCACTAAATTTTGGCCTATTATTGATGACATGGATATCACTGAAATGTGGTTTCAACAGGACGGTGCCACATGTCACACAGCCAATGAAACGATCAATTTATTGCAAACCAAATTTCCCGAGCGCATAATTTCGCGAAATTCAGCTGTTAAGTGGCCAGCCAGATCGTGTGATTTAACACCACTGGATTATTTTTTGTGGGGCTATGTTAAAGACAGAGTCTATACGGAGCCAATCGAATCGATTGCAGCCTTAAAACTCAAAATCCGTGATGTCATTAACGAAATAGACCCTCCATTTTGTCAAAAAGTTATTAAAAATTTTGATGAAAGAATCAACATCTGTCAGCGTGGTCGTGGTGGACATTTGCCAGATATCATTTTTCATTCATAATTGCCAAACTTTTCTCTTTGTAATACAATAAAAATTTTATTCATTTTCCTCTAAATTCTTTGTTTTATTTTGTTTTAGAAAACAAAGTTCTTGTTGAAAAACCCTTTATATAACAATTACCTTGCGCCTTGGCGTGGGTATTTATTTATTTTTTTACCTTTCGCTATAACGAGTTTAACTTTCTACATCAAGATCTTTTTAAATTTATGGACTTGCTCTTAATTTCTACTATACTACTGATATAATCTAGAAAGCATTTTACGGTAGTATCAGACATTACATCCTTACGTAACCATTAAACTCATTGCATATGTGATTATAACTTCTGACTACGGTCAACAAAGTGTTTGCTTAACAGGCAACATATTAATAATCTTAATATTATACGGTATATATATCGATACATCGATTGTTGTTCTAATTTTAAAATAACGAAAATGATATATTTTATTACTTGTTTAATGATTACTCACACTATAAACATTAATGAATAGAAGTGTCATGAAAGAGAATCATATCTGAGTACAGAAACAGTTTTTAATCACCTAAATGACCAGTGTCCAAATGTAGTTAGCAGAAAATTAAACCTCATTGGATTAGGCGACCACGTCACCCACATCCGTTGCTGATTTCAATATAAACGTCCTAGACTATTTTTATGACCTCAAGGTGTTATGTAACTTTTACTCGCCTATCAAAGGAAGCAGCTTATTAAGGAATACAATATATATATAGAGTCATGCGTTCGTACGCTCTGCACCAACAACGACTATGTATTCTTTCTATCTGCTCAATTATCGAGATGTATTACTATGAGAAAACCGAAGAAGATTCACGCGTCGTACGAATATAGAAAATAAGACACGAACCGCAAAAGGTGGCTGAGAGAAAGGCAAGGTATCTCCAGTAAAGCCAGCTGCCCGCGATGTAGGAGATGAGGATTCCCAGCGACATGGACAGCGTAGGTAGGGACCCGAGACGACCACGGATCTCGGGGTCGCAGCATTCACTCACCTGCAATTATATTTTTTTGTTTTTGTACAAATCATAATAATTCAACAATTCTGATGTTTTTTGTGTATAATAATAATAAAAAGAGGAGATGCTTCTAGCTAGAATCGTAGGGCAAGATTCTTATTTAGTGACTCGATTCAGGGGTGGCAAAGTTCTTGATTTAAATGAAAGACTTACTTTGATTCTCGGTCTAAATAAAATGTATAATCATGCATCATGTTTCGTTATATACAGAAATCTTCTGTGCGTGTGATTGTAATTACTCCTAGATTTAGGTGAACTTTCGTATAATGTATTAGGTTGATGGAACGAATGGATTCTATTTTTTTTTTATATAGACGTGTGTACAGGACGTCTGTCGGGAATTATATATATATATATCGTCAGCATGTACGCTGTAACGCTTTCACGCCTAAACTACTGTACTAATATAATAAAATTTGCTGTAGGAAAAGAAATTACCTTGGAAAAGTAAATAGGTAAGTAACCCTCTTCGCTAAAGTAAGGGATCGTCTGATAAGTGCCATAAAACCTTAAAAATAAATGCAGCCCAAAGTAACTATACAACATGGACAAAGTCACGCTAAATAGCTAATAATAGATGAATAAACATGGCTACCATTGCTGTCACTGACATGAACTTAGGTATGATAATCACAGATAACGGTTTTGGTCGTATCGTTGACACATAACACAATACAACGAGCTATTACATAAACAATTCCATAGGAAACGCAACAGCATTGAATATCTAAACATTTTGTTTTAGTGAAATATAACGTTGTTAAATGAGAAATGAATTACTGATACTGTATCTTCCAAGCTAATTTAACAATCTATTATTATCATTCTTACGATTGAATCAAAGCAGTAGATATAGTAGGTACTACTAGAAAACAAAATGTAGGTATATATGCAAATATTGTGAGTCTAATATGAGGAACATTCAAACAAATATATTAAAATTATTTATTTATTGATCAGCTACTATCAACTACTACAGCTACTGGAACCATAAGTAAAAATTTTCCTTACAGAAACGTTAAAGTAATGAAGTACAGCTTAAAAGATAACACAGCATGCATTATAACAAAATAGACTTAAATATATAAAGATTAAGATAGATAAAGATTTTCATATGTGTAATGTTCTGGTTTAATTTTGTAAGCTAAGAAAGCGACAAAACCTCGACAAGGTTTTTGTATTCCACATTATATTAGCAAATTACAAATATGTATAATAAACACATCAAGGCAGTTTCTCCGGCTTCTGATAGATTTGGAAATAGGAAATTGATCCGTAAAACTAATCGTTTAATTTAAATAATATCCAAAGACCTTGGAATACCGATACCATATTTGATCAACAACGTCTAATGAAACATTCATGTATTGTTTATTTGACTAAACGTTCGTTCACTTTTTTGTCTAATGAATGGCAAAAAAACTAGTATTTGCTAAATTACTTCCGTGGTTAAAGAATGCCAAAGCATTAATACAACATAAAGGAACGTTTTTCTATACGGCTGAAGATCAGTTTTTATATAAAAGTCTACGGGTATTTTTTTGAATGTTTTATAGAATATCAGCTGCCCCGCGAACTTCGTTTCTCCTTAATGTGATTTTACTTAGCCTACCTTTTTAGTTATGTACTACTGTACCAACATGGAACATTTTGCTATGCTACCTCAGAGACAGTTCGATTTTCCGGAATGAAAACTTTAAGGTTTTTCTGTGAATGTTTCTGTATATCTCAGATGTATATATCTATGTACTCAGAGTTCAAGTTATAAATTCTTAACTAACAAATAAAAAATAAGGGTTGATTGTAGAGAGTAGATAAAAATTAAGGGTTGTATGTATTTTTGTATGTTATATCATAAAAAATAAAACTCACCCCATAAAATATATGTATATATATTTTTTGGGGTGAGTTATCACTTAGGGGTAAGATAGATAATAGCCGATTCTCAGACTTACTCAGTATGCATAAAAAATGTCATAAGAATCGGTCGAGCGGTTTCGGAGGAGTATGGGAACGATCATTGTGACACGAGAATTTTATATATTAGATAATAAGAGTGCGTAATAGAATACTAAGGTGGTTTGATCACGCAAAGGTAATAAATGTGAAATAGATCTCGTTTCACAGAAGGCGAGAGGGTTGTTGAATTTAGGTATGAAGACCTATTTTCATCGCCAAGGAGGATCAGAGAGACATTTTTGCACAACGACAACATATCACAGAAGTGTCAGGTGATAGCAAGATATGAATAAAAATAAAACGTTATAAGGATTTAGGAAAGCACATGCGTGATTTGATCAGATCTACCGTCATATTTTAAAAAAGCCTCCTAAACAGATCCTAGTAATCTTCTTTTTATTATGGTCATATGTTGCAACACACTATTATCTTTTGATATAAAAGTAATTTACCTATTAAACATTTAGCACGAAAAATATTTGGAAACTTTCTAATTTATGGTAAAGTGTTAGCCAATAGACCGGTGAAACTCTAACCAAATAACAATAGAAATTTAAACGGATGTCATGCAATATGACAACACATATCCTGCAACCAACCAAAACTTCATTTAATGTTGTTTTGATACGTTTTTATATTATTTTAACCTATACACATTCTTTACAGAATGATAATATGTATATAATTATGCATATTCAACTTGTAAAATTATGATAATTAAATTCATTGTTTTAAAAAAACATCTGTTGGTAAAACCCAAAAGGAGGCCTTTAGACCTGTTTATAAAAATAATAAAAAATACAAAATATTTATGTTTTTTACAACAGTCTACCAACTTACCGTAACTATGTTTTGCAGGCTCTTAATGTGGTTTAAGTTTAAGTTTTTTAGTTTTGTTTATTTCTGTTATTGTTATTTTTTATCTTTTTACTTTTAGTTATTTTTTTTTATTTTGTGGTTGTTTGTTTATTTTTTCCTTTGATGGATTTATTATGTTCTAATGTAATTGATGTGTATGTGTGTTAAATTTGTGATGTCATATTTTCTTGTATTTTTTAGGCATACACTTTGTTTTAGAATTTATACATAAATAAATAAAAAAATATGTGAAACGGGCACAGAAATATGTCCGTCTAATTTGGGGTTTAATCTGTCTTGTAAATATTGTTATAAAAATATATCTTATTATATAAATAGCTGGTTACTTATTAGTTATGCTATGCTAATTTTTACATAAATTGTACAATTTATTTTTCAAGTTCCAACGCACTTAAACTTTTAACCGGTTTGGATTATACACTAACGACGAAATCATAGACTATATAATACTGGTCCTGATTCTACAGTCTTGTTTATTTCTTTAAAATGTAAATAGCAAACAAATACATGTATCTATGACCACAACTAAGTGTGAACACTGCCTATTAAAAGAAAGACTTTTATTATCTACCATTGAAATGTTTTTTGAAAGAGAACGCGCTCGTCGTGAGTAATGCCGTTCAATTTTCTTTTATGTCGACAACACTGTTTCGTGATGACTGTTCGGAAATAATCCTCTTATTTATTTTTTTAAAATTGAAATACATATTTTTTTGTATGTATATATATGTGTTTTTGTTGGTTCACCGGTCACTGGTCACAGTTCACCGTTCAGACTGTAGTCATCACTGGATTAAAATTGACAACTTCTATGTTTTAAACGCTGTCCACAACTTATTTAACATCAGTTGACCTTTTATTTACGTAAGGTAAATACATAAGTAATCTGCCAAAAATATTCCATAAACAAAAAAAGGCAAAGCAGTGTTATCTAATGTCTAATGCTGTTGTCTCGTCAACTGGACACGGACAGTCTAATAAATAATATAGTCTTGTTTATATTGAACCAATTAGGTGAGTGAAATTGGAAAACTTTTTATGGCACATAATGCTAATGTTATGTTATTAAACATTTCCTTTCAAGTTGAGTCACGGAACGGGTTACAAAATATAGTTTCAACAGATGTTTACACAGGTTATTTACATCATTTAAGGATTATGTGAGGCCTATTTGGAAACTTTGTAAATTCGATAATACTTTATGCAAATATACTTAGCTATTACCTGATAATATATGAAATGCCTTTGCTAATACGATGTGAAATTGTTTGTTATGTTTGCAAAAATAAATAAATATGACTTTCGCCGCTTCATTTACATAGAATTACGGTACTTACTTATCTTTATCTGATTACAAAACTGGTTGGCATTTATAACGACAAAGTGAGATGGCAAAGAGAGATTTTTAAGCAATTGCATAGATTTTATCGCAGGCTTTGAGCGCGGCGACCGAATCAAGAAATTCCGTAACGAAAAAACCTAACACACGATGACGTAATATAGGTGCGGCCAATACGCGCTAGAGCGGGACAGAACGCATACTGCGTCTCACATCGGTCTGGCGTGATCGGTGATGTAGCGCAGGTGCGTTAGAGTGGGACAGAACGCATACTGCATAAATAAATAATTATAATTGCATAAGTTGATAAAAAATGCTATGCAATAGCTTTACCGCGGCAGTCCCCGAGTGCCACACGTTTTTTAATCTATATTTGGTTTTAGGATGGTAAAAATTGCATAGCTTAGGACTAAGAATATAAAAAAAATTCATACTTACGTAAACTTGAACTGGAGCTAATACAAATCCCACACATAAGCCAGTGAGTATTCTACCCAGTAGCAGGATGGGAAATATGCGCGCGAAACCAACAATTATCCATGCGGCAATCCAAAGGGGAGCTGTGAGCTTCAGCGCTCTTTTTCGGCCAGCCCGTTGCATTAATGGTCCAGAGCACATACTGCCCAAGAAAGCTCCAAATGACGCAATTGCACCTGCGAAAAGACTTGGCATTAATCTTCTAAAATAGAATTTAAAAATTACGTATTCTGATTAACAAACCTTCATCAAATAGTCTATATAATACTATATGTACTGCAAAATAACATGCAATTATTTAAAAACATTGTACCTACAGTTTTATATCAGACTTTTAAGCTTCTAGCCACATTTCAACAAATTTTAACAAATTCAATCATTTTCACCTCATCTCCCCCACTTTAGACACGAAATATTAAGGGTAAAATAATAACATTAAGCAAAGTAATCGTAATTTACCTGTCCATGACTTTTGTTCGCTGTGTTGTACAATTGTAGGATTATACTGTTCTATTGAAGGCAGCGCTGACGCAGTATATCCGCGAACCAGACCGATGATTAAAAACGCCAAAGAGGCACCTACTGTTAGCCATAACTGTAAAGAAATAAACACTCACATTTGGATCTATTATTATAGAAAATTAAAATTATAACATTCTGCCTCATCTTTTGCGACCACTTCGCCAATAATTTGTAAATTTCAGAGCACAGAGCACCTTACTCAGGAATAACAGTATAAAACCGCACATACATAAATACAAACGGGTACTTCAACCTATAATATGTAGGGATTCTTCTCTTTTTCGTACTACTAGAAGTCTATTCGACGTACTTCAAAGATGTTATACAATTGCTTTGTATTTGGAACAAAGAGGATGTTATAAAAGGAGGAATATTGTACAGACATCGGCTGTTGATTAATTACTCAATTATAACATTACAATTAACTAACACATATTGAAGAGATAATGCACAACCTAAGTAGCTCCTTAGAAATGTAATAAACATAGAGTTAACTGTTTTCAATTATGTAATTTAATTTATCTGCGTGTAAAGTGAAATATAAATATCTTAAATAATCGATATTAATACAATTTGAAACCACAACTAATGTGTCTTCGTCTAAAGTCATAATATGATCTTCGATTTATTATCGGACTTATTGTAAGTTTTTAATAAAGTACTCATTTTTAATCTTTCTACCTAAGTATTTTTAGCTTTTTAGTTGAAATTTATGGAGCCGGTTCTTCTTTATATTTATCATAAATAGGCTTGGAGTTGACTTCCTTCGACCATTTGTCACGACTACTGACAACGGAATTTTATTAATAGTTTCATGCGAGTAGCATGCAGTGATTGTTTGATAGTTTGCGATTGCTTGCAAGAAGGATGTAGCACCTAAACGAACGTAACCAACTAACTATAGTAACAAATCAAAAGGTTCATACAAAGCTATAGTGATTTACTAAAATTATGGTGATCTTGCTTAATTTGTTATAAAATATACTGTTTTCAAGACCGATGTGTACTTTATAAAAAAACTATACGGTGACATTATTTTCTTTCTTTCCTGAACAGCTTTAGGAAAGTATTGTTCGTTGGATTAATATATTTTTTGATAATTGTAGAGGGCATAATAATGATACCCTATTGTATTATTATAGAAAATACCTTGCATCTTGTCGCATTAACTTAATTCGTTATATTAATTTTATGTATAGTGTAGTACATATATTCATGAATAAGCTGATATAAGCGGAAAACGGCTCAGTTTAAATGAATCTTGCACACAATACAAATCATTCAACGTGAGAATCTAAATAAAACAATTCATACAACTGCTATTATAAATAATTACACTTAAGGTGAACCTGAAGACATGTGCCTTACAGATTGTGATTTGTGAGGAAAAATAATATTATTTTATTAGTAAGATTTATCAAAAGAATCTTAGGATATTCGAGTCTAGACGTATGAATCTCGTATTTCAAAAATGTATTTCATTTGACATGCAAAAGTTGTACTCGTGACTCTAAAACCTACGCTTAGAGCACATATTTCTATGAATGTGATTATAATATTAATTAAATATTATTATTGATTAAGTATAGGTGTAGTGTAGTTGTAGTAATATAATATGTACTTAAAATTTGCCATCCCGTAATATATTGGAACCTATGTTAATACATTTCAGAGAATGTAGATGACGTGTTGACCTTCACGAAACTGGCGGAGCATTTCCTTATCTATTAAATTTTATTTTTGCTTATACAAATTAAAACAACAAATTGCTATAAGAAAATTTATATAAGACAACATTGTCAAAAAAAGGCAGTCAGGTTTCAAAGGTTCTAACGTCTAATCATTAATTAATGTTTGTTTTAATTTCCGGGAATGGTGTTCAAAGATTTAAATATCTAAATTAAAATAAGTAGAAGTAACCAAATGAAAAAGAAAACGCGTTGGGCCTTCATCAGCAATAACGTGCTATCCACTATCCACCCAACGCCGTATTTATAAGCATTTTAACAGATAAATACAATATCTTTAACGCAATATAAACAGGAATGTATTACATTATTTACATAACTCGACGTTTCAGGTGCTTTTAGCGATTTTAGTAGTCAGCGAGAAACTATATCGCTTCTCTACTTTAAGGCTATGTTCACATGTAACGCGCGTTAACGCGCGTCAACGCGCGATCAAATTTGAAGAGCGTTCAGATGATGAGCGCTATCGCGCGTTGCGAGAATACTCGTCAGTCTAGTTAGAACGTAGAAAATGGACGTGGAAGAGGCTATTATTTTGTGGTTATATTATAAAGAAAAATATAGAAAAAGAAAACGTACACATTGGGTTCATCCAATTTTGAAAAAAAATACAAATTATATTATATTTTTTATACAAATTTGCTATATTCCAACTTGCTGACCTTTTTTCTACTTCATCGATTAGTAAGTCGATGTCAATATCTTCAATTTCACTCATTTTAAATGCGAGAACAAAATATAATTACGAAAATTAACAAAATTACATGCGATCGCGATGAAAGCGCGCGCTCATCTGAACAGCAAACGGACATTACATTATAGACCACAAGCCCATGAACAAAAAATACCTGTGAAATGACCCAACCTGAATCACGCTTAGAAGGCTGTTACTATATCTGAAAATAGCTCTGAGCACTATGCCGTCATTTCTGAGCGGTACATGTGAGTACGTGAGTGAATGGACTTTCTCATGTACAATGGGGGAATTTCGACTAATTATTAATGTACGGCTTTGTTATAAGTGTATAGATGATTAAAAATAAATGTCGAAAAACCTAGTGCCGTACAAAAGTGATGGTGCCGGAAGTCGGTGCAAATTTTTAATTCGACGACAGTTGCAGAAGCAATATAGGTCATTTATTACTGTACGGCATTTGTGTGATTCCTTTTGGACACATATACAGATACTTTACCCGTAAACGCCGTACATATTCCCAGCGGAGCGGTCGAAAGCCAAGGGTCGCAACATATGTTTGATTAGCATATAGGTGATGATGATATGAAACAAAATAAAATTAAATGATCTTGAGAGTACTTCACAAATAGATAACATTTTCCAGCATGCCGTACATTTTTTGTGGAACACATAGGTGTATGGGGTAAATTACTTTCCTCAGAAAAGAGTCATTTTCCGGTGACTTTTATCTGTACGGCAATAACACAGGTTATTAATACTTTAGACAATCTTCAATAAAAGATAAATGCCGTACACTTTCGATAGTCCGCTACCACCGCTTACCAATACAGGGCGTCCCAAAGTTATGGGAAATGAAGGGAAAGTACCTTAAATATCGTAGATAGGGTATTTTACTAAAAGAAGACTTTATGTTATTTCTAAAAGTTATTAATTCTGCATTCAAAGATTTTTTAAAATTACTTGCCTCGTCAGGGAATCGAACTGACTTAAATGTAAAAAAAAAACACCCCTACTTTTATGATGCCAATCGAAAGAATGGCCAAAAACTAATAACTCTTCTTAAGTAACATAGTATTTTAAAAGAAAGGAACAGCGTGAATATATCTTTTTAATCAAATTAAAAACATTATCTATCGTATTCGGCCTAAAAAAATCCCCTACGATCTGTTACTTTAGAAAAGTTATTAGGTTTTGGCCATTCTTTCGATTGGCATCATAAAAGTAGGGGTGTTTTTTTTTTAATTTAAGCCGGTTCGATTTCCAGACGAGGCAAGTAGTTTTTAAAAAATCTTTGAATGCAGAATTACTAACTTTTATAAATAACATAAAGTCTTCTTTTAGTAAAATACCCTATCTGCGATATTTAAGGTACTTTCCCTTCATGTCTCATAACTTTGGGACGCCCTGTATTATATATATTTTTGTTAAAAATATTTTTCCTTTACCTCTCTCTGCTGGTACGATAAGGCTGTAAATATACTTTACAGCCTTATGGTAGTATACTCAGATATGTACAGTTATTAATGACCTTAAGGGACACCTCAAACGTCGTCGAAGTTTTTATCAGCTGTAAAGAATAATCTGGAGTAAAATGTACGGCATCTGGTTTTTTTTGTTTATTTATATTTGTTTCACATAAAATAACAATAATCTTTGAAAATATTACTCCCCATATTACTCTAGGAGCTATTGAAAAGTCATCTAAATTTCGGAAATTTCATATATTTTTTATCTTAATATTTTTATTTGTTACCATTTATAATGAACGGCTATAATGTACAACGGTAATATTTAGTAACATTATGTAAAAAAACAAGTTGCCGTACATTATTCTCTGATCTTACAGCAGTAAGAACTTGGTAAATCCTGAAATTTCGATAAATATTTTATTACACAAATATTAACTATAATATTTGGACGGCATAATTATAAAACATTATTGTCCGTGTTAAATAATATTTTGAACATCTTGCCGTACATTTTACAATGACCTTAGGGTATATGGGTGTAGGGGTAGGGTTCCGACCCTTGGCTTTCGACCGCTCCGCTGGAAATATGTACGGCGTTTACGGGTAAAGTATCTGTATATGTGTCCAAAAGGAATCACACAAATGCCGTACAGTAATAAATGACCTATATTGCTTCTGCAACTGTCGTTGAATTAAAAATTTGCACCGACTTCCGGCACCATCACTTTTGTACGGCACTAGGTTTTTCGACATTTATTTTTAATCATCTATACACTTATAACAAAGCCGTACATTAATAATTAGTCGAAATTCCCCCATTGTACATGAGAAAGTCCATTCACTCACGTACTCACATGTACCGCTCAGAAATGACGGCATAGTGCTCTGAGCTATTTTCAGATATAGTAACAGCCTTCTAAGCGTAATTCAGGTTGGGTCATTTCACAGGTATTTTTTGTTCATGGGCTTGTGGTCTATTAATATCAAAGCGCGCGTCAACGCGCGATCACCTGCGTCTAGAGACTTTTTCTCTGAGCGCCGCGTTGACGCGCGTTAACGCGCGTACATGTGAACAGTTGTATGAAAATACCATAATCTCTAGTCGCGCGATTTGAAAACGCGCGTCAAGTTTTTGCCATCTGAACATAGCCTAATCAAAAAGTATTATTTAAATTAGTAGTACTTGCATAAACCAAAGAGAAAATTCAATACTGATCTTACAATTCCTTATACATTCGTTTATTTGTACTAGTCAATAGCACGTCTACGATAATCTCTACTCGTAAATACGACATATGAAAGTATATGTTGTACAAAGTTATATAATATGCTCATAGTGATTTGCATTTTATTACGTAGAGTAGTTCTATGACATTTTATACCGTGTTTTTATACTACGGTTGTTGTTAATAATGAAAAAGGTTTTGAAGTTAATCTGAACGAGTCTTAGACAATAAGGTATATCTCTATGTGATCTGTAGTAAACGATGCTGCCAGGCCTCATTTTATTGATCATAGTGAAGGCACTTTTTTGTACAATTGACATAGTTAACCGGTTTCATGTGACCATATAATAATAGAAGGTAAACTTTTAATCTTAAATTTAATCATAATTTGCATATTAAGTAAGCAAGATCAAGAGTACAAAAATAAAATGTAATAAAGGTTTGTCGGCACATCAATAATTAAAATCACATAGGTAATCTCTTATATTCATCCTTTTCAACCCTAAAACTCCTTCCTATTTAAAAAATGATTTCAAATTTTTGGGATCCCATAACTATAGTTTACACTCTTCCGAAAACTATATCCTTGAAATCCCATGTCATAACTCCTCCTTTCTTGGCGAGTCCTTTAAGGTCTCACAGTTAGGCTATGGAATTCCCTTCCCGTCCCTATTCGCTTAGCTCCTTCTCTATCTTCCATTAAATTTCTTCTTTACAAACATTACCTGTCCACATCGTATCCCTAACTTTCGTAATAACTACTAACTGACGTGAGACTGATCTTAAATTAAATTATTATGATTCATGTGCACTTTTTACTTTTTATTGTTATTTTTTTTTTCATGTGTGCTTTATTAGTTTAGTTTATTTTTTTTTTGTTCCTGTATAGTTTCTTAATCATATGTAATATATATGTATTTTTGCATTTCTTGCCTACATTATCTAATTTAATACATTTTTTTTTTCTTTTCTCACAGTGGTTGCCTGGAAGAGATCGCTCGGAAGCGATAAGGCCGCCAGTTGGCTTTCCTTTACATGTAATTATGTTGAATTTTTATATTATAATGCAACAAAGTGTAAATAAACAAAAATAAATTAATAATTGTTTCTTCTTCCTGATATATGAGATATACCTGACAGAACCACAGCACATATTCGCTCATAGCTATAGGCTAATTGCAAATACGCACAGAGAAAAAAAGGTAATTAACTTGTTTATAAGGAAACTTTTGGAGTAAATAGGTGTATCCAACATATATTTGTGGCATATTTATGATACATATCTGCAAAGTACGTGATAAAGTTACTTGTTTCATACCTACTAGCTCTGAACTCTAGAATTTTAAAAAGAAACCATACAAGCATACGTATAATCCTACTCCTAAAGATAGTTACCTAACACATGCTGTATTCAAATTCAAGGTCTCTCTAATAAAAATGAATAGGAACCGGTTTCATACCAATTTTGAGGTCAATATTAACAGAATGTATCCTTAAGTAGGCTAACTCTGAAGTTTAGAAAGTTTTGGTGTCCCCAAAATACCTATTATATATTGTCTGAATTTGCTTTTAGGTTTATATTGATATTTCGAATTTAATTGCATATAATAAGCAAGCCAAAGAGTAAAATAGAGTTTCTCATAGAAATGTTTGAACTTTGTTATTTAAATTATCGATTGAGATTGTGATAAAGTCTCAGACTAGACTTATGTTAAGATTTTAAAGTTTAAAAACGGGAATAAAGAATACTTTGTACGTAAAGTTAAAAATATATTTTCAAACATATACTTTGCATAATCGTCAGCTTTTCAGACAAATAAAGAGGGAAATCGTATTCGACTCAAACGGCATGCCAAATTAAACTACATATTATGTTAACCTTCGAGTGTCAAGATGTACGACATTTTGCTGGAACATTTTAACTATCTTTTTGTGAATGTCTTTACTTGAATGAATGGAAATGTAATATAGTAAGACTACCTATGTACAGTAGTACATTTTATATATAAGCCTCTAGGCTCCACGTTAAAATACTAAAATATTTTGACTAAAAACTATTTGAATCATTATGAACAAAAAACAGAGCAGAAGTTGCGGTCTTGATTAAAACTTTTTTTTATTAAAAATTATATAAATTTTTAATGCAGTAACGTGAGTTTTATCATAAAATAAAATAATCATCTTAATGTTTTTTACGTCAATCTATCAAACTTATGTTTTAAGACCACCTTGAAGACCCACCTTCCGAAAAAAATTATCACACCTCTTAGTAATCACTTTTTGTAATAATCGTTATATATTGTTATTTTTTACGAGACTAAGCACGTGGAGCATACATTTGTAATTTAAACTATATTATAAACTTATACTATAAAATAAAATAATTTATTAAATAATAACATAATTTAGTTAGTTATTTGTTTGAGAGATAATATTTAAAATTATAAAAATTATTGTCTAAGATTTTAATGTAACCTATTACTTAAAACTATGTACACTTTTAAAATATACGTATAGTATTATTACATTCGCGATAATGATTCCAAACATACACAATACCTGTTTTAAAAATGCCGGTGAAATGTTCATTGTAGTTTTCAAAACAATATAACTTATAGCACGGAATTTCTGATTCGCGGTTTAATTTAAAAAGAGACCGCACTGGCTTGATCCTCCGCTGTAACTGCACCCAAACACTTCCGCCGAACATTATACTAGTGCTTACAATCAAAAATCTCCTACAAAGCCGTCATGTGAGTCGTGATTTGCCCGATAGAGCAAATTTAGACAATTTGTAGAAATAAAACAGATTTATAATTCGATCTTTGCAACGTGAAGTTAATATTTTTTTAGTGTATTATGCTGACAACGTTGATTGAAAATGATGTAGCTGACTTTAAAAGGTCTTATTCGAATATTTTTGTACTTTTGAATTACGTTTTACACATACAGTACATACGTACATATGAGGTATGTTTGACAAAATAGAAATAGATAATAATGATCAAATTGATAGTGGCTGCGACTTCGTTTACGTCAAAAAAAACTCTACCCAAATTTAAAAATGTCATTCGTCCAATTCAAATCCTAATGAAATCGTTGCACATATACCATTATATTCTCCGAACTGTAATCTTAAGTAATTACATAAACCAATTGGTTATATCAATAGTCAATATGAGATTTTAATGGTGTTAATTTGTTGTGTATAAATCCCAGTTCAGTGCTAACCATTCAATTTGTAGCATACAAACCAGACCAAAAAAATCTGATTAAACTTCTATTCTACTGATATTAAGTATAGCGTATTTTTTTTTAATAAACGGCCTTTTTAAGTAAATAATAAGTTTGCTATAGAAAATATTTTATACTCTCTGTTTGTCTATTGTTTTACTTTTTTGGAAAATTAATTTTTGGATAGGCGGTACTTCACACTGGGCCATCGCTTGGCAACAAAAAAAAAATTATCTTGTATTGTTTTAGACTAACACATGATGGATGAGAAAAAATTTAAGCTATAAAGAGACGAATTATATTATTTTTGTATAATATCCGCAAACTAAAATATATAAACTTGTTTAATGTAGTAACTACATGATACATCAACGAAAAACTAAAAAATATAACAAAAATAAGTCTACGTCATTTGTCGATGCTAACTTGTTAAAAACAAAGCAAAGATAATCCAGTATCAGTTGTTAACCTCCATCTAACAAAATTTATCAATGATATTAAATATTATAATCAGGGACCAATAATAATAGTCCCGTGCCGCGACAGCCCGTTCTGTATCTTATACTTTCTTTCTTTGGCCATTTTGTTTTTTATGAGCTAATAGGTAATTAAGCATTTATGCCTGACATATCTTGTTTTTGTGGGTTTAAGACTAGTCTCACCATATTTACCTTCTCCATACGTGCAAATGTTAAAAACGCAGATAGAAAGAAAACATTATCGAACATTAGTGAACCTATGTTATACCTACTATTTAGAAGAGATTGAAGAGCAAGGAGTTCCACTCCTTTGCTATTTTCACAAAAAACAAAAATTGGCCACCCATATTAGAAGTTTATAAATTGTATTGATAGTTCATATCATAGGTTTATCTAAATTTGGCCTGACTAAAATCCGTTCTGTCTTCTTGATACTATTGTTTTTTTTACTAAAAATATTTTGAGCGAGTAAATCATAAATCGATTTAAATATACTTGTGAACTTAAAATAATAATAGTAATCGGTAGGTACACATATCTTCGAATAATATTTTTTTTAGCTTGTACTTTATAATTAAACAGGAAATTAGAAATGCCATTACAAAAAAGTTAATAATTTGCTCGTGAAAAACAGTCATGCTTTTTCCTTCGGATAAAAATTATCCGGCGTTGGCGAATATCAATTGTAAAATCAATTGACGATTTTTCATACAGCAGCTAAGATATTCCTTTTTTTACGCCTACCACTTATTAAAGCACTACTTATTAATACAATACTTAGTAAAACCTCATATACCGATCGTTTAGAAATTAAATTACAATTATTCCTCATTTGTAGCACACTCTTGGTCTAATATGTAATACGATACCTAGGTAACACTGAAAATGTTTAGAAAATGAAATACGGCTTAATGTAGAAAGTTGCCAATACTTTTATTGTTTTGCGAAGTAATCTCCGTTCCTCTCTTTACATCGTCGCATTCGATGGAATCGCTGAGAAAAGCAGTGGGCCCATTCTTCCTTAGGGGGTCTCTTCTATTGCATTTTCGTACGCTTTCACCGCATCTTCAAGACTCGTAAAGCCTCGTAATAACTCGAATTTTATCTTTAGTTTTGGGTTCATAGCAATATATCCAGCTTTCATCACCTGTGAGGATGTCAAATACAGCATTTGAGTCACCGCCGTTGAACTTATCTAACATTTGTCGACACCAGTCCATGCGAATGTGTTTCTGGTCGTCGGTTAAAGTATGGGGAATCAGTCTGGTACAAAGCTTCCTGACGCCTAAATGTTCGTGTTATATTTTTTGAACTTGACTCATACCAATGCCTTGGCTTGCCCGTATCTGCTCATAGGTCACTGTCTTATCTTCTTCTATCATGCGTCGCACAGCACTGACGTTATCTTCAGTAGTCGCTGTTAAAGGACGTCCCTCACGCGGATCATCATTGAGAGTCCACGCTTTAAATCGTTAAACCAATTTTAAATAGTGGCAAAAGATGGGGCTTCATTAAGAAATGCTAATCGCAGTCTTTCAATGCTTTGTTGTTGAGTAAGCCCACAACGAAAGTCATAATAAATCATTGACCGAAAATTTTCTCGCGTTAGGTTCATTTTCACGCGTAACAAGAGTTTTAGATTTGCCGCCAATTCACAAAAACAAATGACAAATGAATGCAATATACTACATTAGGTTACCAAAGAGTTCTAAAATTGAAATTAAAAAAAAATGTTTCTAACTGGCCCGTTCTAAACATTTTGAGTGTTACCCACGTACATGACAACATTTTTCGAGTTAAACTTAATCATACTTTTTTTTTTTTTTTTAATATATCACTTTTCTACTCCCCTGCCATTATGTCCAGGGACTTTTTCACATCACACGTCTCGCGAAAGACGCCCCGGCTACATCTGTAATATTTTTGTTTACAATATTCATGGGCGAGCCGGGACGCAATTCCTCGCGAGACCCGTTCTTGGGGTTTTGTTTGCCGCCTTTATATATTCAACAATTTTATCGCAGAACCGTTCCAGGCACGATCTGTGCTTTATTAACATGTCCTGTAGGCCGTTACGGTCTACAGTCATCTGCATTTGTTGCTCCAGGTCGTGCCTGGACGATGCGAATATAGGGCAATGTAGGAGCACATGTTCTACTGTTTGTTCTTCATTGCTGCAGGCACATGTCGGACTTGTCCTAATTTTAAACCTATGAAGGTAATGTGCAAAGGCTCCGTGCCCTGTAAGAATTTGCGCCATCTGGGGTGTGAAACGCTTCTCTTTTATTAATTTGTACGCAGTTTTAACATTTGCGATGAATAATTTTGTAGTTCCAGCTGTTTCACCCCCCAGGTAGCGTTCATTCCATACATCTAGAGTATTTTGCCTTATCTGATGTTTTACATATGACAGGGGGTATGCGGCGTATTCAGGTTTTGACCTTAGTCTTTCCGCCGCTTCTTTTGCTAACGTGTCCGCCCTCTCGTTCCCTGGCGTACCACTTCATCATACTTGAAGCACAACTGTCACTATAAACTTGGAGAAGACATAACTATTATACATAGGCCATTCTAATTATGAAACGAACATACGTAAAACGAACAATAGTATTAAAAATTTAAAACCTATTAATTATTATAGATAGTCTGTAAAATATCAAAATTATCACTGTTAAATGTACATTTTGGTTCTATAATTTCTTACATGTATTTTATGTTAAAAACATATTGCCTGAAATTTTTTTAAGAGCAAATGGGTTGATGTGATGTTAAAACGAGCATATTATACTTTTTTATTTTATTTATTATCAGACCGCGTGATTTGTCACGTACTTAGTTGATGCATTAAACTAAGCGTACATACCGATTTGAATACCAATTGCCAATTAAAGTCAAAAACAAATTGGATCATGTTGTTATGAGAACGAAGTTCTTACTATAAAATGGGCCTATAGAGATAATATTAGATGCTCGAGGCTATGGCAAGATCCGGTTACAGCGCTATACGACGAAACAATAGCCGAAAATACGTAATTTTGGTGGATTTTGTCTGTTGTACTATTGAAAATATGGAGACAACTTTACTTTGTGATATAAGTAACACGCACTAACAAAAGGGTGCAAATAACAAAGACTATAATAAATAAATACAAATATATTAATAGGTACATGTACATTTAAAGACAAATACTTGGGCGATATCCCCCAGACACCTACAACACGACATAACTATATAAGAAATTAAAGACACATATACATAGTTACCTATACTGCAAGACGTATTAACTATGACGACAAATGATATCCTACACAAAATAATTTAAAAAAATATATACATATACACACAACAAAGACATTTACAAACATATTACTTTAGTATAGAAAATACAATTATGTATACGCAATAAATATAGATATTTTTTGCATTAACCATTATTACCCCTACATATCATACTTATCAGAGGCATCCAACGAATTATATACAAACGCCACGCCTTCTTTATGTAACGAGCAAAGCTACAATAACCAACGATTAAGGAAAACTAGAAAACACATGCAGTGAATTAATAACATTATTTAGCGCAATCTGAAATACACGTACTATTTTAAAATGTTGTAATATTGGGGTTTTTAAGTAACGTATTTTGAACATATAAAATGTTAACAGACACACTCAAACTCTGCAAGCATGCACGAGACGCTGGAGACTTTGTGAGGTGGCAAATTGTTTAGATTTCATTTGAACATTAACCAACTGCCTACACCGCTCACGTGGCTGCTCCATGCTTTAATAGCTGAAGATCTTATACACCGACAGCTTATAAGAGTAATTTTAAATTGTATGTATTTAAACATTAACCAACTGATAACACGGATTACGCGGTTGTCGTAAATTTTAATAGCTGATGGTGCGCGAACTGCTGTTTAGAATTCACAAAGAGATATTTAGCCTAATAGACTAAAATTGGGATAGCTGATGGCGACGCGTATCTCGTTCGTATATTTATATCATATTAAGTTTCTCATGTAAATAAAAATTACATTTTTTGTAATGAGAAATAAAGTTCTTTAAACATTATACGAAGATTGAATGTTGACCTTCAGTAATTGAAGCGACAAAGAGAAGAAGAAAACAACTGTCAGTATATCTTATGTGAATAAATTCTAATTAAAGGTATAAGTTAGCGCCTGACAGATAGTACTGATGACCCCAGAGCTGGTGTTTTTCTCGCGAAGGAAATGCTTCCAGCATTTAATGCTGCCACCATACTTTATTAAATTTGTTTTAGTTTTCTATTTATCCTTTTTTTTAAATAATTATTATTATTATTACTATGTAGGTTAAGAATATTGTAAATACTGTATATTTATGTTGGAAATACAATTTTTCACGAAATAAAATATCTTATATCTAGTATATAGTATATCTTATACTAGTATGAACAAGAATATTCTAAACCCTGAAATGTCCATCAAATATGCCCATCAGATTTTCATGTGAAGGGTTTAATAATGCCACAGCCATATTGTTCTATTCTTCAACAGAATGTATGTATTTGTTCAAAACTCTTAAACTGTCAACTTATCAAATTAAGTATCTACGTATAAATATGATTTATTTAAAAAGGGGGCAACAGGCAATGTAATGCCTGTTGTAAGCAAAGATTGAAAGTAACTGCACACATTTTGAAAAACAAACACGGCTTGTGTGAAAAGTGCCTAAAATTTAATATAATTACTAACTATAATATGTGTACGAGTATACCAGTGCGCCATGACATACGAAACTAGAGAATATATACGCGCGCAATAGAAAGGGCAAAAGGGAAAGGTTTTTTTGTAAAATGTGAATGAAACTGCAAGTGACTTGAACTTGACTTTATGTGACGATTCTGACGATTTTTTATAAAATAGTCATGTCCGCTAAATCAAGTCTCTTGTAACATAAGTTTGTTATATTTATTCTTTCCGGATGTGGGGGATAAGACTAGGAAAGATACTTAATAAGTTTTTTCGTGTATTCTTGCCAATCTTAGTATATATACAATCTTCTACTATCGGTTTGCTATTAGAATAAAAAGCGTTTAAAATGGTAAATAGTGTGTACTTTAGTAGAGGCTGAGTTCCCGGTTACTTGGTCTACGAGTTCTTTAAGGACACAAACAAACGTTGAACATACTACATATAGCATAGTACATTCAAAATAAGTATTACGCTGCAAGAAACTGGAACTGCCTGAGCATAGGAAAATAAGATACCACCATTTAATTTTATTTCATACTTTATTTATACAACCTAGTTTCAAATCTCTCGTTATGTACCTACAATATTTTTATATACACAGTCTATCCTTATTATTTACAAGCTACAATCTAACAATTGAAGTATCAAGTACAAATTCATCATCAATAAATCGAAATATGTATACGTGCAACTATTTGACTTGTTAGAATTGAATTAGACGGGTTTTACAGTTTTTGAAAGACACTTCAACTGTTAAATATTAAGACTAGAGAACTAATGCATATCACAGCATGTTAAATATTAGTATAAAATTAGTATTAAATTCTAGTATTATAAAAATTTGATAAATAATAAATGAGATGCACTTAAACAAAACTTCTTTATCGGGTAAAACGTGACTAATATTAATCTTACTTTTTAATGTAAAGCAAATGTCGAAATATCAACGTATATACATAGTAGGAAACAACGCATTTTGTTAAGTTAAAGAAGTTTTACTTAAATGCTTTTACTCGCGTTAACCAAAAACAATTCTAATGGAATGGCAGTTTATACTAAAAAAATCAATGTTTAAAAAGAAAAGCCACTTAGAATATTGAAAATTAGCTGTTACACTGTAAAGATAAAGATTATGTTAGATTAGGTTACGCCATAAAAACATATATATCACATTTTACTGCACTCGTTTCATGTCGTTTAAATCACACAACTGAATAATTTAGAAATCAACAATGGAAAATAACAACATTTCTCAAGTGAGTCAGAAATAGTCGGAATTATACAGCGTTTTTACATTTCAATCCTCAAAAGAGTATCTGATCTAAAATTTCGTTTGTACATTTTGCAAATCAATGCTCTCCTGGTGTTTTTTACCTCTGAAGTGCTGCTCAATCTCCGCGAGGGACTTTCCCTTGGTCTCAGGGACGAAGAACACGACGAAGAAGAACGCTAGCCCAGAGAAAGCGGCGTACATCCAGAATGTACCAGCAGATGTTATAATATGCTGCAATGTTAAATTTGTTTATTAAAAAAAACTGAAACTAAAATATGACATCTGGATTGGCAAGTATCATTTAATTAAAAAAATCCAGGCCATAGCGTAAAAAAAAACAGGTACTTCACAACTTTTATAGAAGAAATCATTTTCATTTAAAAAAAAATAACATTGCATATAAAATAAAAATAACGTCATATAATATATATATAATTTTTTTTTTGTTTGCACATACCTCTAACGGATGATAAGACTTGAGGACCACAAACATGGACAATAAGTTCACAGCGCTTGCCATTGCAGACAGCTGCGATCTGTAGTGTTTGGGGAACAGTTCACCCAGCAGTAGAAATGGAAGACCACCGAATCCTAGGGAGAATCCCAACATGAACACCACAAGGCTCATGATCGGAAGATACCTGATTACAAAAAAAAACAATTTACAAAAGAAAAACGTTGCGTAATTTGAAGGTTTTTATAACGACATCTGTTTTTTCTGTTCAATTAACGCGGTATAAACATATATTACCAAAAAATCTAGGTCTTCAGACCTTACTGAATGATCAATATTAGCTAAAAATTTGAGTTAATTTGAAGTGCCGTTTAGTTAACGACCGAGTCACGACCTGTCAAGGTAACTGACCGAAGAATTTATCATCAATGTTTTATTTGACGATGTGCATTTTGTTAAATGCAAAGTGCATATAATGTTAAAACTTCGGCTTGCAAAATACGACGTAAAATAAATAATAATCTACTGTCAAATTACGTTGTATAGTCGACAATAAATTATGATAAGAACAGTTATTATTTAAACAAAAAGTAACTGTAACTGTTTACTTTAATTCAGTATTGAATGAATCAGTCCTAGTACAGTTGCATACACAGAGTAATTTAAAATGCATAATACTGCTTATTTTTCTTTTGATTTCACAGTAGCTCTAATCGTATTAAAAACAATACAAGTAATTAGACTTACCCTAGCCATGACGATTTTTCAAATTCGAAGTAAAAAGCCGCTCCCATTGAAACCATCGATACGCACATTGTGATAGAAGAAAGTAGTAATAATGGCCTTCGACCAGCTCTGTCCACTAACATCGTGCTGATGCCATTGCTAAACAATTGCACTGCACCCACAATAATAGTTGCGGACATTGGGTTTAATGTGCTGCCTGTTAACAAAATATTGACATATATACTCAAATTCGTACACAAAGAAACTTTACACGTCGCATGGTCACAGTTGAAAAGTGTATGAATTTTATAAGTATATTGACTGTTCAATCAGGTCTAGGATAGAAGACCTCTTGCCTCAACCTCTAATAAATCACAATATTTATTGCCTTATCGTTTACGTAATCCTATTATATATCCCTTCATGTTTGTTTCTTCACATAACGCACGAATTTCTTTACTAAAATTATTTCGATAAAATAAGCTAATAAAAAAACTTAAGGTATTGTATCGTATCGAAATTAGTTGGAGATGCCACGACAAATATATATACATACCTGCATTTTGGAAGATTTCTACAGTAAAGTAAATGATTGTGTCGATACCGCTAAACTGTTGGAGGAACAACAACGCGAACCCAATAATTAGCGGCTTGGTTACTGATGGCGAAAAAAACACCTCTCGCGTGAACAAACTTCTTGGAGGTTCTTCTACTGGTTTGAGGCTGTTACCGCTTATACTTTTTATAGGTCTGAAAGGGAACATTAGTTAAGTTTAACTTAAATAAAACTGATATTCTTTTGTTTTATTCTTATAAGAATAAATTATAAATTATATGATGCCACAATCGTTGATGTCCACGCGGATGATATGTGACACAAGAATAGGTCTCACGGAGTTATTTCAAAATAAAGATTATAGTATAGGATCCCAATATATTCAATAATATATTCAATCAATATTTTTAATCAGGGTAGTATTATATATTTATCACTATAACCTTCTTTTATACTAAAGATGTATATATACTTTAGTGTCACATAAAAAATATACACATAAATAATTTATTTATTCAAAACAACCTAACGTTTGCATATTCTATGGGCTTCATACTTTCGATTGGTATAGAATATATCTAATAATCATACCGGTGAAATGTTTAAAAAAATATTTTTTTTTTAAATTAATTAAACATACTCTGGACTGAAATTTGCTAGGCAACCCATATGGATTATATTTATTGACATATTAAATTATATATAAAATAAGTTTCATTAAATAAGCATCTCGGTGAAGGTCGTTGTATAGCGGGATCTTAGACCATTAGCACTTTTCCGCCCTCCTAACTGTATGCAATGAGGTGTTAACTATTATAAAAAGGAAAACTTACTCCTGTGTTTCTCCATTTACAGCAGCCACGGCATGCTTTGAAAGATGGAGCCACTTCATGGCATACTCGTTGTCTATGCCTTGGGTTTCTAACCACACAGGTGACTCGGGTAGTGGAATCAAAACCACGAATAACGCCGCTAGATAAAAGAAACGAATATAAAAAGTGTAATGGACACACGAAGTCAAGTTCGAGAGAAATAGTTACAAATAGGTCTCATAGAGTTATATATTTTATATTTTAATTTCTATTTTATATCGATGTATTAATGTTTTTAAGTAAAAAACTTGGACCGGCAGTAGCTTATTTTGATAGCTTAGCTTAGAACCTATATTTACTATGAAAAACTATCTTATTCGTCTTTTTGGTTCACCCTTTAAGGTCTGTGTTGTACTTATTATTAATTACTTTAATTTGTAACAAGAATTATTACGAAGTAAGTTGAATATCATTGGTTACAGTGTAACGTTAGAGAAATTTAATTCATTTTAACAATAAATAAATCACTTACCACAAAATGTGGCGGACAGAAATGCAAGATATCTCCAGTAAAGCCAGCTGCCCGCGATGTAGGAGATGAGAATTCCCAGGGACATGGACAGTGTAGGTAAAGAGCCAAGACGACCACGGATCTCAGGGTCGCAGCATTCACTCACCTTTAGTAAACAAGTAGTGAACTAAATATTTTATCGAATACAGTAAGCAGACAAATAATCTAATTGATGTCAAGACGAAGAAGAAACATGTCAATAAGAAATCTAAATCAATTACGTTATCATATCAAATTCTTTAATACATTTATCTTTTTCAATTGGGTTTTTTCAGCAACTCATCTTAACAACATTACCGACATTTTATTTCCATTATTGTTGTTCATTTCCGTTTAGATTCAAGAGAACTTACATATACTTGCGTGGGTGCAAGCACTAGGCCGATTCCAAGACCGGACATAATCCTTCCCAATAGCACTATAGGAAAATTCGGTGCGAAACCTAGGATGAGCCATCCAGCACCCCACAATGGTGCTGTCAGCTGAAGGGTCCGTCTTCTACCCGCATGATGCATTAAAGGTCCCGATAACAAACTGCCCAGAAATGACCCCAAAGGTGTGATTGAACCTGTATAATTTGAAAATTAAACTTCTAAGTGTTGTTAAAATATCATAACCCCCAATAATAGGGACTTTTGAAGTCATTATTTTTTATTTTTAAGAATAACCTATATATATTCACTAAATAGCATTTGGTGAATCCGCCTTAATGCCTTCCGAATGCCATAAGTTCTGTTATCTAATGTATCACTTACACAAAAATATGATTGTATTGGATATATAATTATGTCTATTATTTGAATGAGGCAATCAAAAGTAATTTTGCTATTTACGCACATTACTTCTACAATTTTTCTACATTACAAATTTAATGACTATTAGACATATTGTATATAGCAGTAGTGAGCATGATGATATTAAGTAGCTTACATACCAATCCAGGACTTTTGTTCACTCGATTGCATTAGACCAGGGTCATGTGACTCTATTGATGGAAGGGCAGATGAAGAGTAACCTCGAACTAATCCGATGATGAGAAACGCCAGGGACGCAGCGATTGTTAGCCATAGCTAAAAGAATACAACACCTCGTTGTAATTACGTTATTTTTGGTATTTTTATACGTCAAAACTTTTTTTAATTTTACATCTTTATTTTAATGTTAAGTAGCTGTTTCGCCAGTTCATTTCAAGTTGTAAGCCCGCCATATGACAAATAAAAACTCACGCATATTCATGAATACTATGATCAAACGGGGTTTATGTTTGTAATGATTTACCATGCAGCAATTTTTTAATATAACATTAAACCAAATGTTTACTTGCAGTAAGTTCTGATTATTTCTCTACTTTTAAATAAAATAGTCGTATTTAAGTGGAACTATAAATTAATATTGAAACTGCAATTTTTATTTTCTAGTTATCTATACACAACAGAACAGTTTGCACTTAATTCTTTACATAACATGACAACAAATATAAGGACAACTTGTCGATGTATAGATGTATAATAACTTATGAATGTACATTCTTTGGGTGAATTAGAATATGTTGAAATAAACAATTAAGATCCAATGGCGCTTCAACCATATATATGGCTCTTAACTTCAGATTTGCTGCTTATTTTATTTTATAATCTGATCTAGTCTATTACTGAATGGCATACCGAAAGATATTGTAAAACACGTCAAAAGATTTCATCTTTCGATTAGCTTCCCACTTATTCTCTTAATCAAGTCATTCAGATAAAAAAGATATTTGAAGTGGATCAATCATGTGATTCTGAATGCGCGCAATTGCGTTAAGATAATCTCAATTTGAGTACTTGAATTTTCCTTAACCGTTACATCGACGTTATCTCTATTCGATAGAGTGAGTAACATAGAAGGTACTTAAAAATGCGGCGACTGTTAACTTGGGGAAATTGTAATCTAACATTTTTAGTTGCCCTCATATAAATATTAAATTGTCACATTTTTCAGGGTAGTGAACGTTACATACTACCATACATCAGATGGTTGTCATCATTTATAAGATGAGATGCTCCTTTCTGGAAGGACTTTTTTTTTCTTGAAGGAGACTCATGCTACACTGCTCGAAGTTTAAATATTAAATATATGTTCTTCTTATAGTGCCATCGCTCCTTTCGTAGGTTGGCGATCATCATGGGTACTTAAAATTGAGATGCTGCGCTTCTAAACAATGATATAGTGCTTTGACCAACAACTTTTCAACCAAGACGTGCGTTTGCGGCCGGGCCTCTTACCTGCCACTGCACACCTTGGCTTGTATGATTAGTTGAAAGAGCGGGCTTAGTTTGGTGATACGTAAGACATGTCCAAAATTGTCGAGTTTCCTTTTCTTAACCACTTCTTTATTCTTCTGCATTCTGTCTAGCTCTGTTGTATTCCGTATGCAGACCGCAAGATATTTCAAGCATTTGTTGATAAACCCACATCTCAGTTCTTCCAGTTTTTTGGACATAGTTACAATATTTAACACTTGAATGTACGTTCAACATACTGAATTTTTAATTAAATTTTTTTTTTTCTACATTAATTTTGTGATTACTTTAATTGATGAGAATGTGTGTAAAAATTTTAATGTGATAATTTTATGCATGCATATTGTTTTAGGACTTAAATAAATAAATACAAAAACAGTAAAAAATACGCAGCAATCCGCTGAACCATTTATGTATTAATTTGTTTTAAACTTACTTTCTAACATTACAATCATCTGTATATTTCTATAAAAGCAAATCAATTTATAATTATCAATTAATATAATAGACGTAACACTGTATCTGGATGTTTAATTCTATTACGGAACTCAAAATAAAAACTGAGGAATCCAACAACAACCATAAAAATCACCGAAACTCTAAACTAATAATTTATTTTGATTTTCTAATGAACTTGATTTCTTTACATTCGATATTCCATATTTTGGATTGATATCCGAATGTGACGCACGATATTTTATTTAAAAGTATTACTCGCGTTAATTAAAAATTAATTTATCTCACCAAGTAATAAAAAAAATAAGTTACCTGTTTCAAAAACGCAGTTGATAATTTCGTCATCGTCCTTTACGAGTTTATAATCTCTGTTTAATTGACACCGAATTTATACACTTAATTCTTATTTATATTTCTTAATTTATTTCCCAACCAGAGTCAGCAAGTCCGTCATGTATTGATCTAAGCTGCTGACTGCAGTCGTTTTCCGCTAAACACGTTATTATAGATTAGAGATCACAATCAAAAATCAGTATTTACAATTGTCATGTGAGTGATTTACTTGCTAATGCGGCTAATGTTTAAAGTACAAATACAAATAAGCAAGTAATTGAGGGTTCAACAAAATCGTATAAATTTAACAGATCCAAATGGAAAATACAACTATCACGACAATTAAATTATATTCAACAAATGGGAATAGGTTTTTCGAAAAAATTTTAAATCAGAGAAGTACTTACGTGTATTTCAACAATCTGGAAAAATCCATTAAAATTAAGGTTCGGTTAATAACAATTATTATTCTATATAGAGAATTTAGTTTGAATTAAGCCATAGCGTAAACAAACTCCTTTATTAAAAATAATATAACAGTAATAACAATCATATTTATGGCTATATTATACTGTACAGCCTTTTTGAGAGACCTGGGAGGATAATAAGACTTATAAAAGCTACAAGTAACTGGTCAGATCAAATAACCTCTTACCTCGTTCCGTAAGCGCCTACTCTGGTTTCGTCGTCAGCTTTTGTCAGCGGCGTGATGCTCACGTTCTCCATCACTTATATTCCATCCTCTTAAATCCTAAACTTCCTCCATACAATAAGAATGATTATAATTCTTGGGAGCTCATAGCTGTAGCCTACGCCCATCTGTAAAACTATATCCTTGAAATCCCATCACATAACACTTCCTTTCTTGGCGAATCCTTTTAAGTCTCTGCAGTGAGGCTATGGAATTCACTTCCTGTCCCTTTGGCTTAAATCCTTCTTCCATTCCTTTAAATCTCTACTATACAAGTATTACCTGTCCATATGGTATCCCTAACTTTCGTACTAAATGATTTACTGATATTATTAGAATTGAGATGTCCTTTTTTATGGTACTTTATATTGTCTACACATCTTTTAATTGCTTTGTTTTCTTCCATTATTTATATCTAAGTTATTGAAGAATATCTTATTTAGTTTTGCACTTTTGCGCTAACCTTATTTAATTTAATTTCTGCTTTTTGCACAGTGGTTGCCTGAAATAGATCACTGGAAAGCGATAAGGCCCTCCCTTTTATTTACCTATTTTATTTGTACTGTATTTTTTGTAACGAAGTGTAAACAAATATTATATTGCTGAAAATATATTTTAAACACTTATAAGAATATCTGCAGCTATTAACGGTACACGCTGCAATATAAAACAAATTAGAGGTGAAAATTTAACCATTTTATTATTTTATTTTACCGTTTTACAGACTACCGCTTCGCTGGAAAAAATAACTGTTGTTCGCCTTTAGGTTTCTTGTGAACTTCTTTAACTCTTCAAGAGATGAGATTTAGGTGCGTAAAAAATCAGCTAATTGACGCATAACTTATCTAACGAATAGGCCCTTGAAGAATTGTTTGTTCCTTCCAACTGAAACCAATTGTTGTTTCGCAGGGAATCTACACTATGAAATAAAGGCTATTTAATAAATGAAATTTTATGCGAATGAGATTGTGTCATGATTAGTCACGTGACGATGCAAATTTGATTGGCGTTATTGGCTCACGCCTATCGGAGAGTTAAGGTACTAATCTTCTCCTGCTATTTTTAAACAACAACGTCACTTTGCCATTTACAAATTATGAATAATTATATTCGATAATGTATGTCTTAAATTGGTTTATTTATACGACAAAAGATTGTTATTAACTAGTACGTGTGACGCTAGTCAAGGCGATACTTAGTTTATGACATGATGAATAGGGTCGTTAAAACACAATAAATTTTACTAAGAAAATAATTGGATAATTTAAAAATTGAATGAAGTTGTAATTCCTAATGAAGTCAATAATATAATAGGCATTAACGAATTAGATTTAAAGTTTTTATTAAAATAATGAAATATTCTTGTTATTTTTAATGTCTCAGGTTTTATAAACAATACGGTCTCTTTGCTATTTTTGTTCAGTAAATAACTTATAAAGATATAATAAATTGAAAGAGAAATAACTTATACTCCAATAAGTTTTTACACCATGTCACAGAATAATAGTAGTGCAATATTTAGTAGTATAAATTAATTGTTCGGTGGAAGGTAATCTATGGCAAGTGTCATTGACGTCGTAATGCCGCTACGAAAGCAGGCACGTAGCCTACTGCTACGAAATTACTTTATGACTGACTCTTAAAGAACATAAATAATTTAAAGCATTTTATGATTTCATATAGAGACAAAGTAACTTATACATAGAAAAGGATCTGTATTTTTGAACGTTTATAAACTAAAGCTACTGGATTAATTTCAATAACTATTTCATCATAATATTATTAAGGTAGAATATACATATATGTAAATAACGAGTACTGTAAATGGTTTTCTGAAGTTTTAATAACAGAAAACGTACATGTTTTTATTACTATTATTTACGATATACTTATTAACGAATTAATTAATCTATGTATTTATGAGTTTTAAATGCGATTAACTGTAAGTTGGGTCTACCATTTAGAATGATGCAAATTTTCCTCAAAAAATGAGTCCCAAAGTAAACTAACGTCACGAGTCGCTAAAAGTTTATTCAAACATGTATCTTCATTATCAGTATGAATGTCATGTGACTTGGAGAACCGCCCTTCGAACCACGTGAAAATAATTATTACACAATGCACTTTTTATGTATCGCGATAATAACCTAAACAGGTATTTGATATAAATTGTTTATAAAATTTTGCTAATTATTTTAAAAACAATTCAAATTATATTATTTACTGACAATAATCACATCATAGATAATTTGTGTGTTAGCTTACGGATTTCGCGGACAATGATGAAAATTTTAGTCACGAGTTCAAACCCGGGCCCGGCCGTGCGCCAATGGATATTTATTTCTGTGTAGGATAAATACTTGCGTCTACAAGAAAGGAAAACAATGTAAGGACGATGGTTAATTAATAAATTACCAAAAACCTACGCAAATTAAATATTTTATTTTATCTATCTTCCACTGAGATTCAATCTACATATTTTTATTTATCTAGCAATTCTTGAGGCGTACCAATTAAAGCTCTTACCCAATGTATCGGATAAGATAGCCCAAAGATAAACGTGTTACCAAATCAATTAATCGACAACTATTTAGTATTGAATTTAAACTGAATACAAAATGTTGATATATCTGTTATTTATTCCAATTTTATTACTTAAAAATGTCCAAGGTAACATAACTACTTGGGGCTATATGAAACTCAATATTTTTTTATTTGTCGTCATAATGTACCACATGATTTTATAATTACAGCTCAGTTCGGTGATTACAAACAAGACTTCGGTTATGTGGAAGTTAGAACAGGTGCCCATATGTTTTATTGGCTATATTATACCACGGCCGACGTAAGCTACTACACAGAGAGACCATTGATAGTTTGGCTTCAAGGCGGGCCTGGAGGTTCATCCACAGCTACAGGAAATTTCGAGATTTTGGGCCCCCTCGATTTGTCTTTACAAGAGAGGAACTATACGTGGGTAGGTTTTGATTTCTATTCCGTATAAGGAAGTTCATATTTTGTAAATAATACATTTGAATGATAGATAGTATTTGTGTTTTTAGATTAAAAACTTCAATGTTATCTTCTTGGACAATCCGGTCGGGACAGGTTTTAGTTACGTCGATGACTTAAGCCTTCTTACAACGACTAACGACGAAATCGGTAATAACATGTCATATTTAATTAAACTTTAATAAAATAATAGAAGATACGGGTACCTTGAAAGTTGAGAGACTTTTTGATTCGATATTAACCAAAATATTTGTTACACTTAAATCGCTTAGCTTAGAATGAGTATGAGTTTTGATAACATTTGAGAGGAGTAAAAGCATACCGCTTAAACTATAGATTTTTACACATAAATTTCTTATTATTATTATGCTTGTACCAATTTTTACATTACTTTTAACTCTAAAAATGAGATATCTTGACTAGTTAATTTTAATTATTTTAAACATTAAGAATTTTAATTGGATAAAATTTCTTAATAATGAATTTTTTTGACTAAAAATAAAGACTCATATAATCATATGTTTGAATTGAATGCAAATAAATTATTATGTTTGCGGTCTTTCGTTTCGCCTAGTATTTCGATTAAAAAGACGACATTTTCTCCGTGGTTATTAAGAGATAAAACTTTAATTTGAAGTCGCGTTTTGTACAATAATAGATAGGTACGTTCACTTATATATAGATATTTCAAGGTGTGTTTTTGTTCTAGCACAAGACTTCGTAAAACTTATGCAAGGTTTCTACACCAACCATCCAGAATTTGAAACAGTACCACTATACATTTACGGACAGTCTTATGGAGGAAAAATGGCCGTAGACATGGGTATCCGTATGCGAGAAGTAATTAATCAAATATTATGTAAAACTAGTTGTTTTTTCTACTAGGAACTTCGTTTCGCCTTATGATTTTTATGCAACTGATGGTTTTTCATGCAATTTTTCCATTTTTTTCTCTACAAAAACCTGCCTCAGATTTCAAGGAATACTCAAATAAAAAAATATTTTAATTGGTCCATACGTCTTCGAGTTTTGCGCTTAGCAACATATTTTTATGTATTCAGCGATAATTTCGTCTTTTGTATTTAAAAGATACATATTATATATTGCTCTCAAAAGGTACACTTTGTCAAGCACGTCGATCATTTAAACAAACGGCTTCTTAAATGATTATGCTTACCATAAAAAAATATGTATAGAATTAATATTGAAAAAAGGGGTATCCTTCTAGGCTGAACAAAATGGATCTATCCGATCTAACATGCGAGGAATTGCAATGGGTAATGCTTGGATATCTCCCGTTGATGCAACTTTAACCTGGGGTCCTCTGTTGCTGGCTGCTGGCCTAGTAGATCAAAGTGGGTATGAAGATATTCAAAGGGAAGCCAGAGAAGCCGAAAGATTATTTAACGCTGGTGAATTCTACGCATCGACTCAACAATGGGCACGAACACAGTCAGCGGTGTTTCGGGCTACCACTAGAGTTGATTTCTATAACATTTTAACAAAAATGTATTCTATACCGGACACTCCTAGAAAAGTTGAAGGTAACATTTATAAGCTATAATATTAGAGCTCTATAATTTTATATAGTACTAGCTGCCGCCGCGAACGACGTTTCTCCTTAATGTGATTTTACTTAGCCTACCAGTTTAGTCCATACCAACATGGAACATTTTCCTATGCTACCCCAGAAATTGTTCGGTTTTCTGGAATGAAAACCTTTTAGGTTTTTCTGTGAATTTTTCTCTTTAATAAACCTCAGAGCAAATAACAAATAGGGGTTGATCGTAGAGGGGTATAAAATTAAGGGTTTTATTATTTTTAATGGTACATTATAAAAAAAATTAAATTAAAATTTCGTCCAAAAAATACATATAAAATTTTAGGGATGGAAAACCCTTCTCACTTAGGGGTATGAAAAATAGATGGTAGCCGATTCTCAGACCTACTGAATATGCATATAAAATTTGATAAAAATCGGTCAAGCCGTTTCGGAGGAGTATGGTAACTAACATTGTGATACGAGAATTTTATATACAAGATTAACATAGAAAAGAAAGCAAGAAGTTTGATATATTTGTTAGTTAAGCATGTTAAATTTATATAATAATTTGTTTCAGAATTTTTAAAGAATATGATGATAATGGATATATCATATGGAGTACCAGGACGGCAACAATATGACCTCAGGACGTTGATGAATACACAGGTTAAACAAGCACTTAGTATACCAGAAAAAGTTGTCTGGGGATCACAAGCAGATGCTGTATTTGATACGTTGCGTACCGATTTTATGAAACCAGTGACTGACGGCAGTAAGTTCATTTTTAAACATTTTATTGTTTTTTTTTATTGGAATCCCTATAGCTTATTGATAGTCTATCAATTTTATAACCACAGTCTCATGGATAAATTTTGGGTCCGTATTGTACAGGGAAGGGCTCATTTATTCGATATAATATTAGCTAGCTTCAAAAAACCACACTACTGGACTCAACGTCAAAAATCGCATAAATACAAGTAAATGTAATATAAAAGTATTTTTAGGCGAAAAAATTAGCATGGAATGAAAATCCGCATGCACGTTCGAAGACAATAAGCAAATCGAATGGATTTGCACATTATACGTTCCCACACCTCAACAGGCAAATTATTAGTACATGGTCTTTGTTAGTACTTAATCTTCGTAGTATATATTGTGTACCTAATCCGTTTTGGCTATATTTTGATTTAAAAATTATTAATATTATATAATATTTAATGTTGTGCATTATTGATAAATATACCTAACATATTTAAAAAAATACACTTCAAACAGAAACACAACCCTTAGGTGCTAGTTAATAAACTAAGCAATAAATTTATTTTGTATTTTAGACTCTTTGGTTGTCCTTGTCCATGTCCATGTGTATATAAACCATTTTTTTTCACAGAAATTCCCGACCTTTTTAATATAATATAAAGTTATATGATGTTCACCATAAGAACGAAAACTTAAGATTCACGCAAGTAATATTTTAAAGGCACTGCTAAGTTCGATCAGCCGAACATAAAACATCTTTCTTACGGTGAAAAGAATAGTCCTATAAAAACATATGTGTAGCTAATGATATATTTTTTTCTGTATCAAGGATTTGTTATTTTGTATAAGAAATTATAGAGTTTTTGAAGTGAAACTTCTTTATCGGATTTGGAATAAATTTTAAGAGATTCTAAACCATTAATAACAAAAATGTATAATAACGATAACAATGATACTAAAAATTCTATTATAATTTATGAAATTCTGTAATAATCTTAGTGGTAATAAGGTAAAATGAAATAATCGTATTATTTGTATTCAAGTCTGAGATATTAAAAGCCTTTTGTTAAACTTTATCTAATTTAACTTATTTAACCAATTTCTGTAAAGTTGCATATAGATAATTTTTCGAAAAATAAGGTCATAGAGAAGTTTCACTTCTAACGTGTGTACACTAGTACACGCACATTTTTTTTAATATGACATAGGACGCTTGCAAATATTTTATGTAATCAATAATACCATGATTTTTCAGTTGAAAAACTATTAAATGAAACTAATATAATTGTGACAAAGTACAATGGAAACTTGGATCTAATTTGTGATACACCTGGTAAGTTTTACTGTAATGTTTACTATGACCTATTATGTATACTCTAAATAATATGTGTGTAATATGTATAGTCTGTAGAAGAATCAAAGAGCGTAATTATAAATTCTTACGATTTGTGTTTACTGTTTAATTAAATTGTACAAAACAATATACTAAGAAAAATCTTATAAGGAATTTGTTTTATATTATGGACTTATTTAATATATTTGTTGCTTATGTTTATAGTATCCCCTTATTTATAAAAAAAGAATTTGCCTTTTTTCATGCCAGTGCGGGCACAACTTTACAGAGGTACTTTACTTTAAAAAGTGTAATTATACTGATTCAGTTATGTTCCTTATATTAATAATGAATAAAATCCAATAATTATCTGGTATAAATGGAAATATCATATGATTAAAAGCAGTGCTAATGATTTGTTTTCTTTATTTAACATATTCACACGTACGCGCTGTTCCGATCACGCGGTGTTGCGTTAGCAACCTGACTGTTTAGTCACAATAATATTATTTGGTTAATGCATTGCTTCCATGCTTCCGCCGTAATATCTTTGTGATTATTACAGATTTTGGTCAGTCTTAATTAGATTTTAATAGGTTCTCACTTATCAGCAAAATAATTAATTACCATCATCCATTTTATGCAAGTTATCTACACATGTAACATCTGGTTTATTCACAAAACGGTAAATAATAAACGCACGAAACATTATACTCAAATTGTTTCAAACTTACGGCCTTACCGTTGAGAGTCGCGCACCTAGACACAAGGCAACACAGCTCAAACAATTTATTTAATTTGACAGGTCAGATACTATGGGTAGACCGCCTCAAGTGGCCCGGAGCTGAAAATTATAAAAATGCAACCAGGCAACCAATATGGGAAAATAACAAATTAGAAGGATACTATAAGAGTTATGGCAACTTTAGATTCTTCTGGATTAACAAGGCCGGACATAGCGTATGTATATTATTGTATTTTAATCTAATATATAAAATTCTCGTGTCGCGGTGTTTGTAGTTAAACTCCTCCGAAACAGCTTGACCAATTCTCATGAAATTTTGTGTGCATGTTGAGTATGTCTGAGAATCGGACAACATCTATTTTTCATCCCCCTAAATGTTAAGGGTAGTCCACCCCTAAATTATTATTTTTTTAATTTTTAAATAAATTTTTTTTATGATACAGCATTAAAAAATACATACAACTCCTAATTGTCACCCCTGTACGATCAACCCCTATTATTTTTTTTTAATATACATGGCAAAACGACGTTTGCCGGATCAGCTAGTTAATTATATATAAATGTGCAGTCACACCTTTTTCTGTGAGACGTAGGCATTTATGACTGGTTTCCTTGTTTGTACTCCTGACTTATGCTGCTTTGGTTTTGTATTACTTAAATAATATTTTTGGTGGTTTGTTGGGTACACCTACAGGCCTCCCTACCGTAAACAGTTTGGCCAACTAGTGACCCAGTGCATGGACATGAATATGTATTTATATATATGTATTAATAGTTTTAAAATCAATAATGTATCTTTATTTCAGGTACCAAGAGATAATCCAGCTGGTTCAAACGCTTTTCTGCGAGACATGACGTCATTCGGTTAAAAATCGCAAATCTTGTATTATTTTTACCTTGCCCCACTTAACACAATAAGATTCTTTTCAAGTATTATAAATAAACAAGATAATCTAAATGTTTCTACTTTATCTAATTCACTGTATTAAATTAAAAAATATGCACACATTATAATCTCTCTATTATATAAAAAAATTATGATATTACACATTTTACTGATTATCGAAAAACCCAAATAAAATTTAGTTACAGTACTATACATTATAATGATCTTTTAATAGATTTATATATCATATAAGTCTTGGTCATTTAAAACTTTAAATATGGAAAGTATAGCCATACCTCCGAGTCTATTGCGTTTTTTTTTGTCATGTAGGCAAGTTTCGTCAGAAATCGAGCTCTCTACGATGGTGGCTATATTATAACAATCAACTAATACGTACTGATTCATTATCTATTATTTTCTATAATTATTCGTCAGAATATTTGGTTTAGACTTAAACTTCAGAGTAGGGACTAAACAAACGTTTTTGATCTCAGCCATAGACCATACAAATCTTAATAAATCGCTAAGCTATGTATAATCGAATGATTACGCGACCGGGTATGCCCTCTGCAACCAAGGCGTACAGTGTAGTTCATGATTTTACTAGACATAGTACTAACATGTCCGTCACTTAACAGGCCCATTTTCGAAATATTTACATTGGATTAAACAGCAACTTAAATTGCGAGCGCGATGGAGAGGCGGAATCTGCACTCCACATGCTGCCACAACGAGTCCTGGTCGTATCTCCTGGAATTTTCTATTTTTTTTTTTCAAATGTAATATTATACCCCAGTTTACAAAACGCTGGACACTTTATTTATGCAAACACCGTTTCATTTGCCACCATTTCGGCTTGCAGAATCTATTGACAACAATAGACATAGATATATAGAATGATAAAAAAAATCACATCGGCCGTGCGTCTGCTGACGGCTGCATAATGCAAAATGTAACGAATATAGTCACTTCCTATAATCAGAATAGTAGTTTGGGATGTATTTAAAGGCTTTATTTTAAGTAAATACACTTAAAATAAAAATTATATAGGATATCACTTCATGTATGTTGTAATATTTAAGAAAACATACGGGACACGTATTAAATAAAGTTTTTGAAATTATGATAGTCAAAAGACATAATTTTTTTAATTTAGATGAATTCATATTTTTATGTAAAGTTTAATTCATTTTAGTGTAGTCGGAAAGCATCAGTCCAATTGTACCAACTGCTGTTGGTCGCTGTGGCGGCAGGCAATAATGCACGTGAAAATGTGCAATATTTTATATAAGTAAGAGCATTGCGTTGAATTAAATGGTAAATTTAATATAACAACCTATCAGATAAAAGATTACTTTATAATGATATGTTCATTAACATATTCATTATTCGATATAATAAATTGAGCAATGTATTCGACGTAGGTAATTATTTCTTACTTTAATAAACTATGCCTAGACCCCTATAATAAAAATAAAACGAATACCCTGTTTAATTAGTAATATTACGGAGTTTAAGAAATATACATTCTTCTTGTTACTTTTTCCTCGTTTCGCAAATCGCTAATAAGATATTGTTTGATATTACTTAAAAATGTTGCATAATTCATTGACTATTGATAATTCAGTAAACTGATTGTTTTGTTGTTATTTCCTGTAAATAAGATGTCCGTTTATAATAATATAGCCAATATATAATAAGTATTGTTACATAATTTTTAATTCATAAGGATGGTGCACTAAATCTTAAAATGTTGTAAAGCAATTCGTTGTCGTCATGTTAATGCTGTTAGTAGAATAGAATTACGTAGACGTAGAATTCCAATTTGGACAAAAAAATTTAATGAAGAATTTTGATTAAATTGGATAAATAATTGTATGTAAATTACGTTTTTGTATGTAAGTTCCATGTAGTTCCCTCAATATCCGTAGCGCGTCACAACCGAGTGAAACAATAGCTGCTTGTTAAAATAGAATTCGCTGTCGGTATCGCTATCTTAACGGCTCTGATGCGTATTTTTACTTAGAGAAAAAATACCCCATAAAAGCATCTCAAAGATAAAGTAACCCATCAACTTCTATGAAAACTATTACTGTTACCCAAAACTACAGCATAAATATGCATATATTTTTTATAGAACAGGGTGCAAACGGTAGAGGCTCACCTGATGGTAAGTGATACCACCGCCCATGGATACTGAAACTGAATGCCTTATCTTGATGAACTCTAAGGTATAATATTCATATTATTTAATTGCCTAACAGTGATAATATATCGCCTAATAAGCTCCACTATCGATATAATAATCTACTCGTTACTTGATTAATGAAATAGGTTATTCTACTGATAAATAATTACATAGATATCACAATGCGATAAGTAGCCACAATATTTATCTCTCACAAATAATTAGGAGTTGATAGCTTTTTGAGTATTCATGTAACATGTGTTAACAAGATAAAATGTCGAAGAAAGTCGTAATTGCTATTTCCGTAGTGTTCAGTGTTGTAGTTCTTGCTGGACTAGGTGTTCTAATATGGTGGCTAGTTTCAGATTCAGATTCGAATGAAATTGTTACAATTAGTAAGTTAAACGATCTTAGCAAATATTAGTAGACTTTATGTTCTCTTAGGATGGTTGTGTAGCGACACCTACAATCAGCGGCTACAAACAGCATGATGGCGTCATAACCTGAGGTAGAACCTGAAGGTATCCTGTAACCCACCCTTCCTCCACAGTGCTCATGTCTGAGTACCGTGGCCAGCAGAGCTGTTCAGCGCCTCTCTTATTGCGGTGCAGAGTGTTACGCAAGTCTTGACCATCTTTCCGTTATCGTTGGTGGTGTTGAGTTCTTCTGTATTATCTGTTTTAGTTCTTGAAGGTGACGGATTCGAAAATGTTACATATACTGCCGCATTTACAAGAATTCCGGCAACAGGCGAGATATTCTGGTGGTTCTTCCCCTCAAAAGCGGGTGTCAGTAAGCCGATCCTACTATTTTTGGGGAGTATTACTGGTCTACCTCACAGTTTTCTGCTTAACTTTGGAGAAATCGGGCCTCTGGACTTCGATTTAAACGCGAGAAACGACTCATTGGTTAGTGATTATCGTCAAATATATTATAAATGCATATGAGGCCGTGGCTATAAATGTTTACTTCATTTTTAAAGGTGAATGATTACAGCCTGCTATTTGTAGATGGCATCGTGGGCACAGGCTATAGTAAATTAGAAGAGACACAAGAGAGCATCAATATGGATAAATTAGGTACTCTTTATATTTAGTTTTGGTAGAGGTACCATATTTAAAAATTAAACATATTATTGATATGGCAAATAAAATTAAATACGTTTAGACAGTATAGATTCGGCTTTGCCTTACACGTATTTTTACAAAACGTAAAGTTTGTGATTATACTAACAAATGTATGATATCTTTTTCAGTGGATAATTTAGTTCAGGTACTTCAGTCATTTTATAACATTAACGGAAATTACAGCGATGCACCTCTATATATATACGAGCAAGGTGATGGCTCCCATTTAGCAGTTCCTTTAACGATTCGTTTGACAAACGTAAGTATAAGGTCCAAAATTGTATGCAGATAGTAGATACAGTACCTTAATGCAACGTTCTGTAATTTATTTTTTCAAAACAATAAGATCTTTTGTAGATTCCGTGTTCACATAAGTTAAAGAATTACTTGCTGAATCTAGTATTTTCAAGATAAAAATGCGTAATAGCGTATCTTATACAAAGGTTAAACAAACAATGCATTTTGTGGATTAGTGCCGTTGATAATTTCCGCGCTAAGTTCTAGGTTGTGCGGGCCACGTGACTTCATGTAATCTCGTTTCAGGACTTAACATTTTAATAATAAATTAGGTTTTTCGTATTATTTGGAGTCGCCTAGCGGCTACAGATCTTTTACTTATTCTTTTCTATGTTACAGGATGAAAATTATAAGAACAAGCTAAAAGGCTTATTTTTGGGTAACCCCATTATTGCCCCAGCACTTGTTCTAACAAAATTAGGATTTTATTTAGAGGAACTCGCTATGATTGATGGAGACGGTAGAATTGTAACCGAAGAGTTTTCGAACTCAGTGAACTCTTTAGTTTCTGATCAGAAGTTAGAAGAGGCATTCGATCAATTTATAACCTTGGGATCAGTCATTAACAATAACGCCGGAAGCATTGCCGCGAATCTAGGTCGTATTGTAGAGAAGTTGACTCCTGAATCTGAACGAGGTTAGATTGGATAATAAATAATAATAATTATAACAATTTGTATGAGTATAAAGTTTCATATCTATATTTTTTATCCGTTTTAATGATCGTATGTTTGATTTGCAAGTGATCCTTCTGTGCCAAAGATTTAAACGCTATAAATAATAAGAACAATTGACATTTTCCGTAGTCGTTATCTGTTTTCAGATTATTTTGGTCAAAATTTATATTACGAAAGAGTAGTGCCCTCTAATATTGATATGAAAAGATTTATGGAAACTGTCATAGCGCCATCTCTTGGAATATCAGAAAAAGTAAATTATGATGAGAGCCGGAACTCTACATTATATGCCCTAAGATCTATTTACATGGAAAACTACGTTGATAAAGGTAAACACTTACATATTTTGAAATTATACATAAATATATTATAATTAAATTATACTTACTTTTATGTGTAACGGGTAAAAACGAATGTATTTAAAAGAAAACAACATATTTCACAACAGTAGCACTGTAAATATGACAACAATGGGTTGTATGAAAATGTAGTTTAATTATATGTACTGTATGTTACCACTTTATACATACACATATGATACACACGGTCGCAGCACGGTATACTATCAAATATCAATTAACTGAACAATATAACGTTACGGTGCATTATTATTTCAATCGTTTTAAAACTGAAAATGTTGAGTGGAAGAACAAGTATTGGAGTATGACTAACTGAGTGGCTTCAAATTTTAAAGATAGCTAAGAAGGAAATAGCTAGATAAGTGGTTGCCACACAAACTAACAGACCAACAGAGAGACGACGTTACGCGTGGACTGTTGCATAGCTCTACAGAAAGTCGGGAATCCTAAATCGATGAAAAGTGGATCCTGTAGGACAACCGTAAGCGTTCGTCTCAGTAGGTGGGCCCGGGTACAGCTAATCAGTGCGCTAAAAAAAGATTACTCATATAAAGATGATGGTGAAAGTCTGGTGGATCAGTGCCGGACTTGTACATAACAGCCTATTGCCAAAAATTTAAAACATTACACAAAAGTTTGACAATTCGTTAAGTGGGAAAAAATCAACACCTGAGAGGCAGTACAAAACGCTTTCGCTGATTTCATTGCTACTTTCATCAGACAGTAAAAGGGTTAAACAAAATGGCAAAATTTTATAAATAGTTTCGGTCGGTACTTTCATTAACTGATATAAAAATATTATATATATATATAAATCTCCAATTTCATAGGTAACTAAAAAATGTTAAAATGTTAACGTTAAATAAATTGACGTCATTTATATGATGATTATGCAAAATGTTAAATTATAATTTTATTTATTTATTCATTGTTATGGTCTTTATAATTTTACTTAAATTTCAGTGGAGCAAATTTTAAACTCAACAACCGTTACTGTAACCATATTTAACGGAAATCTTGACGCAGTAGCAAATACACCAGGTATGTAACTTCTAATAACTTTGGGTTAAAATATTTTAGCGTCTTAGATTACGTTCGTGGTATTTTATTCCTGGCTTTCTCTATTTATGGTATTTCATAAGTCATCTGAAACAGGGCAACTGGAATGGATAAATAATTTAAAATGGCCTGGCAATACTGAGTTCACTGAAGCGGCAAGACAAACGCTCATTATCAACAAACAAATTGAAGGTTACTTCCGTGAATCCAGTCGCCTTAATTTTTACTGGATTAACGTTGCTGGACAATCTGTAAGTATATATTTGGAGGGGTTAGATGATACATTTTTGTCAGTTCTCCACTTCGTCATCCAACTTTGGGTAAACTTAAAAAATATATTTTGCATAGGCAATTGATGGAAACGTAATCTTCATTTAGCCCAGCTTCAAATTTTCAGTCATCACTCAGTTAAATTTTTTTTTTATTAAATCTTTATATTTTCTTAATATATATAAATTACGTGTCACGTTGTTTGTCCGCTATGGACTCCTAAACTACTGAACCGATTTTAATCATATTTGCACACCGCGTGCGGTTTGATCTAACTTAAAAGATAGATCAAACTTAAAAGAACAAACAGAAAAAAACATAACTTAAAAGAAGAATAGCTTACATCTCAATTTATACCCGCAATATTATTTTATTGCACAATATTTGTTTATTATTTGATAGTCACAATTCTAACAGATGGCGCTGTGTTGAAAGTACCAACGTTTCACATTTAAGCTACAATTTAATGGCATAACCACTAAAAAAGCATGGTGTTCCCCATGACTTGAATAGTTTACTACTATGTAATATAACAAGAACTTAGCCACAGCAACGCTTGGCCCATCTGCTAGTATATATATAAAATTAAAATTTATTTATAACAACTAATACATTATATTGCTTGGAGCAGTCACGCGATTTAATATAAGACTAGAAAGTCTATCATTTTTGAATAATATGTATTGTACTTAACTATTGAACGATTAATTATTAAAATCTTACTTGGAAGTAATAAATGTAGTATATTATACAATACCTAAGTCATAGTGTGATGTTACATAGTCCATAACAATCCTCGCCTAGTGGACTCGCAAACTCTAAATCAAATGAAACGAATAAAACGACGAACAATATAACAATGTAATATCCAAAATTACTTTAAATTAGTATAGAAAGTGATAAAGTTTAAGCAGCAGGTGTAAGGTTGTATCACATAATATAATTATCTGTATTTATATTTTTTTCTAGACACTCTTGGATAATCCTGTTGCAACTAAGAAAATGCTGGAAAGGATAACTCGACTATCTTAATTTTTACTTTAAAATTTCCAAACAAGAAACTAAAAAAGTGGAACATCTAAATAAAAAATTATGCATATTTTATACTCTTTACGCTCTTTTTTACCTAACAAAAACTAAAACTCAAGACTAACAGTTCAGTGAATAAGAGTCTTGAAATTAAAAAAAACTCAATAATGTCTTAATACATATTTTAATGTACAGTAATACCCCGGACTTACGCGATAGGTGGGACTGAGCGCTATCCGCGTAAGTCGAATTCGCGAAAGTCGGGGTACAATTTTGCATATAAAGACATACAAAGTATGTTTAATTGGGACTGGAGACTAAATAAAACAATAATTTAGGAAATAATTAGTATCTAATTCTAGATAATATGACAAACTATATTAATAGAGTGTATAAACACAATCCGAAGTTATTTTGATGTAGAAGGTTTCATAAATTATAACAAAGTCGTCTGACTAGTCAATGATTTTTTCTTCTCCCGTAACATCTCCTCGTAGCATCCTAGTAATTTTTTTATTCCATGTTTTGTAACAAAAATGCGCTCTTCATTGGAGTCTATGCTTTCCAAAATTGTTAACCCTTTTTCAATCGAACTGAGGGCTTCTGTCAAGTTTCCAAGTGTCATTTGATCTTCTAATTGAACTGGATCCAAAAAATCATGATTATCAATTTCTTCCTCCTGTTCACGCATTTTTATGAGCTCATTAATTGTAAGCTCCTCAGTGTGTGAATCCAACAGCTCTTGAACATCATCACTATCCACATCTAAAATTATTTGTCTACCAAGTTGGACAACGTCTTTGATCACATTGCAAATTTCATCAGGCCCTGGCACTGATTCCGCCTGAGTCTCAGTGGAGAAAAAAATGGACCTTGACTGCGTTTAAACAAAAAACGAATAGACGAGAAAATTAAATCGCGTTACCGTGAATTCGCGTAAGTCGGGGAATTACTGTATATTTAAATAGAATAATGTATAATATGTATGGCACCATCTGTTGTGTATTGAACTAACTATTTTTTTCTGTAATGATCATGATACACAAACGTGGACGGTGACTGCCAAAGCACTATGCTTTGTAAATAAAATTATAGAGCAGCAAGATATCTTTTAGACACCCTCCTAATGACATAAGCTATACAATTATAACAGGCGCGTCTCTTCTTTCCCCTCTTATAAGCATTTCAATAAAACAAAAACCTTATGATGATTCCAACTCAAAGCTATTTACATATTACTGAAAGAAAAGATGTAATAATTTTTAGAAAATTTTATCTTGATATTTGGAAGGCCTTTTTCCTGATATCGAATCTCAATTAATTATACACATTACACAGCCTTTTTTTCTCCGAGCTAAGCTTCATTTATAAGTCAAACTCGCGCCACAGATCAAACTCAACAGAAGTCCAGAAGATTGGTACGGATAGATAGACAGAAAAGAAAAACAAAAAGTATTTTATGTACTTTATTTCATTTTCCTGATTGTTCATTCGTTTTTGACTATTTGTAAAGTAAAGACCAATATTCCACTCGGTTACTAGTCATTCATTATATGGATAATGTATATAGACAGATGTAAATATAAGAAATACAGATAAAATAAAAGGGTTCGAACATGTCACATCGTTGCGATTAATCAATGAAATGTCAATAATCAAAATCCGTTGTCATTTCTCAAATGCCAATTAATATTTTCAAAAAAATCAATTGTCTCTGTGTTTTAGTAGTTACTACTTACTAGTTAGTAGTTATTTAAATATTTAATATTTATCACTTATGAGTTATGATAGCAGCAGTATATATTATTTCTCTATGGATAGCAGCTTTTTAATAATTTAAGCAGTTGCATATAAATTGAAATCTGAATTCAGGAATATAATTTCGTTAATGGATTAAAACAAATGTAACAGAAAGTTTGTAATATTAAAGAAAAATGGCAGATATTCTAGATATCTTAGATATAGAACAGCCTAGTGCCTCTGAAATAACTAAAGATAGTATAATACACGGTGATAAAAATAAGAAAAAGTATGTTACTGCAAAAGCAGTCCGAAGGCCTGAGGGAATGCATCGTGAAGTGTTTGCGTTGCTGTATAATGATAACAAAGAATTGCCACCTTTATTGCCTACTGATACTGGTAAGTATCCAGATTGGGTTTAGAAACATCCTGCTTGAATTTAGGAATGTTTAAGATAGCAACTTAAATCAGCAACAAGGATGTGGTTCTTCAAACCATTCTAGCTGGAGTTGCTTGGTTTAGTACAATATAAATTGAATATATATCTGTTAAATCTTAACCGCCTATCATTTTTCATCAGGTAAAGCATACAAACAGAATAAAGCTAAGCTTGGTATGCGGAAAGTTAGAAAGTGGGCCTGGGCACCATTTACAAACCCAGCTCGGAAAGACAATGCTGTATTTCATCACTGGAAAAGAGCTGCAGATGAAGCTAAAGAATATCCTTTTGCACAATTCAACAAGGTCTAGTAAACATTATGTGTAACACTCCACTTTATTAAATAAATATTACCTGATTGGTAACATAACTTATTTCTGTCAGCTCTTTTTACAACCTGCTCTTGAAAAATTGGGAAACATGAAAATCTCAATGAAATTTACATCCTTTTCAGCAAGTATCTATTCCATCATACTCTGAATCAGAGTATAATCAATACTTGAAATCAGAAGACTGGAGTCAAGCTGAAACTGACCATTTAATGGACTTGTGTCAAAGATTTGATCTCCGCTTCATTATTATTCATGATAGATGGGACAAAGCTGCTTTTAGAGATAGAAGTGTTGAAGATTTAAAAGAAAGATATTACAACATTTGTGCAATTTTGAGTAAGGTATGTAATTTACAAACAAATTGATATTACCCTTACAATAATCATTTACTAGTATCATTTACAATTATTTATATAATATAAGCCTACATATTTTATTTTCAAGTGTAAATTGCACTCTGATATTAATCAGTTATTACTATGTACACTTGTAATCTTACACAGTACTAATATCCATCATTATATCATATTCTCAAATTTCCATTGAATTTTACAGTAATATATATATTATTGCATCTAGCAACTTCTACACTAACATTTTTACTAACAGGTCAAAACAAATCCCTGGTCAAATACAGTCACAATGGTGAATGGTGAAAAGAGAGTGTACCACTATGATGCAGACCATGAAAGAAAGAGGAAGGAACAGTTGAAGAGACTGTTTGAAAGGACTCAAGAACAAGTAAGATTAAAATTAAGAAAAAATTCTTACATAACTATGCAAACTCATTAAAATCCTGTTGGAACAAACTTGAAGCTCATAATCATTGATAATGATAAATTGTAATTTACCTATCAACTATGAACTAGTAAGTTAAAACTTCATGTAACTACTACATGAAAAAAAATAGTTTATCTACAAGAGTTTGACAATGTAATATTCTCATATGATTAATCTTAGAATGAATGTGTTTAAAATAATTACTTTTATATAGGCAATAAACCAATTTCACAAAACCATAATTAACCAATATTTTATCTGGTAATAAATCATGTATTCTAGTACCAGATTGGTTTTCCTCCTTGCAAGCTCGTCGGCAGCATCATTGTCCGTTGCCGAAAGAACCACTGTAGGGTCACCCAGGTAGTATGGGTTAGTTTCCTTGAGCATGGTGACACTCAAGTAATGGTAATGATTGGTGGACTTAGTTTCCGCACGCTCATTAGGTCCTAACTAAGCCCGCCTAGCGCTCTATACAGAAGCACAGTCTCCTGGGCACGTCGCAGGCTTCACGGAGCAACCTCACTGCTCCGAGGATTTCTGTACGTTGCTTGGCAACAGCCACACATTGCACGACTACATGGGTGACTGATTCCTCTGCGCTGATAGAGCCTCTGCACAAGGGCCTGTATGTCGCGCAGACAAAATGATTTTTATGAAGGAGACAGTGGCCCGTAACTGTCCCTATCATTGTTTTGTTGAGGCTGAGCTGCTTTGTTATTAGCAGAATGCTGGCAGAGCCGTTTTGGACTATCTGCAGTCCGCGTTTCGCGACCATCGGTGATGTTGGACTTCTGTAGATCTTTGGCGATCCAGGTTCACACTTGCGAGAAGTGGAAGGGAAGGAGCGGATACGGGCCAGACGGCATCATTGCCGAGAGACCTACTTGCCTCCAGTGCGTTGTGACACTCAAGTATTAGTTTGTTGTTCGTCTTTTTGTTTTCTAACGCCATCAGCACAGACGCACTGACAGATACGAATTTAATACAGAATTTATTAATTTCCAACGGCTCTGTCTGCTTCGGTTAGGGCAACAAGTTCACATTGAAAAATCGAGCTGCATGTGCCTAAAGGTATGTTGATGTTAAGATCAAGAAAATATGCCAGCGCCGGAGCCACAACCTATTTTTGCTCCATCAGTTTATATACATAGCTATTCATAGTCGATTGATCATGTACCTCATCTCTCATTTGTACATATTCCCTGCGGAAAATGTGTTGATTAGCGAACATACCACATGGCGTGGTTAAGAGCGGGCGGTTATCGCCCTGTTACGAAAATCTGTGTGTAGTGGTATTTACCGGTTTGCCGATGAGTAGGGATGCCTTCAAATTTAATGACGTGGAATAAGTGATACATGTATCTTATGTTCCAAAATAAACATATTTTATTTATTTTTTATTTTTTTACCCCATAGACCTAGATGCATAATTCTAGGAGGGATATCTCCGTCGCTGCTATAGGCGTTGTTTTTATTCAACCCTGGCGGCGGACAAACAAAAACTCTATCAGTTACTATTTATTGTTAGTATAGTGTATAGCCATAACATTATTTTAGGGGATATACCCCTTTTGACGCCTATTTTGTATTGATAGAAGGTTTAGTTTGTATTCGAGTTAGTTCAAGAGCAGTTTGCAGTCTTGAATGACACCTAAGTATTTGATTACCTCCTTAAGATTTAGTTCTGTGTTGAAGAGTTCGGAAAGTCTGTAAGGTCCAGGATAACAGGAGGTTTGTAAATAGGATCAGTTTTGATTTTGTTGGATTAACTAACATCTCATGCTTAGTACAAGATCTCTCGATCACTCTGAAGGCCTCGTGGGATCACATAAGGTGCTTTCAAAGTTCCCCAATACTAAATGCCCACCTAATATACATTAACTTTGATAAGAATATATATATAGGATTTTATTAATAAATCATTATAATATTTATAATAAATATTTATTAATAATTTTATTTCTATGACATAGTAAGTAAAAATAGGTAATAATTTTAAAGTGTGGCTCAGTGACTCTTTAACCCATTCAATCTTGTTATGATTTAGATTGACGAAGAACAGATGCTGTTGACTGAAGTAAAAAAGATTGAGGCAAGAAAGCGGGAAAGAGAAAGAAAGACACAGGATCTCCAAAAACTCATATCTCGGGCTGACAGTGGAGGAAATAATATAATCCAAACTAACATTAATGATGGGGCAAATACTCTGACAAGTGCATCTAGTATAGCTAGGCGCCATGACCGAAAGTTACATAAAAAAAAAATATCATCTCAACAAAGACCTGTTCGTGCTGTTGAAGCAGTGGTATGTTTTAATTTATTATAGTCATCTGACTTTTATAACTCATACTATTGAAATTTTTATACTAAAATTTTTTCACTTTTTTTGTATCATGATTCTAATCAGGCTAAGAATTTTTTTAAATAAATGATGATGTAGCAAGTATGTATCTAATGTTTAAAACTTCTAAAAAAACTGGTCCTTTATAAGAAGGAAGGCTTCTCCTATAACCTTGAAAGAGGGTTCTGATACTAATATAAAGATTAAACTAACAAACTAATTGTAACTATTTTTAGGTGGAATATAACGCTTTTTGTTTTTATTATTTATAAGGCCTATATAATTAGAAATTTTCAGACAGTAGAATGGGCGGGCATAAAGTTTCCCGAGGCTCGAGGTACTGGCGTTTGGCTACGCTCTCAGCGTATGAAGTTACCTCCTGGAATTGGTCAGAGGAAGACAAAAGCGTTAGAACAGGAATTGCGTCTCATGTCTATAGGTTAATATCGATATATATTCTAGTTCACATGTTCAATGTTATGAACAAAATAACAAATTATTATATATTAAATTTATGTAAAAATTATATAGCAAAAAAAAGCTTGTCTATTCCTAACCATTGTCACTGCAGGCTACACAATACTATAGAAAAGAGTTCATACAATAAAAACAATTAATCTATACTTCAAACAATTGCAGATATCGCACCCACACCTACAGAAGCTATTTGTAAGCATTTCAATGAGTTGCGGTCTGATTTGGCCCTAGTACTGGATTTAAAAAATGCATTGGCCTCGTGTGAATTTGAACTGCAAGCACTGGGGCATCAGTATGAAGCACTAAATCCGGGAAAAGTGAGCAATACCTAATTATTTTGCACCAAGGTTTAAAATCACGTTTAAAAAACAATACTTCAAAAATTATGCAAGTTACAAGATAAGTTTTTAGCAGATCAAACTAAAGCTACCTATAGTGTCCTATCAGATTTTTAATTTATGTAACATTTGATGGTAGGCAGGTTTAGCATTTTGTAATTTGTTAATAATAAGGATGAGTTGTCATAATTTGATATTTGACTATTAACTTGTTTCCATTATTATATTTTTTAACCTTTTAAACATTTCTGTTTTAGACCCTGACAATACCACCATCATTGTGCAATACCACTGATGCAGAATCAAAACCTGTTGGTGAAATAATTGATGTTGTAGGCTCACCAAGTACATTAAATAACACTATTTAATACATGAATGTTCTGAACAATTGATTTTATTATCAACTTATGATGAAAATTTATTAATTTTTTAAGTGACTAATAATAAGTTAAAAGAAATATTGAACTTTCTTTTTCCTATACAGTAGTAATGTTTCTGGCTTACACATTATTGCTAAGAGTATCTTAAAATGTGACTAAATACTTTATATTAAAACAGCTTTTTTATTTTTTAAAGATATAGTTTACTACTCCCCCATAGTTTTAGCTGGAAACTATATCTAAAGATTATGTGTAAACTGCTCAAATTAGTGTAAATAAAAAGGGAGGCCTAGGGCCATGCAGGTTACCAATTATACATTTTAGGGTGGATACTGGAAAATACACATCTCTTGGCCCACCTCTTGGACAAGCCAATTATGGTTAAAGGAAAATATTGAATAGTAAAGAAAATTTAGTTCTTTAATCTCTAGACAAGTAAACAATTTATTTATTAATTAAATTGCACCTTTTGGTGCCCCATATGCATCAGGCATTCTCTCTATAGTATATTTATGATCTGCAACATACATGATTGGTACACCAGGTATTTTCCTTAATCGTCTTTTTAAGTCTTTATCATTAGTAGCTACAATATAACATTTGTGTTGTGTAACTCTTTGAACAATACAGTCATCAGCATATGTTCCTTTATGTAAACAACCCAGTCTTTCAAATCGAGGGTCCTTGATTATTCTTAGGGCTACTCTGTATTTCCGTCCAAGTTTTTCTAGTTCTCCTAATACACAATCGGTAATGTATGGAATACATTTAGCATACAAACAGTCCATCATATTTTGTACTATATCTAACTTATTTTTAATAGAAAAATTAATAAAGTTGGTATCGATAATTATGTGGTAGGGAGGGCCAAGCTGTGTGTTATATTGAAAGAATAAAGCTGAACTCGATTGTGGCACTTCTCGTATCTTTAAAGAATGTGGGTCCGGTTTCTTTTTTGATGAACCTTTGCGTTCACTTGGCTTTATCCTACTGTCGTTGGGGCTTATCATTTTCTTCATTTGTGCAAATCTTTTTTCAACTATCTTTCTAGTTTTCTTTTGCTTGCCCTACAACAAAACGAATTGATGTTTGAGTGTTTTATTTTATTACCAACCATTGTAAACAATCGCAGTTTACTTACCATATTAGAAAATATTATTTAGTACCGATATAAAAATTCACACGTTTTATAACCCCTTTTTGTTTATTTCTCAATAAAAATATAAAATAATTACACACACTACTATACTCGTATTTTTAATTAGACGAAGCCAACTGACAGTAGATAATGTCACTTTGTAAAATAATGTTGCCATATTTAAAGTAATAGTGCTGCGTTCAGTTCTTGTTCAATCAGATGAATGAACAATGAGTGTGAATAGTTAATCATTTCAAACTATAAAAGAATATTATTTCTATTTGAAAATTGTATAAAAGTGCTCTGATATAAGTTAGGTACTAGTACTATGTAACTACAATCAGTTTTTTGACGGCTTATTACAAAGCGCGGCGCGGCGACTAAGTTTTTACTTTGTCCAACACTATTTTTATTTCATTAAAAACTTACAACACAGTAAACGTCAGTTGACTTCGTCTAATTAAAAATACGACTATAGACAGTATAACCAGCGGCACGTAAGTCTAGCGCTGGCCGATACGTGGAGGGGATTGCTGCGCATGTGTACTGTCGCGCGGGGGACAAAATGCGACTGGAGAGCCAATCGACGCTCTTCATTCCGCTAGCCCCCTTCAGGTACTTTATTTTTTACTTCTGTGCAATAACGGTCAGCGCTAAAGTTTCGTGCCGCTACTTATAAGCACCGACAGTACTGTGATACCAACTACAGAAATTTACCCCCAGGACCAACTTATAAACACTCAATATGGATTAAAATCCCGTTTTAAAGTTTTTGTTGTACATTCATTGAGAGGTAATTTCGAATATGCATTAAAAATACATTGAAGTAGTGTTGAATAGACGTTATTTCGATCTTTGAGTATTATAGCATTTTTATATATTTCAATTATAGCCACATCATTCATAGTTTAATTTGTTAGATCGATTGCATTTTTTTGAAACATATAAACATTTCTTTAATAATTGTACTCCTGGACATCTTCATTCCCCCTTAATATTGCGGGAAATCACCCAAGTTGGCATCACTGGTCACCCGACTGGATCAAAAAGTAAACAGCACAGATCTGGAATATAAACAGTTGTAAATATGTCGCAGTGTCTAACTCTAAGCTTGTTCTCTTCCTAACAATGACAGCTGACAGCCATTTCGTTATAGTTAACACTTAACATTTAACAAACAGTTTTCTGTTTTCCACTTTCCAGTCTCCAGATCTATTAAACAAGAAATTCTTTAAATATTAATAAAATGAGCAGCCAGCTTTCAGCTATTGATCTTTTAAAACTTGGTGATGAAGGAAGAAAAAAACCGTTTTTAAATCAATATTGGTCTTATATAATGGGAGTTGCGTTTGGCCTGGGCACGGGAGTTTTCATGAATTTTGGGACTCGTCGACCTGTTATGAGTGGTGAGTAATTACATAATAAAAACAAATCCTTGTGGTATAGACGAAAGAAATCAAAAAATTTGCATTTGAGTTTTATAATTGATACTTTTAGGTATTCAAAAGCATGTTATTGCATCTGTTGGCTGGTGTGGCTTACTTACATACGTGCAAAAGTACAGAGATGATTATTTTGCTGAAAAAGATGCCGTTTTTAGACACTACATTGAGTTGCACTCTGAAGATTTTCCTGTACCAGGTAAGTTATGTTTATTATGAAATACTTCTGATTTCTATATTTTATAATGGTGGTAGAAAATAAGCTTATTAAACTGGTCATCTAAAGTTTTGAATTTTTTTATTGTTTAAATCACGGTTTTATTTTCTTTAGAAAGAAAGAAGATTGCAGATATCCTGGAACCCTGGGTGCCTATCAGATAATTGTGAAAAAAAACCAAAACAGATTTAGTGATGCATTAAATAATTGTTTAGCATAAATGTTGAAATAAATAAAACAAACATTAATGTGCTTTTTATTCCATACTCTTGTTAAATTAATCTTTATAATTTAATTATAAACATTAAAACACAATTTTTTACTACTGTTACTTAACTTATTTATATGCTCAAAGTTTATTGAACTTAATGGAACTTAAGTTAAGGTTTGTCCAAATACTGAATGGCTAAATAAATATAACCCTTGATTTTTGATGGTTAAGTTTTCATCACTCTTACAAAGTGTGGAATCTTTAGATGTTGATGGCAATATTTTAACATCATCAACATTAACAATGTCTATTGTATTAAAGTTATCCCTTTGATCATCTGCTTCATTAGACACTGTATGTTTTCTCATTTTGTGTAGTCTCTGTAAATGAGACAAAATATGGGTGTGATAAGGTTTTCTCCTGGTTAATACTAGCCACTAGCAAAAAACATTTACAGATAAAACAACTTACCAATTCTCTTTTTTGGGTAAATCCTTTATCACACAGATCACATTTAAATTTTTTAAAACCAGTATGTTTTGTCATATGTCTATTTAATTCACTTGATGTAACAAATGCCTTTTTACATACTTCACATATCTTTAAAAAAAATTGGTGTTTAGACAAGATTTAAATAATTGATTTTTTTCGTAAAACTGCTACATCTATATTCTAAAAAGAGGATTTACTGAACTTACATGATCCTTTTGACCTGTATGTGTTTTTAAGTGTACAGATAAATTCCCTTGAGTTGAGAATGTTTTGCTAAAAGTTAAAATTTATTTTTTACTAACGCACTGAAACAAACTTTTTAAAGTTTATCAGTTTTGGTTATATATTACTATTTTAAATATTATAGTATTGAAACCAAGAATAATAGTTACCTGCACATTTCACATTGATATGGTTTTTCCCCAGTGTGTATACGTAAATGTATTGTGAGATTATGTTTTTGTGCAAATTGTTTAGGGCAAAACATACAACCAAATGGCTTATCCCCAGTATGTGTTCTGAAATATTATAATTAAAATGAAAACGTCAGGTAAAAGCAAAATCAGATGAATATTAAACCACTTTACCTAACATGCATATCAAGTTGTGTCTGACATCTGAATTCTTTATGACATTGAGAACATTTGTGAACTTTTTTTGATTTTGGTTTCGGGCCACGTCGCATTTTTTCAGAGTCTGGTTTCCTTCGACACCTTTTCCTTAGCTCTGGCTTACATTTATTACTGTAATAATGTTAAATAGAGTATTCATTAGGTGCAATACCACACATGCCTGGGAGTCATAGTTTCACTATAAAAAGTCATTATTAACCATCTCTTTATTAATGTAGTCTTCTGAAGAACCTGAAAATAACAAATTTGTTTGTCATAAATTACAAGTAGAATACCCACCACAAAAGGTGAGCCGAACCAAACTTCAGTAGATGAGGTTTTTCAGATTTTAACATCTGTCTCATTCTCAACCATAATTCTCACTATCTGCTTAAAAGTATTTGCCAGAGCTCTGTCTATGTGACAGATAAACTCTCATCTTTTGTGGTTTGAGTAATAAGTTGAAACTAGTGGTTTTATTTACATACCATTGGATCAGTCATTATACTGGCATCTTTATATCTGGAAAAAAATACATTAACAGGTTTGGTGAATAACTTCTGTACAAATTAATTGCAATGTAAAAAATTAAATTAAATAAATTTAAAATTTTATTTAAAGAAATTAAATTATTTTTACAAAGTCCATCATACTTTCTTGACAGTTCTAGTCCCAAATGTTGTCTCATTTGTAAATCAGAGCTTTCACTAGTTTGTTTAAAATGATATGCAATTTCCAATTTGTAAATACAGTTACTACAAATTTGATCAGATAATCCATCACTATGTTCTACCTGAAAGTAATATTTCATACATAAACTTTATAGTATATCGCTATAATTTAAATTTATAAGTTTTTTAAATGTTAATTATCTATGCAACAAATATATTAAATTTGATGCTTTCTACATAATTGAATATAATCCTACTCTTAACATATAAAGAAACTAAAAGAATTAAGATTTACAAACCATAACATTGCTGCAAATTTGTACCATATCACGGATGTATATATTGTTATAGTTTTTTAAAAATATAGATGACAACAGTCCTTTTCCAAACATATTCTACATAAATTATTATTCATTTTCGTAAAATTAAGACCAGAATCCAGATATTTAAAAAAATGCTATAGATAAGACAGCCAATACCCAGTCCGTCAGCTTTCGTATTAGTATTTCGGGTATGTTCCGATATACACTGCGACCACTGTACAGAGTACCGTCAATTTAGTATACTGTGAAACCGTTTCTCTATAGCCAGCTATACTGGTTACAATTTAAAACGGAACGCATTACGCCAGTCCAGTATACTAGTCAGCTTCGTTTTTCGACACAGTTTTAAAATGAGTGCATCAAAGTTTTTCAATTCAACAAGAAAAACTATTATTGGAGTATTATCGCATTAAAAAAATCTATATTAATATTAACTGTCAATTGAATTAATACTACAAAGAAAGTAAGTTAGAATTTTAAATGTTTGTTATTAAACTGTAAGTTATATCAGCCGTTAGGCATTCAAGTGGTTTTGATTGATCACGTGATCAAAGCACTGCGAGTACCTTACCTCGAAAACGCCAGTGCTCGCAGTAGAAGTATAGCGGGGATTTGTGACGTCATATATTTCCCTTGGACGCTGCGGCTGTATACTGGCAGTCCATAGCGGAACGAATTTTTGAACAGTGGGAGCACTATACAGTACTCGCAGTGTATATCGGAACATACCCGAAATGGGTCGTTGTGAGCGTTGCGTGAGCATTAGTCATGATGTCATGAGTGACGTTTTCACCGTGACCACAACGACCGCGGTCGCCGGTCGGTATGTGGATGTGGAATGGCTAAAGCCTAAAGGAGCATTTTGATCGTCGTGAGCGCTTACTGCTTAGTGGAACGCACCGTTGGTCGTGTGGGAGGCCGTGACTTAACATCGATGTTACGATATTTTTGGTATAGCAACATCGATGTCAAAACATTGAGCTTTCAACATCGATGACCATCGAGCATCCCTAGTACTAGGGGGAATATTTTGTAGGAGATGGCAGCACTGCCCACTTTGTGAATTAACCGTTATTTTTATAATTTTCAGCCATCAGATTGCCTTTTGTAGATTGTATTAGTGTTAAAACTTTGTATTGATGTTTTCTTTTAGTGTCATAAACATTTAGAGAATTCTGACAGCTGGTACACAATTAGTACGCAGGCTAGGCATATAATAATTCTATTGAAATAAACTGAAACCGATTTTATACATTTACCAGAATGGACGATTATATTGATATGACTTCCCATTTAGATGCCCGAGAAATACTGAGGTATTTGAACTATTTAGGTATACATAATATAAGCGGTGAAGTTCTAAAATATTTTATAACAGGTAAACATATTTTATTTATATGTTTTGCTTTGCTAATCTGCTATATTTTAATAAAGTATGCGAGCGTGACTCTTAATAAATAATATTATAACAAACATTGCATGTGCATTTACAATTTTTTAACTTTTCAACTGAACTTAGATTATAGTAAATTTTTTTTTTAAATTTCAGATCTTAAAAAGCTAATTAAATATGATTTGCAACATAAAAGTCTTTCTCCTTTTGTTAGTGATAAGCAAGAAGGTCCAGAAAGATTGCATAGTGCTAGTACTTTTTCCTCACGAAGCCGGTCTAAAGCTTATACCGGGAAACATGTATGTTGTCGTAAAGGGTTTGAAGGGCCTCGAAAGCCTCTATCTGTTAGACTAGTGCAATCCACACCAACTTTGGGACAAAAGGTTGAAGAAAAACCTGCACAAAGATCATGTTCATGTGTTAGGATAGAAAAGAAACCTGGAAGTGTTAAAGAATCTTCTAAACCTTCAACTACTTTATCTGAAAATTGTAAGTAAATTTAATTTATTTATTATAAACTGATGTTTATTATTTTTGAGTTAAAAATTGTTGTTTCAGTAATAAAAGTTCCTAAAGCCAGGCCTAAAAAGAAATGTGACCCAGTATCTTTGTATCATTACTATTCATCATTGTGGGAAAAATATAAACCCAATGTACCTGGAGAGAATGACTGGTCTGAAATAAGGTGGAGGATTAGACAGAAAATGGTTGGAGTGGAGTCACATCCTTGTAGTAAAGTAAGTTGTTAGTCCTAACTTATGTGTTAGGACAAAATAACCTTGTGTTTATTAGATTTGATTGAAAAATTCTTTATAAAAAAAGTTATTAAGTGCTACGGTACAATTCATTTTAAAAATCAATTGGAAAGATAATTATTAGGATACCTCTCTGACAACAAAACACATTACATTTTTATATATACATTATTAAAATTTCAAAACGGCTACTTTAATTAAACTAAAACAAAATGACTAAATCTCAAAACTCTTAGTATAATCTTTGCATTTTGTTTTAGGTTGTCCACAAATTTCAAGACAGACATATCAGAAAAGAAAACAATAGGTGACTGATACACAATTAAGATTATTATAATAAAAAGACAATTATCACATTATGTCCAGTATATGTGAAGCAAAACAACATTGGTAAAATAAAAATATTCTTCACCTTTAAAATCATTAAAAAAGTTGTTGCATTACCTAATGATTATTATTATTACAACTAATGATTTTTCTATAATATGTATATATATCAAATAAATCATACTCAATATTTTTGTTTGAACTCTGATTTTCAGAAAAATAACACATAGGTCTTTTTTGGTGATGTGTAGGCTTATCATATCTACCATATATGGATCTACCAACCTAAAACAATTATTATTTTAAAGGAGTAGAACCTAGGATGTCAGTATGTGTCTTATGTTTTACCCAATGAGGATTAACAATAAAAAGCAACATGTAGTAGTGACAATAAATAACTAGAATCATATGACATTTGTTTGCTCTAATTAATGATTTACATCACAAATTTGCCTAATTTATTTACTGACTGTTGGATTTAATATATTATTATTAAAAAATAATAGAATACCTGTAATGTGTATTAAAAATGTGTTGTTTGTTTACTTCTTTTTAAAATTTGTTTTCTAAATAAAGGATAAACAACTTGCTAAACTAAAACTGTTTATTTACATTATATTAAACATTATACTTGATCAAGTTTGAATTCAGCCTGTTGCTTTTTAGTATCAGAATGCAAGAGGTGAAGTATTCTTCCTTCAATCTTTTCAGCGGCAGACTGAGTCAGAATGAGTGTATCATGTTTCAACATTGAATAAACATTGAGACCATACACTGGCATAATGTTAACATGTGGTAAACTATCACTTGCTACTGTTAAATTTCTTGGTGCGTAATCAGTACTGAAAAAAAAATATTTTTGTTAATAATGAAAAAAAAAAATTTATATATATATATCACTAACACTTACTCATCAACAATAAGTACAGATGGACCCCAATTTCTTGACTCAATAAGGTCAACTAAGTATTCTGGCTCATCGGAAGGTAATTCTAAATCTTTAACAACATGTAAATCATCTTGAGCCAACTTTGCAGATAATGTAGATGTGAGGCCCTGAATCCGCAAATGAAATGGTAACATGAAAAAGTGTGTTTTTCCTGCTCTTGGTCCATGTGCGACACCACCGCCACGAAACAATGGTGATCTAATTGAACCATGTCGCGCTCGTCCCAGTCCTTTTTGTGGCCAAGGCTTTTTGCCTCCACCTCTAACCTCTGCTCGAGTTTTAGTGTGAGCCCATGAAACCCACCGAAACTTCCTTTGCCAAGTTACATTACGTTGAATTATATCAATACGAGGTGTTACAGCATACACTAAAGGATGCAATTCAAAAAGTCCCAATTTCTTCTCTTCTACTGCGTCCATATTTTCGATCCATACTTCCCGAGGCTTAGTAAATTGAGGGGGATATTTCCAATCTTTTTTTGTAATAGTTAAAGTATTCGAACATACAGCTGATGATGAAAAGAAACTAGATCTTATTTGAGGAGTAGAAATATGAATTTTTTTTAACGCATTAATAAGCAGAGACGCCATCGCCTAAGAAATTATGGACAGGTTCTCATAAATGTTTAGGTTTAAATTATTTCCTTCCTTTGGATATACTATTATATTAAGTAATTAATTAAATGAGATTTAGTTTAGTATGATCGAATATGAAAAATAATATGCTAAATGTTAAATCAAAACAAAATTATAACCTCTTCTCTGAATGTCACTGGGACGGGGGACCTCACTACTTTTTTTTTTGTAGTTTCAGGTCTGGTATCTAGACCTTTAGGCCAAGGACCTCACTACTCTCTAGTCTCTATCATAGTGCGTTTTCCAATTACAGAGCATTATGCGACTCAGTGCCGCACAATGCTGCATATTCATTTTTCTTTTTCTACAATACTGACATGTTTTGTGCTTTTGCATACAATATTTTACACTTTGACATGCCAAGTGAATAATGTTTATATTACGATTATATTTTTCAATTTCATTATTTTTTCCTTGCTTTAAGGTACACCTTAAAAATACATTTTGTATCCATTGTAAGTGTAAACATTATGCGGGTCATAAACTCTTTTGCTTGATTTATAATTTGATACATTTTAGTCTATAGTTATTTTGGGCTGGCGATCTGACTAAGTTGTTGCCCCACATATTTTTATGGTGCCACTGGCGGTATTGTTGTGTACCGGGTTGTGCAGCTCCCTCAAAAATGGTTGAGCTGCATGAGCTAGCACAGGCTTGCTTAGATCGATCTGGTTCTTTCTTCCAAAGACCAGTCCAGTAAATACTCTGCATTTGTTTACACTAATTTATTAATTTATTATTGTATTATCTGGACTATAAAAGAGACAAAGAACCCCGAGTTTGTTTCGACATTTCTTCTCAGGGCAGTCAGTTAGGAAATTTCGACTTCATCTAGTTTAGGAAGACATTGTAAAAGTGATTTATATAGTCCTACTTGCAAGAATAAACTATTTCATTTCATTAATGCTAAAGCTTAATTGAAACGTGAATTAGTTTTCAAATGCATCAGCAGAGTGCGCTAAGTCAGTGTTGTAAAAAAAATGTTATGAATTGAGTTAGCAACCTCATTAATGTATAAATAATGTGGTAAACAATAATAATTGGTTGAAAACTTTTTACGCTTATTTTAATCATCAAATTATTTCATTAACATTTTTTTTATTGAAATAATAGAAAATCATTAAAGAATATAAGGTTTCAACAAGCAAAATTAACAGTAAAATATTTAGTTTCATGTAAGAAGTTTACATCAGTTACGTTTTGAGTAATATTTTTTAATGATTTTATACTTTTTCAAAACCATTGCAATTTTTTCTAAAGTAAAATAAATTTGTTTACAGATCCGAATTTTAAAATAAAATTGTATTCATATTTTAAATGTGGAATATAGAAAAGTAACTATTTATACCTTCATCCATACTAATATTTTTTTTTTGCAGTTTGAAATAACTAATTGTTTTCAAAATCTATGACGAAACGAAAACCATAAAAATTTTTCAACAAGAAATAATATTTACTAACGAAAATTTCGATAAATGCCAACTTAAAGAAAAATACTGGTAAATTTTCTGTCACTGTGTTGGTATTGTTTGCGAGAGCATTCGTTTTGAGAGTGCTCAATTGTGCGAAGCGTTGCTGTAGTTGGAACACTCAACGTTGAGCATTATGCCGCAAAATGCGCTCTAGTGCTGTAATTGGAAAAAAATAAATATTAGTATGGATGAAGGTATAAATAGTTACTTTTTTATATTCCACATTTAAAATATGAATACAATTTTATTTTAAAATTCGGATCTGTAAACAAATTTACTTTACAGGATTATACTTAAGAAAAAATTGCAATGGTTTTGAAAAAGTATAGAATTTTTTTAGAAATCATTAAAAAATATTACTCAAAACGTAAATGATGTAAACTTCTTACATGAAACTAAATATTTTTCTGTTAATTTAGCTTGTTAAAACCTTATATTCTTTAAAGGTTTTCTCTTATTTCAGTAAAAAAATGTTAATGAAATAATTTGATTATTAAATTAAGCGTAAAAAGTTTTCAACCAATTATTATTGTTTACCACATTATTTATACATTCATGAGGTTGCTAACTCTATTCAGACCATTTTTTTGTCAACACTGACTTAGCGCACTCTGCTGATGCATTTGAAAACTAATTCACGTTCCAATTAAGCTTCAGCATTATGCGGCATTGTGCGGCACTGAGTCGCAAAATGCTCTGTAATTGGAAAACGCACATACTTTATAAGTTTATAGATATCCGTGGCGCCCACTACCGAGTACCGCGTACCAACTACCACCAACTAGAAACTACCAAGTACCAACCAAATAGTAACTATCTAGTATCTATGAATTTATTTTAAAAACATTTTACATTTTATGATGAGGCACAAAAATTTTGATGATATGCTTAACTTATTTATAGTTCCTGAAGTTTAGAAATATTAATTAGTGATATATAATTAATTCTATAATCTTGTTGGTTAAATAGCAAGAATTTAGAGAAAATGAAAAATAAATTTTAATAATAAGTATATTGGTTAGTTTCCTTGGTGCTCGTACTTTAAAATTTATACTGCAGATTTCCATAACTAGGTCACCTAATGACCCTACTTTTCTAGTGCATTAAGTAGTGCATTGCAGTAAGGAGAACCTAATATAACAAATACTTTTAATTATTCCACCATATTGCAATGATAAATTATATCTCGGGTATGGTTGTACTTAAGTCATTAACACATATATTTAGATATAGTGCATCATAAATCGCAAATACGTAACGATAATGTAGTGGCAGAAAAGAAATGCTGATAATTTTTTTTTTCAGATAATTTCTATTTTATCACCGAACAAGTTCATGGAAAGTAATAACTTGCCAAAAGCGATTACAGCACAACAACAATTAATAAAATTGATTGTAATTTGTTGAACATAATTAATCAATTATGGCAACTAAAGGTGAGTAAATGTGTAAATCATACCATCCTAAACTGTTTTCAAGTGTACATTAAACCACAAGCAGACATACTATTTATGTCAATTGTTAAATATAATAATTATATATTATTAGGACTAATTAAACTTTCTAGTGTCAGATATCTCAAGTGTCTGATGGAATATTTGCTGCTAACTTTTAAGCTTGGATGACCTTATTGACAAAAATAAAGCAAAGCTTTTTTTCAATTATAATAATAGAGTAATAGCACATAGATTTCTTTTGTGGGACAATACAGATATTTGTACTGCAGAAGAAAGATATTCAAACATTGTTCAAGTTAAAACCTTAATAATAATATATTATTTATATAATACATTAATATTTAAAATAATAATAATTCTTTAAATTTTTTATTTTATTTATGTAACATTGCATATGTATAATTTTTTTTAATTAAAATATTTATGTTTAGTATATATTTCTAATTAATGTGTTTCTGTAATTCACCAAAATGAGAAAAAAATATAACTCCTAAACTTCAAAAATTCTAGAAGATGCCTGCGGGTTTCTCTAAGGGTGCTTTATCCCTGGACTACCGCTTGCCTCTCTTTTTTAGGACAGCCTATATGTATGTATAAGGTGAAAAACAATGTACCAACAACAATTATTTATAATACTAGTAATACCTTTTAAGGTTATTGTATATGTTTAACAAAATCTCTAGTGAAGTCCAAACATTATTAATCAATAAATGTAAATCTAACGCTACTTTCCTCACACACTGCTGGCTCTGCGACGTAAAATTAGTTTTTGTTATATGAGTGCAATTAGACTGATTAGGAAGGGTGAAAATTTTTAAGTGATGTTTAACCCTATTTCTATTCTTGATTTTATGTTTTAATAATATTTTTGTATGTGAAGATGAAAAAGAACATGATTCTATATTCAGTATTATAAAAATCACAGTGCAGGACCAGTTGTATGGAATAGATCTCTTATTAGATTTCAATAAAATCATTTGTAGTGTGAAAGTAAATTTATTAAAAGCAATCAATTTACTTTGTTTTTTTAAAAATAGAAATCATTTGTAGGAACATGTTCTTAAAAATGGGCAAAATTGAAATAATATCATCTCTATATTGCTGCTTGAAATTTTTTCTATTGAGGTGGTAAATCAAGACTTGAAAGAAAAATAATAAGTTCATGCGCCTCCATATTGTACGGATTTGACAATAAATTTGAAGGTGATGACGCGGGGTACATGTATTTTTATAAAGGGATTTTTAATTGGGAGTTTTAGCATTAGAAAGAAGATATCCAAAGTGTATAAAACTGTATCGGAACTATGTCGAAAAATATAGTATAAGATCCCGCTATACAACGACCTTCACCGAGATGCTTATTTAATGAAACTTATTTTATATTTAATTTAATATGTCAATAAATATAATCCATATGGGTTGCCTAGCAAATTTCAGTCCAGAGTATGTTTAATTAATATTTAAAAAAAAATTTTTTTTTATAATTTGCATGTAGTAAATTTTTTGAACTTTTTTCAATCAATATTTTTAATCAGGGTAGTATTATATATTTATCACTACAACCTTCTTTTATACTAAAGATGTATATATACTTTAGTGTCACATAAAAAATATACACATAAATAATTAATTGATTCAAAACAACCTAACGTTTGCATATTCTATGGGCTTCATACTTTCGATTGGTATAGAATTTATCTAATAATCATACCGGTGAAATGTTTAAAAAAATATTTTTTTTTAAAATTAATTAAACATACTCTGGACTGAAATTTGCGAGGCAACTCATATGGATTATATTTATTGGCATATTAAATTATATATAAAATAAGTTTCATTAAATAAGCATCTCGGTGAAGGTCGTTGTATAGCGGGATCTTAGACCAATAAAAGAACATTTAATCAAAGACGCAATTCTCATACTCTTTATTTAAAAAAAATCTCTTTTTAATAAATATTTATATTATATGTTTTATTCACCACACTAAATTATATTTATTTTCTGCAAGCAAAACCACATAAACCTTTTACTTTATAAATAATTTCTTTATTAAACAATACTTTTCTCAAAAAAATACTGTTTACTCCTTACCTTATTTAAATATTGATAACCATATATATATCTAAACAGTTTTATTTACTTGCAAACTTAAACACTTACCAATAAGTACACTTACACTAGTCGCATGCGCACCTTACTCGACGTAAGACGTGTTTTATAAATATTGAGTATTTTACAGCTAAGAGAATGTCCATTGACTACAGCAGCAATCCGGCCGTCACTAACTTTATAGAATATTTAAGAATACCAAGTGTTCAGCCTAATATTAATTACGGTAAGTTAAGTTTTTTTAATTAAATAATATATGCCAATATGATGATAATAAATGATGAAAATTTAAGTGATACAATTGCGTTTAAAATTTGAATTATATATATATAGTATTGTTCTTTTAATTATTTCTACTATTAACAGGAATATAATATACCACGGTATTGTAAAGTAGTGAAAAGTTTAGTAATAATTTGTAATAGGCCAGTAATTAGCTTGTGCCTTCTGATCCCAAACAATTATTCTTTGACTCAATATAAATCCTATGATACCAACTTATACCTAATACAGTAAACCTAGAAGGCAGTTTTTAAACAGCTACTTCATTGGTTTAAGAGTAACGTGACTTATACGTAACTTCTAGATAAATAGGATGTGATAAGAACTGTCGGAAAGGATTAACGATGTACCCTCAGTTATCTCAATTGAATGATAACTTTAAATTGCTGCTGTCGTATTGATATCTGTGTTTGAGATTTCTATTTGAAAACATATACCTACTGCAAACAATTCGCGATACAGTGATGCCAACTGCTACAGAATGTTCCTCCTAGGAACAACCTCGAATATGACAAACCCCTGAATATCGATTAAAAATCCCAAAAGTTTTTGTTGTACCCTTGGTTTAAGAGTTAAAATAATGAATTAAAAATACATTCAAATAGTATAAAATGGCTAATATTTCGATCTTGGAGATTATTACATATTATATAATAATTATATCGAAAAGCTGTAAAAATAGCTTTCCCGTATTTCCCTATGAAATTCGCCTGGAGGTTTTTAGATATTTAGATTTTGGATATTTGGTTTATTTTGCCTTATAAATTGTATAGAATCTGCATTATTAAAAAAAAGGGTGCATGTACTTATGTACGCGCGTAAGAAGGTATACTTCTTTGGCATTATTAAAAATAGTTTTTGATTGTATGCAAATAATTAATTACAATTAAATAATCAACGACTGGAAAAGGAGTCATATAGTCAATAAAGTTCAGTTTATATTTGAAAAATTAAACAAATAAATATTTATTATTATTCTCTTACATTAAGTGTTACATAAATTCTATTATTATTCGTTGTTTTTAAATTATGTCCAATGCCGTAGCATCTTCCGGGGGCAACTTCATTCTGTTAATTTAGTGCCACGGTGCGCGCGCGTCGTAAAATTTCAATCTCATCAATTTTCCATAACGCGCCTAAAGAAGTATAACTTCAAAAAATCCTGAATAAAGTACCCCCTAAAAACCCCCTAGACATCTTGATACCCCTAAATTGGTGGAAAACGTCAAGTTGGCATCACTGTGGTGACATGTCAAAACAATCATTAACTGTTTTTAGTTTTACCATGGTGTATCGAAACTTCAGACCTGAATTCGATTTTATTACGCTATCAATAAGGTGTCGGGTAAGGGTGGTTTAGGTCTATCCCCAATTGAATTTGATCGTACGGTATTAGAAAACATTTATGGACATCTCAAACCCATTAAGGGTCGGTGGTCTTAGGATAGTTAACGGCCGCTTTCTATACTCAATCTAAAATGACTTCTCATTAAATTTTTTTGGGATCGAGAATCTGCATTTCAAAAAAAGCTTTGAAAAAAGGAAAAAAAATCCTTGTAAAAAAAGGAGATTGGTCGTCCCTCACGTGGTTTCGTTTTACCCGTTGGCCTTATTTGGGAGGAACTATATTACTACTTGAAGACGTGATTTTTTATATAAAACATGGTATAGTTTTCGTAAAAAACGATGTTGAGGTCTAATTTGTGACGTTTATCTACATTCTACACTGTGGCAATAAGGTTATTATAACGATGTTGCTTGGTAATGAGTTAATATAAAATGCTTAACCGAAACATTGTTTATTCTACATTAAGTATCATAGGTGACATAGTTTTGTTTTGTAGTGTAGGGACACTACAAAACAATGACTTTCTGTCGAAAAATACATATTATATTATGTCGTCTATAAGATTATTATGCTATGTGACATCAAATAAAACATGAAAAGATTATGCAGAATAATTTAGTAAATAAAAGGATTGTTTGTTATCTTATATTTGGCCAATTACGGTGTAATTTAAATTTATCTATCTATTGTACTCGGGTGTAGTAAGTAATATTGGAATACAAATCTTACACATTTTAATGCCAGCCAAATTATAGGTATTTTCATACGGTATTATACTGAATGTTTATTTTAGATGAATGTGTCAGTTTCCTCGAGAAGCAGGCGCAAGGTTTGGGGTTAGGTTTTAAGGTGTATGAAATGGTACCCAAAAAGCCGATTGTAGTGTTGACGTGGGTGGGGCTAAAGCCTGCACTTGGGTCTGTCTTACTCAACTCTCATATGGATGTTGTACCGGTATTTGAGGTAAGGATTTATTTATTTCGTATCGAAGATTTTTAATCTAAGATATTAAAACAAAACAAAAGTCGCTTCAGACGTATGTGATGAGTTTCAGTTCATTTAGTAGTTATGATTAAGAATATATTACAGCTAATTAAATAATGAATACTACAGGATAGTTGGACATATCCCCCATTCAGCGGGCACATAGATAAAGATGGAAAAATATACGCCCGTGGCGCACAGGATATGAAATGCGTGGGAATTCAGTACATAGAGACCGTCAGGAAGTTGAAAAAAGCTGGTGTTCAACTGCAGAGGACTCTTCATCTATCCTTCGTCCCTGGTGATTATATACATGTACATTATCATCTTTGTCATCTTCGATATAGTATTTTAAAATTACAGATATATGACTGTTTTATGCTCGAACACAGTGACAAAAATATAAACGAAGTAATATTATATTGTCTAATCTAAATTCGGCATGCTTGAACTTTGATTCGTGATTGAAATTATATTTTATCCTTAATTAATTATTTAATTCCTTAATTATTATCACACCTAACATTAACCTTTTATTCTCTATACCTATTCATTGAGTCTTCAGATTTAACCTTTAAAAAATAACTTTATAAGAAAAATGCATAATAATATTCATACGAAATTGCTTGCTAAAATCCCTATCCACTGCTGTGCACGTTTGACTGGAAACAAATATCCATTTTATACGTCTGTCTCACGTTAGTGCTCATTGTTTAATGGTCCTGTTAACAGATTATGTCGGGTTTACAATAAAATTCTTATAAAAATGACTCTGTGCACATTTTCAGCAACTCCATAGGGAACTTTCATCGCTTTAGCTATCTTGCATTGTTAATTATTTACTATTATTATTTTATTTTGCTTTGTTATATTCCTACCTAATTGCTAGTTACGTACAGTCAAAATCCGATATAACGACATCGAAGGGACTACTCATATTTGGTCGTAAAAACCGATAGTCGTAACAGCCGATGACGTTGTTATAAAGTACCTAATACATTAGAATTCAGCCGGGACCTTTGATTTTGGTCAATATAACCGGTATGTTGTTCTAAACGATGTCGTCGTAAACTCGCGGATGCTGGATGGCGTGTGTCAATATTATTTAGGTCTAGATACCTAAATAATACTGTAAATAACGATGGCTAGTATTAAAAAACGGTTAAATTTTTCTATAATACTTTTATTATTGTGCCACAGATGAGGAAATCGGTGGTGTAGATGGAATGGAAAAGTTTGTGCATACAAAAGATTTCAAAGCTCTGAATGTTGCATTCGCCTTAGACGAGGGTATGGCTAGTCCCACCGACGAGTTTGTCTTGTTCTACGGAGAAAGGAGCATTTGGCGTAAGTTATCTTATAATTTGAATTTTAAATGTGATTCTATAACTATTTCAAAACCTCTATAATAAGGCTGAAATATACTTTGTTTGACAACGTACATGTAACAGGTAAGATTTAAGAGTCGAGACATCTCTAGGACTCTCGTATTCCAATGGAATCAAATCAACAGCCTTGCGATTCTGTAACTCACTTTTCGAACTCGCAGAGCGGTTTTCGCAGCGGCGCGGCGGTCGCGCTCAAATCAGTCGTGTAACAGTCATTTTGCGGAGGAAGGAGGGAGCTTGTAGTTTATTGTTTAAAAGTGAGTTACTGAATCGCAAGGCAGTATTCCTACAGCTACTCACTAAACAATATACAAACAATTACCTTTTTACCTATTTGTACAAAAAATATAACAAAGTAAATATATATTTATAATAAATTGTAAAGTTCTAAGATTCATTGATCATTATAATATGTATATATTTAATATAAAGCCATTATTAATAAAAGATACCAGAGTTTTTAAAATTATTTCATAAACATTTTTTAGTTGAATTAAATATATCTATTTGCTGGTAATTTGTGTTATAATCTGAAGGTATACGGATACATGACTGAGTTACGTAAATAGTTTGTATTTGGCCGAAGAATTTTAATTGATAAGGTCAATGACTCTTTAGTCTTCCAACACGTCTTTGACTTGACAATGCCACTGACAAATATCACCGAAGATTGTTATAAGACTGGACATTGGTCAGGACACCATAGATATCCTTGGCGTTAAGGTCTTTTTACAAAACCACTCAGCTACGCGTCTTCTTTCAATCTCTAATAATGGATTGAAAATTACAACACTATTATTTTATTAGTTTTATCCGGAAGATGAGAATGTACGAAAGAAGGTATTCCCTTCGATTGCGATTTTTTTAAGTGAAAACTTCTTTAGCGGCGTTGTACACTTTTTTGGAATGGGTAAAAAATGTTAAACTCGCGTCAGGACACGGGACCTGATCGAAAATTCGTAATACGAATGGAGAGTAGACAGCTGGCGCGGCGTATTTAATGTAATATAAATTGTCATGTTTGTGTACGATAGCGCAATAAATAAATAGTGTATTCTACCACATAAATGATAGTACTTTTATAATTAAAGCAATTCGTTAAAAATTATTCCCTAACCATTCCAAAATATCAAAAATGCACAACGTTACTATTCAAGTTTTCACTTCTGCCGGCACTCCCGGAGTGCAACTCGTCGTTTTTTTATAGGATAAGACAGGAAACGAGCCTACGGTACGGCCAAAAAAGGCAGTCATCGCAGCCCATGGACACCAATTTAAGTGGGTGCAATGCCGGCCTTTAAAACATTGTGATTGGTCAACATGATCTAGTCAAATACGCGTTGTCGATCGAACGCAACGTGTTTCTTGTGTTTTTTATATTTTCACGTACTTGGTAGGCCCAAGGCATGGCTAGTTACGGTAATTAACATATTATTGATGTTGGCTTTGGTATTGTAAGCACTTAAATAATTAGGAGGGCAACAAGCCTTATCGCTTCCACGATCTGTAAGCGATCTCTTCCAATTATTGAAAAAGTTTATTATGAGAAAGGTTTTGATATTTATTTGGTGTTTGGGAACATTAAAAAATAAAAAAAAATAATTTGCAGAAATTCACGTACACTGCACCGGTCAGCCAGGCCACGCGTCACTGTTATTTCCTAACACTGCTGGTGAAAAGGTAAAATATAAATATTGTTGTTCAAATTTAATACTTATAATAGTAGTAACGATAACATGGCTTTAGGCTCATGGCTCACAGGGTTTTACCTGATAATTTGTCTTTATAAGCAAGTACATGATCGGCAATTTGCCTGATACGTTTCATCATGAACTTTATTTACCGGTCATTCGGTGTTTTATTGCACTTTTTATAAGGAAAAAACGCTTAATTTTGTTAACGTTAACAATGAGTTTATACCCGATTTAGGTGAACGGCGGAACTTCTGAGGCCTGAGAGATCATCACAATTTTTATTTTAATAAAATAGTTACTTTTGTTTAATATTAAAGTAACAGAACGATCCCAAAATTTTTAGTATACACAAACTTGTGTATACGGTTTAAGTCTTGGGTTTAGGTACGAATTCCAGTTAAATAGGAATGATGGCGTCCGGAAAATTAGTTCAGATACATGATGTATTTATTTGAATTATTTCAGCTCCGCTTCATCATCAATAAGTTCATGACCCTTCGGGATGAGCAGAAAAATATTTTGGATAGCAATCCTAAACTTACCATCGGAGATGTTACTACTGTTAACTTGACTCAAGTTCATGTAAGTAACCTTAGCTATTTAATACGGCTTGATCAGAAATAATGTATTCATGATAAAAAATATGATATTATTGGGAAGGACGTTCGGCAGGGCAGGGTTAAGGGGAGTTTAACCGGGGCTATAGCGTCGGAGTCTCCACAAAAGACTTTAAAAAAAATATATATAAAAAAAAAATCGCGTTTTTTTTCTTTACCTGCAATACTTTGAATAAACATGGTTATATTGTTCGAATTAACAGAAAGCATAGCTCTCGACTAAACAAACAATTTTCCAGATAAAAAATTGTTCATTTAATTTGGAAAATTATCTGTTGACCCTAGGTCTCCAAACTTCTATAGGTCCTTGGGGGTAATGACTCCTCTAGACAAGGTCACGCTTTACCACAAATTTTCAAGTGATATTGTCACTTTAATACTTAACACAATTTACAACAAACCAAACTTTGACGGACTAAACGAGTTCTAATAATTTTAAAGCTCGACGGATGACTCTAATTTAAAAAGGGAGAAGATTTAAAATTAAGATTACTTTTTAAAAAACGACGGGTTGCTCTTTGGGAGTGCCTACTCTACTTTCCATCCTTCTTACGAATTTTCGATCAGGTCACGTGCCCTGACGCGAGTTTAACATTTTTTAAACATTCCAAAAAAAGTGTACAACGCCGCTAAAGAAGTTTTCACTTCAACAATTGATAAAAATTCATATTTTTTTAAATGGATATAAAAATAATTTATTGCATTATTATAAAGCAGTATGCAGTAAATAAAAGAACTTATAATAATTCTGTACAATTTATAAATAGCAAGAACATTACACAGGTGTCATACAAACTGTTGCCATCTAGGCAAATTACTTAAGTTTTTATACGCTGTCTGATAGCGTAAAATTAAGCTAAATTAACCAAAATATTGGCAATTAAAGTACTATAAATGTAGTTTATATATGTTTTTGGAAGCTAAGAATGTACCCATTTATTAATTTGCAATTATCTGTAAATAGTGAAGAGAAAACTGTGGAAATAAGCGATCTTTCAAAGGTTCTCTAAATGTGTTTTGATATGTGTATGGATATAAAAAAGTAATTTTTACATGTTTACATCTAAATTACTTCTTCAGGGCGGCATCCAATCCAATGTAATCCCCGAGAAGCTGTCTGTTGTGTTTGATTGTCGCCTCGCCGTCACTGTTGACCACGAAGCTTTTGAGAATACGGTAAAATATTTTTTGATTCTTTCTGATATAAATTCTACTTAACTTAAAAAACCACATCATTGGGCGCTCCCGAAGTGGACGCTACGTTTCATCATCTATAAGATAATAAGTGCAACTCATGAAGTAATGTTATCTTTGGTTTCATTACAATTACTTAAAGCAAACATACATTATAAAATCTTACATACAAATTTGAACAAAGAATAACATAAGATGGAATGAGTTTGGCGCGTTTTTGAAGTTATACTTCTTTAGGCGCGTTATGAAAAATTGATGAGAGTGAAATTTTACGATGCGCGCGCACCGTGACACAAAATTAACAGATTGAAGTTTCCCACGGAAGATGCTACAGCATTGTACATAATTTAAAAACAACATTCGAATAATAGTAGAATTTATGTTACACTTAATGTAAGAGAATAATAATAAATATTTATTTATTTAATTTTTCAATTGTAAACTGAACTTTATTGACTATAATGACTCCTTTTCCAGTCCTTGATTATTTAATTGTAACTAATTATTTGCATGCAATCAAAATCTATTTTTTAATAATGCCAAAGAAGTATAACTTCTTACGCGCGTACATAAGTACACGCACCCTTTTTTATTTTATTTTGGTCTATCCGCGGATCTTTGACAGCAGTAACGTACAACGTTACGCTATGTAACGCTAGGTAACACTGAAAATGAAAAATGGCTTAATGTACGCCATCGGTCGCCAAAACTTTTTAGATTTGCCGCCAATTCACAAAAACAAATAAATGCAATATACTACATTAGGTTACCAAAGAGTTCTAAAATTGAATTAAAATAAGTTTTCATTAACAATGTTTCTAACTGGCCAGTTCTAAACGTTTTCAGTGTTACCCACGTACAACCTTTGTGTGATCTCTTTGGTGATATTTCACAATATCCACATTCCAAATACAAATCACTTTAATTCTTTAGGGATTAAAGGTTATTTTAGTCCCTAAACAGATATTTATTTCTTGTGCCGCATTGAAAACAAGTCCAATCCTATGCACTACTTTAACATCAGAATTAGACTAAAATTCATAGATTGGATATGATATCCTTATAAAATAGTTGCAGATAAAAAAATCATCATGTCAAGTCAAGATACATGTATGTTCAATCAGTCTATTTAAGCTATAAACGTATTTACCAAGAAACCATTCTGCCAAATAACAACCCTCTTATAAAAACAAAATTGCTCTTTACAATGTTTAATACGTTCATACAAAAGCTCCCTCTCTATTTGTCACGAACTGAAAGAAAGAGACAATTTGTTTAAGTTTTTATAAATAAAGCCGTCAAGTTTGTAAAAACGTGTTGTAATATCTAAAATATTGTAGATAAAGCAATGGTGCAAAGAAGCCGGTGATGGTGTGACGTACGAGTTTGAGCAGAAAAATCCTGCAGTTGAATGCACAAAACTTGATGATAGTAATCCCTTCTGGGTGGCGTTTAAAGAATCGGCTGACAAATTGTAAGTTATGACTTTTAAATTAACACTATAAGGGTCTTGAGACAAAATCCCTTTTCGACAGGCGTGACCCGTTAACGCCATAGGAATTTGTTTAAAAATCACGTGACTAATGTCATTTCCATACATATTTATTTAGCGTTAGTGGGTCACACCACAAAAGTAATTATATCTCATGCCCCAGGAAGAACTGATAAACCGACATTGTTTACTAATGTTCAACCAATTCGCTCATATCATAAGAGTTTTTTTTTCACATTTAAACTATTTTTACTAGTTTGAGTATATTTATTTAAAATGCTTCTTTATTGCTGACTAAGATAGACTCTATTTGTTTCTAAAATATTTGATACAATATATAGCACAGTGTTGACAAAAGTGACGAAAGAGTTAAGAGTGCAATTCGAGATTTATAAATATTTCTCGGGTATTGTATTCCGGATCTCCGGTATACGTTCCATGTTCTGGAACATGCTCATAAAATGACCTATTCACACAAATTAAACCAGTCTCCAACAATCAAATTGCAATCGAACTACGGCTGTACGGCTTTGTCTCTTTTTATTAAATTGTATTTACCCTGTGATGAAAAGAGACGCATGAGTACTTCATGTTTCATATTATAATTATTCCAGGAAACTCCAACTTTCTTGCCGCATATTCCCGGGCGGTACTGACAGTCGATACGTGAGGGAGGTCGGTATACCCGCCTTGGGATTCTCTCCCATGAACAATACGCCGGTCTTACTCCACGACCATGACGAGTTCCTCTCAGCAGACGTGTTCCTTAAAGGCATAGATATCTATACACAGCTTATACCAGCTGTTGCTAACGCTTAAGCACGAATGACGTGTGAGGTCATCAAAACATGTGAACTTTAAAACGTACTATAATATAATGTATCTATCGGGTTTGTTAGCCTGTGGGAATAGGGAAAGTTCATATCTAAAGGGTCTCTTTACTTGACGCTGGCTAATGCACAAGCCGTGCCAGGGCCATTAAAAAAAAAAAAAGGGTCTCTTATAAAAGAGCTTACTATTATCAATGACAATACTTTGACATTTCATTGCTCGTCAAAATTGTGCTCTATATTACTAGGGTATATGATGCGGTTTAGTTTGGCACGAACTGTATCGAGATGTTTTCATAATAAAAAAACTATTTATTAATCGTTTATTATTCAATATATTTTATTGTATATAAAATTTTAATATTGGCTCTACTTATATTCACGAAGTTTTACGGTACGGTTTAGAGTAAGTTGTCAGTTCTTTGAAACTATTCCCTTGCATATATTGTTGGTGTCATATCAATATGAACAATTTTATACATATTGAATTCATAATTGTATAAGCTAAAAATGGTGTTTATGTGACCTCACATTTGTGTTTCATATATCTTGCCTTATGCGCTATATAAATCGTTATAAGTACATACAAAGTGCCATTGGGCAATGGGGCTCTATTGAACGTACAAAAAGCATTTTCTGTAATAATGTATCGACTTCAATATTTTGTTCCGCTGATACACCGCAATGTGCTTCTTATAGTTTTGTCAATTTAAGCACAAAAGTTATATTTTTATAAAAATTGTTTCTTGTAATAGTTTATTTCAGTTTTGTTTTAGTTAAGATTATATTATTGTTACTATATATCTTTAAAGTGTTCTAATTGTATATTGTTATATAATAAAGTCTATAAAAATATGTGTCTTATTTATTTATTAGGAACCAAACAGATAAGTCAAAATCTAGATATCAAGTAATTTAAAGTACACTTATTAATGTCAGTAAACATAATGGTTCTAAATTTACATGTATTGCAATTACTTAAATCAAATCGTATAAGAACCAACGTATTGCCAATCCATTTCAAATCACCAGGGTTTTTACCAGAGTAAAAATATAAAGTTATAATACTACAAGACATGAAAGCAGAACGTTAAGATAACTAAACAGTAATTGTAGGCGATTAACGATTAGATGACAACACGTCATATGGATACTTATTTCCTTGATTAAAGTTCCGAGACGATGTTCAAATAAGCGAATGAATATTGGAGTACATCACTCAACAGTAAAAATAGATTGATTATCGTCATTTACGAAATTAGATTTATTTATATCGTATTTAAATTTCACTTTACTAAAGTTTGTCATTACATTTAAATAAAGTGTTTTTCTCGAAATTTAGACGATGGATATTAAAGTGGTTGAGTCACAGAGCCGCAGTGAGTGTGTGGATATAAAGTATAAAGTCACCGCTACCGTAAAGAGCCGTTAAGATACTTAATTAAATGATTCTGAACAAGTTGTCAACAGTATAGTTCTAATAAAGTTCCTGGAGATTTTCTCCCTCTTTAGTATGTCTTCTCGCGAAAATGCGTGATTTCCACCCACATGATACTTACATTTAACCATAAATAGATATTTGAGACAACGTTGATGAAAAAAAAAATTATTTTACCAAAACGTGTGTTTTGAAACCTACAAGTTTTGTCTAACAAAACGCGAAAAGGCAAAAATAAAAAAGTACTAATTAATGTTATTGTAAGGAAGGAAATCTTGGTACAAATAATGTAGTTTTCATCGCTTTAATTTAATTTGCAATGCTATGGTCAATGTCTGTTTAATATACGAATATTATAACATGGTTCGGTTTGGAAGATTGCCAACAAAGCACGGTATTTCCAGTTGCTTTTAGTTTGAACCAATATTAAATAACACCGAATAGATTTTAAACTTAAGAGTTTAAGCCACTTTTATCATAAACAAATTGTTGGTCCTAGATACGTATATCACAGATATATACAAAACTAAATTTGCGACACATAAATAACGTCATAATAATTCAATATCAAAATATTTCATAGTCAAGCAAAGACGTTTGTAGACCCGGTATAATATTTATATTATTAAATTACACGTCAATACTTTTATAAATATTTTCTATTACATTATCCTCGCTTAAATCTCATGACATGTTATATATATATCGTATTAGATTTTGTGTTTGGATCACCATCTTCCGTAGGTACTAAACTATACCGTGACTACATATTATAAAGAAAAATAATTACCAATATCAATGTAACTCGAAAGTTTAAAACTGAAATTTGATACTCAATAACATTTTCCGAAACCGATAAGTTTTAGGGAACATAATAATTATAATAAAAGGGAACGAGATACGGGGTATACTTTCGGTATCAATACGTGAAGTTTAACCAACGTGCTTACTTACAGAGAAGTTTGACTACATTTAAGGAAGCACAAAGTAATTGAAGCCGTCCATTTGAACCTCAACTGTGCACTTATAGATTTTCCTTAGGCGACGTCTGTGAAGAAGACCCATATGTGAGAAAACTTCCATCTTGTCATAAACTCAAAAATCAAGCCCAAAAAGATCATGAACGATTGCACTAAAGCCATGGGAGAAGTAAATAAATGGCCGAGTATTGATTTACGTGTGAATAAAAGCTTTGAGAACATCCCCTATATTTGCAAAACTTTTATTTTTATCTAGCATAAAATGTGCACTGTGAATAAATAGAAAATCCTATTGAATAAAGTATTAACCGTGTTTTCATGTTATCTCTTTGGAATTGAAAATTACTCTCGGGCTGTTACAGTGCAGTCTCTGCAACGCGTATAATTATTATACAGTGCACTTTTGGCGTGTAAAACGAAATACATTGCTTTTATAGCTCTTTATAGAGTTGTTTTCAGTAACATACACAGATATGCGTATTTATTGGTGTATGTATAATACGTAGATATGCGAGAGCAATTAAGTTATCATAAAAAAGCTGTATTACGATTTTTTGTTGAATCGAGTCAACGATCTAGTTTTCTTTCTACAGGTGCGTAATTAACACGCAATATTATGATTCAGTGTCGAGATTTTCAAATTCAATTCGGTTTTGAGGTACTCGAAAGTCAACGATGTGTTCTAAAGGCAAGTCTGCTTGTTCTATATATAAAACTGATAAATAATTTTCAATTTATTTTTAGTTTAATTTATATGATGCAAGTACAAGGTCTATCAACATTTAGTGAAAATAGCAATAGTGGAAATATGTAGTCGCATTAAACTAATCCCCTAGTTTTCTTCTCAAATGTCTTGCGCCTTGGGACACTTATCAAATCGACCACAAAGCACCTGTCAAAAACTTTGATCCGAGACAGCCGCTCTCTTGAGTAACTGTCTTCTGCTTCACTAGTAGATACCATGTACCAGCTGTGGTACACGCTAATTTTAAATGTAAGAATGGGTGGTAGTTATGTATAACTGAACAGGTAATTTTGAATATCATCTTAATATTTCTTGTTTTTAACGAGTCCAAAAGGTATTGATTTAAGGTATAAAATGTAATATACATAAATAATGCTTTTGACTAAAATGGTTGCAATTCCTTCTGTTGTGTAAGGCGATTCGGAAAATGTCGTCGAATGAGTTTTCTTACGATCTCACTTCGCAATGTACATATATATCTTATATATTGACTTTTAAGTTTTTATTTATTTTTAAACATTAATATTATGCAGCGTGTTTTCACGATATAATTACAGTAAAACTAAGCAAAATATATAATACAATCGAGCTCGTTTTATTAACTCAAGCATTTATGAATAATTCATACACATCCAAACCTTAATCGAAGTTCGGCCTCATTAAAGTCTCACTACAGAGTACTGTATATGTAGGCATGGTTACCATTTCTTTGTAAAAGCTTGCTAACGCTCGGCATACTGATACAAGAAAAATAATATAATTTTTTTAATTCGACAAGCGAACATAACATACACGAAGAGATAATAAATAATAAAAATAATTAAATTATAAAACCTAGACCATTTTACACACACAATGACATAAAGTATATAATTGAGACCAAGCTCGTTTATCAGACTGCTCAATCTTATGAGGTTAGGGCAATTTACCTGATTGTTAAATATCTTAAATGCAAACAATATATCAATAAATTTTCTACGATTCTCCAATGACACCATCTTGGCGCGTATGTTGGCTCTTTTTTTTCGAGATGCCACTGGAACGAAGTAATCTTTTTTGGGGTCTCTATACAACTGTACCGTATTCTAGTATGCTCCGCACGAGACTATTGTATAATATATACAGGGTGGCCAAAAAGTCGTGGATCAAACGCAAATAGGGGATAGATGAGGTCATCAGCGGCAGAAAATTGTTCTACGGGAGGTCTCTAAGGTCAACCCCTGCAGAGTTATGATTTAATTTTGGTTTTATATGAAAATTGACTTTTTTTTACTAATTCTTCTTAAAATTCGAAAATATCTACATCCTGTATCTTTCTTATAATATCCACTAGATTGGTACTGATGAGTTCTTGTGTTAGACATACTATTTATAGTTGTTTATTGAGTGTACTCAAGATAATATTAAGTGATACGATATAACATTTTTTCAAATCATAAATTTTTCTTTACTTTGGACCCCTCTGTGAAAAAAAATTACTCCACCGAAAAGTGTCCCTGTATTACAAGTTTTGGCGCATTTAATAGGGATTCTGAAAAGGTATTACAAGTGGCCATGAGTCACTCTAATATCTTTCTAGGAAGAATTACAAACAACGATTGTGAAATAATAATTGTATTAAAACAATTATTTCTCAATGGTTGTTTGTATGAAACAAAATATTTTACAACAAAATATGCTCAAAATTCCTGATTCTGACCATAATACTTAATCTGCACCGTCTAATCAAATTCCTACGTAACCCTCCAGCCATCTGTCCAATTTTTTGAATCTAGTCCGATTCACACAGTACTGGTCCCATGTAAGTAAATAATCTTTCATAAGTCCGAATCGTTGTTGTTTTTTCGTCCTAGAAAGATATTAGAGCGACTCATGGCCATGTGTAATACCTTTTCAAAATCCATATTAAATGCGCCAAAACTTGTAATACAGGGTCACTTTTCGGTAGAGTCATTTTTTTTCACAGTGGGGGCCGAAGTAAACAAAAAGTTTTGATTTGAAAAAAAATTATATCGTGTAACTTAATATTATCTTCAATACACTCAATAAACAACTATAAATAGTATGTGTTAAGCAAGAACTCATCAATACCAATCTAGTGGATATTATGAAAAAGATACAGGATGTAGATTTTATCGAATTTTAATAAGAATTAGTAAAAAAAAGTCAATTTTCTTATAAAACGCAAAATAAATCATAACTCTGCAGGGGTTGACCTTAGAGACCTCCCGTAGAACAATTTTTTGCCGCTGATGACCTCATCTATCCCCTATTTGCGTTTGATCCACGACTTTTTGGCCACCCTGTATATGTTTTTTTTTTTAATAATTAGATCATTTTTATTGACAAGTACGTGATCAGCCTTCTGTGCCTGCCGTATGTCATAGATTTTTGGGATTTATAGACATGCCGGTTTCCTCACAATGTTTGCCTTCACCGATGAGCAAGTGTTGATTGCGCATATCTAATGACCTTATGATCTAATGGTGCACAGCCGTGACTCGAACGCACGACCACAGAGTTAAGAGTCGCACGCCTAATCCACTGGCCCAACACTGCTCTTTCTACTTTTGAATATGCATTGTAATTATATTTTGTATGAGTAACCAATACGCATTTGAAGTGCTTACAAAGACTTTTAAAATTGAATAGTAGATAAAACTAGCGAGCAGAGCAATAATTGAATTCCTAATTGCTCCTCTAATAAGGCAGAATTGGATGTATCGGACCTTTTATTGTATTTCATTATATTCTAAAACTTCGTATTATTTTCCTATATATATATATACGTATTATATGCCTCATCTTTAGATGGTTTGTGCAATTAGTTGTGGCATTCCAAAAATAAAAGGGATTACATATTATTTGCCGGCTTATGAACGAAGAGTTTTCGTCCATTGAAAGACGTTCATAACACACAATATAGGCTTCTTATATAAGCTCTAATGATTAAGGTTCCAAAAACTAAAAATGGTGAATATATTTTTGATTATTTTTCAAAACTAAAAGTTTTTTTAAATACACAATAAACATTATTTTAACCAGTACTAATTATATCCTGTCTTTATTTGTCTGTTTTTACAAGACAAAATGTTTTGCCTAATTAACATTGATAACGAGTTCTATCGCCCAGTTTTTAACGTTTTCCTTGTAAATTGAAACACTAGATAATGTGTATATTATTTAAAGCTTAAAAGTGCTTTTAAAAGCTCAGCGATTTTACGACATTCTACTTTCCTTTCCATTTTCGCTTCGAATTGTATTAGGTATATTTGCCTAATTAAGTGAAACTGTAACAGATTTTTTAAATTAAAATGAATGTTAGCAAATATGCAAGTGCACAAAGAGGTAGGATAGGATTTAAGCCGCAGGTGTAGTTATTGCTAAAGTTTAATCAGTCGCCCGACTGTAACGTAGGGTCTAGCTGTGTTTCAGTAACGTATGCCTTCAAATATTAGTTGGTTTCACAGACCGCTATTAATTGTATTAGCTATATTTTGAACTTTGTGTTTTGGATTGATCGATGACCCGTAAGCTCCACTGTAGCCCATGCTATTTTTGTGGATTTGTTTTTTTTTGTTCAACCTACAGGACAATCCTGTAGATACACTCTCTAATCTACAATTAGGATAGGTTCGCTCTACTGCGTCTTTAGTGTAGCGATGAAACCCTACCTTGGGCGATTGTGATTAAAAAGAGTGGCGGAGAGTTTATTGTCAGTTCTTCTCTTCCGTTCTACGCCCTTGATTTGAGAACTGGCACTAAATGTAAAGTTAGAAGCATTTCATATACATTTCTTTTATTGACGTTCATAAGTGTACATTGTGTTACCTATTATTACGATTTTTTACTTCATTTTACTTTACTATAATAACCTATTCCTGTATTGTGCTTGTATAGGTGTAATTAAGCACAGTGAAGCTAATTAAGCCATATCACTCGCTAAAAGCACGTTAGCGCCAGTGTAATTAGTTCAATTACATAGTTAAGGCAAAGATTTCGTTGCGGCATAATAACCACCGGCCAAGTGTTAACACTAAGCGGTTTTTTTGTTTCATTCCTAAATATTTTTAGGTGTTCTTGCTGGCTTGTTGTATAAGAATTGACTATAATGATATGACTCATAATGTATGTAACTTGTATGTAAAATTGCTTTAAGACAATTTTGCATGCCATTATGTGTGGAAGAATATGTGAACTTTAGATTGTAGCACCATAACATTTTTATACCATATTCTTGCAAATAAATTATTATTATTAAAGAAATATGTTCGACTGAAAATGTATATATGTGAGATAACAATTAAAAATGTATTTTTATACATCTTATTTTACAAATTTTATAAATTGTTCAAATGTGTTAAGACTTGTCTTTAAGTACTTGCTTTTAGTTTTTCATACAGTCATACATTGTAATCATTCTCCTTACCGATAATGTGTAATAGGTCGACTACACTTATATTGATGTGCCACTTAGATTTAGGACCCCTAAAAAACTTAGTTTTTTGTTGGCGTCTCAACCCCACTACCCCAAATTTTATGTTAGTTATAATCTCATGTTTTAAACGATTAAGGCCAGTTGACACCCAGCTTCAAAGCATGAGTTTCATTTAATTGAACATCCTTCAAACAATCGCCACCGATGACCGACCCGACCACCGATCGCTCCCCTGATAAAATTATAATGCTCGCGCTAGTTATGAGTGATTAAAAGTGTCACATGTTACTCGTAAAAATGTGATACCTAAATTAACAAAATTTTACTCAAATTTCATTTTGTAAGGTCTAATTTTCTAGTTGAATAAATAATTGATTTACAAGCACACTCACCTGTGGTAATAATAAGTTAGTAACTACTAACTTCGAAAACTATAAATTACGCCCTAATTTTAATTATTACATATCAGAACAATATTTTGATCATCTTCATCTTTCTCTATTTTTAATGCTTCATTAGTTCGTCCCCAATACAAACAATAGTAGTAATGGGTATAAATACCAAAACTATATTTTGGGCCACGACCGGGAATCGATTCAGTTCTTCTATGCAACCCTCAAGACAGAGATAGCCTACTTGCCTTCTTTCTCTTTCTTTTCTTGGGTGTGAGGCAGAGGTCTTTCATACTGAGTCTCCACCAAGCGACTGTTTGACTGGATTCTCTTCGGAGTATATGGGCTATCCAGTTCCAGTTCCAGTCGCTTGATTAGTTAGCCGATCAGGGTTTCTTAGCAGCGCTCACTAAGTTGCCTGTTGGGGATCTTGTCAGGCCAGTAGATACAATGGTTGATAAAACTTGGAGCCGCTGATAGTATCCACGCTAAAACATGGTTATTTATTTGCTGGGGAGCTTAAATATTGTATCTGGTATACATAAATTTAAAGATCGTAGTCGTTTGGCTTCAGTCATTCGCTTTAAATGCAAATAGCAAAAGTATTCTAAAGTCAAATATCAAAGACAACAATTATTTATTCATATAGGTAACACAGTGTACACTTAAAAATGATATACATTAAATGCTTCTAATTTTACATTTACTGCCAGTTCTCAAATCAAGGGCGTAGAACGGAAGAAAAGAACTGGCAATACATAGAACTGGCATATATATAGTATTGGAAAATCAGTATTTAAGTTTTGTTTTGTTTAAGTAAAACTAACTTGGATATATAACAATACTTACTGTATGCAGTAAAATATTTTACACGTGAAGAAATAAATTAATAAAAAAATAATAATTACTGGTTAACATTGTTAACAATGACAATTTCAATTATTAATTTTATTAAAGCAATATGAACGGGATGTGAAGAGCACTTTGTTCTTCAATCGAAATATACTTTATTATACTTTATTTGATCCCTTGGAAAATGGGACGGGCTTTAGTATGGGATGCTAGCTGTGTAGACACCTTTGCCCCGTCTCATCTCCTTCGGACAAGCCAAAAAGCTGGCGCGGCCGCAGAGCAGGCAGAAAATAATAAACGGCACAAATATAAGAGTCTTTCCTCCAACTTCAATTTTGTTCCCTTTGGAGTAGAGACTCTTGGGCCGTGGGGTTCAAGTGCACAGGCGCTTATTAAAGATTTAAAATGGCGCCTGGTAGATAGTACCGGTGACCGCAGAGCTGGCACTTTCCTGGCTCAAAGAATAAGTCTTGCAATACAGCGAGGAAATGCTGCCAGCGTTAAAGGTACACTGCCACAGGGACCAAACTTTTTAAATTTGTTTTAATTTTAATTTTATTTATTTTTAATTATTTTTATTATTACTTTATAGGTTAAGAAAATTGTAAATACTGTATTTGTGTAAATAAATAAAATCTTTATTATCAAAAAAATAATTGAAACATTATTTTTTTTTATATATGTATTTCATTCGATTAAATATGTTACAGTAACCACCTACTCAACGAAGGCAGCTTAATTAAATTTGTTACTTTGAATAAGTACTTTAGTAATTTACCCTGCTTTTTGTTTCAAGGCTATGAAGCATTTTAAAGAATCTTCTAAAAAAAATATTTCTTTATTTATGACTAAGTGTAGGTAGAAATATTGTAATGTTTTTTGTGTCGGATTCGGTCTTCCCCAATATTTATTTCAATTTCAAATTAGACATACCTTCTAGTTATTGAATGTAACTTCAAAAAGATATAACTAAACATTATAAACGAAAATATGTGGATTTTTAAATTGTACCAAAAACGGTACTGTGAAACTTCCGATAGCGACAGCGATATCGATATCCACGTTTTTGTATCCAAGATCGACGTAGGTATCCCAATATCCGTAGCGGTAAAATCATAACCTTGTGATTGTACCTAGGTAACACTGAAAATGTTTAGAAAATTAAAAACGGCTTAACGTAGAAAGTTTTTCGAAAGATTCTCCGTTCTTCTCTACTCATCGTCGCATTCGATGGAATCACCGAGAAAAGCAGTGGGCCTATTCTCTTCTATGGCATTTTCGTACGCTTTCACCGCATCTTCAGGGCTCGTAAAGCGAACACCTCGAATTTTATCTTTAGTTCTTGGGCATAAATGTAAGTCGCAGGGCGCCAGGTCAGCATTCCTAGCTCTTATATTCCTCTATCAGGCGTCGCACAGCACTGATGTTATCTTCAGAAGTCTCTGTTAAAAAACGTCCCTCACACGGATCATCATTGAGATTGCTACGTCCACGCTTAAAGTCGTTAAACCAAGTGTAAATAGTGGCACGAGATGGCTTCAATTAGAAATGCTAATCGCAGCCTATCATAGCTTTATTGTAAGACCTACAACGCACTAGCGGCTGGCCGCACATCGATTATTACATGAAACCGCACGATAACAACGCACTGACTTGCGGTCAACCGTCAACCGCTTCGGTTGATCTGGAGTTGCGGCGAGCCGCACCGGTTGAATGATGCGGCGCGCCGCGTCCCCTCCACGCACTCGGCGCGGTTTGCCGTCCTACCTACGTCATCACATATAATTATTTAACAAATGTAAACAAAATATTGTAAACCTATTTTAAAAGAGTAAAAATAAAAAAATAAAATATGTTTATTATGGAACATAAGATACATGTATCACTTATTCCACGTCATTAAATTTGAATTTGTAATATTTCAAGAAGCACTGACGAGTGACGATTGCGGCAGACCGCAATATGACCGCAATAGGGACGGTTAGCCGGAATACGGCATGCCGCTACGGCGGACCGTATATACCGCGGCCAGCCGCAGCGGCACACCGCATTGCGGCCAGCCTCTAGAGCGTTGTAGGCCTTAAGTAAGCCCACAACGAAAGTCATAATTAATCATTGACCGAAAATTTTCTCGCGTTAGTTTCATTTTCACGTTTGACAAGAGTTTTAGATTTGCCGCCATTTCACAAAAACAAATGAAAAATGAATGCAATATACTACATTAGGTTACCAAAGAGATCTTAATTAATAAAAATTGAAATAATAAAAAATGTTTCTAACTGGCCCGTTTTAAACATTTTCTGATTTACTCACGTATTAGATTATTTATTAATAGCTTAACAAATACGTATCATATTATACTTGAGAATCCCGCGAAACAAAAACTCATTATTGAGATCGGGATTGCTGTATTGCTTATTGATTAGCATTATATAAGAATATTAATAATATATGATATTATTTTAGGATACATTTCTACTTACGGCAAAATACACACTGCTTATATAATTATATAGTATTATATGATACTAGTTGACCCTACAAACATTGTTTTGCCATGTATATGATTTCTAGGAAACATTTTTTAGTTAAATAAAAATAACTATCTACAATAATACAAAAGTAGTGGTTGAAACCAAAAAAAAAATCTAAAAATATTTTTTTTGGGGGAACACCCCTTATCGCTTAGGGGTTTGAAAAATAGATGTTGGCCGATTCTCATAGATACCGGATAAGCACAAGGTCAAAGTCAAGCCGTTCAGAGGAGTATGGCAACGAAAACTGTGACACGAGAATTTTATATATTAGATTAAGTCTTATTCTACAGTTGCGCTCTTCATTTCTGAAGGTCGTGTTAGTGGCGCCTCATGATTTCGTCCATTCTCCTTGTCTTTGGCAAGCAAGGGAATCCTCTGCATCGGGTTGATGGTAAGAAAATATAACTAGATAATATATCAAATAATATTTTTTTATTGAAAATTATATTAATTGGGATAAATTATTAAACATCACGATCAAGCCAACAATACGAAGAAAGTATGTAAATAGTAATTTAAAATAAGTTCATTTATAATTTGGAAAAGCTATAATAAATTTAGTCAACTGAAACTAGTTGCAAATAATGTTTAATTATAAGAATGAATTGTTTATTGTAAGGTAGATTTAATATTTGTAAGTAAATTGGTCCCTCGTGGAAAATTTCTCTGCATACAAATGGCACGAAAAAGCTGCAGTCTGACGTTTCATTCATTTATTAAATTAAGCAACCACAATTCGGACTACTTGTTGTGAATTTAGCATAGATATTATTAACTGACTTGTACTTATCTGTTCATTATTGCTGGAATATTGAACAGATAAATACAATAAATTGATCAGTGGCGTTACAATCTTTTTAGGTCTGGGTCTCAAATATCTGTATCTGTTTCATGATCATTTGTCATTCTAATAGAAGATGATTAGCCTCCTGTGCTTCACACACGTCGTCGACATTTTGGGTCTAAGGCAAGCCGGTTTCGTCACGATATTTTCCTTCACTGTTTGAGCGAATTTTAAATGCAAACATAAAAAGAAAGTCCATTGGTGCACAGCTAGGGTACGAACCTACGACCTCAGGAATGAGAGGCGCACGCTGAAGCCACTAGACAACACTGCTCAAGATAAATAAAAACAAATAATTATACTTTAAGTAAGTGCATTACAATATAAAAACTAAAGAAAAGAGGAGTTTGTGGATATGTTTGAGATAAGAGGCTTTATGTAAACGTTTGCTGAACACATCATTGTTTGAAAATACTTATATTCATTAAAGTATGTATAAGAGACGAATAATCATAAATTACTTAATGTCTATGCCATTTACTATTACCAGATTAAAAAATACAGTGCAAACGCTAGAGGCTGTGCATATTAATAGGACTGAAAATTATGGAACCTTAGTTTTCCTCTTCAATTTTATTTTATTTATTGAGAAGGATTTACATCTTATAACTAACTTACTTACTAAATATAAAGTTCTTCTTAGCCATATATAGATATGTTAGACGGCTCATTGGTCTAGTGGTTAGTACCCCTGACTGCGAATCCATGGGTCCCGGGTTCGATCCCCGGCTGAGACGAACATCGATGTGATGAGCATTTGGTGTTGTGCTTAGGTCTTGGGTGTTTAAATATGTATTTATATGTCTATCTATCTATGTATGTATATCCGTTGCCTAGTACCCATAACACAAGCTTCACCAGCTTAGCATGGGACTCGGTCAATTGGTGTGAATTGTCTTTAAAAAAAAAAATGTATTTGATTTGTTTAACGGCGAAATATATATATAATATAATGATGTTATATTCTCTTTTTGGAGGACACTGATAAGTTACATAAGGTCGCTTTCATGCAAATTTGATGACTTTTGTGGGGACTAGCCACAACTGGGAAGTGAAAATTGGCCTTTATAAAGGTTTAGTAATGAAGTCATTCATTTTGATTTGATAATTTTAAACAAAATAAAACCAGTTTAGTTTAGTAACAGATTTGATGCCCAGTAATGTTCCTTAGAGGTTCTAATTCCGTAAATTTAAGTTGATGAAAATATTACGCACAATTATGCAGGGATTCTACAAAATAGAAGTGAAAATATTTTTTCAATTTTATCTTAAACTTGGGCTAAATACTTATGTGGAAGACTGGCATTTTAACCACCTAAGAGCGGAAAGGAATTCTAAGAGGAATTTCATTAAATTCTCTTCTCCCTTATTGATATGGAAGCCAGCCATCGAAGCCGGAGACGCACTTTATTAAGACATAAACGTCAGAACTCGAGATATGCGTACGTGATAATACCGTATATTGCATTGGTGACTTATTTCATTGAAATTCAATAACAGCTTAGTTTCAATAATAAATATATAATTAAATAAAGATTGTAATGAAGTTATGCTGTACTTAAATTATTGGATAAATTAAATATCTATTATTTTGTAATAAAATATTTGAAGTCTATGCCTGTAGAGCAGACAAATGTTTGCTGAGCATTGAACTGGGTTCTGAAGTGGTTAACCACTAAGCTAATAAATCATTCATTTAAATGTGATTAGACTATAGTATTTCCTATGATATAGAACAAGTGTATATTTAATGTACCTTCTTCACAATGAATAGGTTTTTTTTATTATATTTAATATTGTATGTATCGAGTTAGAGAAGAGAAATTTTTATCACTTCTCATATCGAAGTTTTAAGAAAATTTTAAGACGGAAAATTTTATTTTCTGTACCGAGCACTGTATGTTCACCCTCAATGAAGTGATAAAGATCTGGGGGCCTACCATGAACTCTTATTGCGAGCCTATTGACAACCTACAACTGAGATGCATCGCTAATTCGTACCATGACATCGAAAAAACGAGACAGTTCATGTTCCCACGTGACCTTAGCGATTATCAGATTTCGTTCGTTCAATTTGTATGAAAATCCGTACCATGACCGCTCGGCTGAACCGAAATTTGACAGTTGCGCCTTCCAACTATGACAGAATAAGCGATTCTAAAAAAGTTACTTTTTGTTCACCTTTTTTGTATCGAAATGTCCAAATAATAGTTTAGAACCTATAAAATTCAATATTTGCATTAAAACTTGTAAATAAAGTTAAAATAATAAGATTTATCTACTATGGCTAATATAGGAAAAAAATAAATATATTTTTTATATTTCCGATATTTTGGGGTATTTTGAGTTTAGAGTGTGATTATAAATAAATTATTAAAATATAGACGGAGATGAGAAACAAGACGGCAATGCCCTTCCGACTTCGTAGATATTGAGTTTATAATTTACTATAGATTATTGACATTGATTCATTGAAGATTTCAGTGTACCTACAAATAATTGCACATTATTCAATAATATTCAATTCATTATTTATGCATATCTAACAAAAACATAAACCCCCAATATAATATCATATTTTACAATAAATAAGAATGCCATATTACTAGTAGATATTTATTATAATAAAATTTTTCCTCACTATGTTCATGAATTGTATTATTCTCCTCCGCTCTTTGTTGTTTAAAAAAACATAAGTATTTTTAAATTTATAATGTCTAAATAATAAGCCATTTAAAAATATTATAATAATAGTATTTATTATGTTAGGATGACTCCATCAAGATAGAAAAAGATGTCTTCAGGCAATGTTCAATTGGTTATAAACATTTATTCATATAGTCTCAATTTAGCAATTTTGTCAGGTTAAGCTGTAAAGAAAATTATTATTATTATTATAGCCTCTTTATTTCCATAACGAATAACATATTAAACAAGTATATCATATGATTAATTATTACATTATATGTGCATGCATTAAAAAATACAATATTATTATTTATAATCTTTAAATTATATTCCAATCATAATTAATAATTTCAATGTATATAAGTTTGAAATGATAAATAAATTAATAAGAATCAAAAACAAAATTCATTTTTATAATTCATTATAAAGTATCATTAAATTGTTACGGACCCCTCTACGGGTAAAGGCCTCCTCCATTTTGCTCCACATCTGTCTGTCTTTTGCGTTGGTGGTCCAGTTTTCACCAGCTTTACTTTTTATTTAAACAATCCAGTTTTACTTTGGTCTACCTCTTAATCTTTTTGTTGGTTCTCACCAGGTTACCCTTTGTGTCCATTTTTCCTTGTCCATGCGAGCAGTAAGACCCAATCAATTACATTTTTGTCTAAAGCTATTTTTGTTGTTTTCCTTATTTCTGTATTTCTCATCCGATGTTGTCTTTGTATGTTTAGTAGACTCCTTTCCATCGTTCTCTGGCACACTTGTATTTTGTTTTTGGTGTAGTTATTGTAAATCCATGTCTGGAAGCCATATGTCAGACAAGATATTAAATAAGAGTGCATTATTTTTTCTTAAGTTTTAAAATTCTGATTTAAGGGTTTCTTTATTGCTCCAGGATTTATTCCAGGTTATGTTAACTCGTCTTTTAACCTAATCGTCGTGTCTTGTCTTTGAGGAAGATACTTGTTGACCCAGGTAAACATAGTTTTAAACATTGTAATGTACTGTTATTAAACTTTATTGGAATAGTTTGGTGGTTCGTCATAATAATAATCTTTCATTTGATAGAAAACATTTTGCATTGTGTATACATCGAAGTTTTGTAGTGGAGATGGAAGGTTGTAGTCACTACCACTACTTACTTTCCTGTAAAGAAAGTATATTTATTTATATTATATGAATTAGTTAACGTATAAATTGAGTTTGTAGAATTTGAAGGAATTAATTTTTATAATAGTTACTTATGATTTTAGAGTAATAAGTTGATTTGTAATATCTTTTGCAAAGCGTTTTATATCAGTAATTCACTTCGTTATAGGGATTTATTTTTAAAAAACAAATTTGTGAACAATACTTAGTCAAAACGCGAGGTCGCGCTGGAGCGTTTTTAAAAAGAATAAAATTTTATTTTTAATTAATATTTAATCAACCGGTTACATTGGTGATTAGCTTAAGACTAACTTAATATCTAATAATCGAGACTGGGAGCTAGACAGTCCGTCAGCATATTTCATGAGAACACGCGTGGGCGTTTCCGTTTAAAGATTAGGAAATATGTCTTGTGACTGTATAACTCCTCTCTCCTTAGAATCGAGATTATCCTCAGGGTTTGGATGATCTCGAATATTCTGTTTAGGTTGAAACATAATTTTCTTAATTCTTTTTTTAAATGCTATTAAAATGACACATGTCATGAGTAAAAAACTTATTACTATATTAATTATACCAAAGAACCATTGATTTAATTCACTTTCACTAACACTTGTAGGAACACTATTTTTCACCAAAAGGTTTAAGAGTTGAACGTCTGCAAGGTCAATTCCATCTAAATTCAGACGCTTGTTCTGTGACTTAATTTCGCTGGAGATTAACGGTAGGTTTACAATTGGGAATCGGGTAAACGCGATATCGTTTCCCTGGTGTTCGTGTCTTTTCAAGTTGAAATCCTTGATTCTTATCCAACAATCATCATCTAGGGTTAACAGGTAAGTGCCCATTAATGGCTCATGTGAAACGTCGTTGTCACACATTTTAGATATAATGGTTTCTATTCTAGAAAATATTATCCAATGATTTTGTTGTACTAAATAAATCTTGACATCTTCGATTAGAACGGGCACAGGACGACATGAAGATGTGTTGGGGGAAAAATTCATTAGTGTAGTAATACATTCGTCCTTCAAAATCGGTGCAGTTTCAAATTCAGGACATAAAAATCGGTTTTCATCTATTTCTTGGCATGGTTGTGAGAGCGGCTCGACTTTCAACCCTTTCACTAGGACATAGGGATACTTAGGAAGGATAATGTTAGATATATTATTACTATTACTATGCACTGGTAAAGGTATTAATTTATAATAATTATAAAGTTCATTTTTAATTAAGGGTATGTGCATAATAAACTTTATCTGATTTTGTTTGATATATGCTTCCATCTCAATATTCAGTTCAATTTTTACAATATTTTCAATATTCACTGGAAATACTAAATTATACATAGATTCTATTTCTTTTAAAATTGACAGTAATTCCTTAGTATTAATAATAGATTGATGTAATATTTTAATCCTAGCAAAAGCGAGAGCTGTTTCAATTTCATTTAGTCTTGAGTAAATAGTTTGAAAGTTGTGGGTAAAAATATTATAAAAATGAATAATTTCATTGCTCATTTGTAACATTTTAGAATTGTTTAACCTGAGATCTATGTCCTCAAAACGTTCATTAATTTGAATGAAATTATTCCGTGTTACATTAATAATTTTTGTTACAGTACTCATCATTTCGGAAACTATGGTTATTTTATTAGTAATAGCGTCCTGTCTAGTTTTTAATTTATTAATTAAATCTTCATATCTGATAGCATCTTCATTATCAAGATTGCCAGTTATTGCTTTAATGAATGTTCCAATAGGATTCAATAAACCACGTTTAGATTTTGAAGTCGGAACTAGTTGTTTATATTTTTCCACTGTTATATTCATTATGAAACTAGTTTGTAACTGTACTTCTTGGAAGTGCAAATTGAATAGGCTAGTGTCGAAACAATTTTGGACTTCGGTTTTAAGTGTTAAGAAGTTATTTTTATTTATCTCTAGTTCGTCGTTGATAGCTTTAAAATCTAAAATCTTTATCACGGTCCATCTGTCGTAAGCTACTACTGCTTGACCTTCTTTAATGGGTAGGAGGCCTGGGTTTCGATTAATCTTTTGCAGTTGAAGGGCCTGGCTTGGGGTCAGATGTACCAGCAGGAGTAACAACCTGTGAAGGGCGTTTTAAATCTTTAGTATGTACCTTAGTTTTTCGTTTCTGAGTTATCACTGGAACAACGTTTCTATGAATCGGACCCAATACTCGGGCTTTTTGATAACGAGCCTTATCCTTACTACGTCGCGTATTAACTCCCTTTATAAACACGGTATCGCCTATGTCTATTTCTAACTCTTTTTCACCGCCATGTTTCTCAATTAAATGCTGTTTTTGATGTATGATTTTATCGGTTAAATATTGATATAAGAATTTAGTTTTACGAGCATGTTCCTTAACTAATTGTTGTGTATACATTTTATTAAAATCTACAGAAAATATATGATTAGACTCGGTATGCCCAAATACGACTTCAAAGGGTGTTAAGCCTGTAGTAGAATGGATTGAATGGTTATAAGACATAATCGCATAAGTCATTACATCCGCCGCATCAGTTATCTTCCGTTCGTATTTAGCTATTCTATATATTTCGATGATAGTGGAATGAAATCTTTCGACTATCCCCATTGAGTTGGGGTTATGTGGAGTACTAATGTGAAGATTTATTTTGTAAAATGATAGAAGATCTTTTAATAATGCATTATTAAACTCGGCTCCGGGATCCGCACTAATTCGTCCAGGTACGCCGTATAAAGAAAAATATTTTATTAAAGCCCTAACTACTTCGGGAGTTGAGCGTGAACTTATTAAAAATGCCTGTCCTAATTTACTAAAACCATCTACTATAGTGAGGTAATATTGTCCTTCTATTGAAAATGTATCGATGAATAACTCTTGAAACGGTCTATCTTGTGTTTGTGTCAATTGCAATTCAGGTTTAAGAGGTCTCCTATCGTACTTCATCTTTTTACAAGTTTCACAAGCGTTAACTACACTCGCAACAGTTTGTTCCATGTTGTTCCAGAAATAGGTTCTTTTTAAATGAATTAAAGTCTCTTTAATACCACGGTGACTATTTTTCCCATCATGATATTTGAGAATTATATCTCGCTGTTCCTCTTCATTAGCTACGTAAATGACTCGTTTTGTGCATTCATAAAATTTAACAGTGCCTTTTTTAAAAAGTGATATTGTAACCGCCGCAAATTCCTTACGGTGTTGTTCATCTTCAAAGTAAAAGAAATATTTTATATTAGGTTTTGTGTATTCTTTTAAAAAGTTTTTAATTAAGTCTATATTATTCACAGGTAAGTGTACCTCTAATATTTTTTGTTTCGGCCTAGATAAATTTTTAACTAATATTTCTTTCCTATTCCAGGGGAATACAAGTACTTGATTTGGCTTTGTGTCTATAGCTTCTTGCAGAATACATATACCGTCTGTATCTATATCCTCTGCGGAATGGATTGTGCTCATTATTTCAGATGCAGTAATGGTGCTAGACCCTAATGATTCCACACTGAGTGTTCGTTCCGAAGCTGGAGAAACTTCCATAGGTGTTGGAGGGTTTTCTTGATGTTGGTTTCTAGCTAAGCGGGTTATCTCTTCTGTTAGATTGTCAATGTGACCTTGAAGATTTCGTTCATTTATGTCCACGTTTACCTTTAGCGAGATATCATCATTGCCCAAAGCGTTGATTCTAATTCTGGATAATGCGTCTGCGTTTGAATTTTGCTTCCCATTTTTAAATACAATATCATAGTCGAATTCGGCTAAACGTAATTTCCAACGTGTTAATTTGGTATTCGGTTCCTTTATTGAGTTAAGCCAGGTTAACGGCCTGTGATCGGTGTATATCGTGAATTTATGTCCATATAAATAAGGCCGGAAATATTTTGTCTTATCGGCGCGGTTCGCATAGAAACGTCTGTGTTACCTGGTTGTGGATTCTGTTTTTGGTGTGGTATACCGAATCTAGGACCCTGCTGTGGCTGGTAACCAAATTTATAGTTTTGTTGAGGTATACCGAATCGACTATTATTTTGAGGCGAAATTCCAAATCGATAATTATTTTGCGGGGGCATTCCAAATTTAAAGTTATTCTGTGGTGGTATCCCGAATTTAAAGTTGTTCTGTGGTGGTATCCCGAATTTAAAGTTATTTTGTGTGGGCATTCCAAACTTAACGTGATTTTGTGGGGGAATTCCGTATTTTAAATTATTCTGTAGGGGAATTCCGTATTTAAAGTTATTCTGTGGGGGAATTCCGTATTTAAAGTTATTCTGTGGAGGAACATTTGATGCTAAATTATTTTGAGGAGAAATGAAAGGTTTAAAATTATTTTGAGAAGGAATTCCAGGTTTAAAATTATTTTGTTGAGAGGATGCACTATTCTTCCACAATTTATTTTTAATAGAATATTGATAATGAAAATTAACCTCTTCAGTAACAACACTTAATGCATTCTCTAAATTAGTACAGCCCTTTAGGCGAACGATACGTAAAAGATCTTCAGATAAATTATAAAGGAATACATTAAGAGCCGTATTATTATAAATTATTAATTTGGCTGCTTTAATACTCTCATCGGTTAACCTATTAACCTTTGAGGTTAGGGAACTTTTAACACTTTGTATTCTTTGACAGAACTCTATATATGATTCTCCAGATTTAATTTTTAATGATTCTAATTCTATTGCTATACATTCTTCTGAACGCGGGTCGCCGAAATGTTGAGTCAATATATCTTTAAAATGATCCCATGATGTAATATTTTGATTTTCACTTAATAGCGTTGCCGCTTTACCCACTAAGCGACTAGTTATTGCATGAAATAAGTATAAATTTTGGGCGGTATTACCTTCGACTCTAAATTCTTTTATCACATATTCACTTTTTGCAATAAATAAATTTAGTAAGTTTTCTGTCCCATCATATTTGGGAATCAAGGATAAAACCTCCCTTGGTACAAATTTAAATGTTTCCATTGACATTTTTAATCTTTAATTTTTATATATAAGAATACAATATAATCACTAACACTTCTTTAAATTACTTATATAATTTTGAATTTGCAATAAATCCGTACTAATTAATAATATAATTTTTATCTATCTCTATATTTAACCTATATTATATTGCCTATTCTTGTGCAATATAATTTTGTTTTATCTATCTATATATTTAATCTATATTATATTGCCTATTCTTGTGCAATATAATTTTAAAACTACAGTTCCTAATCTAATTACACTCTGAGTACAATTTTATTCGTAGATTTGGTACGAAACAAAATCAGATAATGTAATAATATATAATATGGGGAATAAAATGAAATTTTTAGCGGGAAGTGAAAAGGTTTACTCACCGCCAGCCCAATTCCATTCTTCCTGAGCCACTAATCACACACTGCACCGGATATTATTTTAATGCTCTTCTATTTGACTTATTTATTTGATTCGCGGATTTTCACTCTGCTATTAGACAGTCCACGGTATTTCAAGAACTATGAAAATCGATTTGAGTATTTTCAATTTAGTTATATACTCGCGGGATGTGAAAATCCTACCGGCTGCGCCAGTCAAAACGCGAGGTCGCGCTGGAGCGTTTTTAAAAAGAATAAAATTTTATTTTTAATTAATATTTAATCAACCGGTTACATTGGTGATTAGCTTAAGACTAACTTAATATCTAATAATCGAGACTGGGAGCTAGACAGTCCGTCAGCATATTTCATGAGAACACGCGTGGGCGTTTCCGTTTAAAGATTAGGAAATATGTCTTGTGACTGTATAACTACTTACCCCATACCATTATTTTATAAGTTAAACAATTTGTAAATATATAATATTTCTAAAACCGAAATTTTGTAAACACCAAAATATTGAAAGCTCCTATTAAAATTTGAAAGTAACGTTTAAAAATAATAAGTGTCAACTGTCATAGCACCAGAGAACTTTCCGTTTAAAATATGTCAAAAGAATAGTTTTATATAAAATAAATATATATATTAAGACATAATAGCGTATTGTGATCGTTGATATATTTAAAATAATTTTATATTTTATTTATTTTCATAGAAACATCTGTCGAAGTAAGTTTGAAAGTTAAATTTCTAAACGTACTCAGAAACCATAAACAAAATTATCGTTCTTTCATTCGGTCTTGCGATGCTAATACGTTTCAGCTTATAGGCGGTCATGGTACGAAAAAATGCTATTGACTTTAGGTACCTAAACTCCGCTGCATCTCAAAAGGATTGTTTTAAGAAAGTTCATGGTAGGCCCCCTGAGGGGATGATTACATAGTCTGTGTCTCGTCTGTGTCGAATGCAAGTTCAACCCCCAATATTTGCTCGGGCGACGACCCATTCCGTCAGAGCAAACAATAGGAAATATTGAAAATAAGCATTGAAAGCTCTATAAATTCTGCCTCAAGAGACCTCTGTTACAAATTATGAAGTTTATTTAAAAATTGTAAACTGAATTATGTCAGAAATTATTTTCCAATATTTTTTTTTTAAATATTATTTTACAATTTCGAATTAGCTTTGACATGAAATCTAAATGTAGTCACGAGTAGACATTTAAAATCGATTTCAATAAGGAGGTCCTAAATTAAATTTGTATGTTTTTCAGGTTCAATCCCTGAATTCGTTAGCGAAACAATAGTTATACTGATAATGCATTATTCGTTATCTATTATAAATATATAGATAGTAGATGGCATCTTTAGTTGGTTAGTACAATAATTTCAACAAAAATATTCAAAAACACTAAACTTACTGATCGTATGAAATGGGTACATACTACTTATGTAGATGTGTATGTAGTAAATAGCAGATGTTAAAAATTAATATTGTGATCTAAGGAGCGCTGTTAATGAGGAATTCTGAATAAACAGGGATTTTGTGACTTTTTACATAACAAAATAGCTTCACTAAAACGGTTTGTGGGAGTAGAAATTAAAAAATTACATTAAAAGGTTTAGAATGGTTGGTCTCGATCGATATTTAAATACTTAATTTAATGTGAAAAGAAGTGTATCGCGCCAGAAGATGCTTTGTATTTTACATCACATTTTATCTTAAAGAAAATAAAATTTATGTTTAAAATAATAATCAATAGAGTGCTACTATTTTGTATTAGTGTTTGATAAGTACAGCATAAAGCGCTTGGAGCGAAATCTATGGTGTTTATCAATGAAGAAAAGCTGGCGCCAGTCTGTCGCCCACAATCACACTCGACTCGGAATCTCTTCCGTATCTCTGATTCACTGGGTCAACGACCTAGACTTGGGGTGATTGAAAAAAATCGATCTTTGAAATCACTTGATCTGTGTTATTATTTGATTTTTGTTGAAATAATTAAATTCGAAATATCGTAGGAAATTTGACGCGGTTATTTTAACTTAAAAGCGGTTTATTTACTTTTGAGGGTCAGTAATTTTTACAATAATTTGGAATATTAAATAATCAAACAAATTCACAACAAAAACCTAATAATAGCACTCAAGGCACATTTACTTACATAGATACATGTACCTACTTTTTTTTATATTATGGCAATAGTTTTGACTTTATGCCAGTTTCAAGTAAAAATGTACCTACTTTCTGACACATGAAGATCACATTAGTAATTGATCAGGAATGGCAATACATGTTTTGACATTAATATATAGCTTTAATTCTTCTTATATTTTGAATAAATTTACACAATTGTTATTATTACAAATCAATACTATCTTAGAGGCTGACTAAGCTTAATCGCTCCCTAGAATTGTATTGAACTTGTACGTCATTGTTAGAATTAATGATCGGTAACATTTTGGTACTTCAACAGTCTCATCCCTCACCAATTTACATAATATTTTCATAAATATATCACTTTCCTTATTGTACATAATCCCTACCATAGAAAGGAAAAGTTTGTTTCGTGTTTAAAACATCGATTAGATTTGGAATTGGAATAAATAGGAATTTGGCTTAATATTGTCTTTGATTGACATAACCTTTACACATTTAAAGAAAAAACTGTTTTTAACGGATTGAAGTTATGTATTATTACAAATTTACAATTATTTAACATAATTTTAAATTTATCCGACGTTTCGCGTGCTTTACAGCGTGCGTGGTCACGGTGACTGAAGACAAAAGGTGTTGAATGTCAAAAATTTTTCTTTATTTTGGACCCCACTGTGAAAAAAAATTACTCCACCGAAAAGTATCCCTGTACTACAGGTTTTGGCGCATTTAATAGGGATTCTGAAAAGGTATTACACGTGGCCATGAGTCGCTCTAATATCTTTCTAGGAAGAATTACAAACAACTTTTTGGCCACTCTGTATAGGGGTCTATGTTATAATGTGTACAGTTATAAAAGAGTTTAACAATGAAAATGAGTATTTGTTAACTGCTAGGCTTAAAAATATCATCGTAATAATTTTAAGCAAAGTTTTATTTTATTCCAATGAAAAATACAGAAATATATGATTCAGACTTTCAGCTTTTCTTACTATGCAAACTTAAAACTTTAAAACTGTTGGCTATTCAATTAAATTATATTTTCATATTATATTATGTTATTCTCGTTGTTAAGTACTAATTACCCAAGTCTGGCAACCGTAGATAGGACCAAATTTCCCCATCCATAACAATCTTTTGGTTTTGGAGGGCAACGGTACCAGAGATTTAAAAAGTGCTCCCATTATTATTTTCTTAATAAAAAGATATATTATTTTGTAACAAATATGCTTATAAATACATATTAGCAATATAAAATTGGCAATGTTCATTTGTTTCATGCCAAGTCTAATATCACATATAAGTCAATCAAATAAATTAGAAGAACGCCTGATTTTACCTACATACTTGGCTATCGGTGTGGTATGAATAGTGCGGAATCGACAGAAGAGTTGTGGGACATATTGTTTTAATCCATTTCTTCTACATACATTTTCTACGGAACAAGAATTGCTCTTCAATTGCAAACTTATTTTTCTTAGTTTACTTCCAGCCCCCATATCGCAGGCCGCGTAGACATAAGGTATTTAGACAGTGATCCATGGAGACGCCCTAATAAAGCAGCTCGGAAAAGGCTAAAGGGCGCAGGGGCACTAACGGAGACTCTTGAGCCCGCCTTGCTTGATAGGGTGATTTCGGGGCTTTTCCCTTTGCATCCAAACATCGTCCCTCCGAGAATGGTGACCTCGGTGGTGGATGGGGACGTCGAAAGAGGGCAAGCTCCTGAGGTGACTGACTCCGAAATAGAGTCCATACTTTGTCGCCTGAAGAGCAGAAAGAAGGCACCAGGCCTAGGGTCCTGGCGGTAACCTTTCCTCAGATGGGGGAAACCATTCGGGGTCTGTTTGACTTATGTTTACGTAGTGGACGGTTCCCGACGGCATGGAAGGAGGGCCAATTGTGTCTCATCCGAAAGGAAGGTCGTGCGCCGAACAGCCCTGGAGCTTACTGGTTACACCATTGCGCTACAGCCTATTTAGCTTGGCAAAATTCAAGCGGCTTGACTAAGGATTATTGAGTAAAAATTATTAGTTATTTCTCATGTTAATTCTCTGTTTATTAACCGCTTGACTTTTCAAGTCTAGCTCAGACAAGTAGTACCTCTACTATCTTGCCATTGTAATATATAGGACACAAAAATCTATCTTGTGAGAAACATAAACATTGCAACATCTTTGATATTACGTATACGGTCTCATTAGAACCTCATTAACCGAATGTATTCGTGATAAGTAGAGTAGACCTTGTTCCGTATAAAGATGTCATTAAATATTTCATTATATGAAGCTAAGTTAAAAATTTAGTAATTTAAAATATTTTATACTTTTTAAAAGTCATAAGAAATTAAAGTATCAATACAATAATGACCTTATTGTTTGTAAAGAACCATTTCGGACAGTTAAAGTTTTTTGTTGATACAGTGATTTTGCATAAAGAGGCTAATAAACAGTTCTATTCTAACACATACATTAATTTATTGTCTTCAAAATACATACGACAGTCTTTTAAGAACGATCTCCATTTGCAAAGTTTTTACTGATATTATTTATTACACTGTAATTCCGAAGAATACGAGCTCAATATGAAAATGAAAATGAAAATGAAAATGAAAAAATATGAAAATGAAAATGAAAAAATATTTATTCAATCACTTACAATGATAACAACATGTGGCTGGAGCCTCCATTTAAGTATGTATAATATACTTGTGTTTGGAGTATCCGCTCTTCCTAGGTACACTTAATTAGGTATGTAAGTTTAGACAAAAGGGAATAATATTACAAAAACAAAACAATATTTATACAAGTTAAAAGATGCATCGTGTATGAGTGATAAATTGAGGGGTGTTCGTTGTATTCAGTTAAGTGTATGTTGATGTGTGAGAGTGTAAGTGTGTGTGAGTGAGTGTGTATGAGGTATGTGTGTATATGTCTGTATCATATGTTTGAGTGTGTGTGTTCTTTTAGAGTGTAAGATAAAAGTAGACTTTAGAATAGTAATTCTTAGATAATAGATTCAACTTCTTCATAGGTTTGAGTTTTTAACCAACAATTTATAGTTATTTTACATTTATATTTATTCATATTATATAGATTTAATTCCTTGTTTAATTTATTATATAAGTTAGCAGACTGGTAGCAGTACTGTCTATGAGCATATTTAGTTTTAAAAGTTGGTAAAGGTGCCACATTATGCCTTCTACGTCTGTTCAAAATACTAGGATCATATCCAATATGTCGATGGGTTCTAAGAGTAGTTTGCAGTACATACAACTTACGTACTGACAGAAGATCGCTAACCGCATATAACATTTCCGTAGGGAATCTGTATGGCTTAAAATGGATAACTTTGAGTAGTGACCTTTGTGCTCTCTCCAGTTCCAGGAATTTTATTTTAATGGCACCACCCCAGGCCGGAATGCAGTATATTAATATTGACTGCGCAAGAGCAGTATAAATTTGTTTTAGGAGGGCCGAGTCAGCTACGTGTCTTAGATTTTTAAATAACCATATGAGTTTTCTTACTCTAGCCATAACTAGCTCTATATGATCGCGCCATGATAGGCGTTGGTCTACCATAGTACCCAGGTATCTTACGCAGTTTTGCCGCTTAATAAAATCGCATGAGCATATTATAGAATGAGGTGAGCCACAAGTATGTATTTGAATAGCAAACGTCGGAGGTGGTTGAGAGGAGTTATAATTGGAGAAGCATACATAGTTAGTTTTAGAGGTATTGAGGGTCAAAAGGTTATCGCTGAGCCACTTAGCTATTCTTGCAAGGCCCTTTTGGGAATTATTTTTAACAGCCTCCCAGGTGTCAGCTACAAAAACGACAGCAGTGTCGTCAGCATAAGTGAACATTGTTCCCTCTTCTATATCCATGTTACATAAATTATTAATATATACAAGGAATAGAGTGGGCCCCAATACACTTCCTTGCGGAACTCCGAAGGTGATTTCACATTGTTCACTTTGGTGTTTTCCTATTTTTACACTCTGTTTTCGATTGCATAAATAGTCTTTGAATAATTTCAAGGGAATTCCTCTTATGCCTATTTTCTCCAACTTGTCGATAAGGTCTGTAATTGATACTGAGTCAAATGCCTTTTTCATATCCAAAAACACTGCAGCACATTTTTTGTTTTTATCCACAGCATTAGTAATAAGCGATGTGAGATCCAACACGGCATCTTCTGTCGATAAATCCCGTCTAAAGCCATATTGACTTGGGGAGAGGATATTAAATGTATTAAGGTAGTTCATTAAACGTTTATTAATTATTTTCTCCAGTATTTTGGCAATAGGTGGTAAAACAGAAATAGGCCTGTAATTGCTTATATCCGTTTTATCATCTCCTTTGTACACTGGGGTAACTACAGCGATTTTCAGTGCATCTGGAAAGACACCTTGAGCAAAGCATAGATTGATCAAATGAACAATAATAGGGACAATTATATCAGCAGTTAGCTTTAAGAATTGGGTAGGAATGCCATCCCAGCCTGGAGCACTATTTGATTTTAACCCCATCAGGACATTAAGAACCTCATCATTGTCAGTATCTCTTAATACAAATGAAGTTAAGTGAGGATAATTCGAAGTAGTTTTGTCAGAACAATTGTATGCGGGTTGTTGTGCAAGGATACCTTCTGCTAGTGATTTGCCAACTTGGGTAAAATATTGATTACAATGATCTATAGACTCTTGTGCTGTTTCTTTACAGTGGAGCAGTTCGTAATTGTCGCTTTTATTTTTATTCCGATTTGTAATATTGTTGACAGTTTGCCATAATTTTTTTGAGTTGTTTTTATTTAGAATTAGTTGCTGTTTATTATAATTTCTTTTTAGGTTTCTGATTAATTTATTACAATAATTTCGATATCTACGGTAAGTTATTTTTAAAATTTCATTATCAGGGTCTAATTTTAGCTTTTTCTGCATGTTATTCCTATTTCTGACACATCGTAGAATGCCCAAAGTCATCCATGGCTTAACTACACGATATTTGCATGTAATGATCTTAGTGACTGTATGTAAATCTAAGGTTTGTCTTATTTTACTTAGTAAGAGCTCTATAATCATGTTGGGGTTGTTTAATGAAGTTAAGTCAGCCACCAATGTGCTATCGCCTTATCGTAATCAATGAATGTTTTTGTCTTAGTGGAAGCACCTGACTTTGGTATATTGGAGAGCCTTAAGAATATGGTGGAGTGATCAGTGACAGAAGTATTTATTACATTTATATTTGCGGAATGTTTATTTTTGTCTAGTCTCAGCATAAAGTGATCCAGACAATTACCATACCGTGTAGGTAGTACATGGCCAGGTAGCAAGCCGTGCATAGCCAGCATGTTTAAATAGTAAAGCCGGTTATTACGCTCCTGCTGCGGAGCATCATTTCTGTCAATCAGGTTAATGTTAATATCCCCGGTTATAATTAAATTAATACAATTTTTCAAAGATGTTAAATGTCGGTCTAATGAGTCCGAGAAGGGCTCGGAATTAGTATGTGAAGGGGACCGGTATATTCCTAGCACGGTAACTCCACAAAATAAGATTTGGAGGCAGGATGCATGTGTTAGAATAATTTCTTTGACATTGACACTGTGTTTTCTAGAAACATAGATAACAACACCATCACATTGGTTTATATGGTTTGTAGTCGAATAAGAAGTGTAGTTCTCCATTTGGGGTATTGGTTTATCACTATCTATTCTACATTCAGTTAAAATTATCAAATCTGCTTCAAAATTAAGCTGGGCAAGGGTGAGTTGGAAATCATCTAACTTGCTGTATACCGACACAATATTCTGAGAAATTATTTTTAAATCATTTTTATGAAATTTAGGGGATTGGTTACATATGTCATGAACATCACATAAGCTAGAATTAGCCACCTCACTATTGTCAATTTCTGTTATCAATGAGATTACGTTATCCATAATTGGATGGAATTTTAAATAAACCATTCATTTTATTAGCTTGTTGGTTATGAAGTGTGTTAAATAGTCTACTTATTATGAAAGTATCGCGTACTGATAATGTGTGAATATGTTTGGAGAAGGTGTGTGTGTAGTAGTGTAGGGCCGAATCCAAGCCTTTGTTAATAAAGTATTTATGTGTCTTGGTAGTAGTAATGAGTAATGTGTGTACAATCGGGAACAAAATTTGATAAAAGAATAACATAAGATATTTTACTATGTAGTTAAAAGGATGTGGTTTGGGTGTTATTGGGGCAATATGTAAAACTAGTATGAAATAACATAATATGGTAAAACAAAAATATAAAATGGGCCGAGCAAGCAAAGACAGAGAGAGATAACAAGGTTCAAGAATTAAGTCTAGTCATTGCTCTCCTAGTAGTTTTTGGACGATTGCTTCATTATTTATAGTGATAATGGGTGAATTTTCAGATTTTCTGACGTAGACACGGCCATAGGAAGTCCAGCAAAACTTATAAGATTTTGATCTCATTAGATCTCTAGCAAGGAAGTACAGCCGAGCCCTGGAGGCGGTCAGCTGTTCTGCTACGTAGACAGGGATATTTTCTTGACCTTGTGATTTTAATCCTAGGTGTTTAGCTCGTAATTTATCCTTGTTCTTCAAGTTGTATGTTTTACAGGCCTGTAGAAACTTCATTTTTAATAAGGTAGTGCTTAATTCAACTATTATAGGGGAACTAGCATTTCCCTCCCTCTTAAATCTTATCCTGTAAATATCATTAATGTCTTTTTCACTCAACTGACAGTTGACTGATTTAGCCAACTCTAAGGTCATAATTATAAGGTCTTCTTTTGTTTCCTTATCAGCCTTGGGTGCATTTTTTATTTCAATGTTATTCTTCAATCTATCTCTTTTTAAGTCTTCTAGCTGTCCCTCCAAAATAGAAATATGTTCCTTGTCCTTTTTCCTTTCTATTTCGAGAAGTTCTAACTTCTTTTTAAGTTCTACATTCTGTTCAGCGAGGAAGGACATAGTTGTCTGGATATTTGTGTTTGTCTTACTTATTTCGGTAAGAGTGGATTCAAGCTTTTTGGAGCCACTTTCTTGCGATTTAAACATTGTTAAAATGAGTGTTTTTATCTCTTCTCTAAAAACGTCAAATCGGTCCACATTCGTATCATCTTCTCTTCTTCTCTTGTTTCTCAAGGCCACATAGTTGGGAGGAGTGATTTGTTCCATTTCCATACCAATTTGATCAATGGCAGATTCAGATAGTGACTTATCTCCAATAGGATTCATCCTTTATTATAATGAGTTTAACAGTTGTCTATTCGATAGTACAAGCAGATGTTTGCAAAAAATGTGAATGCACTAAACAATGGAATGTCCGATAAGAAGTTCCCGATGGCTCAAGGTAAATAGGCCAATAGATAATTAGTGGGCGTGGCCACAGTCACCTGTTGCAATCAGCGCGGGCGCAGGACGCAGGTAGTGGTGGTAAGCGGGGCACGAGTGTGACGCTGGTAGGGATGTGGGCGTGGCGTAAATTCACAGCTTTAGGGGAATTGATAAGATTAATATTGAGTGGGATCAATACCTTCGATAGTGGGGTGATCGGGCGCAGTACCAGGAGCGCACGTAGTAATTAGATGGTTGCTTGACTACACTTCACTTTGTTTATGTTCTCCTAGTAGACAGTTATATTTATTTTTCGATTTGAATTTATTAAAATTAAAATACAAATAAAAATAAAGCACTCAGCACGTCTACACCTTATGGCGATCCGGGGGGAAGAGGATAAGATACAATATAAATAAGCATTTTTATCACAAATGTATCGTAATCTTCTTGCCGAGGGCCAGAACTGTAGACATTTACGTGGTTCTTAAGCCTTAAACTTAAACTGTGCAATTCGCCATTAAAGGACTTTCTATACTATAGATATATATGGACAGTACTTTCTATAATATAATAATTTCATTTATTGGCAAAAACAGGTTACATAATAAACACGTATCCTAGACTCCTGATCGAGTGAGAACTATAATAATTTCAGGAGTCTGTTACCTCCCAGTAGCATTGTGTAGCAATAACGAGAATTAATTATAATATGAAACCAATTTAATTAATTAATAGTAAAATAATATAAATTTACGTAATACAATTTCACTTCCATATAATTTAGTAGAAATATAAATATATGACCTGATAATTGATACCCGTGTAATGAAGCCAGCTCAGTTACGTATCTCTGTATTGTTCACGAAACGTTCACTGTGTTACTGAAATAACTAAGTATTTTATTATAGAGTTTATATTCTAATTTCGAAGGGAAGTAAGAATAATACTCATTTTCCTACGATTTCGTTAACGTTGAAGTACTTGTATAATTACTAACTTTTTTGAATGTATTTCATTGATGCTTACATGAAAACAAAATCAGTTGCAATTGCACTTTTTTATCGGGGTTGGAAAAAAATTTAGTGTAACATTTTGAAGTTATACTTCTTTAGGCGCGTTATGAAAAATTGATGAGAGTGAAATTATTCGATGCGCGCGCACCGTGACACAAAATTAAGTTGCCCACTGAAGATGCTACGGCATTGGAAGTAATTTAAAAACAACATTCGAATAATAATAGAATTTATGTTACACTTAATGTAAGAGAATAATAATACATATTAATTTATTTAATTTTTCAAATGTAAACTGAACTTTATTGACTATACTGACTCCTTTTCCAGTCTTTGGTTATTTAATTGTAATTAATTATTTTCATGCAATCAAAAACTTTTTTTAATAATGCCAAAAAAGTATAACTTCTTACGCGCGTACATAAGTACACGCACCCTTTTTTTCGTTATGCATCACATTTTTCCGTTACGCGCCATCTTTTGAAGTGAAACTTCTTTATCGACGTATGGGAGAAATTTTGTAGGTTACGCGCCATGTTGCTTTTTGAAGTCAAACTACTTTATCGGCGTTGGAAAAAAATTTACACACATTTGTCACATTTTTCGGTTACGCGCCATCTTTTTCTTGTCCCTACCACGGTTGATCCGAAGAGATTCGAAGCCATTAGTAACAAAAATATATAATAACGATAACAATGATAGTAAAACTAATAATTCTATTACAATTAATGAAATTTTGTAATAATCTTAGTACTACATAGTAGTACAGTAATAAGTTAAAATGAAATAATTGTATTTGTATTCATGTCTATGTTAATAAAAGCCTTTTGTTAAACTTTATCTAATTTGCATATAGTAGATCATTTTTCGAAAAATAAGGTCATAACGTTACAAACGTAACGAAGTTCCACTTACACTTTAATGCTGTATCATAAAAAAATTAAAACTAAAAATTTTGTCTAAAAAATAAAAAAATAAATTTAGGGGTAGACTACCCCTAACATTTAGGGGGATGAAAAATAGATATTGGCCGATTCTCATAGATACCGGATAAGGACAAAAAATTTCATCAAAATCGGTCAAGCCGTTTCGGAGGAGTATGGCAACGAAAACTGTGACACGTGAATTTTATATATTAGATGATATAATCTCCTAGTTCACTGTAGTTAGATAAATGGTTAGCTATTTCAAAAAGGTCTTTGGACTTTGATTTAACTGTTCGAAATTTATTATTCTGCATTTAAATATTCTTATAAGTTTGGTAGTAGTATACTGCAAAATAAACAAAACTGCTAATCGAAGAACTTTTTGTGTTTAAACATATTTTTAAAATCAAAGGTTCGAAATGAAAAAACATTCAACTGTTTTAGATATAAATTGATGGAATTAAATTATTTGCTAAAACAATAACATAAACACACATGTGTATGTTTAATAACTGAGAGTTAAACAAGACGATGCTTCTAGGGTAACGCTGCGCTACGCGGCGTCGGCCAGTGTAGACAGCGTTAGTCACCTCGAGACCGTCGCAATACGCGCTACGTCGTAGCGGAGAGATTTTGTAGTGCTTTAACAAAACTTAAATGATGTTAATATACAATTCGTTACAGTGCATAAAATGTGGTTATAAATATATGAAAATTTGTGCTCAGTAGATAGAAACAGTTTACTAGTTAATAAACAATGTTTTCAGCAAATAAAAGTGTAGTTTTAAGAGTAGTTATTTTTTTTCTAGCAACACAAGGTAATATTGAATCTATTATATAATAATGTTTTGTTAGAATTTAATAAAATGAAGTTATATTTTTAGAATCTTCTATCGTACACAACATTTTATACCCGTAAAAGCAAAGCGTATATTTACCTAATAAAATACAATTTTGTAGCATCAAAACAAAAATATCAACGCCAACTGAATAAATATTCAGTGTATCTTGTAGAAATTGAACGTTTCTAGGTTGGCATGAAAAATCCCTTTAAATTTTTATTACATTCTGTTTTATTGGTATCATCCTTTTATTGATATATTTGAAGACGGTTGTTGTCAAACATTTAAGTATACAATTCGTATTCATATTCTAGGTTGAAAATATTTTATCTAACTTTGACAAAAAACAGAAATATTATGGAATTGTTAGGAAAAACATGAACATGATTATTTGGTTCTATCATTGAATAAGATTTGTACAGCTATTCATACATAAAAAATTAAAAATGCTTTAGTTTAAAACCTTGAAGTAACACAGCGAAAAATAACAATGTTAAAAAAATCATCTGGAAGATGAGAAGTGGCACATGCGACACCGGACACAGTCTTGTCGTCGGTCCCCATTGCGTGTTGGTGATTGGACTAGATACCGCATCAGCAATACCAATTACAATAATATCACAATCAAACGAAACGCACATATTCTAGGCCGATCTGTCGTCAGTCTCTGTTTATTACTAATATATGTAATTCGATGTAATGCTTTGCTCAGTAAATGCTTTAGCAGGGAATAATGCAATAATATTAGGTTTCCTCTACAATTTTTTGCCCAAATAATATAAATAAGCTTGCATTTAGCTGTTTATATTTTAATAATTAATTAATCACTGATTCAGCCTGATAATTGTCTAATTTCGCCAGTTGTAAATTTTATGCTGCTTGTTGGTATGGTACCTCAAAATTATAGAAGCCATATATTTACGGCATAAAAAATAGGTGTCGTGTTTTCCTTAAAATTGTGGTTGTAAAGAGTACACACACTTGGAAAACTTGAAAATTACGGTTCAATCTTATGTCATTTATTTATCGTATTGGGCAAAAAAAAATCTTTTGAAATACTGATCCGAGTTTGTTTTTGGAAACAAAGTTAATTAAATTTGTGTGTTGGAAATAAATGATTTATGGATTTATGTGTTATTTTTATTTTATTACTATGTTACTGAGTCCATTGAATTGTCAATGCAACATTGTTTATTTTTATACGACATTGATAGGAATCCTATCTTTATAGACAAAAATAGGCCATAAAACTCTTGTATGTCAAAATACCGACTTTAAAAAATAGTGCAATATGTCCTGTATATCCCTTCATTAGATATAAGGGTTCAGCGATCTGTAACAATTTGCAAGATTTGAATCACATTACCTACTTCATTTTCATTTGTAACAGAACTTATGGCTGGACTAGGTATATGAGTAATACATTTTCTGTGAACGAACGATGTTTTTGTAAGTAATTAAGTCGTAAAGACGTCGAAGTAAACCATTTGCGAAGTTTCATTTTATTATCAGCCAACAACTTTGCTAACATATCGCGGGAGCAAAATTTTAAATCTCGCTAAACGCTGTGTGATATAATAGAACAAACTTATAATACAAAAAACTAATTTGAACAATTTTTACAGGTTTACTATGTCTACGAAATGCACACATGGTAATACCAGACGCCGTGGAGAGGGGAAAACCTGCAGTCATTAAATGTATATTTGAGCTTGAAAATGAAGATTTATATCAAGTTAAATGGTATAGAAACGAACAGGAGTTTTGTAGATACTCACCAAGAGACGTACCTCCGTTGAAGGTCTTCTCCGTGCGTGGAATAGAAGTTGACGTGAGTACATAATTACTATTTCAACATTTAAAACACATTTGGAATACGTTAGAACTTTTGAAAATATAAGACTTAATTTGTACACAATCAAAAGAACGCAAAAACTATGTGCAGTATGTGTGGTTAGATTAGGTATCTATGATAAATAAAATAAATTTAGGTAACAGTGTTGAATACCACCGCACTTTTTTGACGATACTAATTATCTAGGAGTGTCCGGGGGACCTTCATTGGAACACCTCCAAGTGAGTTTTGCTCCGGAAACGCGTCCAAATATTTTTATAAAAAATTTAAAGTTTTGTGTAATGTATTAAAATTTGTAAACAATCCGCCATTTTCTACTTTTCTATTGGTTATAAGTGATGTGACGTTCACTTAAAAAAATCGTGTTTTTAATTTATCGATTGTTAATAATCGTTTTATTTATTTATCGATTATTTCCTCATTTTTGAAATTTAAAGTTATAGAATAATCAACATTGAAATTAACCTAATTTCGTGTTGATAGATTATAGGGTTCCGAAATTTTTTGAAATTATCGATACCTACTCGTCTGTATTTCCTAATTAGTACTTGTATTTCATTGTTTGCAACTTTCTATATTATTTAAATTTTACTAGAATAAAGTGTTTACTTTAATATCCAATATATATTAGTTTTTCTTTTAGTATTATGAAAAAAATAAAAAACATTTTTTTTAATTACCCATGTCTATGCTTCTACTATATCATATCTAAAAAATTAGTACTAAAACAGCGCCAAAGCCTATTATTATTACAGAAGCTATGATAGGTGCTGCCACAGATAAGTAAGAAACGTATGATAAAGATGGCGCGGTTTGACACTACATTATCTACTTCGGCTATATTATCTACTGGAATACTACTGCTATTCCATACACAATAACAACTATATATGTAGCTTTGTGTCGATATCATATAAACTTTTCTGGCGTAGTGAAGAGCGCGTAGTGAGTCCATAAATTAATTTGCGGACGCAACCGGATATGTGTTTAGATAATCAAAAATATAATATATTGAGCCTCTATTTATCTACTAACATATGTTATTTTATTTAGCGGATTACATCATCTAAAAAATAGGTTATCGGTACCTCTAGCCTTTGTGTTGACATATTGAAAAATATTATTCCCCATTACGATTAAAACTAAATTGTTTTAATTACACGATAAATTACTTCCTCGATCGCCCGGAACAAATCCCTATTCGTTTTAATTCCAGTGTATGATAATTGTTATGCTTAAAGTTATGCCTATAAAAAAAAATGTCCCTTGAGACATTTATTTGCTAACGTTAGTACGTAAGATCACATTACCGCATGTTTTTTAAGCAAATACATTAGGAAAAGCAGTGATATCGATATTGTTTGTTTTTCCAGCAGTGAGCGACGGCCGTTAGAACTTTAATGTTTTTTAGTTAATGTTTGTGTTAAAATGGATACAAATACAGAACATTTTGTTTTTCTAGACAAAGAAGAAATTCTATTTCGCAATCTGCACGCACGCACGAATTATAGTTTTATCTTACCTAATTTTAATTTGTCAATTTTTCTTGTATTCTAAAATGTGTCTTATTTTGTCAATGTAGATCGTATAGACCTATTGAAAATCTGTGATACTAGTTACTTCAAACAACTAAAAGATACCCCCTATATACTGTGATTGTCTATCATCGATCCCACTCATGGCGTCAAAATGTTGGTGGATAGTACAGTAAAAGCGAGCCCGTTTTTTTACGTACGTACTCAGTTTAATAATTAACGAAATCAATCTATTCTCTTATCTTTGTTTCAAAATCGAATCTTAACCGTATCTTATGCGAGAAGGTTAACCAATAATAATTAACACGTATTTCTGAAACATAACCGTGTATTCATCAAGTCTTTCTACTGCTTAAATTACTCGTAGATTAGACGTTTCCTAAATTGAAAAAATCTATTAATTTTAATAATTATTTACGATAGTTTTCTATAAAATGTAATAAACATAGGTATAGTTTGGTACAATGTAAAAAATTAATATTCTTGCGTGCAGCTTAGGAATAAAATCAAAATATTTACCAAAGACTTGTGCGATATGCCTCGGCAAGCCGGACTAAATTTCCGGCGTGCTCCTTGACTTATAAGTCATGCGTTGTGAAATAGGTTAGATGTGATTCATTCTAAAAGAAAATATTAGTCGACAAAAGGCTGCTAAATATGTAGGTATGCGATCTATCATAACTTGAAAATCTTCTCCCATATATCTATTTTATAAAATCTGATAAAAGCCATGAGGTTGATTGCAGATGGATTTAAAAGGAAAAAAAAATCTATTTGAATGTCATAGAAATGAAAAATAATGGTATGTTTCACGCGGTGAATGCGCTGCTGGTACTTTGGTAGTTGGCAGACTATCAATTGTGTTCAACTAGATAAATGCTGCTTTACATCACCTGAACTAATTCCTTGGAAGAGAAAAGTTTGCTTTGCCTTAAAGAACTTAAATAATTTTTCTTCTTCGTATCAAGATTTATAAACGATGAGCTTGAAGATTCCTTCCCTTTTTAGATTATACAATCTGGATACCTTTACTAACTTTTACTTAGTCGTCTTGCGGACGGAGGTTATTCATTGGTGCACAATTAAATCACAAATATACACGTAAGACTAGCACAATTTAACCGCAATATGAAATGGAAAATATCCCAACCATGCGACGCTGTTTTTGTACTTGTAGTTTTTAATGTTTCGTTACTCATCTCGCTTGCAAGTTTTTCATATACCTTATGAATAGGTTATGCTACCCTAGTCACAAACATTTTCGGGCGTGATTTATTTATTAGAACTCATTCGTGCGTATAGCATTTTTAAGGTTATATTTTGTTTGTTTGTGAGGCTGTATATGATGCAAGGATTTACTTTTCTAACAAATACACTGTAGCTGTGTCCCAGGGTAATGTACTAATCCATAATCCAATTTCGTCTATTTTTGTATCCCTAAGATTTTGCGATAGGACAAAAATACATAAAAATTAACAAATACGAACTATAAAGCTAGTTAAATTTATTATCATTTCAAATGCTTGCATTTTAGAAAAGCTTTCAGTTCAACTTGACAACAATAACAATACAGATTCAATTTTATTCTGATACATTCTGAGACAAAATGTTTTTTTTATTGTCTATGTACAAAAGGATTCTGGTTTTGTTAATTTGACTTTTTAAAATAATTCCCACAGCATGAATGATGAGAATGTTATTAAAAAATAGTACAAGGACGTACAATACGTATAATGTTTCATGTGAGAACTCATTTATTGATTTGGAGAGCAAACAGCTACACTAAATTTGAAAAATAATTCACATATAATTTAATGTCAAGACTATTTGCTTAAGGTCATCTTTACCGTATTTATCTTTTCAGCATGAGGAGAGCGATGCTAAGAAACTGACAATAAAGGCGACAGAAGAAGCACGCGGCCTATACACGTGTGAAGTATCAGCTGACGCCCCATCCTTTTTTACGTTGCAAGTTCATGGCTCTCTAAATATAGTGGGTAAGTGACATTCTATTAGTATTGTTTTTATTCTAAACATTTTTTTATATCTAGAAATACTATAGTCTATTAGGGTAGGATAGGATACTGACAAAATTAGATTTCCAGCCTACCAGAATAGGTATAAATGAAAGTGATATGAAACTCATTGTAGCTGATTATGTATGTATAATATTGAAGTCAAATTTATCTTACAAAGTTTCCCGAGCCGACGTTAAAAAAATTTGAATAAGTAAAAGAAAAATTATGTTATTTGAATCTCATACTGAGTGACTTAAACGACGTTTTTAACATGGGACTACACATTATCTAAGTGAAGAAATTTGATTTTTTTTTAGGTTTATACACTCAAAAGTATGCGTTGAACCTTTTTGCTATTAAATCACAGAAAAAAACCAAAAGAAAAAACAATACTTCTCTTTGTGTACAATATAAGTATTATTTATTGCTGCACATGGTAATTGTTGAGTTGTGCAATATGAAACAGTAGTGGTACTAATGACAATCCATCTGTCCAATTCAAATAATAAGGAAAGTAGTCATTTTATTTTACTAAACCCGAGGACGAACGACGGAAAGAGGGTTTTTTTTTAATAGCTTGCCTACTTTAACTGTTAGAAGTGTGCATTCATCAAATACGAGTATATTCAAAAATCTCCTTAACCACATCGTTTAAATAATGAGGGTATATTATTTGGTGAATTCAGACGGGAACAGGCACAGCTCACATATGGACATAAACATAGATTTATAGCGTTAGATAGGCCCCGACACCAAAAACTGTGGCATTGTTTTTGAATGTGTGCGTTAACAAAATGCCGACAACACCTGTGCAATCTATACACAACAAGTGTACTGAGAAAATAGTGTCATCTCTTTTTCTCGTACATTAGTTGCAAACACTACTGTCTCTTTCGACAACATCTATGCAATCTATACACAACAAGTGTACTGAGAAAATAGTGTCATCTCTTTTTCTCCTACATTAGTTGCAAACACTACTTTCTCTTTAGTGCACTCACCATTTAAATTTATTATTTTAGACAGTGCGGAAGGAAAAATAAAAGTTTTTAAATCAAATCGCAATACTTACGAGTGAAATGTTACACCTCTGGCTTTATTTGTGTTTCTAGAATTGTTGTTTGCACTTTAGAAAGGCACACGATGGCATTTTGTGACACTAAACTGCTCGCAAACGTCCTTTACGTCCGGCTAACACTGTGTTTAGGGGTGCACTGATCCCAGGTTAGTGAGCTCACTCACTTCGACTGTGCGACAACACGGCGCAGTCTAACTGCGGTAAGGGCCTATCTAACGATATAAATCTATGGACATAAATAGTTTGAAGTGTAATATTTTTAGAGATCTAAAAACTAACCTATACCTAATAAAAACCTGCAAAATATTGAATTATTGTAACTTAGAAGTGGTATCGATATCATATTTATCTATGAAACATATTAATTTAAACATTTTTGTACATGCGTTTTAATGACTTCTATTTTATCACACTAAATTTAATAACACTCTATATGTTAAACCTGCATTTAAAACAGTAAAATCAACTAACAAATTCCAAACAAGGATTCAATATGCTTTTTAAAAAATGTTTTTTTTTCAATTGTCTTTCAAATACGACTTCGGCTCAGGTTTCTCAATAAAAGAGGGTAACTTTTCTTAAACGTCCAGCAACGTACTCCCGCGCCAATTGGTAGCGTAAGGCCCTTTCTGCACTGCTCCGGTCCGGCGTCGGAAGCCGGAATGAGTCATTAAAAAAATATCGGAAAGCCGGATTGCGCTTCTCCACTATATCCGATCCGATAATAACCGATACTTGCATATTTATCATGAAACACTGATATTAACTAAAACCCATATAGTTTATTTTATTAATAAAACGTTCTAAATTCTGAATATTTTATTGCCTGGCTAGTTTATTACTTTTTTTTAAATTTGCTATCTTGAAATATTATAATCTACTTAATAAATAGTTCACTAATACTTAATGATATAATTTAACTATAAATAAATAAACCTATGAATAATAATTTATAATTAATAATAATTTCTTGGATATACTTGGACCGATAAAACACCGCGTACCGATCTAGCAAGTTATCGGATCGTTAAAAACCGGATACCGGAGTAGTGGAGAAGCACGTAATACTGTTGTGAGTTTCTAAATCGGATCGGTAATTAACGTTTGCCGGACTGGAGCAGTGGAGAAACGGCCTAAGTGTAGATGGTGGTTGTGTGTCTCCCAACATGTTCAAAGCTCCTAAAAACATATATTTCGTTTGATAAAAACGCAATTCAACGATGATCATTACGATCGAGTGCTTAAACAAGACCCAGGTATTGCTGTCAAAATATGGCACAATTATTATAAGCTCCTATTTGAATATCACTATACAATATTCACAGACTTATCTAGGGATTAGTTCCCCATTGTGGTGGTACACATGTTGTCCGTAAATATTTATATCAAATGAATTCAAAGATTTTCTTTAAGGTAAATGTCTACTTGGTTAAAATTTATAGGTACTTGAAAAATAAGCATGATTGGTAATACCTTAAATAGTAAACCCGTCAACTTTTCCAATTAATGTTTAACAAATTTTGTTCATTAAGAAAGTTGTGACAACTTTGTAAAGTAATGTTATTTGATTTCCAAATAGTTAAACAACATGTAAAAGATGTATTATTTTAAGTAAGTATATTATTTAATTATAATACTTTTCCTTTCTGCTTAGTTTTTGGTTTCTTTTCCTATAAAACTACTAACTACTTTTCCTATAAAGCTACCACTATAAACAATTTTTTTTTGTATCTTTTGTTACATTTTTGCTGTAGGAATAAAACAAAGTGAAACTCTTAACATATCAAACTTGAAAGTTATAAATTGTCTTTTTTTATTGTAGGGCCGTTGTCACGCACCTTCTTTTGGATATTAGTTAAATTATGTTTTGTAAATATAGGGTTAAAAATAATTTTTAAGGCATTATTAGTAGGCGGCGTTAAAAAACAACTTATTTTAGAATACATATAGAACTTATTGTAGTTCGAAAATACGTTATGTATATAATATAATTTCAGCGCAACTAGCTCTCATGTATTAGTAATTACATTTAAAATCCAATGCATACGGTTTCCCCGTATACTTTATTTTTATTAATCAACAGTATCCAAGCCCCATGGAAACTATTAATTAATAGCAAACTTTCATAATATTATACAATATTAGATCAGAGGTTTGTTATACGATACATTGTTATTTAATTAAATTTACAAAACAAGAAAGGAGTCCATCGATTAATTATTTATAAATACAAAGAACAATCCCAATTTAAGAGATAAAAAAAAATAATATATTATTGAGAAAGAAGGTGTAAGCGATATAGGTCACGGGACCTTATCAGGTTAACAAAACTACACGTGTGAGTCACGAAGTTTTGTGATAACATTTTATTGAAGTTCTAATTGAATTGTAAGATCACTGAGTGTCCAAGCGGTTTATTTTAATGATAGCAAGGTGAGATGGTTTCGTATTGCCCATTCAACAGGAATTTATACGTTTTATTAATATTTTATGTTTTATTAACAGTATGGTGTATGAATTTATAACTTAGTTCTGTTGTAAATGTTGCAAAAAAAAATTAATATATAAGTGCACAATAGGAAGTTTTAAAGTAAACTTTAAAATCAAAGAAAATAATCTACGAGTGCTTCTACGTATAAGTCGTAAGACAAAATAGAAAATAATTATGATGTTGTTGTTAAACGTTGTTATTAAATGCCATTTAGTTAACGGATTTACATTTTAACATTAACATTTTATGGTAGTTGTGATTTTTTTTATATGCGATATTTATGATGACATTTTTAAAGGCAAGGTGCATCCATTAGTTTAACACCAATTATAATAATAATATAGTGTCGTAGTGTTAATTTGGGGAACAATTCCGCCTCTAAAAAGAGGTAACCCTATACGGGCAAGCCATTCCGTGGCAAATGTCCGTCAAATATCTAGGAGTCACGCTCGATAACGGTATGTGCTTCTGCAAACACTTAGCCACCGTTCGCAATAAGGCCTCGTTTGTCCTTTCTCGCCTCTACTTCCTCCTGAGTAAAAGTCGTCAGATTTTTCTAAGACACAAGGTACAGACACACTGTACAAGGCCTGTATTCTTCGCACATTGTGCCCACCTCTCTTACCCTCCCATACCGTGATACGCGCGCCCGTTTGTGTGAGTAATCTCTATCTCCAGCGAGATTCCACTACAAAAATATAACGTTTTTTTATTAGTAGTTATTTTTGTCACTTAAAATTTAACTTCTAACTTATTTATTTGCATCTAAGTAAAACATTAGTGTATCTATTTTTGGCTAATTTTTGACCTACAATACATGTACATTTTAATTCGTCTGCTAAACGACGTTGACGATGTCACAAAATATAAATTATCTAATATATAAAAATAAGTCGGGTTTTCCTTCCTGACGCTATAACTCCAGAACGCACGAACCGATTTCCACGGTTTTGCATTCGTTGGAAAGGTCTCGGGCTCCGTGAGGTTTATAGCAAAGAAAATTCAGGAAAAATTTTAACAGAAAAGCGGGATCACCAACCGAAATGTTACATAAAACGAAGCCATCTGGTGGCGAAACGGAGTTCGCCGAGTTTGCTAGTATATTATAAATTATATATTTCATTATATTTCATAATAAATTATTATATTATTATATTTCATTATAAATTATATATTTCATTTTTAATTTCCCCGTTGAAACTAAAAATTTGACATTTGAACTGTTGCTAAGTTTTAGAGAAACCTATTATCTACCGCACCGATCACTAGCTTCGTGACATACGTATGTAGGAAAATACAAAATAACACACTTTACGCCTAGATAGGTCGCTACACAAAGTTATTTGTCGCGAACTTTCAACTGTCCCCCATTCACACACTTGTATATGCAGTTAAAAAGCTAGTTTCATCTTTATAAAGGACGGAGGGTGGAATATTGCTTCTGTATTTCTATACGTGAAACGCGTCTTATTTCCAAGCATTCAAGCAATAAAAGTTTATTTACTGTTACTTTACAGTGTAACTAATATGTATTAAGTAATACAATACAAAACGTTTAGTAGAGTTTAATATATAAACATTTTGTAACAATTAAATAGGCACAAAATTTGGATGATTTTGTAACTTATTACAGCCCGTACCGTTTACGATTTAATGTATTTCTAGTTGTCAGAAACCGCTAACTGGTGAGTTGTATATAGCCTGAATTATAGATTAGGTTCCTTCCATTAAAAAAGCGCACAGATTATATCGCTCGTCGCTATTATTATACTGTAATAAATATTTTCAAATACACTTCTTTTTATTGTAGTAAAATATTTTTTAGTACAATACCTATATACGAATAGTTACAGAACAGGAGTATTGGGGGATTACCATAACGTTATTGCCGGTTAATCGAAGCCAAATTGAATTCTACTGTGCCATAATTCAAAATACATCACATACTTATCATCATGACAGACATGTTCAGAAGCTATGTCTCAATCACTTTGTAGGTTCACCTTATCAGATCACAAATCGGTGCTTTCAAATTTCCCTGATACTAAAATAGATATATCATCAGCAATAGATATGTCCCCATCGTGCAGAGACTGGTAGCATTGAGTTCTGTTATGGCCTGGTTAACTACTAGATTCCACAGTAGCGGTGATAGGACACCGCATTGTGGGAAACGTCTGCTGCCGATACCTCGCGTAGTGGTATTAATGGTGAACTGTATAGCTCATTGTTTTAATATTTTTCAACGGCGCCTTCTATATCAATAAATGCTCCAAGAGTGAGCTGATTTGATTTCAGAGGAAATACCAATAAAAAACACAATGTTGTGGAGTGATGATTCTGTTGATTGGCCTGATGTGTAGGCGTGATGATTTGAGTGTAAGAATTTTGATAAGAACACCAGCTTCGTATCACCAGGTAGAATCCCCAGCATCTTTAGAAATAGTGAAAAGTGAGGCTGGTTTTAAGTAAGTTGGCTGATCGGTCTAAAGTCCCTCCATTTCAGAAGTATGTAGAGAGGTGCTATGCAGGGTAGGAAAACTAAGACAAGGGCGTTGGTATCAGCGTTAGCCCATAGCATACATACGTATGCTATAATATCCCGAACCGGGAATTTCACCCAGGACTCAGGAGGTTCCCGGTACGGGACCACAATTAGGGATGGCGATCTGAGATCGATTAATCGAAGAATCGATTTTTCGAGCAGAAAATATCGATTTTTTAAATCGATATGAAGTACTGTGTCGATTCACTGAATCGATATATCACCCTTGAAAATCGACATTCGATTTTTTCTGTTTTGGTATAAACCATACAATTATTTGCATTTAGTTGAATGTGCCTGAATTATAAGAATGCTGCCGGTTAAAGAGTTAACTACTCATAAACTCGCGAGATGGCTGTATGTTTAGTATCCTTTACTCGCCTCTCTTTAATAAAAAAGTTACGTTTGTAGTCTTTGACTTTATGTATTTATAATCTGTGACGATTGATATTGCATTAGCGCCAACAATGCTAACTGCACAGCAGTTAGAATTTATAAAAGATCTTATAAATATATTGAGACCATTAGAAGTAATAACTAAAGAAATATCGGGAGAAGACTACGTTACAGCCAGTAAAATTATACCCATCGTGTCGTGTCTGACTGAAACATATAATACAATGAAAAATTCAACGGATATTGGTGTTAAAACAAGGACTTTAATTGTGGACGGCTTGAAGAAAAGATTTGGAAATGTTGAACAAGTTCATTTGTTAGCTGCTGCGACCATTTTAGATCCTAGATTTAAAAAAAATCATTTTACTGACCATGTAGCCTGTTCTCGAGCGATAAATAAAATAAACACTTCAATTTTGGATATTACACGACAATCACTTCCACAAAATAATAGTGAGGAAGTCGACGCAATAGAAAGCGCTGATAAGGATATGAAAAACGGAATATGGGATTTTCATAAGTTGCTTGTGAAAAAGCAACTCTCTTTATGCAATGCACTTGCACAGGAAAATCAAGGCTTAAATGAAGAATTCAAACATTATTTATCGCAGGCAGTTGTGCACCTGAAGTATGATCCTGTACTTTACTGGCAAGAACAAAAGAGCTCCATTTATCATCACGTTCACCCAATCGCCATGATGTATATGAGTATCGTTGGATCATCCGTTCCTTGTGAGCGCCTGTTTTCAATTGCTGGAAACATCGCAAGTGATGAGCGTAACCGCTTGGATCCCAAAAGGCTTGACAGACTGTTGTTTTTAAAAAGTTTAGATATTGAGCATTGGGAACTATAGTTCCCAGTTATAATTCCCAATACTTAATATTTAAACTTTTAACTCTTACCTTACTTTTTACTTTTTTGCAATCAATAAAAACATTCAGTATATAAATACTTATTTTTTTTTTATAGTTGATCTTATAGTTTGATACGGTAATAAAAATAATTGTTATTTTTGAATTCCCTGATTTTATTGATAAGATATCGTTAATTGCAATATTAATCTTGTTTTTAGTAAAATTGATACAAATTTACATTGTAAACGCAAACTTGAAAAAAAGATCGATTTTTTAAGAATCGATTTTGTAGGCCTCGATTTTTTCGTGAATCGATTCATTAGACTACGATTCGAATCGATTTAAAAATTAAAAATCGATCTTTTTCGTAAAGAATCGCCATCCCTAACCACAATCACATGAACCTTAAACCTATCACGGAATGACACACTGCACACACCACAATTTCACTTATTATTTATTATTAAAAGAGAGGGACACTTGATTTATACTATTTTTTTTTTTTTTTTTGTAAGGAATCTCGCTGTTGGCCTTTGGGGCCTTTACAGCTCAGCTCGGGCTGGTTGGCGAGCGTAGCTCGGCCAGAATGGCGTTTTTCCCGCGACTAGCGCAAGGGCGTCTCCTGTGAGACTCGGACCTCGGCTTGGGCCGTCGCGGGGTGGTCAATCGCCTGAAGGGCAGGACGGAGGCTCACTAGAGTGAGCGAAGTGCGAAGTAGAGGTCCTCGCCTTCCCCGGTGAAGGCGGTTTTTAACCCTAATCTGTGTCTGTATACTTGATTGTTATTATTGGCCGCGCGGGCGGCTTTTAATTTAATGTGTTGGCTACGATAATTGGATCATCCGAATCCTTTAGTGTGTATGTGTACCTGGGCCTCCTAAGAGCCTTTTATGTCGGGAAGGGGTAATATGGTCGTAACTATTGCGGTGTGCCGGATTCCACAAATTGCCGCACGGACTTAAGGAGCAGGGCGTGCTCGGTTATTACCTCCACCTTGGTGGACGCAGTTTTAGCGGACTTAAAGGCCTCCGCAAATGCGACGAGTGCGTCTAGGTCTATAGCGTCTATTACGCTGAACGCAAGATTAAAAGCGTCGCGGACGCTGCCTGACTCCTCAGTTGCCTTTACGGGAGGGCTGAGGGCTTTAGGAGGGCTCGCATTTAATGTGGGCCTCTCTTTTAAGATAGGGTTTGGCGCAGGGACCTGGGAAGGCGCTGCGGTTGCCGATTTTGATGGCAGAGGCGGGAAGGCTTCTGCCGTGAGTTGGGGAGGGCCCTCCGTAACGGAGGACTTGGCCCATGGACTAGATTCGGGAGGCGGGGCCGGCACGTATGAGGGCTTTGCTCCCGTGCCGCGACGGGCCGCGTCGCGACCCACCATGCGCCTAGACGGCGGCTTATGTGCCTTGGGGGCCCTAGGACAACCGCGATAATTCGCAGGGTGCCCATGTTGCCCGCAAAGCACACATGCCGGCGGCTCAGCGCACGGAAGAGTGCGCTTACAGTCCGAGGTGCCATGGTCGCCTAAACACTTGACGCACCGCGCCCTCGCAAAGCAGTTTCGGGCTGCGTGCCCGTAGAGTTGACAGCGATGACACTGCCGTGTAAAAGAGTGTTTGAGGGGAGTTTCAACCCTCAACCCCGAGAGCTTGCAACACTCCCGAAGGTTAAAAATCTTTTTCCCGCTCGGAGTAGGGTCTAGGACTACGAGTACCATATCGTACTCTTCTTTAGTGGTGCGGTTTAACATGCGGAATACATCCCTAACGGGGTATCCCTGCTCGGTTAGATCTATTTGGACGACCCCGGAGTCTATTTCCTTCGGGATGCCCTTGATAACTACCCTTAGGACGCGCTCCTCGGGCAGGGGGAAAGTGTGACCTCCGATACCTTCGGAACGAAGGTAAGAGGTGAGAAATCGGTGGTGCTCAGGTGTGGACACCTGTATACAAATGTTATCCCTCAAAGTTCGGGCTTTATAATTTATCGACTTAGTGTCGAGAAGCTTCGAAAGGGTGGGCCATACGCCCTTGTCCCTAACATAGACGGGCGGGGGGGTCTTGATGCGATCCGCGGGGGCGGGGGGCGCAGGTTTGTCTGATTTGTCCGATAACAAGGAACTTAAATCCCTCTTCGGAGGGTTTGTCGGCTGCGTGGGCCTTTTCGCGGGTGGGCCGCCGTTGGCCGAACGCTTTTTCTTACGTCCGACGGTTTGGAAACCGTCGGATTCCGAGGAAGATGATAAAACGGCTTCGTCAACCGTTTCCGCCTGAGCGGATTGGGCCGACATTGCCGACAATGGACGCGCAAGATTTTCCGCCTCCTCATCGCTTACGCTTTCCACTTCGGAGAGTGGTGAGCGCGAGCGCGAGCGAGGGCGGGATTGGTCGGGTGAGGTTTTACTATTATTGGTTCGCGGTACCTTCGCGGAGGCATTTTTCGTCGTCCTAAACGGCGGCGGGGACGGCGAGCGAGGTGAGTCCTCACATTGTGACTCGTAAAATTCCGTAATTATATCCGGATATTTATTTCTCAAAAAGTTTAGGAATAATTTTAAATCGTCGGGGGGTTGAACCTCGGACGCCATCCTGTATGCGGGAAGCACGACAGTTTGGCGGCGAGTGTGTACCTATAAGCCTACGTGTGTGAGTACCTAAGCTATGGTTTTCCCTAAGGTGTATGTGTCTCCGCTGGTGATAGCGGAGGTGAGGTTTGTCACAGACCTAACCAGCCCGCAGGGGTTTGGGTAAATAGAGCCCCCACGGAAGTGACAGGATCCGTCCAACAGTGGACCTGATTGAAGCCGGTTTCAAGAGAGTAGTTGGCGTGCCTACTCCCTAATAAGTGCCTACTAAGAGGCCCGGCTGCGCACAGGACTTGGAGGAAGCGGAGGGGCTGATTCGCGCCTTGAAAAAGGCACGGTGTATGCACCCCGGACAAAACACCCGCACAAGGCGTTAACCGTTCGATAACCGTTTGGCACCGTTAGGTGGCTATCGGACGGCCGCAGGTAAACCCGCGCTCATAAATTGCAGCCTTCAACGCGATGTCCAATCACCGAAGACGCGAAGCGACCAATGAGAGGGCAGCGGGCGGCAAGGGCAGCGGTCGGACAGCGCGTGCGCACTGTACAGCGGCAAGCGGCGATGACTCACAGCGAGTGAGCGAGATGGCAGCAGGATGGCGCGATGGCAGGAGCAGACGTCCGCACAGGTCGGCAGTCGGGCGCAGAGTGTGTGATTTATACTACGAAGTCCCTAAATGTTATATACTTCTAAGATTTCGTTATGCCATCGCGTTTTAGCACACGCCTAACGCCATCTATTGCTCAAACAAAAAATTACTAATCAATTTAGACAAAAGTTGTATTAATTAATGTGTTTTTAATTAGTATCGACTGTCGACAATGTAAGAAATTCAAGTGAAATCTTTTCAGACCTCCCCAAGTCGGATCCAGAGTTAAAGGGCTTGAAACGTTACTATCGCCCTGGGATGAAGCTAAAGGCAGAATGCATAAGTCATGACTCTATGCCGGCAGCTAATCTCTCGTTTTTCATTAACAACGAGCAGGTAAGAACTTATCGGTTTAGAGAAAATGAAAATAAAGTTATTTTGTGCACGAATTGTGACTCGGGTTTCGGCTTTATCCAATTTTCCGAGATCAAAGGCTTAAATTTTAATAAAGATTCGTATTGGGAATTTTCATAACGTAATATTTTTATTATATATATGTGTTACCATATATATTATAAATAAAACTTTCCTTCACCATTTACATGTAAATAACGGAAGTTATTTATGTGTCTCTGAGTTAGAAAGTTGAGGAACCTTGTTTTATCTTCATGTATATTATTATAGTGTGGAATAAATAAAGTACGTTTTTTGTTTGAAGTACTTCTCCGAAAGACGTGTCCCGTATGTAAATTCACATACATTTTTGACATACCAAAGTCAATCTTAATTTTTACTTACGTAAGTCTAGATTTTTCACCTCACCCTAAGACACGTTCTTTGTATTACTAAACATGTTGGTTCATAGTACGGTTACGTTAACGAATTAAGGAAAATACTGCTTTTAAACATAGGTAAAAATTCGTGTGGTAGAAAGCAAACTTACCCTCGGGGTATAGACGAAAACAATAACAATTTTAAAATATTTTAGGCACTTTCACAGCACGTGTGGCATAGAGTGGGTGGCGGTGAAAACGGCAGCCTTTGGACTGCGTACAGTACAATGCAATACGTGGTACAAAAGCATCACTTTGTCAGAGGCAAAATAAAGGTAAAACATAGTATTAGCATTGCTTGATTAATCCTTTTGAATCCCATTTATTTCCGTATTGAACTGGCTAGATTAAAATACATTCCTCTTATAGACTATTTAGCTTGATTTAAATTGTGTTTTAAACTAGTATCTGAAATGATAACAGTATTTACTGATCCTATGGAAATGGCTTAAAGTTCTTTTCTAGTATCTGGATAAACATTGGTTTTATATATTTTTTTAGAATTTAGAAAAAAATATATATTTATATTTAATTTAACAACTTTGCATCCTTATCAGCCTTTTAAGGGTTAAGGTTCTCAAGGATATTGGTATCATAGACATACATACATATACTATAGATATACATTCGCGTCAAATACTATAGATATACATTTGAATTGTTAGTAACATTTCATTCATGTGGTTTTGTTTCTGTTTGAGGAATTTAATAACATTTGAAGCACGGGCCATATCCAATATAAATTGAAATAATTTCATAATTTTCCAGTGAAAAATACGTTGTAATGAAAAATACTAAATAATTCTTTACCTAAAATTAATTCCATGTGTAAGCATTGTTTTTAGTTGTAATATGTATTTAATTTAAATGTGTAGTACTCGCGTAAGCTAAATATTAAGTTATTATGATTATATAAGTATATATATGTATATACCTTACTTCAATATATCAAAATCAAAGTCTCTCATGTTAAATACACACACCTAAATATTGAGCGTGGGATGGAATGGCAACTTGAAAGACATGCAAAAGGTTTTTCCCTAGAGACCTTACAGTTTATTTATTGATGCAAACACGGTTTCTTAATTAATTACATTGTAGATCAGAATCTAACGGAATTAAATACCATTGTTTTCGAGTTAGCGAAGCCACGTGAGAGGTAAGGAGATATTTTAATAATAATAATATAGCCTTTAAATTCCGAAACCCTGTGATTTTAAATATACGAACGTATATGATCTCACTACAGTATATCACGGAGTTCGGTGTGCCTCTTGGCAAAGGCCTCCTCTAACGGTTTTATATAATATATATATTATGTTTTTTTGTTAGAGAGCGGTGGTCTGATCTTCCCGCGGCGACCAACCGTGGTGGGAAGGCTTCTTGATTAGGTTGTTTTAGAATGTGTTTCTTCCATATTTGTGCTTTTCCGGTTTTAGTTGTTGTTTTCGGATTTGACATATGGGAGTCTTATTTGTAATGATAAGTACAATCTGTGCTTTGATGACGTCATACCCTGAAATGCGTTAACAAGTTATTCCGGTCACAAAGGATATGTGCAATTTCTCAACATTAGTCACTGGGTCCTTCGGTCATTCAGTAGACGCAGACTCTTTACCTCCCTTTAAATTAGAGGAACTGGACCCACTGCATCCTCCATATTGGTGACCCCGACGTGATACTGTTGTAATATTTAAATTTCGCGCCTTTTCCTACATTGACTTGTTGCCTTTTATGTCAAGTCTGTTTCTCATTTGTCGTTGCCCTTCTCTCTACCCTCTGAACATTACGAGCCGATGTATTGTTTTTTTAACTAAATAAAGTTTAAGTTATTTTCCACATAAAAACTGCTTGTTTCCATTAAATCTTAACAGATACGAACACGCAACACTTAATCTTAGCCATAATGTATATAATCAATAATTCATAAAAATAAAAAAGCCGCCTCGTAAATCGTATGTCAATAACAATCAAATGTATTTTTTTCTGTATTAATAAAGCTTCACTTAAGTCAAGCATTTAATATTGTCGAAATTTAAAATTGTATCCAATTTCAAAAATGCAGTCATCTTGATGATATTTTATCATAACGCCTTTCTATTTTCAGTCTGCTATAACTTTTTTAATGTAAGACTTCAGCGTGACCTATTAACTATAAACGACGGCTATACAGCTCGTGACGGCTACCTACCATACGTAACTGGGACATGTTTATCCCTTCACAACATGCAGGTAGTTGCTAAAAATTTAACCTTAATTTAGCAAGTCAAAACCCATGTTCTATGTAGTGCGATACGATTTCTACTATTTTTGGGTTAACGTGTAGGAATATCAAATATATAAATACATGGCTTAAGAAACTTGCGTCAAATACTAGGTATAGGTAGATAATATCATCACCGATAATCTGTAAATTCCAATAGCGATAGTGATATTAATCCCGTAATATTTTTAAAGAAATTTCGATATAGTTTCCCTCAATATCCGTAGCGCTGATATCGCTAAAGTAAATATTTCTATTTTTGTTGATTCATCTTAGATTACCAAGATAATTAAATGTATTAAAAAATTTTGAGTTAATTAATTTAATATGAAGATCATCTTAAGGTATTTTTAAAGTATATTTATACCATATTTTTTAAAGCATATTTCGTTTATTGATATAGGTTAATAAACCATCAACTTATAATCGACGTATAACGACGCGTCGGAGCCATTTCAGTTCATATCCTGAAAATTATGAGTCTTATTACAAAATTCTACATTAACACATCTATGAGACCTACTCGCTGCAAATACTAACCATTGGACAACTCGATCATCTAGATCGGTCCACAAACTATACTATATAGAACCTAAACTTGAACATATAAACAAATTACAAGCCAAATAGATAACCTCCTACTCGTTTTTTTATAAAAAAACTGAAATAAGTCAATGGCGCTACAACCTTATTAGGTCTGGGCCTCAGATTTCTGTATCTGTTTCATGATCATTTGTTAATCTAATAGGCATGTACGTGATCAGCCTCCTGTGCTTGACACACGCCGTCGACTTTTTGGGTCTAAGGGAAGCCGATTTCCTCACGTTTTCCTTCACCGTTTGAGCGAATGTTAAATGCACACATAGAAAGAAAGTCCAGTCTAGGATCGAACCTACGACCTCAGGGATGTGAGTCGCACGCTGAAGCCACTAGGCCAACACTGCTCGTTTTTTTATAGTCAGTTAAAAAGTCAACATTGAGGTTTGAATCGTAATCGCTATCAAATGATGAGTATCGTCCCAGAACCTAATTAAATGCCGTTTACATCATATAAATGTGAAATGGTAACCATTAATAAAATAACCATGGTAACAGACATGATAGTCTACACTCTACAGTTTAGTCTGAATGTATTTACGCGATCTTGAAACGAGATTTTCGTATGTTTCTTGTGACATTTGTGTTATATTCCTTTTTGTTATTCTATTATTATTATTGAAGAACAAATATTGTTTTTATATCTATCAATGTCAATAAAAATGAATCGCTGAATATGTTGCTGAGTGGATCAATTCGAGTATTTTTTTAAAATTATTGCTTGAACTCTGAGGAAAGTTTGTATGGAGAGAAAATTTGGAAAAAACACAAAAAATCATATTAAGGCAAATCGAAGTTCGTGAGGGCAACTAGTATTTTATAAAATCTTATAAAGTGTGTCTAATAATTTATAAGTCTATTCTTGTCTGGTTTTGGGAAAGCATATTATGTCAAACGAGCTATTGCAGCTTAACAACCTCTAGTTGTAGTTTAAGAAAATCTAATGTAAGGTTAGTACTTAGAGATTAAAAGAGTCAATAACGTATTCTCTTTTGCACTATAACAAGCAATTAATCAAGATAGCGCTCTCAAAAGAAAAGAAAACTTTGCAACACTCGCTTCGCTTTTAATTGCCTTTTGCTGGACGTGTAAGTTTATTTTTAATAAAAACATCTATGGAATTGGTTTTTAGAAAGATACTTCTTCCAGAAAATTAAAATACTAATAAATAATAAAAAAATATTGGTTGTTTGTAAAGTAGGTTTACGATCGAGATGTTTACGTGATAACGTCTTATTGGTGATATAAGTTTTTGGGAAGTAAGGAATTAATGAAGATAACAATTTTTTCAAATTTTAAATTACATCTATCGTTTTATTCACACTTTTGATGATAAATTTCGGGTGTAAAATGACAAGTTTACTTATTCGACTATGATATACATTTTTCTTCATACATTCACGGAATGACTGGCAGCGCTCGAGATGAGACGGGAGATCGGTCCGTCTCTCTCTCGTTATACCTGCGATCGCGCTCGTGAGGTTTTGGTGTGACACAAGTTTCTGAACATGTCACCCGACTAAAACGATTTTAAAGACGTTATCACGTCAAAAGTATTTCGGACGGCAAATGTATTGTATTATTATTATTATTATGAAATCATAGCCTAATATATCTTATTGCAAGTTAAGCTAAATCTGTTGGGTAAGACCAACAAGAAGAAAAGACATAGATTCAAGGTTGGCTAAGCTCCTTTATCCTTCTGAGGGCGCTTGGTTCTTAAGTCTAATTTCAAAGAACCAAGTAAGTACAATTTTGAAAATGGAACTATGAGCAGATGTGTTGAGAGCTGTTAGGCGTTCAGAGCAAAATCTCCATCGAGACTACTCCTCTCTGTCAACCGTGTCTATCAAGACTTAGGATTTGTCGCCTTTTAAGCCTATTTATTAGGTCCGGTATGGTAAGTTGCGTGGCAAGCTTATTAGGATGCTTTTTTAGCCTTTTTCTGTATTTCATACTCCAGGTCTTGATCTCCTCTTTGACAGTCTTGATTTTGAGGTGCTCATGATTCTCCGATGTTTTCATAAACCACGGACAGTTATCAAATCAGTTATGAAATACATAACATATTCTTATGTTATGTATTTCAAACTCTTATAACGGTACTAAATAGTAACACAGCTTAAATAATAATATTCCGTGATTAATCTACTAGTTAAATTCATGAAATTGATATACAGGTCTCAATGTTGTAATGCTCGTTCATTATTAAAATGAAACCTTTAGCGGTATGAATGGACGCCATCATTATATACACTATAAGCCGTTTTGTGGTAAAAATCCTTTGGTTGATGAATACAAACAAATGAATACAACATAGAGTTAGAATTGCTTTATATACCAGTACCATTTGTATAATAGCAACATTTTGTTCTCATAATACGTATTAGGCGTATTATATGTTTACAAGTTTATCTGTGTATTCCCGCATCATATAACAGGTAACAATAACGCCCAACTATATCTCTGTATCTATACAAACATTATAATAACCTTGAGATGAATCTAAATGAGAAAAATACATGCAACCCGATAACAAATCTAGTAACTTCGTAATATTTGAAAGAGAAAATTTGTCACAATGTTTTAAGTTTTTTTATATTCTATGACTTTGATATTCTCTTTCAGAATTTCATCAATTTGATTATTAAATCTCATTTTTAGAATATTAGAATCTGAATATCGGATTTTGATTTGTCTGTTGATAAATACCGTAGTTGATATTGCATTTAATATTAACAAAAGTTTTTCGAAAATAAATTTCTCCTCATTAAATTAATCTCCCTATTTAATTTGCTCTATGTTTATATTAAATGGACTCGCGTTGCATTTTATTAGATATTAGAAGCCGTGTTTTGGACTGGTTTTTTACCATCAATCGATTTACTAACGTACTAACAATATACACGTTCCAAATAATACTTTCTATATACTTTTCTTGTACATACCACACATTCTTCTGATAAACTGGATTACTGGTTGGATAAATTGTATAATATGTATATGTAGTAAATACATTCTGGCAACGATAATAAATTACTAATCATTTACATTACATTAGTTGTTGGTTTATTAGCTTAAATTTATTGAGCCATAATAAAAGAGTAGTAGGCTTTATATCTATAACTAGTCCATAATAAAAGAGTAGTAGGCTTTATATCTATAACTACTTCTCTAAAATTTCTAAGAATAGTGCCCCATATCTGCACGGTATCCTATCCTGTATTCACAAGGTATCGTGTCAAATACCTAAAACTATATGTGCGCAATCACAATATTATTCCACACACTTGAAGCACACAACCATCGCAATAAAATAAAAAAATATTATTCCCTCTAGTGTCCAGAGAGATCAACATTGGGATAATTCACGGCCCGCATATAGTCGGCGACATGGTCAGTTCCTGTATTTCTCCATCACACCCTACCTATCTTTCTTCGATATTATTCATTTGCTGCCCTCGTTTCTGCGCCTCGTTGTAGCAAAAGTTCTAACTGCCTGCTACATTATATATAGTCTATTATTTCGTGGTTATATCTGGAAAGGCCCGAATGCCTAGAACTATCCCTAAGAACTCTTAGAAAGGTTTGTGCAGGCTAAATATGCATTAGTTATTCCAATTAAAACTAACACTTGAAATATGGGAACAACAATTAACAAAAAAATACATACTAATAATTACATCACAGAAGTGTAAGTGTGTTATTCATTTATAAATAGCAATATTATAGAAAGGTAGCCAGCCAAATTGTCGATTCGAATTCGAATTTCGAATTCAACCAAAAACTTTATCAAGTCGCTGTAGTGGCCAAAATCAATACTGTTTTAAGGCGTCAAGTACTAATTAAGTTTTATTGTAGACGTTTCAGTTTTAAAGAAAAGATTTCTTTAAGATAGTCCAGGTTATGTGAATACCGAACTGCATCATAGTAAGAAAAAAACAATAGTATTATTTATTACGTTTATTTTAAAGTGACTTACTTGAATTCAAGTCCTATGTCCCCCGGGTGGGGCAAAAGGCATCGCTCAAAGTCATTCCAGTTTCTTCCGCCTCTGCAGGTTCATTGCTAAATAAATTTTTGACGATTTATAGATCTGTTACTTGGCAACTCATTGCATAGCCCCCAGAGCTCCCAGGGCTTGAATCGCCGTCTTCCTTTCGTGAGTGACAGATTGGCCTGAGACGTGCAAGCCTTGTTCTAAATTTAGTGATTTTCTTCACCTGCGGTTTTGGTAAGTACGCTTCCCACGTAGATGAATATGAGGACTCGTTCTATCCTCTCCTGCTGGATTATAGTGGGGATGAGCTGGTGGCTCCCCATCGCCTTTCCTTTGACTTTCACGAGTTAAGTTTAAGGCCGAATTTTGCTGCCTCCTGAAGTCGTGATCTTAGAATTAATATATCTTAATATATATAAATTACGTGTCACGTTGTTTTTCGGCTATGGACTCCTAAACTACCGAACCGATATCAATCAAATTTGCACACCGTGTGTAGTTTGATCCAACTTAAAAGATAGGATAGCTTACATCCCATTTTATATCATAAATATTATTTTGTTGCAAAATATTTGTTTATTATTTGATAGTCACAATTCTAACAGATGGCGCTGTGTTGAAGGTACCAACGTTTCACATAAGCTACAATTTAATGGCATAACCACCAAAAAAGCATGGTGGTCCCCATGACTGGTGTTCTCCTACCGTTTCCCTTGAATAGAATGAAAGTTGATACTGAAAAAGCGCGGCAACTTTAAAAAATATCAGCATGGGAACCCTAAAGTAAAAAAGAAGGCTGGAACAAGTTCCTTGATACTTTGACATTCATTTTTATTTTACTAGTGGATGCTTGCAATTTTCTCCGCGTTATGGGGAGATTAAAATTAGTTTATATCACTTGTTAACTCTTTATTACCTCCATACCAAACATCACACGGATACGTCACTCCATTGTGGCATTGATGATGAAGCTTTCTAAATTATTTTCAGTTATATGGTCTCTTCTTTTGTACTTGTCTTCCACATGAATGACATGGTCTGTCATTTTTTTCCAATCATCTGCTGTAATACACTCAAAAGATTGTTTCATGAGATCCTCGAACTCTTTTGGAGTTCGGCTTACATTTTTGCTTCCCACATTTCTTTTTGCTAGACTCCATATGAGTTCCATAGCATTTAATGTTGGTACTTGTTTCGTCACACAGAAAAATTCGTTTACTTTATTATGAATAATATCCATATCGAAACTATCTAAGTTCGACACTTTTGAAGGGTGAGGTCGTTTTTTACCTGGAGTCCTCCAGACCCCTTCGTTCACCGCACCTTCTTTTTTAATTATCTTCAATGTAATAAGACTTACATCTGTAAAAAGAATAAAATAAAATGTCAATTATTGTGAGTCTCATAACTGAGAAATAATAGAAAATACACAAGTATTACAAAACTAGTCTAAGATTAACGTTGAGTGAAAACTTACCGGTGAGTGAAGATAGTTTTTCTAAGTACTGGTTCTGCGATTTCATTATATCTTTTTGATCTAATTCTGTGACCTTTTGAATTGCTTGTTTTACTTCAACAGTTCGTGCATTATCCTCAAGACTAGCTGTAAAAGAACAATAACATTATCTAAAGTAACTAAAACTAATAATATGTAGGTACTTATTTAAAATAAAAATAAAAGTGTGTGTGTGCCAGCTACGACGCACGATTGGAGTTTACTCCTTATGAACGATAAAATTGCGATAATGTTCTGTGGCTGTCGACCATATTTGCATACTAAAGGTGGTAAGAATATATGTTTTTATAATATAAATGTTTGTAGTAGTAATAAAACGTACCTACATCATCTATGCCTAAATAGGATTTTCTTTCTTTGACCAAAGTTACCTTTATAGTAAGAGAAGAATAAGAATGAACAATCTTTTTAGTTTTAATTTCACTGACCATTACTATTGACAAAACTCTATGGCACGCTAGACAATCTACTTTTATTTTTTACACCTGTCAACACTGACAATGTTGTAACGTGGCTGTCAAAACGTAAATTCAAAATAGAAAAGTCTGTGTAATGTATTTCATCTCATTCTTTTACACGTTCAATCCAACAGATATATATGTTTGTCTCTTTCTACATAACGCCTCAACTTTTCGTGTTACACTTGATTTTACTCCTCATAAAATTTCCGTACCGGGCCTTATAACTCAAATCGTTTCTTAAGGAGTAAACTCTATATGTTTGTCTCTTTCTACATAACGCCTCAACTTTTCGTGTTTCTACATAACGCCTCAACTTTTCGTGTTACACTTGATTTTAGTCCTCATAAAATTTCCGTACCGGGCCTTATAACTCAAATCGTTTCTTAAGGAGTAAACTCCAAAAATATCAAGACATTTTGACCGTACTAACTTTATAATAGAACTATATAATAGAAAACTTACTACACTTAAAATACGAGGCAAAAAAACAAAAATAATATGTAATGTTTGGTATTATTTCATTGCACATATATTTACTGTCTATATGTGAAAATGCACTTCGATCTTATTTTAGGATGTAGAATATGCTACGGTATTTGTTACCATGGATACCAAGTTTTAGTAACGTTGTAATCATGGTAGCTTCCGACGTCCTCTTTACGTCGAGGCCGGGTTGGTAAAGAATAACAATATAAAGTAAGCATAGGAACCTATCGTATTGGGTACTTTTTTATCAACTGTTTCAGACTAAACGAGGTTACTTTTTGACAATTCCGTAGAGAAAATAGACTTAATTGTTTTCTATAGAGAAAACTGACGTCAATTGGTGGGCAACTTGTTATCTAATATTCAGATGAAATCAATACACAATTGCAATGTGTTGATATATTTTTTATATGAACTTGTTTGAACAGATCCGGTGTTCGGCGGCGATATATTCGATATACTTCAGAAGCCACGAGAGGGTGGTTGAGGAAGAAGGTGGAGGAACTACTATTGCCCCACTTCCAGAGACAAGGGAAGCTATCGTCTACCCCATTCATCGTATATCTTTTAATAGTAAGTATACACCACGTCACCCTTAATATCCGGTGTGCATATTATTATATTCTATACTCTAGTGCACAAAAAACATTTTACGAAACTTATTGATCCTATTAAATACATGCTTCTCGTAAAAAAAATGATTTTCTTAGATATTAATATTTAAAAAAATCCATTTTGGATACCAGTTGTTTTACGTGATTTGTTTCACTAAAATCATTTAGTACCTGATTCCAAATTGTGTGGTGTTAATAGTAAGTCCTTGTTTATATTTTGTGCTGGCTGTGATGAAATAAATTGATCGTCACAGATCGATCGATAATCGATTTATTTACGAGTTTTATCCGCTATATGGCTAGCTACTCCAGCGCATTTTAGCTACTCCAACTTTACAGGATAAATATATGATAGATATGATTACTTTATGTTGGTACTTTTATAAAGATTTTCCGTGCATCTAGATTATAATAGACTCATAAATTGATAGCACCTACGTCCTACATATTGAAGGTATGACACACCATCAGCTGACATTTTGAGAGATCATTGTGGTTTAATCCATCATAGCGTTAAGCTATCTTGTCCATGAAATTATTCCTCTATCCTATCCTAAATACTCAGACGAATACTTATTTTATAATATGATGCACACACATTTGTATTTTGATACGCCACATTTATTTTAATACGCCTTTAGCGTTTCATTATCTTTTCAAGCTGCGCCTTTTCTTTCATTACGCTTAAAGCATACCGTGGTTTGCTCACGATATTTTACTTCCTCTTAATAAAAATATCTCTTACTTAAATTAAAATGGGCACGTAGAAACAGCTTATTACTTTTACTTGACACAGTAGACAATTCTAACATTTTTTCCTATAGCCCCTTTTTAATAGAAATATAATCATTCAGTCTTCAAACGAACCCATCGATTGAACAATGGATGAATAAATCCCCACTTTTTTATAAACCCAAGAAATTTTTTTTTTTTTATAAAGGTCCCTTAGAATTTCTGATAACGCAAAGATTACTGTTTCTTAGTTTCCTTATATTTTTTGTGTTGACAGGCGATCATACTAAAAATAAGTTCACTTAGAGGCACATATTAAATTGGTTTCAAGATTCAGTGAAATGACGCATATCGATAGACTTTTAAACTAGAACTAGAAAGATTACCTTCAAGGCTTTTTAAATACTCCGTTTAAAGTATTTTGCTTCGGAATAGCTCATTTTATTTTTTCCTTTCTCTACAAACTACACTATAAGGTAAACTTCTTTCGAAAGACGCAACTTTATTAAGATTTTTATTGGTATTTCATTTTTATTGGATATTGAATATTTGCGAAAGAAAATAACATAAAGAGCAAAGTTCAAAAGATGTTTCCTGAACCTATGACTTAAATTGTCATAAAGAGTAGTTTTTAACCGAATAGCAGTTAATTATCGAATGCTATGTTGTTTGTACATATAATTTTACCTACCGTTTGGTTTAAATTTGTTAGCATCTGCTCATTAGTATGCCTAGCAATTAGTGATAATATTATTCCTTAAATTAAAAGTTATAAAGTAGATTATTATGCGTCAGTTATATATTATTTGTAAAACTAAAATAATAGCGTATCACATTTCAGGAATTAGAACAAATTATTATTTATTGTTCCCAACAAAAATTCTTAATCGCTTATCTTATTCACAAAAACCCCTTCTCGTTTTATGTTTTAAGTCAATCTTAAATCAGTAAATCTTCCGGGGAATCGTTTGAAGTGACTGAACACAAAGAATTTCCTGTATTCCATAAAAGGAGCATTTGAAAATCCTAAAAGACCAAGCGAACATAAAACACCAATATTCTATCTGCTTCTACAGGTACTGATACAAACAGAATGGATTTTTTGAGTTTTAATTTCATAGAAAGCATTCCATTTGTGAAATGTAACCTACATAATACCCAATTTCTCGCGGACATAGTGAAGGCATTTAAACTATGTTTTAATATGAAGGATGATAACGATTAACTTGTGGTAAAAGTTCGTATTTTCAGTTTTAATAAGCTTGTTTGCCGTAATTTATCCTGATATCAATTTAGTACCACAATTTTGAATAGTGCATCCATTAGCCCATATTGCGTAATTTCATTGCGGAACGTAGCGCATTGCGTACCATGTAAATTGAATACCATTATGTGCAACTTTAAAAGATGACTACTTGATAAAAATTATATTTAAATTATATTGAACATAATAAAAGAAACAAAACAAAGAAAAAAATTATGAACATTTATGTACGACTTTTTCAATAATATTTTGTAAGTTTCCGGCGATGCTCATTTCCTCGAGTATTAGTGGAACATGTTCCCGATTGGATTTTTACAAATCCTATTTCGGTTGGCACTTGGTTACTCTGTCTGTCTAGAAATATGTATTAGATGTAAATAGCTTGGAATTTAGGAATTATTGTTTTAATTAGGTAAAGGTAATGACCGTACATTATAATAATAATCTATATATATATAAAAATGAAACCCGTTTTCCGTTGTCATGACATAACATGAAAACGGCTTGACCGATCTGTCTGATTTTTTTAAATAATATTCCTTGAAGTACGAGGATGGTTCTTTCGGAGAAAAAAAATAAAAAAAAATGAGTGAAAAAGTCTAAAAACAACTTTTCTATATTTTGTATATTCGTAATAATACTTAAAAGTCAATTTGAACTTTAATACCATATCATAGAGTTCAAGTGTTAGTGGAGGGGTTCCGGGAAGGTAAATTTTTATTTTTGACATAATATATTTGTTGTCTTATCAACTTTCTTTTTTTATCTTACTAGCTAGACCGGTGTACCGAATAGCAGAATAAGTATTTAAAAAAAAATAAAGGCGTAAGGCGGTACGATGTTCGCCAGGATAGCTAGTAATTAATATTTTTGACTATCTTAATTTTTAACCAACAAATTCAACGTTTGTTTTGAATTTTGTATTTAATATACAATGAATTAGTACTGACTATTTTATATTTTGAGGCGATTTCCATTACCAAACAACGAAATTTAAAAAATCCATTTGAAGTAAAGAAAATGTGATGTTTTTAAGAATTTTCTTAAGTAATATTTTCCAATAGTCGTTCAAAATTAACGTAAGCCTCCGTAAATTTTTCCTATTCGCCGCGTAGGTATTTATTTATAATGGTAAACGAAATGGTAGCGACTAGGTTTGTGAATGGTAAACATAAAGAAGAAGATAGTCATTGACCTAAGTGCTATTGAACTCAAACAAAACGTGCAATAATTTATTTCTACATTTCTATGATCATAAGTATAATTAATACAAAGAATTTATTTAACTTTTGTTTCCTTAGCTTCGATTGATTAAAGACTGCATGGCTAATCTGACTGACTTTCCTTGATTGATCGGAATGTAGTTTATTTGTGTAATGGTTCGTAATTACAAATTATTGAAAGAATTGAAACTAACGTATTTCCATTGTTTCAGATGGATCCGAAAATGGAGGGATGTCATACAGCACTGAGTACCAAGAAGTATGCATATTACTGATCTTCACATATGTCATCAGATAAATTATAGATACTAATAAAATTGTTGCTAGGCACCAACTATCTGATCACAACCTAGTAAAAGCTTAAAAACTCCTTGTATAAGATATTCTGGGAATAAACTGCCGGCGGTAATCAATTTCCATTGTAAAATACTAAGTAATAACGTGAAATATATAAAAGGGCACTTTATTTTGTGTTCTGCCCGTTTCTTTTACGTTCGGTTACTATAAAGGTAATTTCTGTGAACATTAATTAAAAATCTCTTTGAAAATATAATAAAAATCCCTGTTAAACTGCATAATAAACACTATGTTCCCTTTGTACAATATCATTTAATAAGCGCCGCGTAAAGTTTACGATATTTACCTTTTTTGCTTTTAGAGAGCGAAAAATAATTTGTTTATAATATAATTTTGGTAAGCATGAGGTCAATCACTAAAGCTACCACTTAATTTTTAATATTGCATAAGCATTAAGGCACCCAAAAATATTTCAGGTTTTAATACATAAACTACAAACATAAAATATTTATAGAACTGTTGAGCAACAAAACATTGCATGCGACCTTCATTTTTCAAGAGCTATTAAGACCATTTCACGCACACTCAAAATTGCATTAAGCTATTAATAACAACCACCATTTACGCAAATATACAAGCTTGGCCCTCGGTTGCATGAACTGGCATTTGGCAGTTTTCCCACGACACTCTGATTCAGATCCGAGCGATTTTGGCAAAAAGATCTAAAAATTCAAATGCAAAAGAAAACTTTTATTGCGCATCTAATCAAAATTACAACTTTAAATTAAACTCACGATGAATAGTCTCACTATCTACGACAACCTTTACAGTTTTATTCGAAGCACTGTTATGTTATTTAATATTTTTTTATTATACCAAGCGTTTGTTTTAAAATAAATTCCTCGAATTGTTATTAATATTTCATTCGTAGATGGTATGGTGAATATGGAAACAAATTAACTTTTATCATTACGACGAACGTGAAATTTCTATATTTTTTGTATAATAATATACTTATTTAGAAAGTTGGTTGTTACCGATGACAAATATTTAAAAGCTTTAATACTTAATTTTAAGTAAACATAATATAGATCCTTTAATAATGTATATAATATTGCTTATTAATCAGCTGTGTTTAGTCGGAACGTTACGAACGTGTAGTGCTCGAGTAATTGCTACATAGGCCGCACTAAAAGTATCGGGAATGGAATAATACCACTGTTCCTGTCAGAACAGTGGTATTATTATATTTAAATCTTTTTAGTTGAAAACTCCGTTTTTTTTAAATCGAATACTATTTTTTTTTTTAAAAGATTCTTGGTCTTTTCACAAAGTTTTGTCAAATATTAGTCGTTGAGAAAATGGAATTGACTCGAGAAAATTCAAGAGCGATGATTTATTATGACTTTCGAAGTGGTTTATCACAAAAACAGTGTCTTGACCGGATGATTTCTGCATTTGGTGATGAAGCCCCATCCGAAACCACAATTTATCGCTGGTTTGCTGAATTTCACCGTGGACGTGTCAAGCTCAATGATGATCCCCGTCAAGGTCGTCCAAAAACTGCAGTCACCCAAGAAAACGTTGATGCTGTGCGTAAGCTGATTGAGGAAGATCGACATGTGACATACCGCGAAATTCAGGCAACTTTAGACATTGGCATGAGTCAAATACAAATAATCTTGCATGAACAATTAGGTGTAAAAAAGTTGTTTTCCCGATGGATACCGCATTCGCTCTGTGAAGAGCAAAAAGCGACTCGCGTTACTTGGAGCGTCAGAACTCTCGAAAGATTCCACGCAGGATCCTCAAATGCTGTATACAACATCGTATCAGGTGACGAATCCTGCATATACGCGTACGAACCCGAAACAAAAAACCAGTCACGAGTTTGTGTGTTTGAAAATGAGTTAAAGCCAACGAAAATTGTTCGTTCACGGAGTGTTGCAAAAAAAATGGTGGCCACATTTGTCTCCAAAACCGGCCATGTTGCGACTGTTCCTCTTTAGGGACAAAGAACGGTTAATGCAGAATGGTATGCTCCGTCAAGAGAACTGCAACCACCGCATCATCCTCCACCGCGACAATGCGAGTTCTCACACCGCGCACAGAACAAAGGAGTTTTTAGAGCAAGAAAACATAGAATTATTAGACCATCCGCCCCGACCTAAGCCCTTATGATTTCTATACATTCCCTAAAATAAAGAATAAAGAAAAGATAATCACCTCAAGAAGCTGTGGACGCCTACAAAACGGCCATTTTGGAGACCCCAACTTCCGAATGGAATGGTTGCTTCAATGATTGGCTCCATCGTATGAAAAATGTGTCAAATTTCGCGGAGAATACTTCGAAAAGCTATAAATACATTTTTAAATAGTAATTTTGTGGCACTTCCTTGATTCCCGAAATTTTCAGTGCCGCCCTCGTAGCAACTGTAATCTCAAAATAGATCTCCATCACATTAATGATTCAATGTGGGTGAAAATCACCTTGAATAACTTCACAAGCGAAAAAATTTTAATTAACTATTTAATAGAAACTTTAAACCAACCGAACTCTATCTTTGTTAGTGCAGCTCAAACACTAGAAAATTATGGAATTTACAATTAGTTTGTATACGAAATTGGTTTGTTACAATTTTATGTCTAGTATTATATTTTATTTAAGACGAAAATTGTTATAAGTTTATTAACAATGAATATAAGGCGGTATTATAAGAATACTACTATTAATTTTCTTTCCTTATAACATTGTCCCTGAACACGTTTCTATTATCTAACTAAAATAAAATTTCTACAACGGTTTAGTAGTAAAAACCTGATGTTTCGCGACACTTATTGATACTGGAGCCTAAGTTTACTTAATCTTGGTGTTGTGATCAGATAGTATATATTCATACCTGTTGAACTGAAATAGATGTAAAATTCCTTAAATTTCTATGACTGAAAAATTCTTCTCTATATTTGGATTGTTAAAGCATACTTCGTAGTTGTGCCAACCCGAATTTATGTGTTTCATTAAATGAAATACAGACAAATTATTTTTATTTACCCTATATAGTGTTTCTCCTCGATGTATGTTTCTATACAGTTTAACAAATAATTTGTTAATATTTAACTTACTTTAAATAGAACATACCTACGATCTATTTAAAAAAAATATTGTAGGTCATTGGTTTTTCATTCATAGATAATTCTAACTGGCAATGTCTGGTTTGAATGTGTTTGTGTGAAAATGTTTATTTTTCTTTTATCTAGAGCCTTGTAGCAAAAACTTAGTGGTATTTCACGTTAATTACAAGAGATTAAAACAAAGAAAATTAATTCCGAAGTGTATTTGCCGTATACCGTATACGTACAGTACGTAGAAGATAAGTTTCTAACTTGCGGGACATATGTATTACCTAATCAATTAACTTATATAAGGGCTAATGTAGCCTGAAGAGAGGTCGACCCTCGGTTTGACTTTAGTAATAACTACACGTGCTACTTATAATTTTCGTATGTCCGTCAATCGCCTGAAGGGCAGGACTTTGCCTTCCCCGGTTAAGACGGTTTTTTATTTAGTCTGAAAAAAAAGTGTACGGTGTACACTTAGAAAGAAGAAGTTATACTTCTTTGGCATTATTAAAAATAGTTTTTATTGCATGCAAATGAATTACAATTAATTAATCGAAGACTGGAAAAGGAGTCATTATCTACTATATAAAAATAAGTCGGGTTTTCCTTCCTGACGCTATAACTCCAGAACGCACGAACTGATTTCCACGGGTTTGCATTCGTTGGAAAGGTCTCGGGCTCCGTGAGGTTTATAGCAAAGAAAATTCAGGGAAAATTTCAACAGAAAATCGGGATCACCAAACGAAATGTTACATAAAACGAAGCCATCTGGTGGCGAAACGGAGTTCGCCGAGTTTGCTAGTGGTCAATAAAGTTTAGTTTACATAATAAAGAAATATATAAATAAATATTTATCAATATTATATTTATATTTATTATTATTTTCTAATATTAATTAGTATTGTTTTAAATGTTCAATTTAAATACCTTCTGATTATAATTCAGACGAACATATAAAATTTGCACTTGTATAATGAAAACACGTGTTTTAAATGTTGAAACTCAAAGCATGTGGATAAATATTATAAATATAAATACATAGTGAACAGAGGCGGCGTGCGTGCCAACATGCGCCACTAACTTCATTCTGTTAATTTTATGTCACGGTGCGCGCGCGTCGTAAAATTTCACTCTCATCAATTTTTCATAACGCGCCTAAAGAAGTATAACTTCAAAAAACGCTGCGGCTTTCAAATGGTTATTAGCTATTGCGATGGGATCATCCGGATCCGTTAAAATATGTCGGGGCTTCAAACAGGCCTTTGTCGGATAGGGGTAATTGAGAACCTTACCAATCAGTGCCTGTAGTAGCAACCCGAATTTCTGATGTACAAGCTTCGTGAAACTTCGTGTTCCTTCCGTGACCGAAACCAAACAAACTACATAGTCGAACGGCAGTCGTGGGAACGAGTGACAAATGAAAGGTTTTAAGGTTTAAAGTGTTAATAATCACTATTACTATGGAATCAAATCCATTACGATTAACGGTTTTTAACTCATTCGACTTTGACGTTGTTGAATTATAAGGCTCTGTGATATAATATAATGACAATGGTAGCGACATTAAATCATTACTCTGACATATACACATTGTTCTATCTTTAGCGGATAGACTGGGCCAGTAAATGAAATTCTTTAGAGTTCTTGTATAAACTTGTTTAATTTTATTATAATATGACCTTTCGCTAGAGAAGTGATGGCGCACGTCGCCCCACCTTACAATTATTATAATGAAAAATGCGCCTGATATAAACATTGCGCAATGTCGCAACACACATGTAGTATCAGTCTTGCAGGCAATTAAAAGTTAAATCCTCTTAACCTTTGCCGATTAAAAGTTAAGTTGAGGATTATGGAATCAAAATTTATGAGTGATGTCCCTTTTATACCAGCAGAATGTTTTAACAGTAATTTATCATAATAATTTATGCCTTGATATGATTTTAATAATACGAGTACACTGAATGTTGCTCCGAGCTTGGGTTATAAATACCGTGACGAAATTCGTTTAGAATCGAGATGGCCTACATTGAGTGTAATATTGTATGAATTCTAGTAAATACATATTTGTACAAAAGTTTTATAAAACAGACGAAACATTAAATTTCGTGATGTAAATTAAAAGCAGAATTCATGACAACAAATTTTTATTTTGTTTTTAGTTGCGACTAAGAAACCAAATGTTAAATTTAATTTGGTAATTCAAAAATAAATAGCTTTATAAAAGCAACTACCCCATAAGGAGAATTTAAAGAAAATAAAAACGCATTAATCTAGTCGGAACTCGGAAGTTTACAAGGAAAGCTTGGGAGTTTGAAATCGCGCTTATTTATGTAACGATAGTGTCCCCAGAGAAAAATGAGTGTAAAGCGGTGAACCCCTCACTTCGCAGTCGCGATCTATTAAATTAGAGCAATTTATAAGTCAGCTCATAGCAACCCCAGCTATGAGCCGCAATGCGCAACAAGGGCTGTTCGCGCTTCTGCGGATACGGAATGAGTCAAATATTTTTATGGACATTGTTGTTGGGCGCTATCAAAGTTTTTCCCCAGTCAGCCACCCCGATGGGGTGATAGGGTACACAGGGGAGTTGACAAGATTATCAATAACATAAACGATCGAGTGTTTACTTCTTAGAGTCACTACGATGTTTAATGTCAGCCAAAGTTATTACAGTCTAAGATCATTGAACCATCCCAAATATGATGACCGTAAGGGTAATGTTATAAGTAAAATTAATGTCCAAAACATTGATAAAAGACTATAGTCTAAGTCTTATTCTGGGTAATTATTAAAAATAAAAAGTGTATTTTTGTAATTCTGCGTTTAAAAAGGTCGCATCGGCTGCGTTGATAATTTTCCTAAGGTATCACGTCTTCTATGTCTGATGTTTTCGATCATTGGGTCTAACAGTTCATTGTACCAGCAACAGTTTATAATGTACATAGAGAATTATATTATTGCACTGCCACAGTATAAACGGTATAATATGAACTGGTTGTGAATCGCACGATTAAAGGCTGTACAAAATGTATATGTCACTGTAAAATTGTAAAAACAACAATCTAACGAGATTGTAATCTATCTCGCGAGATTATAAACTGTCGAAAGATTGTGAACCTCAACGAACTGCTTACAATTTAACGTATTATTATTTACAATTTTACGGTGACATATATATCTAAAACAAAACTTTTTACTTCCGATTTAAAATTACTTACTAAATTCCTTTCGAAGTCGTATTTCACACTGACTTGAAACATTGTATATACTGCTCCCCGCGATACCAGCGTGAGGAGCGTTTTAAATTACATTTCTCATGCAGTGTTAAATTTTTTTATTTTCAAAAAATCATCACATATTTACTAAGTAAATAGTTAAAAATTACCAAGAGTGTACAACAATTACGATGAACACTTTAGTGACAAAATAACAATATTGAAGAATATACATTAATAGATTTTAGTACAAACTAACTATTATAGCTTGAGTGTCTAGTAAAGGTATTCTAAATATTGTCGAGCCTTATCGAAAATGCATTACCACTCATATATATTGATTAAATTTTAGAAGCGAAGTTTAGTGTGATGTGTTCACGCGTATTAACCATAAATAAATGAACATTTTCATCCCTCAATAAATGCACTTAATGTATTAATTTTTACGGGTAATAAATTTACCAAATTAACCGTAGTAAAATAAAGCATTTTATTATATTTCTTGCAATAGTGGGTGGATATTAATTATATTATATTATAAGGACGTTATGCAAATAGCAGAGCCTTACCCTATAGTGCTCATGTCTAATCTTTCTAATTCTAATTTGGTTTTCAATTCGGGTTTCCCCTAATACCCAGCCCTGCGATTCTATAACTCACTTTTCGAACTCACATATCGGTTTTCGCATCGGCGGTCGCTCTCAAATCGAAACCGCTTTGTGAGTTCGAAAAGTGAGTTACAGAATCGCAAGGGTGGTACTGTAGCGATTGGTATATATAATATATTTGTATGTAAAAAAAAACATCATAAAAATTCTTGAAAAGACGCAAGAACTAATAATAAATCTATCGTTTTATAAGTTAAGTAGGCAATTGTACTAGTAAGTATGTAAGGTACAAGTCTTAAAATATTTGCCGATATCTTATAAATAGTAGGAATTCTTTCGATATAATTTACAACGAGAAAATATCAGTATTTCATTCAATAAAAGCGCAATTGTTTATAAAAGGTATGTTCTTAAAACTATCTCGAAGTATTTGCTTGGTCTATTATTGCACAAATCTTCTTTATTAATAAAATAAAAATCTAACCATTCTAGTTCTTTCCACGTATTTTATAATTCCAGGTATATTGCCATCTAAATATGGCGAGATAAAATACTTTTACTGAAATCTGAATTACGGTACCACGAACTACAATTCTCAAAACCGAGAACTGCAAATCTCAATATATAAAAAGTAAAGTCGGGTTTGTTCGACCTGGAACACTGATAACTTGATAACGGCTGGTTATTCGTAGTTTTTTATTTATATATGTCCCCGTCCCGAATAGCAGAATAACTTTATTAAAAAATTGGGAAATTCAAGAAAAAATAAAGGTAATGAAAATAATATTTCCAATTCAAAATGTTCATGGCTTTCGTAACTGTTTTAATACGACTCATTTTAATACGTTAAACATTTAATACGACTCATTGGTCTAGTGGTTAGTACCCCTGACTGCGAATCCATGGGTACCGGGTTCGATCCCCGGCTGAGACGAACATCGATGTGATGAGCATTTGGTGTTGTGCTTAGGTCTTGGGTGTTTAAATATTATGTATTTATATGTCTATCTATCTATAATATGTATGTATATCCGTTGCCTAGTACCCATAACACAAGCTTCACCAGCTTAGCATGGGACTAGGTCAATTGGTGTGAATTGTTTAAAAAAAAAATCATAACAATGTTCTTCCCGTCGATACGGTAAACTCTCCCCACAAATAATTTATTATTAATTCGTATTTAAATAAAGGTCGACAAATTAATAACAAAATATTTGGACAATGGCGTATTTCAAGGTATTTCAAATAGCGCTCAGAGAATAATTGACCCATTGAATAATTTACTTCGTATTTTTGTATATTAGGTACGCGTAGAATTAAAGATTAAGGTAATTGGTAATTCAATGTTATACAAAATCGATTGAATTCGATTTAAAAGCAGTCCATATCAAATCTACTAATAATTTATAGCAAAGAAGATAGCTAAGCTTTCATCGTATCGGTTAGGGCTTAACTTAAACATTTTATATTATCTACTACCTGGTACATTTAAATTATCTTTTAAAGTTTATAAAGATATAGGACTCATAAACTACGCTTAGGCTGGCTTTTAAGTTAGTTCAGATCAAAGCGTGGGTAAAAATATTTTAAAAGCTTCTTTACTCGTATATGTATAAGTTTCTGTATATAATTTTCAGTGACAAGACGAATTGCAGAACCGGGGGTCTGTTTCGAGTAATGTGATTTTTATTATCTTCCAACAGTTGTAGTAATAGTGGCGAATGCATTGAATGGGTATTTTGGCAAGTGAGTCATAAAATTTGGCGCCGTCTGGTCGCGTCTTCCGAACTAGAATGTGTCTGTTATCTACCAGTTTATACTGACCCTCGTTCGGATAGGGTTAACAGATCGCAGCTGCACTATCTTATATATTTACTGTAAACCTGTCTTTGTATGTGGCATACCTCAGAAAATTTGTTATTCAAATTTCCATTAAAACGAATCGTTTCGACGTTTCTATTTTTGCATTATTATAAAAATGAAGCGGTTTAGTTGTTATAATTGTTGTAATATATATAATAACATACTATTTTAAGACCTCAATGAAATAACTCACAATTACTAAAAACCTAAACATTTCACAGACTAACTCATACTAATTTATTTATTTCGTTATACGTTCTAAACAATGTGTAAGTCTAAAAAATACAAGAAAATATGACATCACAAATTAACACACATACACATCAATTACATTAGAACATTTAAAGCAATCTATCAAAGGAAAAAATTGAACAAACAACCACAAAATAAAAATAAAAAATAAGGACTAAAAATTAATAATAACTAAAAAGATAAAAAATAAAATAACAATAATAACCAAAACGTGATATAATGATGAAAACTTTAACCTCATAGAAAGCACGATAAATAAAGTTAGGGTAAGTTTTCAGACTTCTTTATTAGAAGTCTGAAAACTTACTCTTAGGAATATGAAAAATCAAACCCTATACTATATTAATAATAATAAAAAAAAAGGGTGCGTGTACTTTTGTACGCGCGTAAGAAGTTATACTTCTTTGGCATTATAAATAGTTTTTGATTGCATGCAAATAATTAATTACAATTAAATAATCAAAGACTGGAAAAGGAGTCATTATAGTCAATAAAGTTCATTTGAAAAATTAAATAAATAAATTATAAATAGTATTATTATTCTCTTACATTAAGTGTAACATAAATTCTATTATTATTATTCGAAAGTTGTTTTTAAATTATGTTTAATGCCGTAGCATCTTCCGTGGGCAACTTCATTGTGTTAATTTTGTGTCACGGTGCGCGCGCATCGTAATATTTCACTCTTATCAATTTTTCATAACGCGCCTAAAGAAGTATTACTTCAATAAATCCGTGATACAGCTGTCCCTTTCGTGTTCAGGCTTCGGTGGCGAGTGAAGCGAATACTGCTTTGACTTTCACCCGTACGATTTTCTCTTAAAGTTGCCAACCCTATTTCACTATAGATGCAATTTCTGGATGTCAACTCGCGTAAGTTGTAGGGAGGGGTCTTTCTAAAATGATCGCTTGAATTTGGTTAAGAAATGTTCCCGCCACGAAATTTGTTGGATGACTTGCCAGTTTATTTTGTGCACAAAGTTTTATTTGGGTTAGGCGCGTTTTGTTGCGCCAGAAAACAAAATACTATTCTGAACTGCAACTTGTAAATTTTAACTTGTAACGCCAAGCTGTGAGAATTATTTACATACATTTATAGCTGCCCCCGCGAACTTCGTTTTTCCTTAATAAACCTCAGAGTTCAAGTTATAAGTTCTTAAGTATCAAACAAAAACAGGGGTTTATCGTAGAGGGCAGATGAAAGTTACGGGTTGTATGTATTTTTGTAAGCTGTACCATAGAAAAATAAAAACAAAAAAAATTAAATACATTTTTTGGGGTGGACAGTGGACACCCTACTATCACTTAGGGCTTTAGAAGATAGATAACAGCCGATTCTCAAACTTACTGAATATGCATACAAAATTTCATACGAATCAGTGAAGCCGTTTCGGAGGAGTACGAGAACGAACATTGTGACACGAGAATTTTATATATTAGATATAATAACAGATCATATTAAATGTATTTTTTTAAATTGACTACACGGGAATGCTTACTTATAATTTACTAATGAATAGGACTAAGATAATAATTGTATTTGTAGGTAGAGAACGTCGCAGGCTGCCTGATTCTTAGATCAAGCAATATAGAAGGTTATAAGAGAAAATTGATAAGTCGATTGACCTTTTTAAATTCCTCTATTGCTTTTCAATATATGACTATTATTTATAAAATGACACAACTAAATCTACAATAATTAAAAAAGAATTGCCACGTACGGCCTATCCTAGTAAATAATAGAAGTAATATTAAATACATCACAGTAGGAACATACAATATAGTATGTAGTAGTATATTGTTTATAGCAATGCAAGCTATCGAGTAACTAGGTTAATTAATTTTATAACAATAATAATAATCATTATTATAGTTCCATATTGGATTGGGTATTGGATATTAGATATATTTTTCTTTTGCGTTTCCCGCGTTGTCAGTATAACCAGCGGCACGTAAGTCTAGCGCTGGCCGATAAGTGGAGGGGATTGCTGCGCATGTGTACTGTCGCGCGGGGGACTAAATGCGACTGGAGAGCCAATCGACGCTCTTCATTCCGCTAGCTCCCCTCAGGTACCTTATTTTTTACTTCTGCGCAATAACGGTCAGCGCTAGAGTTTCGTGCCGCTACTTATACTCTATTCGAAGACACTCTCTTTAAAGCCTTAGCCAGAACCGGAATACTGGACGTTGACTTATATGCCATTTGGAAGAAAAGGCTAAATTAATATCTAAGAACATTGGTTTGTGAGCTCGGAACTTGGTGAGCTCCTTCCACGGCTGACAGTATTTAATGAAGAGCGATTCGAATGGTCGACAACCAGTCACTTACCGAACGGCTTGGTCCTTTGGCGTTGAATAGAGATTAGGGGTATCTCTGTATCTTCTACCGCATATACTAAGTACTCCATGCGGGGCCGAATTTGCGCTTTATAGAGTTGGCCGGGAGTGAAGTACCGTCTCGCCTTGCTGAGCACACCATGCTTTTTGGAGGCTAATTTAGCCTTTCCCTTCAGATGACCGCGAAACATCTGCCCAGCCAGTGTAAAGAGTTTACGGGTTTAAGGTCGGAACATGAACATGCTCCGTCGATGGCGACCTTGATGCTCCGATCAGCGAGATAGCTGGAAGTCCATAGGCTAGAAGCTTCGAGAGCAGTGCTCTGTGTGTGGCAAAGAGAGAGAGAGGCACCCAATATTTATTTTGGGAACAAGGAGGTTATAGCTATTGGGCGATAGTTCAACGGATCACAGCGATTGCCTTTTTTAGGGTGTATTGAAGCGATCTTTTATTACTTAGGGACGGCATTCATCTCCAAATCAATTTAGGCAAATAGTTATAACCACTTTCTTGCAAATATTTTAAGGCTGTTTTATACACCGAGTTATAGACCAAAAGTCATTAGGCTTCCCGAAGTTGAATTACAGTAATACGCAGCTGTCGCGGAGAAGTTACTGTATGTAAGGGAAAAGAACTTCTCACTTAATTTTCTGTTTTGACTCTCGTGACGTAGATATAAGTAGGTACTTTATTTTTTTTGTCACTGGAAATAAAGAAATATATACTTGAAGTAGATACAATTAATAAAAATGTACATAAAAAAATATATTTATTACTTATTGCTTATATTATCAACCAAATTCATATGACTAGACGTTTTTAAAAATATTAAAAAGAGTTTTACATATAGAAGTGTATAAAATAATTAATGTATTTCTATAATAATGTAAAGGAGCCTACACGTTCTAAGAATTCAACACAATAGATCTTTACTTCGCTTCGTTACCCTAATCACCAACGTTATATATATGAAAGCCACAAAGTTCAAAGAAGTCTTGCCACCAATTAGAATGAAATAACGACATAATATTACAAAGGACTATATATATAAAAAAACTATTTTCAAGAGCTGTGACAAAAACAACACAGCGAAAATAAAAAACTTTAATATCCGCGGCTGTGTTCAGCCCCGATTTGCATCCTGAAACTTTTAAGTTTTAACGAACGAGCTTACAATTTCCTGAAATTTTATTCAGTGTCGTCTAACCCCAGTAGAGTCCATGTTCGGAATAAGCTCTCAAAGTGAGCTGGTAATTCGTTAGGGTAGAAAAGAGTTTATTAACTCCAACTTGCATCGATTTTTAATTAAATATTTTTATTTCACTTTTATGGTTATCGATGTAATGGGTTCTATTGATAGTGGTCAGATTATTAGGTATAAAAATATCGATAAACATTTTATTAATTTGTTTCCAAAAATAATAAGATCGGAAGGAAGGATTTATATATAAACTAAAGATTAAAGCCTTATTTATTTTACCTTTGAAATCGAACAATGCGCAACATTGTCACCTTTATCGCAATAAAATAAGTCATTCCGTTATTTATATGAAACACAGACTTAGAAGTGGAATATCTTCACCTATTTAATAGGGTTACTAGCAGAGCGGCACAATACGAAATTTCACTCGCTGACTCGCACTATTTACTACACACCTTGAAATGAGGTAGTATCAAGTTTATTATGGGTTTGCAAACATATAGGATTTATGTTATTTTATCGTAAATATTGAAACACCACCAGCGCTAAAACTAATACTGCTAACTAAGAGACATTGTCAGGTTTCAAGAATGGTGATTATAAGAATGCTTCGAGTAGGCATTATTTATAGATATCGACTTAAAAACTTTACTTTGCTTCTTCGAAAATCTATTGGAGCGAGTTCACTATGCGTGCGTGGATGCTGGAAGCACTTTCAAGTGGCACTTGTGGAAATTTATATATGTAACGTAAATTAATATATTATTAAAAAAGAATGTAATGTATAATAATGAAAATTAGCTTTCATTTGATATATATATTTGTAATGTACAAATATAATGAAGTCTCCTAGTAATAAAAGCATTATCATCTTTTATTTTTCCTGAAAAAAAATATAAATAAAAAATTGTACTTAAAAATTAAACATTGAAGGATATCTGTTGAATGAATAATTTACAACGTAGGTTTTTTAAATATAGTTAACTAGTATAATTCTTTACAAAAGAAATGCCCCTTGTTTTAATACCCCTAAATTTTTATTTTTTAGATAGAATTTTTTGTTTTTACTTTTTTATGATACGGCATAAAAAAATACATACAACCCTTAATTTTTACCCCTCTACGGTCAACCCCTATTTTTTATTTGTCAATTAAAATCGTATAACTTGAACTCTGAGGTTTATATAGAGAAAAATTCACAGAAAAACCTAAAAAGCTTTCATTCCAGAAAACCGAAGTCTCTGGGGTAGCGTAGCAAAATGTTCCATGTTGGTATGTACTCTAAAGGTAGGATAAGTAAAATCACATTAAAACTATACATTGCTGTATAAAACTATATGTGTGGCGCATATGTGCCAAACTAAAAATCTAATATTTTACTGAACAGTCTGCTTAAATATGATAATATTTATGAGGTTATAAATTGTTTAAGGTGACTAATATTACGGAAATATGAATTGTGCTGCGTAGTCTTGTAAATGGTCTGGATATTCTCAAGCTAGTTCGTTTTAAGTTTAATGCAAACGTCTACCTATTAATTATTATTTATTATATACATACCTAATAATCATCTATTACTATATTGAAAACCAAAAGATCTAGTAAAAATTTTAATTTAATCAGGCGACATTGCGTATTTATTTTAAATATGCTATGAAGTAAGTAACATCATAGCATATTTAAAATGTATCAATGTTGGTTTAATTTGAGTAATACAGGTTGTAATGTTGGTTCCCATATCAAGTTTGTAACTAGTCTTGATACGGAATAAATCGTGAGTTTAAAATTATTTTCATTTCTCATATAGCTGACTTCAGTTGTTAGTATTTTTCGTGTTGGGATTGATGACTTATGAGGTTTTCGTGTCAGTAAACCTTGAAGGTAGTTCAAAATGTAGAACTAAACAAACGTCAACATCACAGCTCCTCCCAACCCATGTCCGTACAAGATGTTTGACATTGTTCTTACCTGTTTAGAAATCTGTTCGAATTAACTATTTTACGCAAAATGGAATGAAAACATACTCAGAACTGAGTTGCGCTCGTCGAACGTACGGAAACCGGAAAAACACGGTATTCCTGAATACAAACCGGAAAGCCTGCTATCAACTATCAAGCAACTCGGTTCTTCTGTTCATAACGATATATCTAACGCTGATATTGCCGACTGGACTAGAATTGCTAAAACCGACAACACCTCCTCCCGTCCTCGCGCACCAGTCCCACTGGTAACATTAAGTCCCAGGTTACGAGATAGTTTTACGTTTAGGATACGACATAGCCCTGGCAATCAAGAGTACACGCGAAGGATAGAATTGCTACGAGTATTAGGCAATATTTCATGTATTCCATTTTATAAATAGAGTGACGCAAAGAAGTAAAATTTAAATTGTTAAATGAAATGAATCATGGTTTTTGAAAAACAAATGCATGAGTAAATAGCTGTAAAAAATTGAATTTGGATTCCTAACCAAAAAAGAGAATATTTGAGGTCAGTGAGTGGCCTGCCTTGCGATTCTGTAACTCACTCTTCGAACTCACACAGCGGTTTTCGCATCAGCGGTCTTCATCAGCTTATTAACAATAAACTACAAGCTCCCACCTTTTCAGAATGCCAAATCATAAAATTACTGCTTCACGACTGATTTGAAAGCGACCGCCGATGCGATAACCGCTGTGTGAGTTCGAAAAGTGAGTTACAGAATCGCAGGGCAGTACGCCAATTCTATATGTAAGGACCTACATACAAAAAGATCCAACTAGATGATTAACAGAACTAATTTATCCACCTTTACAAGAAAATGTCTGTCATACAATTTCCTCTTTATTTGAAATGAATTGCTCGTAATCACCGCCAAAAACTTGTTTAGGCCCAAAGGAAATATAATAAAACAGTATATTTCATTCGAGAAGAGGTTCCAGCGAAGCGTCAGCCCATCACTTTAATATCCGGAGCCAAAGTAATTCCAATTTTTCATCACTTTGAGAAATTCTCTGTAGCCAACAAATTACAAAGCCATTGAGCTATTTAGGACGGAAATTCCAAAAGGTCGAAGACCTAACCAGGTGGAGAGATATGTAAACTGAATCTCTAGCATTAACTGCAGTCACAGTCTTCCTTGCTAGTTACAATATAACATATCTAAAACCTAACACAGTATCATCAAACTGAAAGGTTTTATAATATTAACTGAAGTTATTACTCGCTTATAAATTGATGGTTTTTAACCTATGTCGATAATTTGAATAAAAATTAAATCATAATTCTTATACGATAAATAAAAATTATAAAAAAGCCTAATATTTTATTACCTCGTACATAATTAAATTAATTATCGTTCAATACATTTAATTCTCTTAGTAATACAAGAACAAGCAATAGATTTTCCTTGATTATTTCATATTGTTTAGTACATTTTGGAATCGTTAATTTTTTTGTATAAGGCATTTATTACGCAAAGTAATCCGCTTAACCATAAAGATGCTTTTCCGCTTTAATTGAAAGCTCAAGAAAAACATATGAGCTACGCTCTATATTTCCATCTACTAACAATTATTCAAAGCGGTCGCTTTGAACTTCGCTAAGCAGGAAGTAAAAAAACTTACGGATTTTTTAAAAGAAACTTTTTGTGTCTTTATAAATGTCGGGGTTGCGGAGTAAATTTTGTAATTTAATAACACTGTAAGGATCGTAAAGTATTTTTATAAAAACCAGACGTCTAAGAGCTTTACTTTCAATTACTATGTAAATATATTCAAAGTTCAGTGCAGTAGTAGAAAGTATAATTTAAGACAAAATTTTAGCATTTGGTCCCATTACGTGGGAAAAGTTTTTAAGTGCCTTTTTATGAATAATTAAACACAATTATAGCAAAACTATTCTTTTTTCTCAAAATCAGTCCCTCCGCTTATTATATCAGACACAATAGCGTCTAACTTAGCTAATAGGAAACGAAACTATGTAAATATTTGCTTAACGCGTGTTGCTTGATGATTTGCTATTTTAAAAGAGTACCGAGAGTTTTTTACGCCGGCTTTTTCTCTCGGCCTACACCCTCTGTCTTCTTTGATGATGAGTAGGGATGCCTACAAATTCAAATTTAATGACGTGGAATAAGTGATACATATATTTTATGTTCCATAATAAACATATTTTATTTTTATTTTAAACAAAAATGCTAAATTATCCATATATATATATAACGTTTAAAACGTTTAACGTTTAACATTTAAAACGTTAAATTTTGGTAAAAACTGTACTCAATTTTGTATCTGCCCTGCGATTCTGTAACTCACTTTTCGAACTCACACAGCGGTTTTCGCATCGGCGGTCGCTCTCAAATCAGTCGTGAAGCAGTCATTTAATGATGCCAAATCATAAAATGACTGCTTCACGATTTGAAGTCAGTATGCTATAACTAACTCTTAATTATTGATTGCTTCTGAATCTATAAAATAAGATGTCTTATTGCCATATCTTATTTTACAAAATGTTATAATTTAATTAAATTTTTATAATTTTGATCACTTGAAATGGTATAGATTAAGATTTGAGCAATTGTAAGCTTTGCATTTAATTATTTGCATTATAATTTTACTTGTAAATTTTATTATGAATAATTAAAATACAATTTACTTCATTAAATAATACTTTTGGATTGGACTTTGAAGGTTCAAAACCAAAAAAATATTCAAAATGTAACTTACATATGACTTTAGATTTGCTATTGAACAACAACATTGTAAACTTCTTTGGAAACCTAAGTGGTACATCTCCATTTTCCACTTTTAGAAACATTTTGAATGTAAGATACGAGTATCTATACATCCTGTATTGTTCAAATACTCAGACTATTCGTTGATAGAAACCGTTTAAGCTGACACTCATAGCATTTATGTTAAGCTAGAATATTGCTAAAATTGTTAGGTTACGAGTTGAAATCACAGATCATCAGAATGCCAAGGCTGGTTAGGTAGACATTTTTATATATATACGCGTACTCGTATAACAAAATATAAAGTGAAAATTATATCCTCTAATATAAAACCACCTGTAAACGTAAGAACCCTACAAGAATGTTTAAGTAATAAATTATTTTCAGAATTCTATCTCATCATTTGCAACAATCCAATGCTTATCTATTAATGGTATTTTTATCAGTAGTAATAAAATAGTCTATAATTATCGTTACGGTCCGAATCAATATGAGATTGTATTCCCTGCTCCCGTCTATTTGCAAAAAGCTTGAGAAGCTTTCCGATTATACCGACCGTTTGAATAGGTCGAGCCAATATGAAGCGTTTTCTATTCTCAAACCGACAATAGTGATAATTTTTGTATTTCTGAATGAGTTTATTTAATATTAGCAAATAAAAAAATTACCTAACAGATATTGCTCTTTATGTTAACAACAAAGCGACAAAAAAATTTGCTGCCAAATGCTTCAAGTTTCTTATATGGTGCTGCTTATTAGTCACTACATAGTATAAAACAAACTCGCTTTCTCTGTCCCTATATCCCTATGTATGCTTAAATCTTTAAAACTACGCAACGAGATGACTAGTGTGATTGAAGAGCAAGGTTTAAATGTATAATAACATCCATTTATAGTAGAGAAATACTGTCATTATTGAGGTTCCTAATGTGATGTCGTAAATAATTACATTTTTTCCGCTTACATTGCAAACTCAGGCGAGATTTATCAAAATATCCGAATTATAGCGTGCGGGCCACGGACAGTAATGAATAAATCAAAACTACTGGATTGATTTTAATCATTTTTTCATTGAGTGACATATTGAGTGTATATATATTTTATACCCGTGTGACACCGGAGCGGGCCGCTACGTTTTTATATACAACGTTCACAGTTTTCCCACAGAAATCCCATTTTTCCCCCATTTAACTTCAGACACGAATAATAAAAAAAGGATACATGGATATTAATAATGATGACATCTCTCAAAAGCTGAAGTTTTAAGCTTTCAAATGACATATTATTTTTATTAAAATGTTTTTTATTTAATTTGAATGCAGAGGTAGCGCTTGAGTCGATTTGTTTGTTAGCTCGCGAGTGTTGTGTAATAAATTTGCAGCTGACAGTAACGCCATTGCTCCGAGATTTGCTAAACAATCATTATAAGTGAAGTATAAAGTTAAATTTATTTGTATTTATAGCTACGTATATATATTTCCCGGTACAAAAAATAATCTTCACCGCATCGCAACTCCAACTCGATCATCATTCGAATTGTCAACGACCAGTATCCCGATGCTGGCTGAGGCTTTAAGGAGAGTGTCGTTGAGTAATCTCTTCCCGCAACGACGGGTGTTTCTTTCTACCGAAAAACGCGCAAACCGAATAGTTTCTAGGGTCTAAATGTATTGTTAAAAAACGTAAAAATTTGCCAAGAGCATCAGAGATGATGGAGGAGTCGAGTCAAACGTTTTAATTTCAGTCCCCTTAATAAATTCTACCTGAAAAAATTATTTCTAAGAATAACAAAGAATCTTCATTAAATTAAATTAAAATTTACTTGTGCTTGGAACAATATCTCTACAACTAAACTTTAATATTAATTACGTTCCGACAATTTTATTAAAATTTAAAGCTAACGAAATCAAATTATTGTTTCTTTTTCGCTACAAATCCCCAACTTTTATATGAATGTTTGTATTATAACATTAACGTTAGAATTAAATTTAACGTTCCTTGACATTAACATAAATTGGCAACTGCACGCTCGATTACCAATATAGAATGTTAATTTATGTGCAAATTAATTACGCACTGTCGCGTAATCAGCGTTTCAAATGATTCAGGTCATTCAATATAAACAAATCCTGAAATACAGCTGGATTATGCCTGATATGGAAAATTTATGTTAGAATAAATAAATAGACATTCTTATTGTATTCGAAATCAAGCATGGCATTAAGGATTCAACGTTCAAACGGTGTTGACATCAAAGGCTAAATTAGTGAAGTTTTATAGTATATATATAATATATATAAGTATATTGAATCGCTCGTGTGTATACGTAGTATTCGCCATAGACATTTCTCGAATATGCTTTTACATACACACTCAACACACTTTCAGTATATTAACTGTCAACTCTTTTGGCCTAATCGTTAACTGTTAACTTAATGTGAAAGTTTTCGCTAGCCACGAATGCTGTTGTAAAACAATAGAAACATTAAGGTAGTTTTCTTTCCAAAATTTTTTTTATAATTCTACGTCGATGCGGAAAAGGATATTAAACACGTTTTACATATTGAAAAGTTTTAGTCACCATGTTTATAAACTTATACTTGCAAGAACCTTTCATTCTTTAACAAAGTTTCATCGTTTATTTGCCTTTTAAAGACCTAGATATTCGCAAGGTAAAATGTTTTACTTTGCACTGAATATGCAATCTACTACATGAGAACTGAAATTAAACTATAAAATTACTTTCGAAAGAGGAGCTGAGCAAATAATTCTCCGTTTTACGAGATTCCGTTCACATCTAGAATACAAAACTTATGCGTATAATTCGCATTACGTGGTACAGTAATGTTGCAATAAAGGTTGTAATGCAATAAAATCACTTTTTATGCAGTTTTCCCTTGAGCGCGGGGAGTGAGAGTGTCGCGTTTCTGTGATTTAAACCATTCAAACGAAAAGTCGTATCGTGTTGCATGTATGTGATTGGACGACATATGTTTTAGATCAATTGCAATCAAACAAAACCGCGATTGTATCGTCTATCATTTTACACTCTCATCGTAGTCCACGCCGGTCAAACCAGGGGCTAATACCAAAACATTACTATTACCTACACTATAATTACGTGATGAAGGACGAGTTAAGTTCGTTAGTGAATCACGGCAATCGCAAAGTATTTGTGTAATTCATGTGAGTTTTAAAAAACATGAAATAAATAGGACTTTTAAAATCAATTAGATTTCAAAGTAAAAATAAAACAATTTTGGTAATTACTTCCAGGTAAAAATATCAATGTTTTAAACGGTTATTTGGTGAACTTTACGAGAATTCCGTAATCAACATAAAGCACGCCTAAGTATTATATTAGTCATGCAGTGTAATTTGCAAACCACAGTCACTGATGAGTGGATTTAATACGAACATTAGAAAATAATGCTACCACTAGGGAATGCAATCCCAATCTCGCGGGATTGGGATCTCATTCAAGATCAATCCCGAAGCATAACATGACGAGATCTCATAGGATTAACGAGATTAAGTGGTAGTAGTATCAGAAAAGATAATCTCTTCAACACCAACAAGTCTTAACAAGTATATCTAAAGGAGCTTCCAATAAATGAAACCGCAGCGTTGTTATATTTGATATCTTTATAAAGATGACTTGAACAGTTAAAAGTCGAAGGAGTTTTCCATTTGCCTAGCAAATATACGGTAGGGAAATAAATTTAAAATATAATAAATGATAATTTTGTTTTTTACGCCCTTTTAAACGCCTTCACTGCTAGTGGAGCAACAAAAATACTAAGATGAATTATCCTTCTTCAGTGATTGCAGAGGATTTTAATTTACATGTTGATGGTATAAAAACCGACACGATTATTCAATTAGAATTAAAAGAGACTCTTAGAGCAGCTAAAAGTCCTTTACGTGTTTCTGCGAGATAAGTGTGAGGAGCAAGGAGTAGCTTTTTAGTTTTTTTTAGTTTCAGTCATTGATTTGTTTATTTCACGTAAATCTCACCATGCCATTGCTTTTGAACCAGATAAGCGACTTCAAATAGGATTCTTCATGTCTATCATACGAATGCATTAATAGTCTTCATTGTTATTATAGCTTACCCACGCTGGTGCAAAGTAGTGTTAAGAGGGCCTTTTCAGTTGCTAGGTACATAGCGACAGACATAAGATTCCGCTTATTAGACAGCACTATCAATAACTTTTGCTTTTTAAGAAGTTATTGCCACAATCACACCTGAATAACTAGATATTGTTTAGTATAATGATTTTGTTTATGTTAGGATACGTAGCGGTAATTCTGGAAATAACTCTTCACCACTACGAAGGCCAGTATTAAAATAACTAATGAATGTTGCTTGATTTTCTATAAATATTATTTTTTTCTATAATTTAAATACTACTTTAAAATAATGTCGCGACTTAATTAATTAGATTTAACCTTGTTGTCATTGTTATGAATTTTAACCATACAATTATTATATTCTATAAATAAAGTAGGATTTACTCTAAGATTATTGTATTTATCACCATTAAATTTATTTTTTGCTATTTGAATGTTAGAAGCAATTTCTTTACAGTAGTCTGATGTACATTTTCTCCTCATATTACTTACTATTAATGCATTCGTATGATAGACATGAAGAATCCTATTTGAAGTCGCTTATCTGGTTCAAAAGCAATGGCATGGTGAGATTTACGTGAAATAAACAAATCAATGACTGAGCACCTACAACAGCCCTGCTTGAGGAACTATATCCCCCTCCCCTCTAAATTTTCCCCTTCCTTACTTTCCCCTCTAACTGTAGAAAGAACTTACTTTGACAATTGACATTCATCAATTCTTTATGAATAGCGAACACAAAGTTAAGTACTATTATTGTATAAATTAAATTATATATAATCTATTGCCATTTCATTTTAGTTATGTGTATTTTTGTTAATCTGATTTTATATGCAAGTTATTCATTCATATGGATCAAAATTAACGATGATTAATCTCGTTATTTTACTATGTGTTTGCGAGTAATAAGCCACAGATTGAAACCATGTTATTACATCCATAACACATGATTGTTTGTTTAGGTGCGAGCTTACTCTTGCAATCAGGACGACCGTATATGATTATTAAGTAAGATTTTAGCTCTATCTATCATCATAATTTATTTACATTTAATTTCAGTTTTTGTTTTATACTTCGGTATGGTGAATAAGAGCGCGTTGCTTGACTTTTAAGAGGCACTTTTCTTTACAGAACCTAAGTCGTATTGATTTCATCTTCTGGCTGCATAAATTAGGTTTCATATTATAATATTTTCTTTGAGAAAGAAAGCTTTTAATTGCTATCGTTAAATAAAATCACGATAATACTTGCTTTATAATTACTGTATGTAATAATAACTGTATCGGTAATAATTATCTGTTAAAAACCATGACCTCTTATTGAGAGCCTATAACCAACCTCCAACTACACCGATTATTCAACCATAATATCGAATAAAGCGGCTGCTTTTTTTATTTTAGGTTCTAACGTAACTTTAACGCTAACGATATTTTGGTCATTAATTTGTATGAAAATTCAAACCATGATCTGGTGACGGAATCTAATTTGGACCGTTTAACGTTGTATCGAATCAGATATTAGAAATTCTTAGGATTTAAACATTTTTAATTACAATTTTGTTAAGAAAACGTAAGACATTTGTCACGTACAAAAGTCTTTATCAATTAACAAACAACATAAAAAATTATATCCAAGGTAATTTTCATTTCGGTATTTATATTCGTTGATTATAATGTTTAAGATTGTTTATTAATTAGATTTTATTCTTTGTTGATTATTCGTTACAAATGTTATCATAATCTCATTATTTGTAAAACTTATAACAGATACCAAATATCCTTATAAAGAAATTCATGATTTGCTACGCCACCTAATCACCATCTAAACACTACATACAAACAAGCACTAAACATAAGATTGACTCCTACTTCCTAACAAAAATTAATTGTAAAGATCAGACATCGATTCTTTTGTAACATTTCTTATCATCTGAAACGTGCTCAACAACATAAAGACATAGAACAACGCGGACTATTCAATAATTGTTATATTAAAAGATAATGGAGGCGGAAGAATTTCAATTATCCAATGGCTATGAAAATCAAACTTAAATCATACTATGTAAAATAATTAGGAAGTATTTTTATGAAATTTGATGATATTTTTGTTCTAATTAATTTGTCAGGGTTCATACTCATCTGTTCGTAGGATTATTTAAGTAGTGTTAGATTGTTCTACCTATAGTATCATAGATCCTTCTATCGACAGATGTTAATTGTATCTCTAAATCTATAAATCTTAATAAATAGATACAGATGTAGTCGCGACAAATGCTAGTTACGGAGTAAAATAGTAGACGTTCTGATGTAATCTTTGATAGCAATAAAACAATTATTATTAATATCAATGTTTATACACCAATAAGATATGAGTGCCTTGTACGTCTTATAGTTAAAGGTATAAGCGACTACTATCTTGTGTCAACACGCAACGAATTCCAGTGACATTATTAATTACTTACGACCTTTTGGCTATTTTGGCATTTTCCTTGAAAACACTTTATAATTACAAGAATTTATATCTCGTATAAAATTTGTTGAATTTGATGTTAATTAATATCAACTGTTACATAAACCTCGTTAAATAATTATCCTAAGAAATGTAAAAATAAGTACGGAAGAATTTTTCATTTGACGACGCGCGCTTTCCTTTGAACAATAATAGACAGTAGACTGACTGAGAGAAGCCATCTCAGGTTGTTTATCTAAGCACTGAATTAAAGAAGCGTCTCTAGACAATTGCGAGAGATCCTGTAGGTAACGTACGGGTTTGAATGGTCCTAGATATTGTTCTTCTAATAAGGGCAGCAACATGTACCTAGATTAAATTTAGTTTTTTATGTCAAATTTCAAAATGCATTCTTCATAGCATATAAAATAATAATTTAATTGCTTTCCCATCCTATGACTCATGGGCTAAGATTGTTGTATATATCGTTTATTTTTTTTAGTTAAGAGGCAACTAGGTGATCCAACTACATATGTCGGTTTTCAAGTATCAGTTTTTTCATCTCAACTTGACCATGGTTTACAACTAATTGAACAGACAGCTCTTGTAAACTTTTTGTTCCTGTTGCACAGACAGTTTTCGAACGCACTATTATTAGTATTAGCATTCCTTGTTTTTAGAATCCTTAGTCACCCTAAACCATTATACTATACTATTATACTATAGAATAGTGGTAAGTGTCAACCACTAACCACTATTCTTACATCATCTTGTCAGCGTTTTTAACCTAAAGCACAAAAAAGTAAAATGTAGTTAATAAAGAAAATGGCAAAAACATTGAGTAAACTGCTATGGAGGGAGCTTGTTGTTTATCAGAATGTCATATTGTAAAATGACTGCTTCAAGACTGATTTTAGCGCAACCGCCGCTGCGAAAACCGCAGTGAGAGTTCGAAAAGTGAGTTACAGAATCGCAAGGCCGACCTCTTTTCCCACAAAAACTTAAATTAAGGCTACTTGATAGAATAATAAAAATAAGTCTGAATTATAAGTCGGTCCCAAGAAAAGTCATTAATCGCAAATTCTATCAATTCAGCTCTTGACAACTCACAAATTCTGAAAAATTTCAAACCCACCTAAACTAAAAGTTGTTGTTTGTTGTTGAATTTTATGGGTACGTTAATTCGCAACCCTCTATCGCTCTGTGTAAATACCTTTTTATTTGTTCTTTTATCCACTACACTTGCTTGTTTATGAGACGGCAGTCTACTTAACCTCCCCATATTACTAGGTACTACTTTTCCAATAAACAACATCAATTTAACATTTAAAGAAAACTAAGGCTTATTCAAAAACTTGTATCAAATCATTACCTACTTCAAAGTCAAAGTCCAAAATGATTTGATTTGACTCAGAATATTAGCTCTTAATAATGTTCAATTCCTGCTTGAAACCATGTAAAACAGAAATTCAATACTTAATTTATCTTAATAGGTATATATAAGTCACGTGTCACGTTGTTTGTCGGCGATGGACTCTTAAACTACTTAACAGATTTTAAATTAAATTTGCACACCGTGTGCAGTTTCATCCAACTTAAAAGATAGGATAGCTTGCATCTTAATTTATAGCTGCAATATTATTTTATTGGAAATTATTTGTTTATTATTTGACACAATTCTAACAAATGCCGCTGTCTTGAAAGTACCAACGTTTCACATAAGCTATAATTTAATGGCATTTTCACAAAAAAAGCATGGTGGTCCCCATGACTGGTGTTCTCCTACCGTTTCTCTTGAATAGTTTACTACTATGTAATATAACAAAAAAATTTAGCCACTGCAACGCTTGGCCGAGTCTGCTAGTAATGATATATATTTTAGAAGAGATTAATGTATCATGTGTTTAATTTACGCTAATGAGATTGAAACCCGTCTAATACAGGTAATAAGCGTTTGCTCGATTTGTGAGAATTGAACGGATTCATAGTCAGCCGGGACAAATCCTGATAAAATTAAATGTTCATAACGTATTGTTGAGACGTAATTAATATAAATAAAATATAAGAGACGTAATTATTAATAATAAATTAATTCTGATCTTCTTTTCTTTAAAAGTCAGGGTGTCTGTCTTGTTACCGCCAATTTGTCTATTTTAAACCCCATGTGGGGTCATGGTCGTGTAATTATATTTTAAGTTAATAGAAATTATCTGTGAAATACTAAACATTATGAACCTAGTTGCCAAATTTCAGAGTTGCTAAGAGATCCATTAGTTTATTAAAATTAGTAATCATTATAAGTTTAGCTATAAGCACGGAGTTATTATTTTGTTGAAGGGAAGATAGATCGCAGTGTCTGTGATTGGACTAGATTAGCGTACCTGGGTCACGTGTTGTGCCATGACCGCTACCATTCCTTTCAACTATTTACAATGTGTAAAATCCAGGGTAAATAGCGTGTTGGTAGTAGGAAAAAATAATGGCTTCGTACAGTAGGAGTGTGGGCGAGTATTGCGACTGCGGAAGTGTTATTGCATCTGGCACTGCATTTATATTTATAGTGAAACAGATGCAAAGTAGATGACGTATATTTGTTCTCATTAAGCATGCACACTTCTTCTATGAAATGTAAATAAATTTATTTTCACAAGAACTAGAATTTGCTTTTAGGCAGAAAGTTGAACTATATATTTTAAAGTATCTTCTTGGAAATATTTGCATTAAATTTGATAATATTAGATTACCCATATCATAAAAAAAGATTTATTGCATTTGTTACCCATATCATAATATTAGATCATAAAATGTAATTAATGCATATGTAAATTGATTTTATTATTGAAAATATAATAATAATATTAAAGCTTATTTGTAGACAATATAGTTTTATTATTTAAGCATATTTTTTAACTATAAATAAAAACATTAAGAATAACGTCATCTGTCACGCCCGCTGAAATATCATTTCTTCAGTGTATACAACGTGTAATTACCATATGTTATGTAATGGTATACAGCAGTGTTGGCCCAGTGGCTACGGCGTGCGACTCTCATCCCTGAAGTCATAGGTTCGAACCCGGCTATGCACAAATGGACTTTCTATGTGTGCATTTAATATTCGCTCGAACGGTGAAGGAAAACACTCATGTAAGTGACTATTGTCTGTTATGAGAATAAATAAAAAAAAATGTCTTTAAACCTAACTATCGTGAGGAAACCGACATGTCTTAGACCCAAAAAGTCGACGACTCTGTCTGAGGCCCTAACCTAAAGAGGATGTAGCGCCACTGGTTTTTTTTAATGTAACGGCATAATGATTTTCTTACACCGGGTTCCCAAGAACATAAAGTATTCCAGTTCAAAAATGATGAACGATATACGGCATACAAGATTACGGATCAACACACGCAATTTATATCGCTTGAGCTAGAACTACTTCCAATATTACAGAAATTCTCCGAAATTGAAACAGTGTTTATATCTAGATGTATGCAATTAAAACTTGTTTGTACTATCGTAAACGTATGCCAGGAACTGCAGACAAGACCTTGCCAGAAGATACGAGAGCTATTTGCCATATAATTACCAGTAAAACAAATTTAGAAATCTGAGGCAAACGCCATGGTTGTAGCATTACTCTTTAATAGTATAGTCGACATGTTGTATACGAACAACGGTCCACAAATCTGATAAATATAATAGATACATAGCAAATATATTGTTATAGGTACAATTAATTGACCATAACGTGACAGGAGTCCGCATTATACCTAAAAAAGGTAAAATCTGAAACGTCTTGCTTTAAAATAATGAAGATAACATTTCCTTTGTGTAAATAATTTATGGAGACGCGATATTCATATGAATTTAATTTTACCAAGAAAAACCTTATATATGAATCTCGTAAGTACACTTTACTCACCCTCTGACCTACATCTATGTCTTTACCGTGTATGAATAGCACAAATACGAAAAGGAACCGAGATGACATTATACTAATGATACGATTTTAGCTGCATCAGGGCCCAGGGTGGACGATTAGGACGTGGATGACTCAGACTGGCCGGGGTTCGGCTTACACTAGTGTTCCACTACATAACACAGCAGATGCTTTGTTGGCTTTTTCTAGACTGACCTCACTCCATCAGCAATTGCCACCAACACCACACGCCAACGATTTTATCAAACTATTTTTAAATGTATTCTTAATTGAAGCAATTTTACACTTTATTTGTTCCAGACTAGTTTTACTGATAATTTATGAGAATAAACTGTTATACAAATTTTATATTTTAACTTTTTACCGTAGCTGGGAGCGTACAGGAGCTGGGTGGTTGCTGCCCACACCATGATATCGGGTTATCGATTCGCAATTCCTTAGTAACTTCACCTAGAAAAATATCAGTAGTGTAGTGTAAATATTGTAAGACTCATGTCTAACAGAAGAACCATTGGAAATTTAAAACGAAAATCTATAATTTAAATCTTTTGAGAATCGGCTGACAGAACAATACAAAAACGAATAAGGAAATAAATTAACACAACTGTTATATTTATTAAGTTCCAATAATAAAAGCACAATCTTATTACGTGAAATGATACATGGGTGGTACGTATATTTGATGAAGTAATAAGAAATCGATTTATTTTGTTTTTTGCACTGAACGTGAAAAGTCAGTGATAAAAATTTAAAGCGCTGTAAAATCTTTTATCGGTGTAGGTACTATTATCATGCTTAATATGAACTTATTTACGATCTCATAATAATTTTGTTACATAATTTCCTCTTAATATTAACTTTTCAAATAAAACAATATTGTTGAGGGGTCTAGTACAAGAATAAAAATTATTTATTTACTAAGTATATGTATTTTGTTCAGATATCTTGTTAAATTAGTCTATTTTGCGCTGGGAATTTAAATTTAACTAAGCAACTAGTATTTATTTTCAACAAATAATGGCTTTGCAGGATTTACGACTTAATGTGTAATTATAAATCGGAAATTTTCTCGCCTGCCTTTTTAGATGACCTTACTGTCATTTTATTTTAAAAAATCTTAACTTTGAATGAAGTAATTTAATAGTCTGCAAAAAAGACGCACGAAATTAGCAAGCTCTCTTTAAACCAATATTAAATTACATATCAAATTTGGTTGAAAAACGCATTTTAAGCTAAAATATAATACGAATATTTACATTTTAAAGTTCTAACTAATCCTTAGTAAATATTGAATGAATTCGTATAATAAGTTGACCTTGAATGGACAAGCTGAATATTTTGCTCTGCATGGTTCATTGAGCTCTTTTCGCGAGGATTTTCCATAGTTATATGCGTTTTTGAATACTTCTAAAGCAGTGACATCTTCCTCTCTTGCCTCAAGTCTGAAAAGAACAATCGAAACTTCACACTACTACACAATGTTCTTGCACTACTACTAATTCATACACTTAAAAATTATGGAAACACATAAATAACCTAAAAAAAACGCATTCCTGCCTCGTTAGTAATACTTTTGCACGGGTAGATACCGGTGATACCAGAAATAGTTGCTAAATCAAACAACATTGTATTATCTAAGTAACGTACATTTTCAGATTGTATTTCTCTTATGTTTAACATCGAGCGTGAACAACGATCGCTTAAATAAATACGTGGCAAAGCACGTAGCTTTTTATATAAAGAAACCTCCACAAACAGCCGCAAACCGCGTGTTGGTTGCTACACCATCATATGCCATTATTACATGTCATTCAAATGACTAAAGCTATGAAGAGACTTTAATCGAACTATAGTGACGTCATTAAATGTTTGTAGCAGAGAATGTCTAAACCAAATAATACTTACATTTATAGGTAGTACATATATACGTGTCATTAATAAAAGGTTAGTAAAAAGTTTCTCTATTAATTTTCAAATACCCCATTCAACATTACCCGAATCGCAACCATTGGTACTTAAACAAAATACGTCTTTAAAGATAATTCCGTATTCATATTTTCATAACAATAAACGGTCATGTTGCCGTCTTCTTGTTTAAAGATGAAGGCTGTATCAAGTACTATTATGAGATTAACATTTATAAACTAATTAAGGCTGATGAGTCTATTTAAACTTCGGTCATTTTGGTAGACCACCTATGTCGTTAAGTATAATGTGCATGCGTCAAACTTTTGAATGTCTTTGTAACAATATCGACCTGAAACATAATTAACTTTACGTTTAAGATATAATTTCTAGGCCTTAGGTAATAAGTCGAGTATGTTAATTTTGTGACTGTAAACCCCAGGATAGCAATGGGATTTTCTTTTATAATGATTTTTTCGTACGGTGAAACGAAACAGAATGAACGAAAGCCATCATGTCTTAGGACTTAAACGCAAACATCTCCAACGTACATATTTCAGACACAGAAAGATACAAGTCTGCGTTCTATCATCTATCCCATAAAAAATTATAAAGAAACGGGGAAATCTGAATCAAACCTTACAGAGTGCAACCCTTAGCCAGTGGATTATCATTTAATATTAAAAAGCAATTTTGAGTTCGTTTATTACCCATCATTTCCTGTCACACGGTCTTTCTATAAATTTATTATTAAAATTATATACATATATATACGTACTAGCTGACCTGGCAAACGTTGTTTTGCCATGTATATTATTTCTATTTATTCTAGTATTTTTTTAAGTTTAATAAAAATTGCTATTTACAAAAATAAAAAGTAGGTGTGTAAATTAGGGGTTATATATATTTTTATATGTTGTATCATAAAAAAAAACAAAAAAAAAACAATTCTAAAGAATAAATTTTTTTTTTTGGGGTGGACACCCCTGATCACTTAGGGGATTGAAATATAGGTAGTAGACGATTCTCAGACCTACTGAATAAGCATATAAAATTTGATAAAAATCGGTCAAGCCGTTTCGGAGGAGTACGGTAACTAACATGTGACACGAGAATTTTATATAAGATGTATAGCAACGTAATACACTAGACATGCTGTTAAATCTAAACAATGTTACCTTAGTAACTAATATTAGATATTTAAAACTTATTTTTGAAATCCGTGTTTTAATAAAATCTTATGGTGGATTTAAAACGCAGTACCGATATTTAGCATAATTAATTCAAGTAGATAGGAGCTGACTAGGCTTAGACTTTAAAAGTTTGCATATATTTCACGAAAAATTAACCAAACTTAATGTTAAAAATGGTTAGAATAAGTGACCCAGTCTCCTTTATGATACAAGCCTAGAAAGTATTTTTACTATATTATTATTGGCTCGTTTTTAGTTGAATAGTCTGTATTATTTTATATAATTTTACTATTACTTATCGAGGGATCCGACTAACTGTCTTCAATTAAAGTTCAATATACTTAAGTGATCAGTATGACGCAACTATGTACGACTTCTTTCTTAAGTTAAATTCCCTTTAAAAAAATGTCTTTAAAAATATTATATAGTCATCATTTATAATTTATGGGCCCTAAGACGTTCCTTTAACCGTAGAAATCACTAGAAGCTGTATCCGGTGAATATGGAGGATGTTCCATCAATACAATCAGGCACTCCAGACTTGTCCGCAGGATGATATCTTTGTTGTGGGTGAGTTTGACATGCCGTTGCTTGCGTATTTGGTCACGCAACTTTGTTATTTGTCCTGCGTACGCTGTCCCCGTAATGCTCCATGGTTAAGGTATTCGGTCATTAAAACCCCTTGACTTTCCAGACAAAACTGAGAAAAAACGAGCTAAGATTCGATCACGAACTTGTTGAACACAGCTTTGTGAAATTCTCACCGCAGAAATAAACCAGACGAGATTGTGTATAATATTATGGCCACTTCCTTTAGAAATCTTTCTTTCCGCTATAAAAGAAACAGCAACGCGACAATCCGCCAAGACAATATTTTCAACATTTATATATAATCATCAGGTCAGACCGATGTAGGGCGTATATAGAGAATAACCATCAATGTTAAAATTCTCTCAAGTTTTGAGTTACCAGTTAAAAGTAGATATATTTTATTACTGCGTGAACTTCAATAAATAAGCATTTTTTAAGACACGTTCCGATTCTCGACTCGAAGCAAACAATTGAATTATATTTATACATATTAGACTAGGCTTTTTTCTTTCCAAGAAGAATATATCGCATTATCACTATTTATTAGCGATGTTATCATACCTTATACTGATATGAAATATATAAAAGTCGGTGGCATCTTAGGGAAATGAAGGTTGCGCAACCCGCTATAAAGTTATTACAGAAAGCTTACGTAAGCATGTAGATGAAATCCTCTCTCAAATGGGTTTTTATTTCACTGGCCCCGAGGTCACAGAACAAGAACCGTGTGCATTGTATTGTGTCGTATTGTAGAATTTTCCCCCAACGCACATGAGCTTTCTGTAAAAAAAAGATTCTTAAGTATAGTGGAATTTCTACAGCAATTGCGTAATTGTGATAACGAGGAAAACTACTGCAACAAGTCTTAGCAGGGGTTTATTAAAGAAATTGAAATAGAATGTTTTCTCTACAAGATCTTTCATATTTTTATTAATAATATTATATTTTTAGACCGATTTCAATACGAAGTCTGTAGACATTGATATAAAAGATTATTTGGACTTATAAGCACTCTATTTAGATCGTAGGTACTTAGAAATATAAATATTGTTCTATTTTTATTTGCGTACAACCTTACTTGCGTGGTTAAATGACAGTTACAGAATAAAATAAGTAAACATCAAATGGATCTCCCTAAAATTACTTGAACAGCGACCCACCTAATAGTTTAGGTGAGTCGATAGCGCGGCATGTACTTATTTTATCAAGGAATTGATAAAATAATGCACCTCGAATTGATACCAATTATAAAGATAATAATTAACTAATAGGGAATTATATTTATTTTCCTTTTCATTAGCTGTGTCGCACTGTTTTTTAGATACACAATTATACATAGTTGCTTGCAGCTGTCAGATACTTTTTCCGCGCACTTCAAAATGAATCCCTATTTCCCTTGGTCACGGTATCACACGTGAACGGCTCGACCGATTTCGCTAATTCTTTTTTGTTCTGTTTGTTATTGTCAGGAGAAGGTTCTTATGAAAGACCTGGCTGACGTTTGTTATGATAGCAAATCAATATTTATAGTTAAGACAGGACCACGTGTGTCGGGTCCTCTAGCAAAAAAAAGCATTGATACTGTTACATAATCTTTAGTTTACGCGTGTACAATATATTTTTATTAAATTTTAAAAAACGCAATTTTTTTAAATTTTTGTTAACTATATATTATTGTATACACAGTTGTTGTACGTTAGGAATGCCCTAACGCTGTAGAATACTGGAAACATCGAGTTATGTAAATATTGTATTCAATTGGCCTTTGTGTATACAGGGTGGTCAAAAAGTCGTGGATCAAACGCAAATAGGGGATAGATGAGGTCATCAGCTGCAAAAAATTGCTCTACGGGAGGTCTATAAGCTCAACCCCTGCAGAGTTATAATTTATTTTGCGTTTTATAAGAAAATTGACTTTCTTTTATTAATTCATAAATTCATAATTCATTAAATTAGTAAAATTCGAAAAAATCTACATTCTGTATCTTTTTCATAATATCCATTAGATTGGTACTTATGAGTTCTTGCGTTATACATACTATATATAGTTATTAACTGAGTGTATTGAAGATAATATTAGGTTATACGATATAATTTTTTTTCATATCAAAACTTTTTTTTTTACATCGGACCCCACTGTGAAAAAAAATTACTCTACCGAAAAGTGACCCTGTATTACAAGTTTTGGCGCATTTCATAGGGATTCTAAAAAGGTATTACACGTAGCCATGAAGGGAAGGTTTCTAGTAAGAATTACAAACAACAATTATTGTCAAATAATTGTATTAAAACAATTATTTCTCAAAGGTTGTTTGTAGGAAACAAAACATTTTACAATGCTCTGACATTTTGGCCACCCTGTATAATATATTTTATGTAAATTAATCATGTACTGCACACTGATTTACGCAACACTTAAAAACTTTTGAACAGTGAAAAACCTTACATATGAGTTTGGTGAAGTCAAATCTCGCTTGAAAATTAGACGGAAAACTTTTGCAGCAGTGATGGCCTGGTAGTCCTTAACAAGTATATGTATACAGTATAGAACTCCAATAAGCAAGCCCAGCAAAATTATAAGCCTGTAAAAGAAATATCCAATTGGAATAAATTTCAATAAAATATTTTTTTCTTAAACCTTTTTTGACATGGAATACATTTTCAATAGAATATATTTATATAGCCAATCCCGTTTCTCGGGTGAGTACGTAAAGCTGTCTGTCCTGTGCCTTTTTTCTCTTTACTTATATTTTATATGTACATATATAGTTTACCAAAAATAGTGTTTACCAAACGTGCGTATAATATTATTTAGCCGGGAATCAAACTCAAGTAATTGTAATATACACCAATATCCGGATCTAAGTATTACAGTATACGCAGACGATGTAATATAGTAAATATACTATAGCTGTAATATAGTCATATCTGGAAAATTAATATAATAACGAAACATATAAAAAACTAATAACGAAACAAGATGTTGCCGTATTAACAGTAGATGTCATAACAGTATGGTATTACCATTGTTGAGATTAATAAAAGAAATATATAGCTAAGAGTTTTCTTTAGTTAATTTATATAAGAATAGTTATCGAAGCTAAAATACTTACTTGACTCCCATTGTTCAACAAACAAGTGCTAACACAAACAAACTTAATTTGAAAATGCGTATTTTCTGCATATCCTCATTCACAACTCCTAAGTATAACTCGACGGTAAACAGTGTACATACAAATTATATGAATTACAAGAAAGTGGTATTCATTCTCATTTCGCCGTTTAGCCGAGACCTATGTCGCCGAGAAAAGCGAAATCGTCCAAGACGAGTTTTTGGTTTGATTTCCGGAATAGATTATAAATTTCGCAGAACAGCCACTATAATATTCTTAATATTTTATTTGTATGTAAATAATATATTAATTAATAACATATATCTGTATACAAAAATAACTTTATAAAAACACTTGCATAACTACAAAAATATATTATACATTAATAATTTCCCTACATCAATTGTGTTTGTTAGTGCGTTAGAAATAATATCTGAATAAATTATGCAAATATCAATAGCGTGATACAGGTCGAAGTAATAAAAGACTAATTAACAATTATTGTTTACACAAGAAATCGCGTAGAAAGTCTGGTAGTTATATACAGATATTAGGTAAATGTTTTTGTACACCTTACTACTTCTGTGTAATTCTTTACTCACCTCATAAAGGTAGAAATAAGGCAAGGCTTTTCTTATATAACACTTTATCCGTATGAGTAAAGTTGTATATTCCTGTTAACACGTTTAACGGACTTGTAAATGACTGCTATTATATAATATTATACTTGCAATAACATACAGTGGATTTCGCGTATTTAAACGATGACGAAGGGACCACTCCAATTTTGTCGTTATATCCGGAAGTCGTAACAGGCAAAAGTAGAGATAAAGACACGTACAGGTGTATAGTGCACATTAATTCCATAAAATTATATAAATATACATTTTTGAAATAGTCTGGAAAAATAATTAGCCTTTTCTTGCAGCAGACGACCGCCCAAAGGTACGTTTTGGCTTCATTGGGCTATGAACCACATTAGAACAATTCTTTCTCTCCTTCAGGGTATTCAGATCTGATGAATTGGTGCTAGAGAAATGAAGTAGATTGATAAAATTTTATATAAAGCGATTTTTTTTTTCAAAACAAATACGTCATGCATTGTCCTTCTAAACCCACATTAGGAAATATTGATGTGATGACCTTACTAGTGTCCTTTATTTAACATGTCACAAGAAAATTAAAATATATGATGACATCTAGCGGATAGTAATGCTAATATTGTTAATAACAATCCACATAATTTTACAGTTATACCCAAGGGATATATGACATAGTTTCACTGCTACTAAACAAACGAGATGGTTAGACAACTCCAGCGGGTAGACATAGATGGCACTATTTTAAATACGACTTTACGTTCGTGTTTAGAATCATTCAAAAATTAAAGTTTTCATTCATTTTCTCGATTTTAATGTAACATTTGTTTAATTTATAACTAGACACCTATTGTGTCTCTGTATCTTAATAACTAATCAAATTGTAGCTATTGTTATTTACATTTACATACACATACACAAACTCCCATAATCGGATTAGGGGACGATCGTAACAAACAAAAGAGTTATATATCGCCAAGCATTCTTTTATTAAAAGCTAAGGCGGCCGCAGAGCAGGCGGAAAATAATAAACAGCTCAAATATAAGAGTCTTTCCTCTAACTTCGATTTTGATCCCTTTGGCCGTGGAGTCCAGGTGCACAAGCGCTAATTAAATATTTAAGTTAGCGTCAGGTCGATAGTACCGGTGACCTCAGAGCTGGTGCTTTCCTCTCTTTTTCCAATACGGCGAGGAAATGCTGCCAGCATTAAAGGTTCACTGCCACAGAGAGCAAACCGTTTCAATTTTGTTTTAATTTTCTTTTTATTAATTTTTAATTATTTTTATTATTACTATGTTGGTTAAGATAATTGTAAATACTGTATATGTATTTGATATGATTACTAATTGTATAGCTTGCTAGTCAGTGGACTGTGAAATGTGTGTTTAAAATGTATATGTATTAATATATGACAGGAGCCTAACAACCCTACGGATTCCTAAGCCCTACAGACGTACCCTAACACATAAATAGTGAATATATATAGATATATAAATAAGTACGGGATGTCTGCACCAAGAGACCTAAGGCAACAGAGCCCTACGGGTAGGATCAAAGGTTCGAGGTAGTGGGATTATCTTTAAGCTACCGGGCAGGCTCACCACGATAATTAAGGGCTTGAAGTAGTCTTGCCACTTTGAGAGGAAGCGAGAAATGAATAAGACAGTGCAATATTCAAATTTAATTTATAATTCAAAAACATTATCTTAAATACTAATTACACCTATTATTCACACATATATTAATCTAGTGAGCTGTTGGTATATCGCGCATCTTCAGGTGTTAAGATTTGGAACACACGTGAGCCGTGTTAGCACATGATCAATATTAAAACAAAATATAATTGAAATTGCTCTTCAGCTAAGATTTAAAACACACGTGATCCATGTCAGCAGTTGCTTTATGTTCAACATGAAATCTGAACACTAATAAAATATTGTGTTGAAAATTCAACTCTTTTACCCGATTTTTACTGTCTGCAATGGATTATGAATTCCATTCAGCGTCTTTCAAGTCGTCTAAAAATAATACGACGCTGTCGACACGCACGTGTTCTATATTTCGCGTGCGCCTGAAGTGCGGGGCAGACTAGCAAGCGACATAAGACAGTATAATGAGATTCGGTGATGACGCGTTGCAGGTCCCGCTGCAAACGCTTGCTTTGATTGTGGTTGCATTGGCCATTACCCGAGCGAAGGCGCTGCAAATCGGTGCGTATTTAGAAGTAGCAGAGCGTTCTCATACGTACGTGGACTAAAAAAAGTTTGTGTACAGGTGTAGTAGAGAGCGATCCGGAGCTGGGCGCGCGGCTGGCGGCGGCTTTAGATGCGGGGCTACGTGCAGAAGCCGAGATCGACAGTGACGAAATTCAGCAGAATGTTAATCTCGCGCCTGTAGAACCAAACGAGCCCCTTGCGTTGTCCACCCACATTTGCCTGCAGGTACCCATTAAACCTACTTTATACTGGAATGATAACTTACTTTTAAATTAAAAATAACCTTTTTCACACTAATATTAATTATCGTAATTAGCTCGACTTTCCAGGACTTTCTAAAAAAAATGTGTCTACGAAGTTTTTATTTTGGTTATATATTATTCGTTTTTAGTTAATGATTTAGTTGTTTCTTGATAAGACTATAGGTCAAACATTTAATTTAAATAGTAACAAGACATGAAAATTGTTATACTTAATATTATAATATATTTTTCAGGCTAGGGATGGCGCGCAGGCGGTGGCCAGTGGCGTCAGCGGAAACGAGGGTGTAGCGGCGGCTGTGCGCGCCGGTGTGTTGTTGCTGTTAACGGCACCCTCGCCGCATCGCAACCTCGACGCACTTGCCACTGCACTCGACCTCTTCCCGCATCCCGATGTTCTTGCAACGGTGCGTAAAATCGACTTTGCAAAGCACCCGCAACCTTCAACGCTCACTACCGACCATCATTATTTTCAGGCTGTGGCGGAGCTATCTGTGGCAAAAGGCTGGCGCGACGCTGTGGTGTTGCATGAGGGAAGTGCCCGAGCAATACCGCTACTCACGCGACGGGACCTCCTGACACTGCGTGCACGGCAATTACCGCCTCTGGAAGATGACGATGCACTCAGAAATCTGCTGCTGATTTTGAAAAAGTGGGGAGCAAATAAGTTCATAATATGGTGCGAAGCGGAGTGTAGCAAACGTGTGCTAGATGCAGCACAGCGTGTTGGGCTATTATCGGAACGTCACGCATACCTATTGCCTGCACTTGACCTGCACACGCTACCTCTCGACGATTTCAGCCATGGAGGCGCTAATATTACCGCTTTGCGGCTCTTTGAACCGAACTCAACAAATGTGTTTGAGGCGATGCGGGTCTGGCAAGAGGAATACAAGAAGCGACTCGGCGAAGCGGCCAATATGGAGGAACTTGAGCAGATCGCGGCAGCCCCGACTACCGCGCTTGTGTTGGCTTACGATGCAGCTCGCATCATTGCAACTGCTCTACGCGAACTTAAGCTGAGCGACGGCGAGCGTGGCGATTGTGAGCACGGCTCTGCCGCATTTCACGCAGACACGCTACTTAACTATATCAGGTCGCGCGGATGGAAAGGCGCAAGCAGTGAGGCTGGGCTGCGCTGGGCCGCAGGTGGAGCGCGGCGAGATGTTTCATTGCTAGCCGCGGAACTGATCCCAGGTGGTGAGCTGCGTACAGCGGCGATGTGGTCAGCGCACGGGGGCCTGACGTGGCGTCCACGACCTCCAGCCCCACCACCACCGACGGACTCTATGACTAATCGAACCTTCGTCGTCCTAATTGCTGAGGTTCTTCCACATAATTTATTACATAATTACTATTTAAACAATATCTTACCTATTTTCGTGCTGGGATATGAGTCAAGTGTACTGTTGTACGTAAATAACTCTTAAAACACAACAAAGCGAAAAGAAGTGATTCAAAATGTATAATATCGTATTTAATGTCCATTACAGAATAAACCATATATAATGCGGCAACAATCAGCAGATCGGCTGTCGGGCAACGAGCGCTATGAAGGTACTCCTTAAACATTTACTTAGTTTTATTATCGGTTTAAACATGGAATTTTAGTAAATTTTTTAAATACACATTTGTAAAAATGTGGTATGTTAGTACGTATAATAATTGTATTATAATAAAAAACAACACTTGGCACTGCATATATTTTTATAAATATGACGGCGCATTCCTAGCGCCATGTTAAGAAATACTGCAAATATTGGAACGAGATTTGACAATTGTCAAGTCTGGCGGAGCGTCGTATCGATGGTCAGCGCGGCCATGTTGAATCGTTTGGAGTTTTTCGGATGTCAACGGCGAGCGCACCACGTCTGCGACGAATCGCTTTTGTTCTAAATAATCCGGTGTCTTTTTGTTACAAAACTAATTGAAAGTGCTTGTTTAAGAGATTTCCTAATGAATAGTAAATAGATTTTGAGTTTGGTGACCAACATTAAAATTATTAAGACATGGCTGTTTCTAATAATGAAGGGCATCCGCCCATATCAGAAGTGGGATCCCATGCGCTACTGACCGTGCAAAAACAACCACCTGACTAAAATAGCGCCTTGAAGTTGTTAAGTAATATGGAAATTTTACTTACTCGGATGTCAACGACAACGCAACCACCGGTGGCAACTGCTAACGCCCAGTATAGTTCAGTGAAATTCGTAGAGTTTAATCCGGTAGACGCGGATATAGAAGGTTGGTCTTAATTACAGAGCTTAAAGTACTGACTAAACATTTAGAGGGCATAGATTTCTCTAGCTCTTAGCAGTGTACTGAAAGGGCGCGCAGCTTGCTTGAGCAAGTTAAATTTGTATGAGCTGACATGGGAGAATGTAAAACAAAGTTTAATGGCTAGATTTTGTAAACCAAAATTATTTCAAGACTTCTTTGATGAAATATTGCGTTTTCAAATTGGAACAAAAGAAACTGCAGCAGAGTGGCCTGCGCTTATGGAATATGATCGAAACTATACCTAAAACCCGAATGTCAAGATTTTATAACTGGATACGTCATATCGGTCTTATGTCAGAAGGATGATTTGATATGCCGCGAGCTAAACGCATATACTGTCACTATTAAACCTCAGCTGTTTAGAATCTTAAAAGGCATTTCCCTAAAGCGAAGATCGGGGGTTACTGAAATCCAAGAGACTGACTGACTGACCGACCTAGAATTGTGGACGCAAGATTTCCTGGTAAATATCATTTTTGTGGAATCCTCGGACACCGGCAAGCGTCTTCGAGAAGATTCTTCTTGGATGACTAAACAGCAAGATCCGTCAACTGCAACACGTGCCCCCGAGAAAACTTCTACCGTCAAGTTGGACACATAGCAACAATTTGTAAAGAAAAGGAAAAAGGTGGTGGATCTACTGCAAGGTAATAGGTCAATATCTGCGAACAGTGGCTGTCGAGGGGCACCTTGAGGATGTCATCTGGTGAGTCAGTCTCCTTTCTTTTTGTTTGATAGCGGATCGTCTTGCTCGTTGATAAAAGAGAGCTATTATACTAAGTTCCCAAGTACTGTGCGCAATGATCTTGTGTATCTTGCGGGCATTGGTGGTGATGAAATAAAATCTACGTCACAGATTTCGAGTGAGGTAAATTTTGAAAATTTTATAAAACTCTTGACATTTCATGTAGTACCAGACTCATGTCTTACGGACCCTGTTATAATAGGTAGGGACATTTTAGAAAACGGTGTGAGCGTCAAAATTAATAATGATAATTTGAAGTTAATGTTTGTGAGGCGATTGTTACCCAGCCATACTTTACTCGGATAGATACGGATTTGGCAGCTGATGATAGAGATGCCCTTATTAGACTATTGGACAAATATGCTAGCAGTTTCGTGGATAGTGTTCCCCGTAAACGCGTGAACACAGGAGAGTTAGAAATTGATTGATAGGGGTCTACCCCATAAAAGTGTTCAACGACGCCCATATCCGTAATACCATTATACAGATGCTTACCTCCGAACCAGTTCTGATGATCTTTAACCCGGACTTACCCGTTGAATTGCATTGCGACGCTAGCTCGAAGGGATATGGGGCGATCTTAATACAGAAAAAGAAAGACCTGCCCCATGTTGTAGAATACTTTAGCCGACGAACCTCTGAAGTAGAGTCCCGCTACCACTCATACGAACTGGAAACGCTGGCAGTCGTACGAGCGGTAGAACACTTCCGGCATTATTTATACGGCCGACGTTTCAAGGTTTTCACGGACTGTAACTCATTAAAAGAATCGAAATCTAAAACTGACCTAACCCCACGTGTTCATCGCTGGTAGGTATTTTTACAAGCCTACGATTTCGATATCATATATCGCGAAGGTCGTGGCATGGAACACGCGGATTACCTTTCTAGAAATCCCCTGCCGGACCCCAATAGCTTAATTTCCGAGTCACAAGTCTCTTCAAAACCTACAATTCAGATAGTAAATTTTGTAGAATTACATCAGGGTTGGCTTTCTGTAGAACAGAAACGTGATGCAGAGGTCCAAGAATTGATCAACAAGCACAATAATAACGATTTTCCTGAAACGGTTGGTCAGACATATGACGTTAGGAATGGCATTCTTTATAGGAAGGTTGTAAGAAACAAGATTATATCATGGCTACCAGTCGTCCCTCGCTCCCTAATATGGACTTTGATTAATCACGTTCATAACGAGTTACAACATCTGGGTGGTGACAAAACACTGGACAAACTGTACGAACAGTACTGGTTCCCTCATATGTCCAAGTGCGTTAGAAAATTTATTGACTCTTGCATTGTCTGCAAGGCATCAAAAGGTCCCTCAGGTGCTCAGCCTGTGCAGCTACATTCTATTCCAAAAGCTCCGGTACCGTGGCACACGATTCATATAGACTTCACCGGCAAACTAAGTGGAAAAAGTGACCGTAAGGAATATTGTTCAGTAATTATTGATGCGTTCACTAAATACGTATTATTAGAGCACACCTCATCATTAGACGCAGCTAGTGCGGTTCAAGCCGTTAAAAGTGCCGTTTGCCTTTTTGGAGCACCTAAGCGCATAATAGCTGATCAAGGCAGGTGTTACGTTAGCCAGGATTTCAAGAACTTTTGTTCAGAACATAACATTAAGCTGCATTTTATAGCAACTGGCTCCAGCAAGGCAAACGGGCAAGTCGAGCGTGTGATGCGCACTTTGAAAAGTTTGCTAACGATTATCGAAAATGATCCCAAAAAAGCGTGGCGTGACGAGTTAGGTAATGTGCAATTAGCGCTTAATAGTACTAGGTCTACAGTCACCAAATTTACGCCAACTGAACTCATGTTCGGTATCCGTTCTCAATCTCTAGGTATGTCGAGAATTAGGTGTTCAAGTCCAGATTCAGAACAAGAACAGCGAATTGACATTTAACCAGGGTCGAGCTACTATCAAGCCATTTTCTAAAGGCGATTTCGTATTCATCAAAAGTTGTGAACGCAACCAAACCAAGTTAGATAGGAAGTTTAGGGGTCCTTATGTAATAATCGCAGTATTAGATAATGACCGTTACGAGTTGAAAAGCATAACCGGTTCACATCGTACTTTCAAATATGCGCACGAGAACTTGCGTCCAGTACCTCGGGGTCATGACGGGTTAGTTGAAATATCTACTAGTTTGATGACTGAAGAAGAGGCCATGACGGCGCCGAACGATGTTGAACTCGATAATAGTCACCTCGACAGACCGAATGTTTGTGATATATTGACTGCAGGCTCCGATACACTGTCCGCAGGATCAGACACGCTTACAGCGGAGTCTGATACCGTAAGTAACATTACAGATCGCGAAATCTTTGAGCATGAGGTCCGAATTCACGCAGAGCAAGACAGTCCGTAACTTATAGGTATGTGTAATCTGTAAGCGCTGAAGTTTACTTAACTATGTTGGCACGATTAGTGAGATGAGTCATTGAATAACGTGGTGTGTGTGTGTGTGTGTGAAGGTGGTCGAAAGGATAATGTCGTCCGGGCCATGCAGCTGATAGCGGCTGGTCGTAGGGACACATTCATCCGGTCCAACCTTAAGTGTTCGTTGGTCGAAAGGATAATGTCGTCCGGGCCACGCAGCTGATAGCGGCTGGTCGAAAGGACACACCCGTCCGGTCCAATCTTAGGTGTTAATTGGTCGAAGGGACAGTGTCGTCCGGTCCATGCACGAGTGGCTGGTCGAAAGGACACACCCGTCCGGTCCAATCTTAGGTGTTAATTGGTCGAAGGGACAGTGTCGTCCGGTCCATGCACGAGTGGCTGGTCGAAAGGACACACCCGTCCGGTCCAATCTTAGGTGTTAATTGGTCGAAGGGACAGTGTCGTCCGGTCCATGCACGAGTGGCTGGTCGAAAGGACACACTCGTCCGGTCCAAATTGATACTGTGAGAATGTTTGTTAGATAAAGAGTGTAATGTTTGTTAAGTGATTAGAAAAAGGTGCCGTCCGGTCCATGAGTGGTCGAAAGGACACACGCTTTTTTTTATTCTGATAGTCATAGTTGTATGACAGTAGCATTACGTCTAGTAGTCATAGCTTGTCAGGTTGGGCGAGCGGGTAGATTTACTGACACCTGTCCGATTGATTGTGTCACTGTTACAGGACTGCAATCTGATGCGCCCGAGGACGGTCGAAAGTCAGTCCGGCCGTGACGGCGCATTCCTAGCGCCATGTTAAGAAATACTGCAAATATTGGAACGAGATTTGACAATTGTCAAGTCTGGCGGAGCGTCGTATCGATGGTCAGCGCGGCCATGTTGAATCGTTTGGAGTTTTTCGGATGTCAACGGCGAGCGCACCACGTCTGCGACGAATCGCTTTTGTTCTAAATAATCTGGTGTCTTTTTGTTACAAAACTAATTGAAAGTGCTTGTTTAAGAGATTTCCTAATGAATAGTAAATAGATTTTGAGTTTGGTGACCAACATTAAAATTATTAAGACATGGCTGTTTCTAATAATGAAGGGCATCCGCCCATAAATAAAATATCCAAAGAAATGGAAACTTTTTGTTTTAAAGTTTCCCGTCGGAGTCAATAAACTATTCAATTATCATTTCACATTTTACTAAGAAGCTACGTGATGTAGGATTTTGCATCGAACTGATCGAACGGTTGGCTCAGCTCTTACAATTCAACTACACCCTGGTGGAACAGCCTGACGGTAACTATGGCTCCCGCAACAAGACTAACGGCCAGTGGAATGGCATGATGCATCGTCTCATGACTGACCCGGTATGACCTATTCCTAACACGAGTTAAATCTCTTATAATATTTTTTTTCTTTAATATCACTTCTATCGACAGGGAATAGATTTCGCGATCACGGACCTAACAATAACAGCTGAACGCGAGGAGGCAGTAGACTTCACGACGCCGTTCATGAACCTCGGCATTGCCATCATGTTCCGTCGGCCGAAGGCACCTGAACCGGCAATGCTCGCCTTTTTACTGCCATTTTCAAATGGTGTGTGGTTATGCGTTGTGCTAGCCTATCTCGGCACGTCCCTGGTGCTGTACGCTGTGGGACGGCTGTGCCCTGACGAGTGGCAGAACCCGTATCCATGTGTAGAGGAACCACCCGCACTTGAGAATCAATTCACGATAGGAAACGCGTTATGGTTCAACATGGGCGCAGTGTTAATGCAGGGTTCTGAGGTCGCGCCGGTAGCATATGGCACGCGAGCCGTGGCAAGCGCTTGGTGGGTGTTCGCTTTGGTTATAGTCAATTCATATACGGCCAACTTGGCCACGCTACTCGGCACTAAGACGTCCAATGAGGTCATCCATGATGTGCGTGATCTGGCTGATAACGAGCTTGGCATTACCTACGGCGCTAAAGCCGGTGGTTCCACCTACACCTTCTTCGAGGTAAGATTTTCTTTTAACAAATCCAATAGATGTAGCTTTTCTTTCTTCTAAAAGTTATATAATTTTTATAGCAGAACGATTTCAAATCACTGAAGTTTCATATGGATCGATATAAAAATAAATTCTGTTTTTCTAAGCACATCATATCATAATTATTTTACATGTTTATTAAATACTAAAATTCAATAACCAATTATTTTCTCCATTTGTCTACTTTTTTTAAATAAATTACATGAATTTTTGTAAATCAAATTTTTTACAGTATTCTAATAACGAGTTATACCAGAGGATGTATCAAAAGATAAAGGACCAGGACAACCCGAAGACCAATGAAGCTGGAATTGCTAAGTAATGCGTGATTTTAAATTTACACACATATTTCTTAACTTCAGGAAATAAATATAGTATTGTAAAAATACGCTATATTATTTTACACGAGGCACAAGGTTGAGGCCAGCCTTGTGATGAGCAGACGAAAGCGCGGCGATGGGTAAAAGACGGCTGGAGACAGTGAAAGATAGAAAAATCTGGAAATACTTGGAACAGGCTGGTATCCATGGGGGTTCATATGAATATAATTTTATTATTTTACTTACTGTTACTGTACTTAATAACGTTTTTTTTATTAAAACATGCCGTCAATGTCTTGTGACTTATATCTAGTTTTATTTTGTTATGGCTAATAAAGCTTTATTATTATTAAGCGTTGATAGCCGTAATTCTTATGTATATATAAATACAAACATGAACTGATTTTTATTGCAGAGTAGTAAAAGAGGATTACGCTTTCTTTGCGGAGTCAACCACAATCGAGTATACCATTGAGCGTAACTGTGAGGTCACCATGGTATGAATACTGTCTTTGCCAAAGCGTTTATTTATAAACTAGCTGACTCGGCTAACTTCGTTCCGCCTAACAGTCTTATAATATCGTGTTAACTTTTGTTAAACTTAATTTAAGATTTCATAAAGGTTACACATTAATACAACTTTTTTGGAAACACAGAATTTTTTTATTGCTTGCCATTGCGAAAGAAGAATGTCAGTTTTACATTAGGCTTCTTCTCTCTAACGCCAATATTGCGATACTGCATGTTAAAGCATGTTCTGATATAGAAAATTTTTTGATGAGGTAACATTTGTCTTAGTTACACGATCAAGATCAAAGCCTGGTTATGCATCTCTTCATTCACCTCAAGATCGGAATTTCTTGCACTGACACGGATTCAATGTAAAATGATGCTAATTTTGTCAACAGATGGCACCACATGCTGTTTGCATTTGTAAAATTAATTAATTTATTTCTTTTGTTTTTCGATATTTTATCACTTATTCTGCTATTCGAAGCAGAGAAGAATTCACCAAAAAGAGATAACTAACATCGGTCTAGCCGATCTTAAGTTATAAGTGGTGTAACTATCACGACTTTGTTTTTATATTTAGATGTTAAATGTGTGAATGTTGTTTTGTTGTATCTAAATGTAATCTTTATCTTTATAGGTCGGCGAGCAGTTGGACAGCAAGGGCTACGGGATCGCCATGAAAAAAAGTACGAATTTGACTTGCCCATTTTAGGACTTCAGATAACAAGCGGCTTAAAGACGAAACATAAGACATAACATATTGTTATAGATTCTCCGTATCGACATTCGTTGAACCTTGCACTGCTTAATCTTCAAGAGTCAGGAGTTCTCCGCGAGATGAAGTACCGCTGGTGGACTGAGAAGCACGGCGGCGGCGCTTGCCAGGTGTTTATAGTTTATATGCTCACCTTCGCATCATTTAAACATATCGCTTATTTATGATACATATGTTGTAACGTTTCAGCCCAATGATGAAACTTTAAATGAAGAATTGTCGATGCGTAACTTTGTCGGCCTGTTCCTCGTGCTGGTAGTCGGATGCTTTCTGGGCATAGTGGTGTCATGCTGCGACCTTGCATGGACAGCATGGCATCATCCACGAGACCCCTCCATGCCCTTCTCAAGGAGCTTCTGGGCTGAGCTGCGTTTTGTGTTTCGGCTTGATCTCACCGAAAAACCAGTACGCGGACCTCTCACTCCTCCGCGTGATTCTCCTCGCTTAGCATCTGCGTCACCTGGCTCAGATCGCTCGACGTCACCTCACTCAGGATCAGTGCGCTCTGAAGAAGGACGAGAACGGTTGCGCTCACCCTCAAACAGACGAAACAGTGCGCGACGCTCATCAATGCATACAGCAAGCATGCGCCTCGCGCGACACACTACACCGACCCCGCGCTGACGTAGTTAATAAACAGTCAATCATTTTTTATTGTTTTATTATATTTAAAATAATAAGACCGATAGTAGTATCGGTCTATCGGTCTATCGGTCTTCCCGACATTAAAGGCTCGTAGGAGGCCCCGACACATACTAACGGATCCGGACGATGCAATTACCGGACCTAACAATAAATAATAATCAAAATCAAAATCAGATTAGGGTAAAAAACCGCCTTCACCGGGAAAGGCAAGGACCTTTACTGCGTACTTCGCTCACTCCAAGTCCAGTGAGCGTCCGTCCTGCTCTTTAGGCGACTGATCACCCTGCGACGCCGTTCGACCCCCTAGGAGCTAGGTCCCTACACGGGATTTGATTCTGAGACACCTGTTCTATCGTTAACTGTAACAAATTACAATTGCATTAATTGTAAACTTTAAATGCAAAAGGCTGATAATGATAAACACTTTATTTAAATCACAAAAGAAAAGAATAAAAAGTACACAGTAGATGTAAAAGAGCGGTCTTACTGCTAAGAGGCAAGAGCAGTTTATCCACACGTATATTGACTAAAAAGTAACATTAAAAATAATAATAACACGACAACTACACTAAATATTATAACAATATAAGCACAGGCTACGATAAAATTATGGTTCATTGATACAATTTTGTTAAATGTTTCTTAAATGAACTCCTAGTCAGCGAGGTCCGTACGGCATACCTAGTCATAAAAATATCAATGAAATAACTCTGATCCACTACATGTGTATTGGGATTTAGCTTAGAGGGTAACTGGCACAAAAGAAACTTGAACACCTATTAGGTAAGTTTGAAATACAATGATTATCTCTGCTTTTTAATGACATCTTGGATTATCTTAACTAAATATTTTTATGTAAACTGGTTGGTCAATAATAAAAGCCGGGCAAGAGACAGCGTCGCTAAGGGACGTAATCAGGGTTGCGCACGCCGGCGCATTGGGCGGCGCGGCGCTATCGACAGGCACTTCGGGGGGCGGCGGCCGAAAGCGGCAGTCGCGCGCCGCACCATGGAGCCGCAGCTAGGTGAAGTGGCCGGGCCGGCGCCCGCCGTGAGGCCCCTCGTCAACCCCGAAGAGTTTGGGGAAGTCGATACCACCAGGTGAGCCTACCGCTCCACCGCCGCCCCCGCATGACCCCTCACACTTGATTACTAATGCTAAAAATTCCTAAATGGGCGCCATTTTACCACTTGATATTCGTTTTCAGTTGACACGAAACCACATAAATACATTCTTCCATTCCTCTGTCTAAACCTTAGTCATCAATGTCATTGTTATAAGCAATGGGTAGGTTTATAAATTTATATTATCTACTAATAACTTAGGTTTTAAACGATATCCAAAAGACATTTTCTTCATGGTGTGTTTATTTGTCAATTTGCACAATGGTATTATACTATCTATCAGTATAACCTTACATCATCTTTCCCAAAGCTTTTGTTGACTTCGTTTTCAGGTGGCCAACACTTATAATTGCGCTAGTGTTGTATATGTAACATAGCTAAAGAGCTACAGAAATATATTTTTTAACAATGAAGTCTTAAGCCTACCTACCGTACTACCGCGAATTCATTTTATGCAAATAATTATAATACATTATTCCCATTCAATACAATATTCGTAAAGGAATAGGACGGACTAAAAGTCCTATTCCTTTAGAGTCATCACAAAGGTGTCAAGACTAGTTAGAAGAGTGCTACAATGACATACTTTAAACGGGTGTAAAGTAGTTCTCAGTACTAGCTACTATTGTTCTTGTGAAAAAAGTGTTTTTATAGGGCCCTTTATCAATATCAGATACTTTTGTGAGGGGTGTGGTGCACAAAACAGGAACAATATAGAAAAGTCATTTATTTATTATTTATTAACATACTTATAATATCACTAAGTTGCGTTAATTGACTTAATCATAATTAGAATGGTGATGGAATTTTTGATAAGTTTTGAACTAGTTTAGAGGTTATAAAAAATATTGACTACTGTAAAATAAACTATAATTTTTTTTTAAATGTAGTGGGTAGGTATTTTCCAAGAAGGTTTCATAAAAGCAATAATTTACGAAAATTATACCGACATGAATTATGCCAACATTATACACTTAAACTACACAATCTTAACCACTATTGATCCTATATTAATTAATCTTGGATGGCTGAAATAAACTCATCTAAATGAAGGATCATCTCGACTAAGTTTCCCAAAGATGATTGGCCAATTGAATATACATAAACTTACGCAATTTAGCACACTTGCTTGGAAATATGTATTACCGTATTTTAACTATTCTATCACATATTCGTGCCTACATACAGGTCAAACTAAAAGCTTCCTTTTTTAAAGTCAATTAAAAAAATTATAAAGGGAATTTCTGAACAGGGCGACAACGCACTAGCTCTCTGGCAATGTGGGTGTCTATGGGCAGCGGTATCACTTAACATCATATGAGTCTCCAAACTGTTTGCGGCTTGTTACATCAATAAAAAACATATCTACGAAGTCTTGTTACAATGCGATAGCTAAATTAAACTGTTGTATACACTAAAGAAGTTATAAGAACTCTAAAATAATCTATTGCAGGTACCCGGCGCCAAAAGACGCCACGCACAAAGTGCGCGGCCGTAACGACCTACTAGAGCTGATGTGTGGCGCCGGCACTGTTGACCCCGAACTGCTCACTGTCAAGACATTCTACTTCTTCTTCTACTCTGCCTTCGGCTCCCTTTTTCCTTTGATGGGTGTTTACTTCAAGCAGATGGGTATGAATGCCGGGCAATGCGGGCTGCTGATCGGCACGAGGCCATTTGTTGAATTTCTCTCAGCACCGTTCTGGGGGGGACTCGCAGACCGTTGGCAGAAGGGACGCACACTTCTATTGGCCTCGCTTGGCGCGTGGATTATATTCACATTGCCACTGAGTTGGGTACAGCCAGGCGCAGTGGCATGCGTTCAACCGGTCAACAGCTCGGCTTACGTACTGGCACCCCCACGGTACGACGCGGACGCTCCGCCGGTTCCTCAATCTTTCCGTACACCTGTTGGGTCGAGCTCGGGCTCGCCGTTGCCCGTCTCCGACGCAGAAAACTATGACGCCTCCGCCAATTCAGACTGGGTGACACCACTGCACTCCTTTATCGTTTATACTACGCCTAATATTCAGAAGACCTTCTTCCTGCTCCTGCTTCTCGTGGTCATCGGAGAGTTCTTTAGTGCTCCAGCCATTACACTCGCCGACTCAGCGGTTATTACCTTGCTGGGTGAAGACGCCGACAGGTCTTTACATTTTTTATCACTAACTTATAAACAAATAATGATTTTTATAATATTTTGCTATATTTGGAAAAGTTTAACATTTATTAAAAATATTTCATAAATATATATAAATAGAATAAAATCAAAGAATAGTAGCTTTTACGAACTTGTGTAAAATGCGCGATCTATAGTCTTTAGTTATGTTTTGTCTGGCGATTTCTTTAATTATATTGTTTATGATAGGTATGGGCACCAGCGCATGTTCGGGTCATTGGGTTGGGGTCTCGCTATGTTCTTCGTCGGCATCGCGCTGGACCACAGCACCGCCTTCAGCACACACCCGTGCGGTGGCCCGCAGCGTTACGAGAAGAATTATACCATCTGCTTTGCAACCTTCTCTGTACTTATGGGTGCCGCACTCGTAACCGCCACCCAGATCCGATTCAAATATGAACCATCGAGCTTCGAAAACGAAGTTGACCCGCCGGTAATAGTAACTAGCGAGCTATCTCGTGAGGCACAAATGCAAGCGCAACTTGCGGCACAGCTGCAACTACCGGGTCTGGATACGAGTGCACCTGACCCACAGCCCCCGCCACAACCACTACACCACGCCAAAGTGTTTGCGCAGACCACCCGCGAGATGCCAGAGTGGGTCACCGTGCTGCGCCAATTCCAAAACGTCAAGGCAGCCTCCTTTTTACTCGTTGCCTGGTTTATGGGCTTCGGCATTGGCCTTATTTTTACGTTCCTCTTTTGGCATCTTCAGGTAAGGCGGTGTTAGAGAAATTATCTATCAATCTAAGAACGAGTAATAATTTATTAAATTACCTAATACAAAGGTCAGCCAACAAATTTACCTTACTTTTCGTAGTTAAAAGTGACTATTTCAGTGAAATTCGTAGACGAAATTACAGGTTGACATACCTTGCTCTCAATAATCATAATAGTATTGACAAATTTTAAATAAAAATTAAAACATACTTAGTAAAAATCCGGTAATAAACCTCGTTCTAATGTACGTTTTAGGATATCGGAGGCTCACCTACTCTGTTCGGGGTGGCATCAGTCATCAATCACATTTCGGAAATATTTGCCTATTTCTTCAGCTTTAAGCTCATCACACAAATGGGCCACGTAAAGGTAAACGTTCTAAGACTAACTACGGAAGTACGATGGTTTACGGAAGCTCTTGAAGGAAGTATTAACACGGAATATTTCACAGGTGCTGTGTCTGGGGCTAGCCGGCAATGTTGTGCGGTTCTTGTATATTTCCTGGCTGTCAGACCCCTGGTGGGTGCTACCGTTTGAGTTTGTACAGGGGGTCACGCATGCGGCCGTGTGGGCTGCGTGTTGTTCGTACATTGCACACGGCTCTCCTCCGGGTCTACGCTCGTCCGCGCAGGGTGTACTTCAAGGGCTGCACCACGGGCTGGGGCGGGGTTGTGGCGCTGTAATCGGCGGCATTGCCGTCGCTAAGTGGGGTACTACGCGTACCTTTGCCGGCTACGGATTGCTGTGTGCAGTAGCACTGGCGGCATTTGCTTTCGTTAACTTCCGTGATGCGGGTGACGTTGCGACTGGAGCCGGTGGTGCCGGCGTAGACAGCGAGGAAGAGGCACGCGCTTTTGCGGAAGCAGGCGTGTTAGCACCACACGGGGTGCCCTCAGCTCCACTGCCACGTGCACTGTCGTCCACGCGCCTCTCTGATCTCGCACACCATGACAACTATGGTGCCACGCAGGTAGAGTGTAATACAGTATAGGCGTATAATTATTAACTACATTATAGGTATGTTATTTATCCGTGTTTTCGTTGCAGAACTACAGTGGCGGGGAGAGCCTAAGTGTGCCGGGAGGTGGTCCTCCTGCACCGTCGCCCGCCAACCCCTTCCTCAGTGAACAGCCTGGCTCTTACCGATAAACGACACTGCCAGACATGAGAGTTCTAAAACGTACATGTTTTGTAGCTTAGTTATTTTATTATTGTGCTCTATTCCAAATGTTGGCAATGTTTACTATAGCTAGTGTATGCAATTCCGATCCCGCGAGATCGATTCGAGATCAATACCGACACTTAACATGACGAGATCTCGTAGGATTAACGAGATTAAGTGGCTGTAGTATCAGAAAAGTTAATTACTTCGACGAACAAGCGTATATCTCTCAGCGTCGAATATAAGTAACCCCAGCGTTGTTATATTTGAAAATTCATGAAATTATGATGAGATGACTTGGAACACTTCAAAGAAGTTCAAAGTTCAGTTCAAAGAAATTTTCCATTTGCCTAGAATATATAACTATCGTACGGAAAAAAAATTATCTAACGATTTTATCGTCAGATACCCTTTTCAACGCCTCACTAGACTGCTGTTAATGAGATCAACACCGCAACAGAAAACTAAGATTAATTAATTTAATTTTCATTAAGAAGAGAAGCTGAAAATCCTTCACGTGTTTCTGCGAGATAAGATAGATGTGAGTCAGTCATAAAAAAGATGGATTTACATGAGTATGGGTACCTAGGTATCTTTTTACACTTCGGTTACAGACATCAGTATCGATATTCGCTAGCTTCTTAAGAAGATCTCAAATTAACAATCTCGACTCGAGATTGCATACCCGGCTACAGCACATCCTATTTTATTTATTGTTTAAAATCCAGGTATAATAATCTTTTATAATAATATAAAGATATTTTTTATATTAAATCAGATTTGGTTAGTATTTTAATTTATTCCAATATTTATATATTACCTGAAGAGCGGTTTACTATAAAAAGTATAAAGGAAATACCTACTTTACTTTGTAGTTAAATAAACATTAGATAGTAATGTAACCTCAAACTAATTTATTGAAGATGTTTAAAAATTATTTATAAAATGTTATAATTATGAACGTAGGAAAAATGTAACTAAATGTATAATATTATTAAGATAGAATTCTATTACTATTATCTGATAGGATACTTAAGTGTTGCTTTACATATGTATAGATTTTAATGTTACCATTAAATGTGCTATTTTAAAATACTTATATAAAAAGCTCGCCAGCTACAGCCGCCCAGACAAGCTCATTAAAATGTTGTCCATGACAATGTCCACGGCAAACGTTTACGGCAGTATTTTATGACTGGGTGTAAATGTACCCAATGCCGAATCGCTAGCGTCTTAACGCACATTCTAAAATTATGATGTCAGCCATAATTGATTCAATACATCAGCGAGACTTCATACGAGATGGACCTGTTTACTTGATTCCCTACATCGAACCTTATAACAGATTGGGTACTGCCGGCATATCTTATGGCGCCTTCTGATGTTAAATATCAAGAGATATTAGAGAAACTGATTTTGTAGGCCTTTGTGGTATAGTGTAATATAAAATAGTATCTACGATGTCATATCATACAGTGATGTAAAGTTGGGAGCCGCCGATCGCGGTGCTTCGCGATAGTATTACTATAATAGGAATAATAAAAAGTAATTTTGTTGAACGTGTCGTAGATGTTTATCGTTGTGTACTGCTCGCGGCACAGTTATATATTTTTGCACCGGTCACCGGACCTTCATAACTCTCAATCTTAATAAATAAATGTTGAACAATTGAGTGATTGATTTTATTTATCATACAAGATAGTACGACGAGATAAGCCAACATTTAGGTGATTAAATTGACATCGTGTTTTATTTGTTTTTATTACCATCTATTCAATCGTATCGAGTAGTTAATTGTGTCATGTGAAAAGTGACGCGCTCCGGGGGAAGGAATGCGGGGCAAAGCACTGATAATTTTCGATTAATGATAAGATTAAAGATACGATGTGAACAGTCATGAATCACACCCGCCACTGCGAACACCGTCCGCCCAGACGATGGCGTGCTGTGCCAATCTCGCGCCTGCGTTGCTGCTACACGTCAATTTGTTACTGATGGTGAGCTGACGTAATAATTACGATGTGTACACATAGTGAAGTCAGTAATAAGTAACAGTAGTTTGCGTTTTGAGGTGCTGGTTGGCGGAGTTTTGCTGACGGGGCTGCGTGCATGCTGGGATCCTACACTTTACGTGCCAGCACGCGAACTTTTTCCGCTCGAGTTTCGTGTAACCGCCGTGCTGCTGCCTACGCTGGCCCTTGTCACGCTGATCGCCGGTCACGCTGCATTTCTTGCGCTACAATCTCATCGCCGCTCTCTGCGTCGCGTGCTTCTTTATCTGGTATAGTCTTGTCGTCTAATAAGTATACGTAGCTACCTATATAAGCTACTTATAGACATAGTAGTTATTTGTTGTTCAACAAAAACACAACAACAAAGATTGAAATTATTATCACAATATCTGATAAGAATAACATAGCAGATTTTTTGTAAAAAAAGGAATCACTCATTATAATATTGATATTTATCCAGTAATAGTTACTTCAACGCTAACGTTCAAATTATGTCTATGAATGCATTAGTTTTGTTTAATTATACTGGATATATAATGAAATATAGACATATCTACGTGATTAAATAATATGTGTAACTATTCGACGAATACCACTAGATGTCAGTAAGATAGTAAGAGTTCTGTGTACAGTACGCTGGAATTCTCGTGGCATGCAGCATCGCACAAACAGCGTGTGGAGCCTGGGTATGGGCACGCACCACCGAGTGGACGCAGGGTGAGCAAGCGCGGGAGGTCCGACGCGCGGCGGCATTAGGTGAACACTTACAACCATTATTGGAAGAGTTAGCACAGTGGCCATCACTACCCCAGATCGCGCGTGTGGCCGCACTGATGCGGGAAGCACGCGATGATCTGCCGCGTCAGCTTCGAGCGCTGAGCGCTGCTGCCGTAATGCTTTTGACGTTGCAATTGCTAGCAGCACTGTTAGCGCTGATCTCAGCTATTGGCCCACCACGCCGGGCTCCTTCAATACTCACACTCTCCACACCACTCAGGTAACGTTCACTCTATCTCCTCATTATCTCTAATGTTAATCTATTGTAATGTATGAATTCATTCTATTTTTAACATAAATAGACAATCTAGACATTTTTATAAAAAATATTAACATAATATAAATCCGAGCATGACTACAAATAGGACCATTTTATATATTTATTCCAAAATTCTCTGTCATTATGTAGTTTACAACACCTTAAGGCTTTATTTGTCAATGATTATGTTTCAATTTCGGACTTCGGTTAAGATATGATAAGTATTTTGCTCTATGATTGTGAAAGATTCGAAAAAACTTTTTGTTATCTATGGCTGTCTTTTTTAAAACGACTACATTTATTCCTGACAAAGGCAGGCATTGTTTATACCAAGTTCCAATAAACTTAGAATGGGCTCAATGTTCAATGAATTGGAACTCATGCATACATTTGAGCATCAGAATTATAAAATTTAAATTGATATTTGACATTGAGGGTAGCAGTCGCAAAGGAAAGTCTCGAGCGGTGTACCGTGGCGGAAGGCTGTGGCTGCTCCAGGATGACCGCAACGAGGACGCGCCACTTGCTTGCACCTGAGACCCCTTGCTCCAGCCACACTTCACTGCCTCTTTGCACGAGGACATTCACTCCTTAGACGTGAATATTCGTGTAATAAAACTGCTATGTGATCAAGTATAAAGTGATAAAAGATGAAGTAATTTTAAGTTACTAGTAACAGTTAAGCTGTAATTTTATGATTGTCAAAAATGAAAATCAATAAACGGTATAAAAATATTTATTTATTGAGTTAAAGTATTTTAATAGCTCGAAGACATATGACGCTACTTATTGTCTAGTATGAACCAGTTTTCTTATAATGCATAATTTGTTAAAGTCGTCGGGCCAATTTGTGCAGTCATGCTGCTTTTGACAAACACAAGGCCCAGTAGTAACAAATTACTTACTATTCGCTAAACTTAAAGCTATTTGGCACCGGAATGCTCCGACTTCGTCTATCACCGGCGTGTAACCATTGGTGACGAAGGAACATGGCGAATCTACACCTCCCGTTGTGCTTTAGAACATTAACTATACGTTACTATAAAACCGATCGATATCGAATGACGATAAAATATTACGTATCAACATACTACGTACAAAATGCAGTGATTTAGCACCACTCGTTGTAACAGAACACTTACCAGCTAGGAATCACAAACACATGCAATACGAGCAATACAAAGGTGATATGAGTCAACTTTACGCTAGATATACGTTATCACTGACGATTCACGCCTTTATTTACTACTTAAACAATACTTTTAATATTATAAATAATATGGCAGTCTGTTTAACAGCTTAAGTTCGTTCCAATTCATGCAACACATGCGTATTTCAACGTATTTTCGTAGCATACATTCAATTTATTTATTACGATATATGAGAGACTAAAACACGGCAAATGTAGTTACTTCCGCGACATTCCGTCTGTAATTTACAAAACAAACGGAATGAATGAAGGAACTATGTTTGAGGAACTTGACCGAAAAACGTTGAGCCCGCTGTATTGCTATGATTGCAAAAAAATTTAATACAATGTATTATAAACACATATTACAATAGGTAAGAATACGTTTAATTCGTTAGTGGAGGCAGTGTGCGTTATTGATTTTCGTTGAATAAACTGTAGATCAAAGGACCACGTTATTCTACGGATGCCTGGGCTACCTGGCCTGCTTACGTGGTCTCTATGAAAAATTACATAAAATCTGCCGTTTCGTATGTCGATTAACAAATAAATTATAACCAATTTTTGATATATACATCTACACACATATTTGTGTTTATTCATGAAATCGTTATAACAAAAAAGTTTGTTTAACTAATATGCAATTAAATATTTTCAAAAATTCGTTATTCAACATCGAAGTAAATATTTAGAATTAGCATTGTCTAATGCTAATGCTTTCGTTCCTAGTTCTCACTTTTAATTATTGAAGTGTTAAATTCTTGTATTGTGCCATAATTGAGGGCGTACGTGTGAATTAATAATATTATGTAGTATTAAAGACGGAAATAACACCTTAACCAATTATAGGAGAAGACAATAGGGCAAGAATTCGTTCATCGTATATAAGGAGCGATTACCGCTCACACAGTAGGTTTACCAAACCAGAGGACGGCTAGAGGTCTGTGTGAAGGATGAGGAGCGCGGTGGGAGCTCGCGCAGGACGTCCGCCGGCGGCAGCCAGCTGCGCGTGTACCGCGTCCCACCGTGCGTCGCGCACTGCCGCTGCCCTCGCAGACTCGCCATGCTCCGACTCGCAAGGCTCTCTCTGAGGACGAGTCACGCTCTTGCGAGACTCACCCTCCTCCTGAAAATCGGTAACAAATCATGTAACCGACATTCCATTTGTACTAAAAAGAGAGAATTAATGAAGAAATGTTTAGACTACAAAAGAACTACTTAAAAATCTTATACAAATACTTTCAGACGTATATTAGGTAGGTACCCCAGAAGCGGCGACCACATCTGCTTATTGGTTCAATAAATAAATGTAAGAACCTGCTAGAAAATTTTGTCTAATATCGTGTACATCCGCAAGTTAGCGGATTTGTGCCATCCTGGCGGTGGCGGCGAGGACGCGGGCGGTGCAGATGGCGCGCTTTTTTCCAGGGCTTCGCTGTCACTGTCCACCTCGCCAACTTCGCTGGGCTCGCACCGCCGAACTGCCGTGACTCCTCCGCGTGCCAGTCGCCGCGCCACCACCACCGCCGCCACTTGCAGCACCACTGCCAGCGCCGCGAAAACGATCACTATCACGGCGTTGTTCGGGGCGCGTGCTTCCACCTCCTGCAATACCACACCTTGATATTTAGACACGTTTCATAAAGCTGCGTTGAAAATTTATATAGGTACCTAACATAATATACAATTTGAAATATAAGAGATTCACCTCGATCATGTTGTAAACAGGCTGTGCGTAATTGCGGTAGCGCTCGACGGCAAGCAGCGCCGGCTTAATATCGTGTAGTAAGTCGATGCCTTTGCGCGCCAGTTCGGCTTCAGGCGCGGCACGCCACCAAGCAGCTAAAGAGGCGACCAGCCACGCACCATAGGCCACTTCACTTAGCACCAAGGCGCATACACCCGCCACGTAAGCGTGCAGCGCGGCGGCGGGGCGGCGTGCAGCTGCAGCCGCGGCACCGGCCGCAACTGCCAGGTATACCAGGGCTGCTAGCCACAACCCAGCAGCCAGAACATATGCCAGTGAAACACGATATTGTGCAGCGCACAGGAATCGAAACCATGTGTAAGTGCTCGGGTCCCACGCTAGCCGCGCCGCCGTCGACAGCAGTGCGCCGCTGTACATCTGCCAAAAATTCCTAAATTAGTTAACATTCGGGCTACATACACCTAATTGGCGGAGAGTTTATTGCCAGTTCTTCTCTTCCGTTCTACGACCTTGATTTGAGAACTGGCAGTAAATGTAAAATTAGAAGCTTTCTATTAGATGATTTCTTTTTTGACGTTCACAAGTGTACATTGTGTTACCTATATCAATAAATGATTTTTTGACTTTGAATTATTTCGAGTACTACTCAATGTCATGCTATAACCGTTAAGATGAGGCTAAAATATCCGGAAAGACTAGAGATAAAACAGCTAAAACGACCGAGCGCGATGGAGGATCACTGTAGCCACACTTAATCAAAGTCAAGTCGATTGTTATCAAAAAGAAGGATAAATACAATCAGTTTCTGGATTGGACTTTTTATTTACTTATAAAAAGTGAACCACTGGAACAATAGCATCCTATACATTATTGACTGTACAAGTAATCGCGCGTGAAGCAGCGCGCGCGTCCCTGACTCAGCGCAGAGACTTTCCGCTTCAATGCCCGTCATTCACCAAACACGCTGACCGCAGTTACGACGTGGGTCATGGCGATATCGGCGGCACACAGACGTACATTGTGCTCAGCAATGCTATCAAGACCCAAGAAATAGTCGTCGTATTTAGGTAATCGTTAGTTCTTAAGTAAGCCTTGTTCACATCAAAAGATGTCTGTCATATGTATAACTAAGGATGGATTCATTACCATACAGTCATATTTCAAAATATCTTTACAAGAAAATATGTATCTACAGAAACAACATTTATAATAAGCAGAATACAATGTTATATACAATACAATGTTACAGAATACTCTTTTTATGTCATAACAAATCAGTTTTTAACGATATCATCTCCGTCTTCAATCTCCCTAATTTTGTCTAATTTAATGAAAATAATTTCTTTAATCAAAGAACCTTTAAACACCTACTCGTGTGACAAGCTGAGAAGGCACCACTAAAGCAGCCATGAGTCATGACTATAGTAATTTAAAATAATTTTTCGTAAACTATATGAAATTTGCAGTTTGCAGTTCCAACTAAAACAATTTAAACAAAATAATATGGTTATAATACAGCCGAGCGACGGCGGTTGTAGTAGGTAATTAATTATTCATTATACGATTATCGTAATTAGCCTATCTTTACAATTGTACAACTTGTACAATGTTATACCTATTTACAAGAACAATAAAAATTCTTACGTAGTATTAAATAAGCTTGTAAATTAGTCATTGTATCGCTGTATTAGTCAAACGACGGACACAATACTCACTTCAAGTAGAAATATATGAAGAAGGCTGGGTGCTCATCTGGTTGTTAACAAGTGAGGTCAAAGACCCGGTTCCGTAACTTTACGTCGCATCTTCTTTATTGTGGAGGACAAAAAGAATAAAGTCTGATATGTCATAATCAAATTCTTAATATATTATTGATAGATGTTATTTGTGATATGTATAGACAGATAATGAAATCTTTATTATATCAAGTGCTTATAATTCATGTCAGTATTTTTTGTAGACGAGACAAATTATATTCAAAATGTGCAACTACAAATTGAGGGCAAATGCTCGGGTTACCCTAAGTACGTATAGATAAGAGTACTATGATATATTATAGCATTTAGTACTTTGTAAAACTATGTTTACTATGGTAACGTCTGGTAGGTCTTAGGTCTCAAATCAATCAAAATCAAAATCATTTATTCATATAAGTAACACAATATACACTTATGAACGTCAATAACTAAATATATATCAATTGCTTCTAATTTCAAATTTACTGCAATTTCTCAAATCAAGGGCGTATAACGGAAGAGAACTCGCAATAAACCCTCCGCCACTCTTTTTAATTGCCAAGTTTTTTGTTTTACACAATGTTTGTAAGAAGTACACAATGTTTGCAACCATTACACCATGTTCCACATGACATCTTAAGTAAATAATAGTTAGTGAATCATAATAAAATAAATTAAAAACAAAGATTTGTCCTCTATCAGCAGGAGGCATGGTGAAATAGGAGCGCGCACTTTTATTCTAGTAGGTCTTAATCTGATAATGAGCTCATGCATTTCTCGTATATCCTTGCCCCGATCCGTTTTATGGACTCCGTAAGTAATTAATACGTAATTATATTTTGAAAGAACTAATTCAATATTAAACTGTATACATCTTCAGCATCTATTATATTATTAATTAACAAAGTCTTATTACTGTGCATTTCGTAAATTTTAAATTTATAATATTCCTTTGTTATATTACTGTTCTTGTTATTATTGTTTTTGTATGCCTCAGCATATTTAGTTTGGCAATTTTTTGTTATCTTTTGTATAAAAACACGCTTCCTGTCATTTGTGCGATTAGATGTTTTAAAATAAGTTTTTCAGTTTCATAAATGAAATGGAGAGGGACATTATACATTACAATTTTACAACACCAAATGTTAACTAATCACTACACACTACACATAAATTTTATAGGGTCAATTCAGGTCAATCACAATTTAAAATGCTATGTCCCAAAACCGGTCACAATTAACAAAAAGCGAAGCCAAACCAAACCTCGCGGCATAAAACAAATCAATATAAATACTTGCGTCATAAGACACTGTGGACTTTGGTAACCGTAAGTTTCTTATGTTTGAGGAAACGAATTTTAAAAAGGCTTGCCAACATTGTCATAATATCTTTTAATTAATGTGAATTATAGCAGTGTCCTTAAAGGTCGTAGAGAGTATTACTTGGTACAAATATTTTCTAATGCGAAACAGTTAGTTATATCAATCATTCTTTGATGTTTATGGTAACACAAAATTTATACGCAAATCGGGTTAAGTTAAAACGAACCCAAAAGAAGGGAGATAAGTATACAAATGTGAAAGCCTATAGGCTTGATTGTAACTGTTTAGCAGCGGGAACAAGTAGTCACAACGAATACCCAATTAAGTCACGTACTGACTACCGTACACCGTCTAAAACATTTAATCATGTTAGCCGTTGGTACAAGAATTATTGCAATTTCGCAATATGAGACAGGTATTGTTAGCATTAACAAGAATTGCAGTTGTATGCTTATTGTAAACAAAGGCCGGCCGCACTTCCTGTAGTTACTTATCGAAATAAAAGTTCTAATAACATATTTTTTTATCTTTTCAGTCTTAATCTTAAAGCTCAAGCCAATTTGAACGTTCTTCACTCGCGGTTTACGTATAACCACCTCACAGTATTTAAAAAAGAAGCTATATAATATTTAAGGCAATAAATATTAAAAAATCCATCTCATCAAACACTTACAATTAATCGTGAAGCTATACAACAAAAATATCATGGAAAAATATCTAGGCCTAAGATTAGTTAGTTATTTTAACCTGGCGTTTCCAAATCGAACATTTCTTCTAGGCTATCTTCGCAGTATGTATTCCATATAAAACGCGATATACAATATATAACGTATTAATTAAACCTCACATAAATTACCTGATCAAAATATCGGGTACTGCCCAAAAAACAAGACCAACGGAAAAATAACGTTACAAAACTAATTGATCAAAATCATGCTTTATGTATTGTATTACCGACGCTTAGCTTATTCTAAAGAACTATGGAAATCGGGTGGTTACTTACGATGAGCACAATTTGAGAGTGGGCGCAAGCGCAGGCACTGCACACAGGCCTAAGTACTTTTTAAAGTTTAAATGTTGTCTCATATTATTGTAATATTTTTGAGATTACATATCCATAAACCTTTTTTTAAATATAGCACAGCAGCCATGGTTCTCTAAAGAACTATTGTATTATGACAAACTTATTTTCTCAATATAAATATTATCACCAAGATGACACATACTTATCATGGATTGCTCTCCTCTACTGCTTCATTTAAGAATAAGTTAAAACTCTTAAAGTCTTAAGCCTGTATCTTTCTTGTTTTTTTATAGCTGCTAGTTTGTTTGTTGTTCTCCTAATTTATAAATTTTGTCCTGTCATGTTTTGTCTTGTTTTACTTTGTATTGTATTTTTTATCAGTGAAACTTTTATGTGGATATGTTCAATGTATTTATTTATTTTATGTTTTACTTTTATTTTATTTTGACTGTATAGTGATGTATCTGTTTAGTTTCCTTAATAAATAAATAAATACTTGTACAATTTATAACACTTTAAGGAAGGTAGGTAGGTATTAAGAAAATCCCCTCTCAATGCATAAATATTCTTATGATTTTATGAAGAAATCGATTAAGTGTTATAAGATAAATTGCTATTTATAACATACATAGTTTAATTCCCTAATTCTGTTATATTTTTTTAACGTATTTTTTATTTTTTGTAGATTTTCTTTTACATTGTGAGAAAAGTTTACTCCTCATAAATACACGATATCAATTGAAAGTAAATACACGAAAACTGGTAAAGCGAGCATTAATAATAGTAATACCTATATGAATTTCATAGAATTATTGACTCACACGTGCAAAGTTCTGCTGACCGGTGATAATCGCATCGACGCTATTAGTAATTACTCATGACTAATTATATTGCAATATAAATTTTACATAAAACCTCAAAGAAAACCAAGTGAACAAAATAACGGAATACCATTTCATGACATGGCAAATATGCGCTGACCACATCATAATATGTATTGTCATATTGTTGAGGTTAATTTTAAAACCAGAATCTCTCGTCTAAAAACACTGAACTTAGAGTCTTAAAGTCTTTAGATCATCACTCATCGTTCATAACTCAAGAACCTAGAAGAAAACCTGTGGGCATTTTCGGCATATACATATTTTTCTATTGCGCTTAATTTTATTAACTAACATTCTTAACATAGCATAAAATTTACTTAAGACAGTTTTGTACGTACGAATTTACAAATAGTAGAGAAACGTTCATACATTATTAAATTTTGGAACCTTTAAACATTATCTTACCCGCAGATACTCGTAGTATACAGAAGACTTTCATTATATTATATAATAAAATACAATAGATTTTTTAACGTAATTGAGTAGTTTTGAGTATTAACTAACTAACTAAACAAACAAGCAAAAAATCAAAATATTCTCTTCTCATTACAGTTGTCAAATGTTGTCTTTTCTCTTTGAAACACACGTCATTAAAGCCAGAAAATAAAATCCTCAACCTTGAGCAACTTCTGTAAACCTTCACTATTTTATAATTGTGCACTTCAAAAGGAATCCATTGCTTTTCAAGTTGTACCTATTCTAATAGAATAAAATACTCGTCAATCGTTAACCAACTAGACTAATTTTTTGTTGCTGTCAATTGATATTGGAAAGCAATCCTGTCAAGGAAAAAATATCCCGTTGTACAGTGTATGGAAAAATTTAAGCGGCAAGAGGGAAACTCTTTCGCCGTTTTTACAATAATGTTAAGATTTTAATTTTTAATTATACAAAATAAATATATTTAATTTTAGAAAAAATAAGATACGTAGTGCCAAGCAGCGCCGGCGACAGAATATGTGATGAGTGGTATGTAAAATTTCATTTAGAAGAAAATGTATGTTATTATGAATACTTATGTAGAATTAACCACCTCACCAAATATAGATATTACCGTATTAAAGTTATGTGGTCAAATGAATCAATGAAACATTTATTATTTATGGCCATATACATATTCTTATAGTTTGCCGAACAATAACGTATTTATCGTCTCAGCCACTTTAGTTTATCAGCGATAAATTATCTATAATACAACAATAAATATGGTACAAGTACAAGAACAAAAAATATATTGTGTATGGAGTACATTAATTGCTTACTGAAAACTGAAATCCACTGATGGCAGAAAGTAAACAAGATAAGAACTTCACTCACCAGTTTATTTTCGTGTAAATAAAAACCCAATGATTTACTATTGTAGGGTTTATACCATATCTATGTACTTTATTTTTCAAAATATGTTATTAGCTATTGTAAGTAGCGTTGCCAGACGTCCCGTATTTCCCGGGACGTCCCGTATTTTAGGTTTACTCTGTCCCGTATTCGAACCGTGCTCCGTTTCTTATTATTAAATCTTTAAAAATTAAAATTAAATAATACGTGGATTAACTGCCGACGCAAACGAATTACTAAAAAATGTGTTGTAAAGATATGATTTGTCAGAAAATAAAACTTTTTAAACTTTAAATCTGAAATAAATTACAACAATTTCCAAGAAGCTGCGGAACATTTTAAAATAGAAGTAATAAATATGGATTGCTTGTATCAAGAATTTCAAATAACCAGAAAAAAAACCTGAATATTGTTAATACAACTTCTGATTGCAAGCGTATGGGACTGGGAGCGATTGAAACTTGGAAGTCATCAAAGGGTTTGCCAGTACCGAAAGCGAGTTGATGGCCGTTTTTAATTACGATTATAATTGTATTGATTTTATAAATATGTTAAAAAAAATTATGTGCTCCTCGGAAATTTAAAAAAAAATGGTCACTATATAATTTAGTTTTTTAATTGTCCCGGGTAAAAAACTAAATTCCCGCATTTTTGCCTATTTAAGCAATTGCTCCTTAAAGCTGAAAAAAAAAATATCTTGATACCAAATACATATGTATCGATCATTATCAAATTATGTTTGACAAAGCCATAAAGCCATATAAAACTAGTTTTAAATACGGCAAGTTTTTTCTAATAATTTATTACATGACGAATCATACAAAGAAAAGTTTCAACAGATTGTGTTGCTAAAAATAATAGGTATCTGTTCTTGTTCATTAAACAAAAGCCATAAGAAAATGTTCGTTTAATTTCTGATATTACGTGAATTGATTTTATAATTGAAGGAAATATTACAATATGACATCTAATGATAATAACTACTTATCAAAGGTATGGCTGCTGTATGCCATAAGGTTATGCGAGAGATCAAGCTTAGATTTACGTCACCACAATATTTACATTATGAACTCAATAGGTATTTTGGAATTGCATTACAAGTGCTAAATCAAACGACTGTGACCTCGTCTAAATTTCAGGTCATGTACAAATTCATGTGCTTAAATCTTAACTCGGCTATGACTTGAACCGTCATTACTCATATTTTTTATTCAGGAATGCAGACATTTTTGTCGGTATGAAACAGAAATAAGTTCGATTAATATTGTAATTATTATAAATATTTTTTTATAAAACAAAAATATCAATCAATTCGTATAATAAGGGATTATAGGAATTTATTTACATAAATAGTCTTCATGACGAAATTATAAACTATTACCGGTGACATATAAATAATCAAAACTCTTTATTTAAAAAAAGTTGTTCACTCTGCACGCACAAAAAATTATATCCTTAAACATGCAAACACAGGGGTTGGTCATTAAACTTACTGCAAAAGCGATGTTGATAAAAATGAAGACGCTCTGTGAGGTGCAAATCCCGCGAGCGCAGCCCATGGCGGCGCAGCAGCTGGCGGTCACTAGCTGTTCACTGACTGCACATTGGGGCCTGCCGCGACCCTTTACTATCTTAGAGGGAACACGCGCACGCCCGACACTCACCAAGCCTCATAAGGCACTGACGACCTTTTTGTTTTGAATTTCACTGTCGACACTAGGCGCGCGTCTGGAACGGGCGGTTTGTGAATAGAAAGAGCGGGGGTGCGGAGCGTGCGTCCTGCGTCCCGGACCTCAGTTGGGTAACCGTAGCAGTAAACCGTTGCTTATGCTTCATGCTACACTTCCATTTACCATTGACTAAATATACAATGACTACTGAGATACGCAAACTAACAATTAAAAATGGTTAGTTTCTTTGAAAGAATGAATGGCAGAATTTTATTTAATAGCTTTAACCAAGGTCAGAAGTCACCTACGCAAAGTATACATTCGTGCACTTATAACAATCAGGTCAGAAAAACTATACTAAAGAATAATTCAATATATAGAAGTCGGGTGGAATAAATTTTACTCAAGATAATTAAATATACTATAAATTTTAGTTAAAAAATATATACTCGACCGAAAAGGGACCGGTATAACTGACCCGACAGCAGCTTTACGCTCTTCCCTGAGGCCTTAGGTAAAAATGCGTTTGTTGTATTGGTTCGTCAATGAATATAAAAGTTAACAGATCATAGTTTAAACAGGTTTAATTTAGTTTCAAGTTCAGTAACTTATGCAGTCGACAAGTAGAAATTGCGCCATCTTCAAAAGGCACACAAACAAACAGCGCACACTAAGTCAAAAACCGGTTCAGACCCGTACACGTGCGCATTCCGATCTTATACAGGTAATTTATAAATTGCTTTCTATAGAATAGTCAATACGATCAGTGGTCGTTTAGGCCCTTAGTCCCTTCCTCGGCAGGTGGGTAGTTACGCTACCGCTCGGTTGATCCACTCGCCACTAGGTATAAATTCGGTTGACCTAAATAGTTGAATCAATAAGCAACAGTTGATTTGTGCCGAGCGGCGAGTGTCACAAGCTCAAGACGAGGGCTGATTGCTTCTAATTGAAGACCATTAGTGTGGTTTTACAGTGACGCTTTCGCCAGCGCAGTTGGTAAGCGTCGCGGGCCACGAGCTTTGCGTCTCATGGATCATTACATAGTCACGCGGATGGCCCGCGTTGACGGCAATTCTAGTTTCGAGCGGGTCATCCGCGCGCTTACCACCCGCGCGGACAGAAGCGTCACTGTAAAACCACACTTAGACGCTGCGAGTCGCGACCCTCTGCCTACGGTATCGCGACGCAATCAACTACAATTACACCACACATCATCTTACGACTTAAAATACCTACATCAACATAAAAAAATATTTAGTTATTAGCTACTGAATATAAATGTTACTGACAAATTATTTAACGATCGAGCGTGGTTACTTAGCTTACTAAGTTGAAGTTTTTCTCACAAGTTGTAGGAGAAACTGATTAGCCCATAACGACGACGATCCAATGCAATAAAGTTTGAATTCAAGTTTTTTAATGGCTCAGTCTTAAGGGTGCAACCCTCAACTCCCAGGTCGGGTGTTCGAATCACGGATGTGCACCAATGGACTTTTCGAACGGCGGAGGAAAATATTGCGTAGGTCGGATCAGTTTTTTATAAACGTTTAATGTTAGGCTAAAAATAGCTATTGATTTGTTTTGTTCTAATAGTCACTTCGACTATTAATGAATGACGACAACATAAAGTAAGATTTACAAGTAAGAATTGTTAACCAAAATATTGCAATTATTAGTAAGTATTTTATGAACAAAACTGATACTTAAAGATAAATAGATAGGCGCAATGTTCACTTCTAAATACAATTTTAACCGACTTCAAGAAACCTGAACTCCTAACAATTCGTCGTGGAAATGAATAATAATATAACTAAACTAATATTTTCCTATACCCTTGGTCATCAAGCATTCACGTTATATAAAGTTATTTAAGTCCAATAGCGACAAATGATAATATTTAATGTACATGTTATACGACTCTTATTAGAGTCCGCAGAATGTTGAAACCATACACCTAATGTCTCCTTACATCAGAGTTTGCAAATGAGAATTTGATGTGTTTGTTGTAGTGTCATCATTTACCATCGCTAGGTCTAAGCAGAAAGCACGACTGATGCAATCTGTGATTGTCACAAAGTTTCGCAATCATCAAATGAATTCAATTGTCCACAGATGGTTCATTGTTACGTATATTTGAATGACCCGCGATAGCTTCTCGCTATGTTAGCTTCAGGTCAATTAAATACACAGTTAGGCCATCAAAAGTGCTGATAATAAGAAACATTGTCAGTAGAGTAACGTTCACAACTATGCGAACTAAACTAAGATAGTTTAGCATCTTTGACCGCGAGACTTACGCTCTCATGTTCTATTAATTTATAGTTACACAAGTTGTATGATTTCTTTATCTGCGATTCGAATTTAGCCTATATATCGTTGTATCTCCAAGATAATGGAAATAAATATGTAGTAGGTAACCAGTGCAATAAGTTGAAGTGTTTTTAGAAATACTATTGTCATCAGATATATCACAACACCGATTATATTATATAATTTATACTACAAACTTAATATATATTTGTAATAATTGCAAGTCATATAATAGTCTAGTCGACAAGTTGAAAATGGTCCAAATAATGGTAAAAAATTAATTAATATGCCGTACTCGCTTTTGACGCCACGCGCGAATCCTAAAAATGTCACGCGCAGACCTATTTTCAGCGTTAAATTAAAATAATCGAGATAGAGTTCCGGGAGTTAGACGTTTTTTAATAGAAATTTCCTCCTCTTTCAGAATCTTTTTTAGAAATTTCTTAAATATTAATAGTTTATTAAATATTGTCAAAAAATGAAATGCCATTTTTTTCATCTTTAATTGTGTATAACTTTTGCAATTTTTTATGTGCTAATACACGCTTTTAGCACATTTTTTTAGACGTCATTCCGGATCCAATGAGCTATCGCACATAATTTTAAGAAAAGTGTCTCTATTTTGTACCATTCTCAACTTGTCGACTAGACTATAAGCGCCTAATATTTTATACAACGCAATAACACGCTAGATGTTTTCGAAAATAAATCGCCTCTATAATAACATATTCTGAGTAACGTTTAACTTAGGTTCACTTTGCAGTGGCAGTATCAGCTAACATGACATCATTTTCATGATATTTTCCGACACGCGATGGAAAATCAATTGAGTTCGAGATGTCACGAAAGTTAAATGAAATGTCCAATTAACAGGCGCCATATGTAAGTTGTCTTTAATTTTGGTGTAGGTTGAAAAATAGAAGTAAAGAAACAAACACAACACTTTTTGTTCATTTATTTTAAGACACCGAACACAACAATAAATATAACTAAGAATACATGGCACCAGATGATGGTATAACTTAAATTAATTTATCGCTCTTATCCTGAGATTCGGGAGTGAGTGGAAATGCTATAGACTATTGACCATGAAATAGACAACAATAGCTACCATTATTATTATCAATATTATTGTAAAAAAAACACATGGAATATCAAAATGAAGTAGTCTTAACTGAATCAGTCGAAGTACTGTATTCGTACTTGTTAAAAAATTTAAACTATAAAGTAATTTAACAATCTTACAAATAACATATATTAAAAAAAAAACAAAAATTTGTACTCAAACGATACATCGAGAACGTGTACAGACACACACAAATATTTATTATATATAAAAAATCAGTCAATAAATGGCAGTGTAATGGACACACTTGCGTTTAAAATTACTACAGTACTCAAAGTCGTTCATTAAGGGTTAACCAATTATTCATAGATAGATGATAAAAAGTGCTTTCAATGCCCTATTCTTCTTTAAATCAGACATTAACTAATCAGTAATTAAACTTTACATTTGTAATAATAGAAAAAAATACCATTACAGATAATTTAATGGACGACTCTGAGTGAGTTCGTTATGGAACCATGGTTTAATACCTTATTTAATTTAAAAAACTTTAAACGAAAACAGATCCGTGAACTGAGATAAGACATCGTTTAGTTTGTACCTATATAATATGTTATTCAAAAGTATTTTTAAATATAAAGATTATTGTATAAGAACTACGTCTAACATTAAAACTACACACGTTTTGGTTAATGCCCTACATCAATAAACTTAATTATAATTTATTTTAATATAAATAAATTATGTTTGTGAATATAAAAACTTTGTCATGACTTAGATAGTATTATAATCAGTTACCTACAAATATGAATATTTTTCATGGTATGGTGCTTTTAAATGCTAATTATATTGGTCCAAGATCCCGCCACAGATTCTTATTTTCTCATCATATACCGAATGTAAGTTAAGTTAAATGTTAAGTTGTAAGAAAATATTTGGGATCTCGCTCTATAATATCGCTACGTTGACATGTGTGTGTGCTCAGTTTCATAGACTACTGAATAGAACTAATTATAATAGGAACAAAATAAATGCATTGTGACGGTGGGTAGAGTGTCTATGCTATACACACTAAAGTCGCTTAACGACTGAAAACATTAAAATAATATCTTATAATAACTGTTTGTAATCAGTAAGTGTTTATAAACCCTGTTGTTCTCAATTCCACTTGTATTAAACAAGGTTTTATTATTATGATAATTAAGGTTTTATCAGTCCGAGTACGGGTTGTGTGACGTAATTCGTGGAGTATAAGTTTGTACGTTAGTTGTAAAAACGTCGGAATATACTACATACGCCAGTGTAACAGTTGCCTTACGCTTTATAGTTGTGCGAGGGATGTGCGCGGAGAGTAAGGGCAAGCGCGAGCAGGAGCGAGAGCGCATGGGCAACGAGAAGCGTGGCCGCGGCGAGCAAAGGCGCGCGAGCAGCGTTGGCTAGCGTAGTCAAAACGCGGCCCCCGCACCCCGCCGCGTGTAGCCCTACGCCGCCTCCGGACGCTGCTGGTACCCGGCGCGCTACGTCGCATGACGGAACCGCCCCATCCTCAAACAAAAATATACAATACAGTCAAAACGTAATGGAGACTTTGCAGATCGACGAGAATCGATGTGGCGACTGTGCGAAGTAATATAGTTCTTATTTGCTACATATGTATTTATTATTTATTGCAAAATTATATGTGTACATATATTATTTGTATGTTAACTATCAATATGATTACTGTGAACTTCAATGACGTAACAGGGTGTGCCACAGACAAAAACGGTAATATTAGCACTGCTACGAGCAATTCCACAACGACGCGGCGGTTTCATTTATTTTATTATAAAAGGCACACTAACGAAACACATACAAACACTTACAGAGAACACATAACAAAGAAAACAAGATACATGCATGTGCATCAATAACAAGTGTGCACAACATTTAAAGGGAAACATTACAATGATGAAGAGAAAATAACTTCAACATTAAAAGTAAAAACAAACTAGATTAAAAAAAATACAAACATGCAATTTACAAATACATATAAAAAAAACAATAATTTTCAACTTTGCAATTATCACTATTGGTCACGGGTCAACATTGGCTGCAGCATCTTACGCCTGAAGACATGGAGACTGTCACTAAATGGATCTGCTTGGCATGTACTCAGAGCGTCGTTTAATGTCGTTTAGAGATCTGTATAGAGGAGCATTACAACCGACGTTGGTCCTCACTGCCCGAACGTAAAAAAGGATTGAAGTTTTTCTAGTGTCCCTCTTTAAGAGGAAGTTCACTTGACATAAAACATTAGGTAAAACTACCAAGTTATTTAAAATTTTCTAAACAAATATAATGTCGATATTTTCTTTCTATACAATCTCTTAGGAAGACATAATATATAGAATGCCTATGTATTATATATTTTGTACAATTTAGTGGCAAATATTATTTTATTATAAAAATAATAATTTTTAATTAATCCAAATTTATTTCTAGGAGCAACATATTAAACAAGTTAGCCGCATATACAATGTCTTTGCAAATTTTCTTCTCAATAGCACAAAAATCTGACTGGTACCTCTCTCCTTCTACCTTTACTAGACTCTTCTGATTTTAGCTCTTCTGATCTAAATGAAGAATTGCTTAATAAACTGGTATCCAAATTTCTGTATACTTTTCATATTTGGTTTAATAAAGTACCACCATATCTCTGTAAGGGGCTTGGCTGGTTACACATTCATCAGCAGCGTAATTCTCTCTCTTATCTCTCAATCTTTCCATCCTCTTCTAAAACTCCTTTTTACCTCAAGAACGATTTTAAGTTCATGGCTATAGCCTACGCTTTTCCGAAAACTATATCCTTGAAATCCCATCGCATAACTCTTCCTTTTTATCGACGAGTCCTTTTGGACATCCTATTGAATTTTCATATATAATACCACAAGAGCTTCAAAATTATTTTGAAGCTCGTGTGGTATTCGGGGGATTATTTTTCCGACCCAAATGTCGGCCAATAGAATTGCACCATGAGACGAAATGTACAGTTAACAAATAAGAATTTCGTAATGAATAAAGCAACTACTTAATACTTTTCTTGAAGCAACTACCAGAGAAAATTTTCAAAAAATTATCAGTATAATACCATGTAGGTTGTAACACGTGACGTCGAATGGTGCAATTCTATTGGTCGACATTTGGGTCGGAAAAATAATCATTTAAATCTCTGCAGTACAAGCCTATACATATATAATTTCTTACTAATTAAAACTAACTGAAATTATCGTGATTTATGTGTTCTTTGTATTGTCTTTTCATTGTCTACACAATATGTTTTGTTTTATTCTTGACTAATTCATTGTATATCTTATATAGTTTTGCACTTTGCCCTTTGCACTCACCTCATTCAATTTTATTTTTCCAAAGTTTTTTTACGGATATAAGTAGAATAAGGAATAAAAATTGCGATTTTTTAAAACAAGCATTGCTACACGCCAACGCAAACTTGGGTTTCACAATTATAAATATATAATCGCGTCAAAGATACTGAAGGATTTTATTTAATAAATATTGTAAGCCCTTTTTTTTTAAATTGCTTGACAGCTCTTGAAACATGTTGTTTGATTAATGTTCTAGAATAAGCCTATTTATCAATGTAATGGTTCTTAGATATTGAAAAAAAGCCATTAAATAACTAAAAAACAATACCACAGATTTCTTTTCATAATAATTCTTAGTGCAAGGTTCTAAAAACATGTCTTGCAATATTTTTTATAGTCAACACAAGAATCACCAAGCCAAATTTTCTGATTTCATTATCTATTACAATAAAGAGGCACAAACCATCAAGTTTCAAGTAACGGTTTTCAGAGTCATTAATTTTGTGTCGAATAGCAAACCTATAATTGTAATTATTTTGTATTAATATAGCTATTCATTTTGCTTTTTGAGTAGAGCATGTTGCATATTTATTAGTTATGTAAGGATATAACAGTGAAAAACTCTTTAGTAATCTGTAAAACGCGTAAGTATGTATACTTACAATGCAGCAAGAAGGCGGCACATAGTAGTAGGCGGGCTCAGCTGCAACGCTAAGATCAAGTGCCGCTGCTCCGGGCTCCAGGCCAGTCCCTGCTGCCCATGCAGACTGCTGCCAGTCACGAGGACTAGAGGCCCCACAGCACTCCAACTGCAATACACACACTAAAATTTACAAATAATTTTCTCATCCCATAAATAATAACTTAACCATCAATAAGGAATTGCAACAATTTTTATTTGTAACGTCGATCTTTGAAACTGTTATAACGCGTGTATATGGTCTAGTTTTGATAGTGAGTACTAACCCCTGATTGTATCGCGTCGATGATCTGCGTGCGTGCCGGCAGCACGCCGTAGTCATGCACCACTGTGTGGTGTAACCGATCAGCGAGTGCAGCACGCAGCTGCGGCAAATGGGCGGCACCCCACCAGGCTGCTGCCCCCTCAGCTACTGCACTCAATGCTAGCAATGCGAAACTAGCAGCTAGCAATGATGCCGAGCCCCGCACAGCCCCAGCCAGTGCTGCTATAGCTCCCAATGTCAATACAGCACCCCAGGCAGCAAGTGCACACAGGCCAGCTTTCCCAGATCCTGTCTCACTGCCACGGCCATCCCACAAGGCCCATGCAGCAAACAAACACACCCCAACACCAACACACTGAAAACATTATGATATATTATTATTATTATTTATATTTATCATGTTCAAATTAAATGTATAAGATACAGTAAGTGCAATAAATTTTCTTAAGTTGTGATAGCTGAAGAACAATTCAGAATAACTAATGCAAAGTATTAAATTATTTTATAAATATATTGTAATTATTAATCATCACTTTTTTCAAAAACACTGACACAATTAATATACTAATAAAAATGTGAAACCAATTTCCAAATACATACTTGAAATATCCAACAACCATCGGTTTGACAAACAGAATTTCGAAAGCTCTATATCAAAACTAAAAAAGCCTAATCGACATACGTACCAAAAAAATTACATTGAAAAGGATTAGCAAGCACTTCATTAGGGAGTAACACCGAGACAAACTCATGTTTAATTGTAAAGCGTTGTCTCAAATCCTCAAAGTCCTAAATAAATATGTGTAAACAAAAATATAGTTTACAATGCAACAACTCCAATGAACAGAAGCGTTTAGGTATTCTTATTTGGTGAAACTCTTAACTCATACAGAAAATTACAGATACTGGTGTAAGTAAAACGTGTAAGTTATATATAACATTAATATTTGAAGTGATTATATATGTTGGTGATTTATAATAATAATGTATCAAATTCTGATTTCGAAATAAATATTATTAATTATTTAACTCAAGATTCGCAGTGTCACAGATTAGGATCTAGGAAGAATATTGACTATTCACTATTCTGTAATCTGTATTAATTGTTAGCATTTCTCCCAAGTCCCAGACTCCCTGCTTTTATTATGATCGCAGCCCACAGGTTCTAAAAATCTAAATTCAGGTACCCATGCAAGATTAAAATAAAGTTTACATTACATAATTGAATGGGAAGTAAAAAAATCATCGTGTAAAATATTAAAATGAAAAAAAATTGCAGATAAAATTAGACGCAAAGTGAGGTTTCCAATTTTTTATATAGAAATATAAACCGAAATAAAAAACGTTGTTTACTTATTTATTTTTATATATTTTTCACTAAATTATAAACCATTATTTAAAAATAATGATCAAAAATGTACACATATAACATAGCTGAAAATCATATTTCACCTGTGGCACGAACTAAAGCGCGAACGAACAGCGAACATGACTACCATAGAGTAACATTCGGCCAAACATGTAACATGAAAATCTCATTTGAAAACAAATAAATGGCCACCGTTTGCATTGCCTTTTTCCTAATCACACAATTTTATTGTAATAAAATGGACGCAGATCTCGAAGAAAGGTTAGATTTTATAGGTAAAAGAGTATTGCGCTCATAAGTTTTTAATTTGTGATCAAAGCGTTGATTAAAATTAAAATAGGCCTGACAGAGTGTTTCGCGCCACTTGCCCTAGTGATAACATAGTGTTATGTCTGCAATTTCAAAGCTATCAAGGGATGTTTTCAATAGAAGTGCATTGTTTTCAGAGAAATATTAAGAAAACAAAAACGTTGGAGCATGAATTCGCAGAGGCTAGAACAAATAGTTGCGGAGCTGATGAAGCCCATCAGCGATATCCGCCGCAATTTCGACACGGACCTAAGCGCGGTAACTAAGCGGTCTCGCCGCGCCATAAACCCTAATCTAGTATCTTATTAGAATAATTCAACTTATTTCCTCGATTTCTTTAAATTATTCGATACCTTTTAGCTGTTTCATACATCAGTTTTTGTTCTGATATCCAAATGAATAAAAAAAAAAAATTATTTAAATTTTTCATATCCTGTAAATACCAAACAAAAACATAACTAAATACTTGATTTATACAAAAATATTGGAATTAAATTATAGTTCTTGTTTGCTTACCTTAATTTTTATATGTAACAAGTTGTTAGACCTCTGCTTCAAAATTAAAACAGTTTCTTTTTTCTTATAACTTAAAACTTTATCAGAAGTGATTTGCAAGTTCAAACCTTATTTTTTAGGCAGCCACTTCAATTTCACTTTCGTCTTTATTTGGTTGTAGTACAAAGTTATATATTCAATCTAACAAGGAGACCAACTAACGTAAACATATATTAACTCAAATAAGTGTGGTTAACCAACCTAACTATTCAGCTTTATAACATTTTAGTTATAAGTGTCAGTCTTACTGCTACAAATATTAACATCAAGAGGTTAAAAAGTGATATATCTTACAGTTGTTGGAGGAATACCTGACGGAGGCGGGCTTACATGCCCTGGAAGCATCTGAAGCCGATGAATCCGGACCAGCTGGAGAAGTAGCACCAAACTTTGCAGAAATTGCATTACTACTCCAGCAGTCAGCACACATATACAGTCGGAAAGTTGACTGTCTTTATCAAGATGTTCTGCGTGTCACTGATGCACTGAATAATTGTACCCTGTTAGTATTTTAATTCTTATGGTGATTTGTGGCAGACATAAAATTTGGTGTGATCCAGTTATAATACAACAAAATGATATATCTATATCAAATTCAAGGTTATCAATTTAATATGTATATTTTTTTATTATAATTTGAATTAGTTCCCTAAATTATTTACCTATGCCAAATTTATTTTCATGAAAAAATGGATATAAATTAAATTGTATAATTAATAAATGCTACTTAGATTTTGCTGTAACAACTATTTTTTTATTAATCTAAAGCGGAAGGCCAGTTTTTGTTAAACAGTATTCAATTATAAAGAAGCTATTTTCAACTTAGTAACATTTGATAAAACTACAAGAAATATTACCAAATGCAAATTGAGTCAACTACTTGACCTTGAGTGAGCTATTATCTTCCTAACAGTCTAAAGTAAATACAAGTGTCTAAAATTTGTGAATGGCATTTTTGTTTTGTAAATGTATTCTAGGTAGATTCAAGATTTCACATTTATTTTAACAATGTAATTCTGTATGCGAATCATTAAAAAGACAGGTTACTCTCATACAAAAAATGTATTTGAGTACTACTCATAGTTATGCTGACACTTATACACATGAAATGCGTGTATATGAAATAAAAATATAAATTTATAACAAAACAGCTGTAAATATCTGCTGCGTCATACTCAAATAATACAATGATGGTTAACCTCGATGATATATTAAAGTCTATTTCATAGAAAATTGCGGTAGTATACCTTTCAGATAAATTAACAATGAGATGTCATGTACTAGACTGCAACTGAAATATTCCCCTATGCAATATGGTTATATAGCTATGGGGTTTCAAAGTTATTATTTAGTATTAGGTTCATTGTATGCACTTTCTTTTTTCTTATTTTTATGCCTTTACTGCAGTTGATCAGTTACCAATAACAAATTGTATATTATTAATACAGTAGATACTTTGTAAACCTAATCTTTGCTATTCATACTAATACAGACGAACAATCAACAAGTTTATCACGTCGTACATTTTGTCTAGCATGTCAGAAGTTGATAAGTAAAGGAAATTAATGTTGTTTTGTTTTTATCAATATTTATGCAAAACAATTCATATGAATTCAGGGAGGACAATCCGGAAGAGGTCGAAGCGGATGTCAGTGGTGGCAGCACATCAAAGCGGAAGGTGACAGCCGCTGTTGAGGCATTTGAGCCCATACGATTGGAAACTGCTTCATCGGCAAGGCGTGAGGGTGCAGTTCGACCGCCTCCCACGTTGCCACGCCTTTACATAGAGCTGGAGCCACGCCCACTGGCACCGGCAGACACGCAGCTCTCAGACTACGCTTCCGAACCAATTGGCCTGCTCGCTGACTTCCATGTCGCGTGGAGATTAGCGGTAATAGTCTATTCCTTACATTTTTACGTGTATATAAAATTACAGTAATTTTTCACATAATATTGCTTTATTTTTATTTTTTTGATGTGAAACATCTATAGCCACACGTAAAACCGACCAACGAGTCGCCACGCATATGATGGTATATACAAGGTGGCCAAAAAGTCGTGGATCAAACGCAAATAGGGGATAGATAAGGTCATCAGCGGCAAAAAATTGTTCTACGGGAGGTCTCTAAGGTCAACCCCTGCAGAGTTATGATTTATTTTGGTTTTTATATAAAAATGGCCTTTTGTACTAATTCTTCTTAAAATTCGAAAATATCTACATCCTGTATCTTTCTCATAATATCCACTAGGTTGGTACTGATCAGTTCTTGCGTTAGACATACTTTTTATAGTTGGTTATTGAGTGTATTCAAGATAATATTAAGTGATACGATATAACATTTTTTCAAATCATAAATTTTTGTTTATTTCGGACCCCACTGTGAAAAAAAATTACTCCACCGAAAAGTGTCCCTGTACTACAAGTTTTGGCGCATTTAATAGGGATTCTAAAAAGGTATTACACGTGGCCATGAGTCGCTCCAATATCTTTCTAGGAAGAATTACAAACAACGATTGTGAAATAATAATTGTATTAAAACAATTATTTCTCAATGGTTGTTTGTAGGAAACAAAATTTTTTACAATAAAATATGCTCAAAATTCCTGACTCTGACCATAATACTTAATCTGAACCGTCTAATCAAATTCCTACGTAACCCTCCAGCCATCTGTCCAATTTTTTGAATCTAGTCCGGTTCACACAGTACTGATCACAGGTAGGTAAAAAATCTATCATAAGTCCGAATCGTTGTTGTTTTTTCGTCCTAGAATGATATTAGAGCGACTCATGGCCATGTGTAATACCTTTTCAGAATCCATATTAAATGCGCCAAAATTTGTAATACAGGGTCACTTTTCGGTAGAGTAATTTTTTTTCACAGTGGGGTCCGAAATAAACAAAAAGTTTTGATTTGAAAAAAATGTTATATCGTATAACTTAATATTATCTTCAATACACTCAATAAACAACTATAAATAGTATGTCTAACGCAAGAACTCATCAGTACCAATCTAGTGGATATTATGGAAAAGATACAGGATGAAAATATTTTCGAATTTTAATAAGAATTAGTAAAAAAAGTCAATTTTTATATAAAAACCAAAATAAATCATAACTCTGCAGGGGTTGACCTTAGAGACCTCCCGTAGAACAATTTTTTGCCGCTGATGACCTCATCTATCCCCTATTTGCGTTTGATCCACGACTTTTTGGCCACCCTGTATATATACAGTCTATATGCAGTAGTGTGTACTTCGAAGTCACTGATTAAACGAATTAAGTAGTCACGATTTGAAATAAATTCGTAAATTTTTGTATTTAATGAAAATAAATGTTTATTCAATAAATAGTCATCGTTATCTGGAAAGAAAAATCGTAATATTTTATTTTATCATTATGAAATATTTAGTTCCTATCACAATCTGTTCTTTTCTGCACATTACTTTTACAAAATAATGTCGATGTTTCACATCTGCCAGGCGCCTCGTGACGGCTCACATTTTTTATTTCAAAAGGCACACTAACGAAACACATACAAACACTTACAGACAACAAACACATAACAAAGAAAACAAGATACATGCATATGCATCAATAACAAGTGTGCACAACATTTAAAGGGAAACATTACAATGATGAAGAGATCTTTATTTAATAACGAATTATTTCCTTTATGTAATCCCGGAGTAGCTAACCCGAGACATGTAAAAAATGAAATGAATTCGCGTTTACATCCGTTAAAGAAGTTTTACTTAAATGTGAATGCTTTTGAGCGGGAATGTTTGAAGACAAAAAATCAATAAAAGCTTAGGTTGGAGGTTTTACTTAAAAACATTGTTTCGCAGGGCGGCTTTCTTCTCGAGGAGCTAGAGGAGAGGGCGTCATTGTTGCCGCCGCCGAGCGCGTCGCCACCTAGTGAGCCGCCGCCGTTGACGCTGCCGCAGCTGAGTTTGCCGCCGCCGCCTCCCTCCCCTCTTCTGCCCCCTTCGCCATTCAATTGCTCCACTCCCCTGCCGTCATCCAACAAACGGGAGAGAAAGAGACGGATAGATGTCACCCAGGACTTGGATCCCGGCGCGAAGTTGATTATCAGTGAAGGTATTATTGTAGTTGTGTATCAGAAATGTTATAATAAGCGGAATGTGTGTTGTCATCAAATTTCATGTATCACTTTTATTGGTCAGTTAAGAGATAAAATTTATCTAGAATTAAAATAAATATAGGATTTAATAAAAAGAGAAGAGATCGCTCGAATAAACATCGCCTCCTTATTATTGAATTATTATAATGTGTACAATGAGTACAACGAATGAAACTAAAAAAAAATGTGTGCGTGTACTAGGTGTACACACGTAAGAAGTGAAACTTATATAAAACCTTTGTTGTACGCAGAGCCATAATTGGTTTGTTTTAAGTTTTGAGTTCCGAAACTATTTCATTAAACACAGTAAATTTTGATACACTGCCTAGCATACAATTTACAAATTAATTGCTGCAAATTGCGATTAGCAAATTTCAAGTCGAAAATGTAATCCGTTGTCAAACTTCAAAGTCAAAAACATACTATATGTCATATTTTAACGCCTATAAAGAAGTTTGACTTCAAAAAGCAACATGGCGCGTAACGGAAAAATGTGACGCGTAACGCAAAAATGTTACACTAATTTTTTTTCCAACCCCGATAAAGAAGTTTCACTTCAAAAACCTTTTGCTACCATAAATAATCAAATAAATATTGTATCCAGAGGTACTAACAGCGCTGCGCGGCGAAGATATCGAGTTCAGTGTCCCTTCGGGTTGGATCCAGCGGGTGTTAGAGCGGCGTAGGGGGCAGCTGTTGGCTAGGCGGTCACAAGTACGCGCTTCGCCGCCCCTTTTCCGGGGCTGGAACAACGCCGCCGCCGATGTCGGGGGTTTCGGCGGCTGGCCCGAGGAAGCCGCACGCTTGGCGCTCAATATGAGGCTAGGTGAACTGCGACGAGTTCCCGACGAGAGCGACGACGACGGTTTCTTCGAGCAGAGTTCCTCGAGCGACGGCGAGCCACGTCGGTCACCGGATCCCTCGGCGGCTGACTGGCAGAAATGGCGGGAAGGCATCCTAGCCCGTGCGACGTCGCATGCGCCTGACGTACGGCAAACGGCTGCGCTGATCCTACGCTCGGCGCCATCTGCCCCCGCACCTCCCGCTCCCTTCACGGCGCTGTTACGACATCACCATGGCGCACACGCCACTAAGCCCTCACACCTCATGCTAGCTGCGCTATTCCTGGTACGTCTATAGTTCAGCCTCCTCTCCGTCGCTAGAGGAACTGTTCTAATACCGATTTTTATAATTGAGTAATTAAGCTTAAGATTAATGATTAGCGCATTGACACTGTAACAAGAAACCCAAATGACGTCAAGGAATAATTTTTCTCAAATTTGATAATTGGTCTCCAATCATGGTAGATCCATTATTATGGTATTAAGAACAAGTATGACCGAGGAAGATGCATAGTCTTCGATAAACAAAATATATTTTCTTTTCTTTCTAATCTTTACGAAAAATATCTATTTATTTCAGGCGAATAGCGGCAACATAGAAATCATCCAAGGCGAACCACTATCTATTAATTCATTTTCGGTACGCGTAATATCCCAAGACGAGTCTTTATACCAACCAGCGCTGGCGCGTGACGCCCTCAGCTGAGACACGAATTAGAATTTACATAAGATAGAATTTTATAAGCTTAAATATTTCTCTTGTACAAAAGCTTGATCTCCATTGAGAAATCTTTTCAGTTCATTTTAGTTGGATATCTTGCTTGTTTAAAAGCGAACCATGTATTTTCGCATGCTTACCAATACATGGTATAATGCCCATGGCTAACATACTTATGGCACTATTTAATAGTGAACATATGGAAATTGTGAGGGCTGTGTATTGGTATCAGAGATTTTGTTATTACAAAATCATTGTTATATTATACATTTAAGTTATATTTAGTTCCTGTTAAAAATTATGAAGAATATTGTGGAATGTTTCTACATTATTAATTGGTTTTAAAATGTTGGGAAATATGACAGTTAAAACTCAATATGTATATACATTTGTATATAACCTTTACCATTTTTTCCACACCAAAGATGAGGAAACAAGTTTCTTTCATAGTTGCACTTTCATATACCATAGAACCTATTTTGACCATATGCAAATGGAAATCAATGTTAAATTAATAATACATACACAAAGTGTAATAAAATTTAAATAAATAATTGGCAAGATAAAGAAACTTGTGCTCTCAAGCTCATAAAGCCTAGGTACTTTATTTCATATTTTGTATGAAGTAGTATTTAGGAAAACAAAAATTTAATTGTAAAACTTTAATTTATAAGAAATTGTTATATTATAAGGAATAGTACATAATAAATGTAAATACATTATCATAGCCTGGTTTCTGTACAAAAGCCGAGGCGTAGAGTTATTTTTATTTGGACACACAATCAGGCTCAACTCGCATTGGCACCGAGTCAAGGCGACTATATTTTCATTATTAAGGTAAACATTTGTATTATGAAAATATGTTAGTGGAGCGCGACGTCGCGCATTACTCTGGCGCAGTGACGCATGAACCGCTAACACGGACTAGAGGTGTAACAGTAACGAAAAGTGTGCTGTCGAGCGAGCACTATTCACGAATGTAGAAAAATCTATGAGTTAGCGATGTGACATTCTGCATAAAAAAACGATTTTTTATTAATCGATTATTTTTTTTGCATGAATAATCGATTTTTTCAAAATAAACACCCTAAATATTTTACTTTTCATGGTTTTTTAAATTAAAAATAAACAATAGAAATAATAAACACAAATTAACGTTTAAGAATAATCAAAATCGAAATTAACTTAATCTCGTTTTGATAGATTTTGTTAAATGCTGAGTGTATTACTTTTCAGTAGCACATTGCAGTATTTTTGTTGTCTTTTAATTTGTATGTAGTCTTGTGCTGCTGAATAAATTTATTTTACTTTTAAATTATAGTGTTCCATTCAAACTTGAGTTTTTTTTAAAAGTAACTGCTTTTATCATCCTTTTGATGTTTTACAAAAAAACATCAATGTGAATAGAGTATATCAATACATCTTCAAAGAATCGGATTCAATGTATCGCATTGTTAACATCGTTGTGTATCGAATATCCCTAATAGTTCGAGGTCCGGGTTATAAAAGACCAGACAATGTCGGGAGGTGGCATATAAAAAATAGATTATGACTTTCTATTATAAAAATAATGGATTATTTTAAATATAAAAATCGCGTAAAAAAATCGATTTTTTTAATAATCGATTTTTATTTTTTTACATCCCTACTATGAGTGTTTTCAGCTGTTTGATCAGGTAGCGATAACGCGAGCATTGTCGCTGCGGAATCTCATAGGATTGAGAATTACAATCACGCGAAATCTCGGCTAGTTTTCGAAAACCAATTGTTTATTTTAACTTATTGAATCGAACGACTAAAACACGATGACAAAAATGCGAGCTTAAAATCAGCTATTTGGGAATCAATAGGAAGGGAGCTCAATTAAAGTGGTAACTAACATCATCAGTCTTTTATAATATTATTATTAAAATTATATTATTACTTTATTCAAAAGATTTAACAGCACAATACAGAAATAGATGTATATATATAACATTAATGGGCCAAGTAAAAATCTTTACATATAGTTTTTATTTTATAAAATAAGAAGGTAAACATTCCAAATATTTGGACATTTTGTTTCAATATGCTCGAGAAATCACGAAATGTAATTAATTTTTTATTTATGTAATTTTAGAATTTGTATTTAATTAAATTCACTTAGTTCTTTGACAGCTAAAACGAACATACAATTATTCTAGTAAGGTTAACCACACGGATCCTATTCTTACGATGTCTTCGTTCTTCATTGTATATATACAATAGAAAAAAACTGTATTTGGCGTGTTTTTGAAATTTCCTCAAAAACGACACTCAAATTTCAATTATTCTTTCCCCCAATTCTGCCCCTAACTTGGTTGAGAAACCTCTAAATCTAGAGGGAAATCCTCTGATCTGGCAACACTGAAATCACGCCGAGTGTGGCCGGGGTTGGCCAACACGACGCAGGACGCTTGCAGGATCATCACGCCCGAAGTGTGACGTCCACGCCCACATATTGAAGAAAAATATTTATTACCTTTAACCTATTACTATTCCTATTATTTACTAATAGTTATAACAAATCACGAAACATAATCATTAGTTATTTAAATACACGCGTTCGCAGTGCTGAATAAAGAGTTATTTCCAATATTACTTCTAGATAAGTAGATATATCTATCCTAGGTACCCAGCAGCTGAAAATGTCCTCTCAGACTGGTAGGCACCAGCGTGAGTAAGCTATTATAAACGAACCGTAAACAGCTGCCTCTTGTTCCCCACTCTTATAGAACTCTCTTTTTGATGCGTGGCTCTAATTACGCAGAAACACTCGCAGGACTTGTAGCCGCTCTCAGAGTCCCTTCTAATTACTATTGAAGAGTCGTGTTTATTTGCTGCTGCTTACAAACCTCAACACTTGACACGAGATCTCGCGGGATCGGGATTGCATTCCCTAATTGTCGGTTATCAGCATAGCCAGTGCCGGATTAGCCATATAGCAAGAGTAGCAAATGCTACGGGCCCCGCGAATTTAGGGGTTCCGCGCTCCAACGCCTGTCTGACCGTAATAAAAAAAGTATTAATTTAGAGGCGAGCGTTTTTTTTTCAATATTAAATGGTATTAAAAATGAATTGAGGAACTCGCTGGGCCAAGAACGTCTTAATCATCTCATTTTGTTCAATATAGAGAATGATTTGCTTGAAGAAGTCGATATTGATAGTGTTATCTCTAAATTTGCCCATATTAAACCCAGAAAAGTTTATTTGAAACAGTTTTGTTTTATTAAATACCCTTAACTTAAAAACCTATAGCAAACCAAGGGCCCATAGCCAGAATTTGCTACAGGCCCCGCGCTGGCTTAATCCGGCACTGAGCATAGCCATTGTCAGTGTCGTCCAGTTACAAACGCGTCGCATCGCTTCTACTCTGCGCCAATGTGAGTTGAGTCTTAGTTGCATTTTATGTAGGTACAAAATATTTTAACTAAGGATACTAGAGCGTCTGATATAATATAGGTATGTTATTTAAAGCTGGCGGCTTCAACACAATTACACTTTGTGCTTGTGTAGTGTCTGTGAATAAGCGCGGGGCGTGATGTCAAACTGAAATACAATCACAAATACATCATGAAAAGACTGTCCGTCTCTCTCGCGCTCGGTCAAGCTTATGAGTATAAAAGGGACAGTTATTGTTTTTCTTTTGCTACTGTTTATGTTGATCTTTATTATACATGTTGATCTTTTTTCAAACATTACCAGGGCAATCTCGTGAAATGGTGCACAATGTTTTTAATTATTTTAAGCATCTTAATAAAAACAGTTTAATGAAAAAATGTTATATTTCATTTGACATCAGATGCTGAAAGCTGATTTGATTTTTTTTTTGATTTGTTGAAAGCTGGGTTCACCACCATACTCCTGAATCAAAGCAACAGTCCAAACAATGGAAAATATCTGGATCACCTACTCCGAAAACGGCTAAGGTCGTTTTGTCGACCAACAAAGTCATGGCTAGATGGAGCGTATGTCGAAAAATGAAAAATTATTTACACGAACTACTCTTTCACGTTCTTGGTCTGGCTTAGAGCTTTTGGACCCACCCTCGTATGCACCTAATATTTATATGTATTTGACACATTTTTATTTATTTACAACCCACCCAACCTTACTTAAACCAGAGTGGACTAAAATATATAGCTTGGCAAAAAAATCATATTTTGAAACATACTGTATGTAAAATTGCATTAGTGTGAGTAGGTACTGTGAACCCGCCAGCTTTCGATAACCGACCTATACTATCGTATATGGGACTTCAAAAGAAACAAGTTAGTTTTAGCCGGCTTTTTCTTAATTCATTTTTTTTTAATTGAAGAATCCTAAGTATTGCGGTGCTTAATATTAAACTTTAAAAAATGCGTAATAGTGGAACAACAGACATCGATGTCAGACCTCGGCTAGACCATACTTCTTTCTTTTTCAGTATTGTGATTTAGAAATATGGTTAATCTCCCGTATGTCAAATATATTTTGAAATACGGGAGTTTTTTTTATGTAATAGGAGGCCAACGGGCAGGAGGCTCACCTGATGTTAAGTGATACCGCCGCCCATGGACACTCAGAATGCCAGAAGGCTCGCAAGTGCGTTGCCGGCCTTTCAAGAATTGGCACGCTCTTTTCTTGAAGGACCCTAAGTTGAATTGGTTCGGAAATACTTCAGTGGGCAGCTGGTTCCACATAGTGGTGGTGTGCGGCAAAAACTGCCTTAGAAAACGCTCAGTTGTGGAACGACGGACGTCGAGGTGATACATATGGTATTTTGTATATTGACTTGACGTCCGATGATGAAACTCAGCTGTAGGTATTAGACCGAACAACTCCTCTCAACACTCTCCATGGTAAATACGGTAGAAGATGCAGAGAGACCCCACATCTCTAAGCAACGCCAAAGGATCAAGCCCGTGCGACTTGATCCTTTGGCGTTGCGTTGGAGTGACGTCTCGACGATTTGAATCGCTCTTCGTTGGATACGGTCAAGTGGAAGGAGCTGGTACTGGGGAGCTCCCGCCCAGAGGTGAGAACAGTATTCCATGTGGGGCCGAATTTGCGCTTTATAGCGGTGGCCCGAAGTGAAGTACCGTCTCGCCTTGCTGAGCACACCAAGGTTTTTTGAGGCTAATTTAGCCTTTTTTCCAGATGACCGCGAAACTGAACGTTACTCGATATGTCAACGCCCAGTATTCCGATTTCCGATGCTATCTGAGGCTTTAAGTCTTCAAAGAGGGGAGTAGCGACAAAGGGAGTTTTTTTAGCGGAAAACGCGCATACTTGTGTTTTCTTGGGGTTAAATTGGACTAGATTTAGTCTACCCCAGTCCGAGACTCCATGTAGAAGAGTTTCGACTTCAGACACAAGTTTGTTCCGGTACTCATCGACAACAGCCCGAGAAATACCTGCCCGTGTAAAAAGTATCCCCAGTGCTGTCGTCCGCATAGCAATGAGTTATAGCACTAAGTCTGAATCTCAACCTCTAGCTTACCTGTGTCACCACAACATTATAAAGAACTGTGCTTACAATCTGTGGTGTGATCGTAAGTTGATTACGTCAATTCCAAATACGTCATGACCTAAAGGTCTTTGTTACCAGGTCATAAAAAAAAAAAAAAAAAATGATTACGTCAATAAATGTTTTTATAATTTATTGTCAAGTCATCATGAGACGTCATGTGCCAATGTCATAAGTCATGTATTATTACTTGTGAATTTTGCTTGAAACCGGTAGGTACATAATTTTTATTATTTATTAGCAAATAGCAATTACAATTACACTACTTACCTAAGAACCGCTATTAGATAATCAAACATTGGAACAATTATTACTCGTCTTTGTTTTTTGTCGTAGTACTCATTAACGATTGGCTCTTTGTCAGACCGATCGTCTACACTCTACAGCTATTTGCATCGCAGTGTGTAGAAAGTTTATTATTGTTTTTTCCTAGTCACTTTTTCTAGTTTTTGCACCGAGACTCTCAAATAGTGAATTATAGTTTTAATTTAATATTTTTCAGAGTAGCTGTGACTTTCAAGATGATTAGGACATGGATTGCCTTTTTAGCTGTTATAGCAACTTGCTTGGCTGATTTTCAAAGGTATCATAATGTTTTACAGTATGTTGATTTTTGCTTTTTTCTTCCTAAAAATAGTTGATACTTATTGGCTAAAAGTATTGGTTGTATATACATATGTATTACAAATTTTTAAACCTAGCTATTAAGACATAAAAAAATTTAGGAGAATGTTTACTTACATTAAATTTATTGAACTACTTTTACTAAACTTTTTTTTAATTAAAAATTGATTTTGATTAGAGTGCCACTGTACCGCATTCAGTCAGTCCGCAAGCAATTGCATGAGGTGGGCACAGAGTTACATGTGACGCGCGTGAAATATGCCGCGCGGGGTCCTGCTCCAGAGCCTCTGTCTAACTACTTGGATGTAAGTATTCTATGAAGGCTTAAATAGCAGTCCCATCAGTTGGTAGGAAAAAAACGATATAGAAGATGCTTGTATGTTATTTAAAACAAATATCTGTAATCATATAACTATTATCGCTTTTGTTGTCATGTTTAAGGTCAAAAACTGATAACCTTTGTCTTATCCACTGTTGTTGTCATTGCTCCTGCTTTATTTGTGTTTATTTATTTGTACAAGACTAATTTCCAATTCCTTGTCATTGTTCCAATAATATATAAGTAGAAGTAAATTTGCAATTCTATGCTGAGGTGTCAATAACCCTTATGAAACTAACTTTCTTCGAAGGAAAATATGTAATTACTTTTCACTGTTCCTATAAATATCATAATTGAATTTTTATCAGTTTATTATTATGCAAATTTTGTAATTAGTATTAACAACATTCGTTTAGTATTTTAAATTACCATTTGGTTTATTTTAAATATCAAACAAATTAGGTACATATCAAAGGCTTCACAGCTATAGTTACAATATGAGTTAGTAATCCAATTAAGTAACATACAATACAATACAATTTAGTCTGACAAAGATTATTGAAGTAAAAGTGGGTTTTTCCATGTTCTATCCATCCACCATATTAAAATAATTTAGATATAAAATACAGAAATAAAACCTAAGCTTCCCTGCTTCACAAAAAATCTAAGAACCAGTTAAGCTGTTTACATTCCTTCTAGAATAGCCTATTTGAAAAAAACAAATACTAATTATTTATTAGTACCTTTTCCTTTTGTTATTTTTAAAATTTGTGTGTTGGCTTTAAAAATTCGAATAAAACATCCTGCCAGATGGCGTCACAGCAGTCCCTATTACGTACAATTCCTGTGTACACGTATACAAACGTCAAATTTTTTAATTGTTTTTCATCAAACGAAAACAGTTTCCGACGAAATTAAACTTCTAAGACTGTATTCGTAATATTAGGCAGGTAAAAAATTTTTTTTATAATAAGCTGGTAGCTAGGTACTAGCTGACCCCGCGAACTTCGTTTCTCCTTAATGCATAGCCTTTTAGTACATACGAACATGGAACATTTGGCTGTTAACCCAGATACTACGGTTTTCCGGAAAGAAAACTTTTTGGTTTTTCTGTGATTTTTCTCTATATAAACCTCAGATTTCAAGTCATAAGTTCTTAACTAACAAATAAAAAATAGGGGTCGATCGTAGAGGGTAGATAGATAGATAAAAAAACATTATATTTTCCAGGCGCAATACTATGGACCTATTTCGATCGGCAACCCACCCCAGACCTTTAAGGTCGTCTTCGACACGGGCTCCTCCAACCTTTGGGTGCCATCTAAAAAGTGTCACTACACTAACATCGCCTGTTGTACGTATACTATACTGTTTGATCACTTCTTACGCTTCGTGTCTTACTCAGTGCTAAACTAGAGGTCGCGTTTCAGTGCTCCACAACAAGTATGACAGCAGCAAGTCGCAGAGCTACGTGAAGAACGGCACCGAGTTCGCCATCCAGTACGGGTCGGGGTCGTTGTCCGGGTTCCTATCGACGGACGACGTGTCGGTGGGCGGACTGACGGTGCGACGCCAGACGTTCGCTGAAGCCATGTCGGAGCCAGGGCTAGCCTTCGTCGCCGCTAAGTTCGATGGCATCCTCGGCATGGCATTCTCCAGCATTGCCGTAGACGGCGTGACGCCCGTCTTTGACAACATGGTGGCGCAAGGGCTCGTGGCTCCCATCTTCTCCTTCTACCTGAACCGCGACGCGAGCGCCACGCAGGGCGGCGAGATCATTCTCGGCGGATCTGACCCGGCGCACTACTCGGGCGGGTTCACACGCGTGCCATTGACGCGTGCCACCTACTGGCAATTCCAGATGGACGGACTCGAGGGCGGGAACGTGTCTCTGTGCAGCGGGGGCTGCCAGGCCATCGCTGACACGGGCACCTCGTTGATTGCCGGCCCGGCTCGCGATGTGGAGGCCCTCAACCGAGCGCTCGGAGCCACGCCAATTGCCTTCGGCCAGTTCGCCGTGGACTGCTCGCTCCTATCACGCTTACCACCAGTCACGCTCTCCATTGCCGGCGCTCGCTTCTCGCTTCAGCCTACGGACTATATCCTACGAGTGAGTCGTCTTATTTATTCATCATTGATTTATTTATTTACAGAAATACATTCATTATCCTTACAGACTATGCCAATACGATAAATGAGCAAAAATAAAATATAATAAAGTATATAATATTAAACACAATGTCTATAGTGTCGGAGACAACGTTAAATAGGCGCAACGTCTTTAATAACAGGGATCTGTGTAACAGACATATTCTAGCTCTTGGCCTTCGCCGTCGCTCATTGCCCCTAGGTACAAAGAAACTGAGTTCTTTGTGCACACTTGGGTTGCACACTACCCCACTTGTACCCCACCAATCACCATCCCTAAGACAAATAATGTTGGGTACATTACAGTACATTAAAGGATATTAGAGATAGACGACACACAGTCTGTTATAAAGGTATTGCATAAATTTATTATATATACGCTCTAACATAAGGCAGTATTGAGCTTCATACGGAGGCCACATACTTCTAACCAAAACATTGTACATGATTTTTATGCTGTTGATGGGGTGTAATAAGAGTTGTGTCTCCACAAACAGCAGTGGGTGATATGAATCCGCCGGTACCAATGAATCGCAATCTCCCATCACAATTAAATACCCGACTTACTTGAGTGGATTCACAGAACGACATGAAAAATTCAAAATATTGTTTAAGCTGTAGCTAAATTTCTCTTTACTTATTATAATTAACATTTTGTCTATCTACAGGTGTCCCAATTCGGTAAGACGGTGTGCCTTTCGGGCTTCATGGGACTGGACATCCCGCCACCCAATGGACCGTTATGGATCTTGGGCGACGTGTTCATCGGCCGCTATTACACCGAATTCGACATGCAAAACAAAACCATTGGCTTTGCACAGGCCAAGTAATGGCCCAAATATATAAAAAATTTGTTTTCAGCGTTCTCGTATATTAATAAATATTAGATTTGAATCTCAGTTTGTCAAGGATGTGACGTTCAGAAGAGGTGCATTTTGCTTGTCTTTCTGAATATAAATATCTGTTTAGTTAGTAAAACTTTTTATTAAATGTTAAAACAGTTAACAGCTTTTTTTTGAATAGCCTATATATATATACTACTAGCAAACTCGGCGAACTCCGTTGGCTTCGTTTTATGTAAAATTTCGTTTGGTGATCCCGCTTTTCTGTTGAAATTTTTCCTGAATTTTCTTTGCTATAAACCTCACTGAGCCCGAGACCTTTCCAACGAATGCAAAACCGTGGAAATCGGTTCGTGCGTTCTGGAGTTATAGCGTCAGGAAGGAAAACCCGACTTATTTTTATATAGTAGATAATATACACACAGACGGTTTTTATAAAGAAACATGCTAACATCTGTTACAATTTTATTAGGACCATTCGCTTATGACCCGTTTTTGGACCAAGCTTTGCTTGATGCCAAGACAAAGACGTTAAAAATAATATTTTGTTGGTTTATCTATTGGAAGTTATATTATTTTGAACCGACATTATTTGTATCAAACATTTGATTGGCCTTTTTATGTTCTATACTTGGGCTATGAGGGAAATAAATAACGCAAGATAATTTGAAATAAAATAATTGTTTATGCATTAACATTTATTTTCTACATTACTAGTCCTTAATCTAAACTTAAATTTTATTTCTAACTAAATATAATTGAACTAAATCTCTACAAATATTGAAATGATTTTTTAATTTCATGTGTAAAAAATCTTGTACAAATTTATTGAAGCCCGCATTATATTAGTACATATTTATTTTATTCATCTTAATACTTGTAATATTACAAAATTTAATATACATAAATTCCCCTAACATTCGGTGGAGAATATGCAGACTATTATACAAATAATTTTGCTCCTTCGGACCTCAATTTTTATAAATAAATTCAATAATCTGTAACATTTAAATAATAAAACATTAAAACGTCGTACATAAATTATACTGACTTATATTACAATAATGAATCCGAGTGTAAAGGTTAGGCGGCAAGGCCCAGTTTGCGTCTTTTCCTGAACTTCTTGACGTAGGCCTCCACAAGGGATTGAATCTTGGCCGGGTTGATCTCGCCCGTCTTGTTGTGACATATCTGAAACACCCGCGTCATTCATTTCATTTATTGCTCACGTACAACGGACCTAGTGAGCGTCTAAGTGCGGAAAACGAGTCCACAAACCATACCATACCATACCATTTCATTTATTTAAAAAAAGTATGTAAATTAATTTTCCATTAAGTATTTAGATTCTAGATAATTACTATCATCGGCTTACAAAAGTATGTCACTGATCAGTTATTGTTTTCACTCTGCCATAGACAAATCTACATGCTTAGTGCCATCAGAATGTGTTTTTTTTGTTTAAAATTAGCTACAGATTACAAATATTTACACACACACAAATATATATTGCATATGATGATGTTAATTTAAATAATCATTGTATATGACTACATCATTGAACTGGTAATAGGAAATATTCATCTCATCTCAACATCAATCAACAACTCATCATAAAAATATCTTGTGTCTGAACAATTCGGCATTTTTTTTCACGACAAGACACAACCAAAGAGGAAATAGTCTATCGTGGCGTGCATGTCAACGGATAGTACATTTTTATGTTTCCTATACCGGCTGAATACTGAATTAAAAAGAAAAATAACTTAGATATTAGATTATTCATAATGTATAACGATCAATGTACCTTGGGTACGGCGCGACGCAGTATGTGCTTGTATTCGTCCTTGGTGACGTGCTTTTTGTTGTAGTGAGGCTTCAGCACCAGCTTCACTTCTTCTACCACACGCTCTTGACGATTCAGCTTCTTCAGGAACTGCAAATTATATATCCATATGCTAATCGTTAAAATGATTGTACGAAATGATTTCTATTAGTATTGTATAATAGGAAGGAAGTACATTTTGTTTATATATTCACTTCCTATGTGTAAGGGTAAAAGTGTAGAGCTTAAGGATCCGGTATTGTTAGTTTATTCATTCTCACCCAGTGCAGCTTGCTAAGACATACACTATACTACTACAGATTCTCCTAACACTTATGACATATAAATTGAAATACACATTTTAGTCCACTCACTGGCAAGCTGTTCAACACTTATAATTTAAAATGGTTTTACATTAATTTGTGTAAACTAGGTTTCTGCTAACCTTGCTCTTGACTTGCATTTCGACCGCAGAACTCGGCAGTTCATCCAAGATCTTCAGGTTCTCATCGTCTATCTTGACGCCCACCTGCGTCTTTCCTGAAATAATACAGAAAGATATCGATATACTTATTGGACATCTGACGAGGGAACTACTTACGCTAACAAACGATTAACCTTACCTTTCTTTTTGTTGAGTTTAACCGGCACCTTGGCAGCGTTCTTGCCGCGACGGCCGCGAAGGATCGCCTCGAACGAGTCCCTAGGCTCGAACAGGTCGCCGAAATCCGACGATCCGGGCGAATAGGGTGAGGCGCCCCCTTCGGACGGGGGTCGCACGGCTTGCATCGGCTTCACCGGGTTGGACTTGATCGGCGAAGGCTTGCCCGGGAAGAGCTTAGCGGGCGGACGCGTCGGCGACGGCAGCACGATTCGGGGCTGCAGTTGCGGTATCGCAGCTCCGGCCCCTGCCGGCTCGTTCGCCTCACCGGGTGGAGGCTCCGGCGACGTGTCCCGCGTAGATTGTAGCAACGCCAGCACCTTCTCGGCTGGCGATATCGGCCTCCGGTCTAGCACCTCGTCCGCCGACATATTAGTTCGCTGTGCCGCTTCCAGTGTCATCAGAGTTCGCGGCGGCGTCGGCTCATCGTCTGCGGACGCGCACGATCTCGCCGAGCCGGGTGACCCGGAGGCCGACCGGGTCGGTTCGAAAGGGTCGTATGCGTCAGGGGAGTGCGGATCCAGCTGAGGCGACGCCGCCGGGGGCTGTTCCGAGGTCTGCGGCGCCGTCGACGGACCTACGGCGGCGACCGGCGGCATAGTCGGCTCGGGTCCGCTCGGCTCGGGCGGGGTCTTGGGTCCGGCTCCGACGAAGGGCTGTTCGCTCGGAGGCTGCGTGGCCTCCGGCGCCGGCTCACGCTCCTCGGCGGCGTCTCGCTCTCCGGGCTCGCTGTCGCTGAGAACTATGACGTTTTTGGGCGAGGGCGTCAGTTCGCGAAACGGTGAGCGGTCAAGGTCGATGATGGCGACCGGCTTGATGGCCTCCGTATCGATGGGCGCGGCGTTGCGGCGCCGGTGTCTTCGATCCCGTTTGTTCTCTCGACGTCGTCGTCGCTCATTGTCTTCGCCCCTTTCTTGGTCTTTAAAACTGACGCTGACTAAAATGTTATCTCCCGAAGTGAAGACTTCCTTGGACGGGCCGGGCGGGTCCCTGACGCGACGTCGCGGGCGATCGATATCGCGCCGTCTTCGCCGCGTCACATCCTCGGACGGCGCTCGAAGTTGCGGCTCGGGCGGCGTACGGGGTGACAGCAGTTGCGAATCGATGGACGGTGAAGGTATCTGACGAATCGGAGACGGCTCAGGCGATCTACTACTTCTCACTTTTCTGTGCGGTGATTTTTGCGGTGATTTGTTGGGTCTGCGGGAAGGCGAACGATCCGACCGAATACGCTTTTTCTTTTTGTTAGCGCGTCGCGGACTCGGAGATGGTGAACGTTTCCGACGCGGACGCGAGCCGGAGCGACGCCGTCTCTTCCTAGGCAGAGAACGGCGCCGCGGTGAGACACGCGGAGTGAGAGAGCGTTGGGAGGGCGAACGCCGGAGCCCTCTGCGCGTTGGAGAGGAACGCCCGATGCGCCCTGCGGAGCGCCGACGAGGTGATTCCCGAAGACCCACAGGAGATATCGATCGGCGAATAGGAGATCGTCGCGGTCGTGACGGGGTGCGACGATTCCTAATAGGGGACGTGTGTCCTCGTGAAACGGATCGCCGGCCGCGCGATAAAGAGCGGCGACGCGGACGCGTTAGAGGCTCAAGCGACGCGGAACGTGAGGGAGAACGCCCACGGGGCGAAACGTCTCGACCGAACGGATCTTTCACTTTCCTGCGCTTTTCGCTGACGACAGTGCGCACATCATAACGCTCGAGATCTTTACGCTTTTCCTTTCGCTTCTTCTTAGACTCCGGCGGCTCGCTCGACGATCGTCGATCTTTCTTTTTCTTATCGTCCTTATCTCTCTCTCTGTAATTTCTTTCTTTGCCACTTTTACTTAGTTTCTTGAAAGCGACCTCTGCCTTCTTTTTACTCTTACTTTTGTCTTTCCCTTCTTTTTTAGAATCTTTTTTCTTTTTCTTTTTATCTTCTCGACCGTCACTCTTTTTCTTCTCACTTTTCTTCTTCTCTACCACATCAGGTTGCGATTGTTCGACTGGTTTGACTTCGATCGGAGAGGGTTCCGACTGCTCTGATTTCGGTCGCTCATTTTCTGAAAACATTTCATTTTCTTCCTCTTCAGATATCATTTCTGTGTCTAGTCCTTCTAAAGCTTTATCTTTATCCGTTTCGAAGGAGGCATCTTTAAGTTTGTTTTCGTCCAAACAAGGCGTGTAACTTCGCTCATCTTCAGTCTCGCTAATAGATTCTGTCATTTTTTCTATGTTCTCGTCATCTTCTTTGTCTTGGATCTCGTCATCCTCTTTGTCAAGATCTCTTTGACATATGTCTACTATTTTTTCATTATCAGAACTATCCTGTTTCTCATAATCGTCTTTAATTTCACTATATAATGCTATTTCATTTACCTTCTTAATATTCTCACTTTCTTCTGTAGTCCTGACTTCTGACAAGTTTCTCGTAAAAGTTATTTTTTCTTTTATTAAAACATCATTTTCTACAACAAGTGCCTTTTCAGTAATATTTTCATCTGAGATTTTGTCATGTGCTTCGCTATCGTGCGTGCCGGTATCTATCTTTTCTTCTGTCATATTGTCTGGTTTGTCGTTTGTACATTGACTATCTTCTTCGTCGTATAAAGATACCCTCTTAATTAGTGAAGGCGTGTTAAGTTTGATTTTAATAGGATTTCGAGTACTGGTGGTTATTGGACATCTTTTAGATACCTTTTCTTTGTACTCTTCTTCAGTTTTACTTTTTATGCTATTGGATTCAGAACTGGACGCAGGAGTTTTAGAGACAGGAACCGAAATAATGTTTGTTGTATGATGATCTGGTGTCTCAACGGGGTTCTCATTATCAGACTTAATGGATGACGCCACCTCAGGTGTTGGAACATCATCATCTTCTTGAACGAGATCTTCCATACTATTGTGCTGAGGTTTCTTTTGCTCTATTTCATCAGCTACACCACAACTATTAGCTATATGCACACTGGTCGCAGAGTATATAGAAAAGTTCGGGCAATCTCCGTCCGAGTCCTCATCACTCTTTTCATTGCTATGGGTGACACCAGGCGAAGCAATTAAGTTTCTATGTTGTTGTAATACTTGTCTCACAGCATTGTCTAGAATGTTGGGTGGCACATTTATTTTACTTGTGTCAATCTCTGCTATGATATTTTCAACACATGGCGAAGGTTTAGCCGGCGGCGATAAGGCAGCTGCCGGTCCGAATGTTGGCGCTGCCGCAATAGCCAAGTCTTGCGACGGTTTTGGTGAGTACTTTTGATCCTCACCACTGTCGTCATCATTTGTGGGTTCAGTTGGGTCATACTTTTCAGTATCAATAACAAGACCTGGATCACTTTTCTCGTCTTCAGATTTTTCTAAATCAGCCGATCTGGAAAAATTCGACGTCGGTGGCTGTGCAAAAGGCCGACACGGTTGGGAATCTGCCGGTCTGTGGTGCAGCGGTTGGGGTTTTTGTTGTGAGTTCGCAGCAGATTCCAATCTCGAGTAGGATGGAACCGATGATGGCGTAAATGGAACTTGCCCCATTCTCATATCGAGGGGATTCTCGAAGCCGCCAAACGAATGCCTGGCCGTCGCGGGGGGGACATCTTGGCGAGCCACCGGCGGAGGGTTTCCATACGGTTGCCACGATGGACCCGTACTAAATCTGCCTTGATTTTGATAGTTATCGGAAAAGTGTTGGGGTCTATTTTGATCGTTCTGGAGGTTTCTTCTCTGCCTGTCAAAGTAGTTCTCATCGTTTGGAGGAAATTGATGAGGACGCCGAGGAAAGTTTTCAAAAAAGTCCGGTTCTGAATTGCGACGCATATTATTGTTCCTATAGTTATCCGAATAGACGCTTCCAGGCGGCTGCCTGTAGCCGTCGTAAGCGGGACGGCCGCAGTGACCACCTCCTCGAGGCTGGTCTCGAGGAGGTCTGTATCCGCCTCCCCAACCGCCGCCGCCACCCCGCGACTGACCCGGGTACGACGGTACTTTCTTACCGTAATCGCCATTTTTCGACAAATCAATTTTATCATCCTTCTTCTGTTTCTGCTGCAAATTAGGCGTTATACTCTTAGACTTTTGCAATTTTATGTTTACATTGCCATCAACAGATACTGAAACAATGGATTTTTTAGAAAGAAATATTGACTGGCTCTCTAATATACTCGAAAGTATATCTGGGGCTGACGATGCATGTTGTGGAGATGGAATTGTAACCATTTTTCTTCTTGCCTGAAATGAAAGAAGGAATTGTATCTTCTCATTCAACAATCTAACGTTTTATATATGTATTTAAATTTTACTGGAATAAATTGACCATATGATATTGAATTGAATATATGATTCACCTGTCTATATGCATTAAGAATCGTGGGTGTGGGACGCGTGGCGACCATTGTGGAAGCTCCCTCAGAGATGGCGACCTCCTCGTCGGAGTACAAGTCCAGTTGGGGATCCGTGCCGAAAAGATCGAGGGTGGGGAGAGCGTCGCGAAGTCGAAGACGGGGCAGACTGTGCGCTTCCGCCGCCCCCCTCTGCGACTGTAGTCGCGCGCGCACGCTGCGCTGCACGTGACTACGACGGCCCACAGTACGTGGCCGACGCTTACTTTGTCTCTATAAATTTAACATAGTCTGTGTAAATAATCAAAGTTTAAGAACTGACAAGGCTTGAATCAACAAAATAATACCTTTTTCTTTCTAACTGTAAACTTCCTTGCGATGGGGTGATCCCCATTCTCTTCTATTTCATATTCAATAATAACTTTCCTTGTTCTTTTATTTGTCCTCTTTCTTCTTTGTCTAATAGGTCTTGTCCTAGATCTATAAGGTCCTCTTGTGCCTGACGAGGTGCTCGGTCGATCTTCAACACTATTACCATCATTATGTTCATCACTTGCAGGATTTCTATTTCGACTAGATTGCCTGCCTGATCTGCGACTAGTCCTATGAGCTCTTAAATGAGACGGTCGTGGCCCTGTTGGCATACTAAGATCGGATGCTTCATCCAATAGGTCACTTACTTCTTCTATATCAATAAAGTCCATTACATCAAAAATGTTACAATTTGGACAAAACCATTGTTCAGTAGCTGGAACCTGCAAATTTTAATAAGTATTTTGAACACATTACTTATGACTTAATTGTGTGGTATGATAGGTCACAAAACAAATTACTAAGTAGTGACAATAAATAAAAAGAAAGCACGGAATTACCTCAGTAAGGGGTGGTGTGAGGCATTGCATATGATAGCCAAGATCGCAACCATCACACAACAACATTGTGTCTTCATTGTCAGCTCTTGCACATATCTGAAATAACAAATCATCACAAATATGAAATTATTTTCATTACGGATATTAATTACTTCACAATATTGATGCTTAAAAAGGCTTATTTGAAATAGCCTTAAAACAGTTAATTTCAAATAGAAATTTTAGTGCTTTTCAAAAAGTCTTATAGTAAAGATTACTAACTTCACAAACAGTAGCCATAAGTATATCAAAAGAGGGGCGACGCTCCATAACTTTGACTGGCTCAGTCCGGAGCACACTTCCACCAATGCAGCGTCTAACAACTATTGATTCAAATGTTATTCTATCCACTGGACATGAATTCACATTTTTAGACCACTCAGTAATACAATCCAAACAAAATATATGTTCACAATTAATTGGGGTACCAATCTTTTGATTGGTAAAGCGTAGCAGACAGATTGAACATTTCTCAGAGTTTCCCTCTGAACTGTCAGATGCAAAACCAGATGTTTGTTTGGATGTAGATGCCATTGCAATGTTATCGCAGACCCTAGCGCCTACTGAAGAGTCACTGTCAAGCTCTGAATCTCTCAGCTTTGGTACGCTGCGGTTTCTTCTCGCGGAACACACTACTGAGCTGCCACTACTGTCACTGGTCCCATCGTCACTTATAATCTAAAAAGATTTACAAATAGTTAATTTTGTTTCCAATGTTTTTTTTGATATAGTTAAAAATTATATTTACCCTGAGCTTTTTTTTACGTGTTTTGATCAAAGCAAGGGTATCTTCGCTGTCCGACCCGGAACTAGAAGAGACTATCATAACTCTCTTTATCTTTCTCTTGGATCGTGGTGGCGACTCATCACCGCCGTCTTCGTTCATTTTGGAACGGTAAATAGGACGAGATAACTTCAATAAGCACGACACGAATCGAATTGCAAAGGTGTATACGTCCTTCGCAGAATTATTTGAAAACGTATTGATATATTATAAGGCGAAGCATTCGGGTTATTAAATTTATTAAAACTAAAAATTGATATATGTTTATATACTTTTAAGTGAATCATAAGATATCAAAACTATTCTCAATAGTAATATTTTGACAGCAAGCCGCTTTTATGACCAGTCGGCCATTTTTTGATTGCCATTTGACTAACCATAGGTAATCTTACGGTATCCTATTCCTATATAATCCGTTGTCCACAGCTTATAAAAAATAGTGCCGCGATGACTCGTACATTACCATTTACCATCCACATAATATGCGTTTTCTCTTAAACCGCGTTAAAATAGCATCTGAGTTAGTATCGTCCTTTATTTATATTTTTTATAGATAAAATTAAAAACGCAGTACTTATTAGAATCTGTGTGGAAAAACAAACCAGCGGCCAGCGGCCCCATCGAGACGCGGCGGCCAACGATATCGATAATCGAAGCGTCAAGCGACGCATTTGCGGCCCGTGGACCGTGGTTGGTGTACGACGCAGGGTTCACAACCGTACGATAATTATCGTACATTTGCCATAATTTCATAACGATGTACGATGGTACATGACTATCGTACGCAGATTGTACGATAATTTCCAGTCAGATAAAAAATTTGATGTTTACACAGATAGCCCAATAATAATTACAGTTTTTAGTGTCAGTGCCATCTATTGGCTTATTTTTCTATTAGGAACTTATGCTGTCACAAGGCAACTACAGCAGATGAACAAAGCGTTAATGTACAAACACAAAAACGCATCAGAATGCACAGCAAAAAAATTCACGATTTGTATGGTGACGCAGATTTGGAAGTCTTCGATAACATTTTAATACCTAACGAATTTTAAGTGATAAAAATAATATGCGATGTAAAATGAACGAGAAAATATTGCGTATTTTTGTTCCTCTTTGACGGAAGAGATTGAATTATTATTATTTTTTTCAATTTGAAAAACACAAGTTTACAAGATTTACACTATAAATCGTTTGCAACATTTTATTTTCACGTTTCATATGATTTTTTAAAGTATTTTTAGCCATTTTCCTGACTGTACGATAATTTATCGTATATGGATCACATATACGATAATTTTACGGCCCTGGTACGATAACTGCCCGGCTTCAGGTTGTGAACACTGGTACGACGTACGTACGCGCAGTCGCGCACTAGCCGTGGTGGACGAGACGTATTTTATTAAGGGCACTAGCGGCCAGATCACTGCGGCCGGCGCGAAACATACTTTATTATGATATTGCCTTGGAGCACGCGCACCTACTCCGCTGCAGCCACTGAGATCAAATTGAACTGTAGAGTGTAGATTAACACCAGTGTGCGCACATTAACCGTGGCAGTCATGACGTATTTTCTTAAAACTTTTTCGAAACTTGCTAATCCGAAAATATTTAATGAACTTGTCATCATATTGCTTAAGGTCAGTGAAATATCTTTGTAAATCTTTCACGCAATTTTTAATTTGGTTTTTTCGATCCTTACTTGAAACATACACAAGAAGCACTGATTTTTTCCCAACTTCCATTTTAAAGCGCGCTGTATCTGTACTGACGATTGACGAATGTATTATGGGTATGTTCCGATATACACTGCGAGTACTGTATAGTGCTCCCACTGTTCAAAAATTCGTTCCGCTATGGACTGCCAGTATACAGCCGCAGCGTCCTAGGGAAATATATGACGTCACAAATCCCCGCTATACTTCTACTGCGAGCACTGGCGTTTTCGAGGTAAGGTACTCGCAGTGCTTTGATCACGTGATCAATCAAAACCACTTGAATGCCTAACGGCTGATATAACTTAGTATTCCATTAGCTGTGAATTGTTTTTTATTTGTAGTAATTAATAACTAATTGTTATAAAGAAAACTCCTTACTTTTACCCTACATAACCTTTGCATTATAAGTAATACAGAAAGTTAATATAAGTTGAGTTATGATAAACAGACTTTTTCTAATTAAATAATTTGATAATGCTACGACATCGCCCATCTCTGGGTTGGCTGTGCTATTAGCTAAGATAGTAAGATTGCAGATTATCATTTAAACTCGTACGTAAAGCAATATTTTTTTAGTAAAAAAAATATTGGTTGTTTGTAAAGTAGGTTTACGATCGCGATGTTTACGTGATAACGTCTTATTGGTGATATAAGTTTTGGGAAGTAAGGAATTAATGAAGATAACAATTTTTTCAAATTTTAAATTACATCTATCGTTTTATTCACACTTTTGATGATAAATTTCGGGTGTAAAATGACAAGTTTACTTATTCGACTATGATATACATTTTTCTTCATACATTCACGGAATGACTGGCAGCGCTCGAGATGAGACGGGCGATCAGTCCGTCTCTCTCTCGTTATACCTGCGATCGCGCTCGTGAGGTTTTGTCGCGCTCGTGAGGTTTTAGTGTGACACAAGTTTCTGAACATGTCACCCGACTAAAACGATTTTAAAGACGTTATCACGTCAAAAATACTTACTTTCTTTGTAGTATTAATTCAATTGACAGTTAATATTAATATAGATTTTTTTAATGCGATAATACTCCAATAATAGTTTTTCTTGTTGAATTGAAAAACTTTGATGCACTCATTTGAAAACTGTGTCGAAAAACGAAGCTGACTAGTATACTGGACTGCGTTCCGTTTTAAATTGTAACCAGTATAGCTGGCTATAGAGAAACGGTTTCACAGTATACTAAATTGACGGTACTCTGTACAGTAGTCGCAGTGTATATCGGAACATACCCTATGTAGCTATGATTTTGGCAGCGGTGCTTGCCGCTAGTGCGCGCCCTTTTTGAAAATGATCACGTGACAAAGCGTGAAGTAATTTCATTCCCATAAAAATTCTTTTAGCGTTCGTGGCAAAAAGTGATTTGGTCTCAAGCCCCAAACTGTTCGAATAACCACGCTTATTCTCTTTAGACTCTATTATTTAAAGTATAATTATATAGCAGTACTTGTCATAAAATCGATGCACGTATCGCTACACCATTGCATACTCCCTCAATATTTATTAAAAATTAATGAAATAAAAAATCAGCTCGCTGCAGAATCCAGCAGTGGGATCCTGTACTATTACAAATTTCTCGACTCACGATATTCAATGAGTCTAGATTATAATTACTCTAATTTACTTATGTGTATATCTCTACCTCATCTGTGGATATTTGACATAGAAGCTAGAATATTTTATATTACAAAATACAAATCTATTTGGTATTCTGTGGTAAGCTCAGGCTGTTATTAATATTGTATGTATTCGAAATCGAATTATTAAAATAGTTCTAGAGGCAAATAAATTTATTATATTCAGTAGTCCACAGAGAATGACAGCTGAAAACGAAAGAGAAATATATCACAAATTAGAAGCAATGAAAGAAATCAGGTAATCGTGTAATAATTGCATGCAATACTACTACTTTTTTTACACCTGTGGACTCAATCAATACCCTTTCCAGTTTACACGCAATGTAAAAAATTACATCCTAAATACATATTTAAAATTGAATAACAAACTGAATTGTATTGATCACACGGGCTGTTGTATTGTGCCTTAGTTCAATTTATGCTTTCATTTAATAGAAACAAGACGATCACGCTGGAACGACTAAAACGAAGTATTTTAAATGAAGTCCGTAGTGGAGACCAAGAAGGAAGATGCCTGGCTCAGTACAAGCGTGAGATGGAGATGCTACAACAGGAGAAGATGAGTCACGTTGAGGAACTACGTCAGATACATGCCGATATTAACGCCGTTAGTTTTGATTTGATAGCTTTAGTTATAGATGTTTCAAATATGTGTTATCAAAGTTGTTAAAAAATTAAATACCTAATTTTAGTAATATACTATTAAATATATTATTGTTAGGGAAGTTCTCATAATACTCAATACACAATTGAAGTTAGATTTATCAGTAGAAGTATTTCACTACAATTTTCGTAATTCTAAATTTTGTTAGATTAAGAAGAATCTTCATCTTTGTCATGAGTTATTTTAAGAACCAGGTGGCCATTGGATCTAGTGTTTGTTATTGCAATGGTTTGTATCTATAGCTTGTGATTGTCTATTACAGTAACAGCTGCTAACATTCCATGTGTTTGTATTTCCTGTCCAAAATATATTTCTCTTTGTGAGTAATATATGTATTAGCTTGATTCTTTTACAGCTGTAGAATTCTATGTTTATATGTTATGATATCTATGTTTTTACAGTAATCTGAAATTTCTACGTTCATAGATGGAGACAGTAATAAAACAGACAGAGGAGAGCATGTCTCGTAAGCTAAGCACGGCGTCACGGTTGCACGAGGATTACCGTCCATTGAAGGCTGAGGTCGACCTACTGCGGCGTCAGTGTCTGGGCCTCGACCGCCTCCCTGACTTGCATGAGGAAGAAGGCAGTCCCATAACTCCTGAGTCAGTACCTACATTGTATTCATAACTTATATGTTTGTTATAAGAATTGTTTGTGAAAGATAAAATAGTTAACAGTGTAAACTCCATGCAACATCAAACTTGAAGTTACTGGACTTTGACATCCGAACTTTACTTAACGAATGTTATACATATTATTAAAAAAGTGTGTGCGTACAAAGTACACATACCAGAAGTGAAACTTCTTTGGCAAGCAAATTTTTAAGTTAAGTCTTGTTCATATTTATACAAATCTAAAACTTTAGATTTCCGAGACTTGATGGAGGGAAAAAAAAGATATGTTAGGAATTTATTTTTTAATTGTCATTAAAATATAAAGTGTCGAAAATTGATAGAAATTATAAAATCATTTTTTTAAATTTATTTCTTCTATAAAAAAACACGTGGCATTTTAATGCACAATTCGTCATTTGAGATTTTGCATTAAATATATATACTAATATTTTATAAATTCTCTTTACGAAAATTTAATTTTAAAAATAGAATAAGGGAATTCGCCCTTCTCACTCTCTCTCAATCGGTCTCAGTCGCTCTCTCCCTTTTCTTCGACAAAAATCTGCACATCTTCGTGACGTTCCGTAAAAATTTTACTCTCATGCGCCTAAAGAAGTTTCACTTCAACGATAGCTTGCTGTAACAGCGCAGTCTCTTTCGCGACACTATTAGTGTTTGCACCATATTTTTGACAAAGTCGTTGTCAATGAAGACTTTAAATGTAAATTTTATTTCAGCCGCTTTCCTGCGGGTCCCGTACGTGCGCCTCCGTTTGTGGCTCCAGCACCGCGCAAGCCTCCGCCTCCGCCGCCCGCCTTTAGGTCTGCTCTCCAACAAGATTTCCTTACAGTCTCTCTCAGGTTTGACTTGTCTATTGTGTTGCATTTCCTTCCTTCTCTTCCACTCCACTCACTGCCCACCTCTGAATCACGCTTCTTATATTTTTAATTATAAAAAAAATACAATAATCAAAATTTCTACATTTCCCATTTAATCGATTTTGTCTTAGTTCTTATTTACGGCTAATAATTTATTATTTTGTTATGTGTATATGTCTGCAGGCAACAACCGCCTCCGATGAAGTCATGTCTGTCATGCCATCAGCAAATTCACCGTAATGCCCCTATCTGTCCACTCTGCAAAGCCAAAAGTCGCTCGCGCAATCCCAAGAAGCCGAAGAAGAAATAGTCTTTCACACCAGATCTCTGCCAAATATTTAGTAATCAAGATCGCCATGACTGCCCTTTGCTATGATCTTTTGTTGTTACTCACCTATGGTAATATAACTTCACTGAGAGTTATGTAATAATGTAAAGAAAAGCCAAGCGTATCAGTGTGCACAAAGAATTGTTGTTTTATTGTTAGATTAAGATTGCATTTTTAAGATAATAATCGTGTTTGTGTATATTATAAAATAATTTTGAAAATTAGTCAATAAGTGGTACTTATTATTACTTAGGATTTGTTAGTAAGTAAACCTATCACTCCTAATAAAAAACCTTTTTGATTAACTTAATTATTAAACAATTAGTTAACAAATGATTGACTTCTACAGTATTTTTTCTGTGTCAATTTAATGGGATTGCGAAATAGTATGAAAATATCATTAAATTTATCTTAGCTTCATATATTTATACTTATTATCTTAGGGTATGTTTTTAATTTATAGTGAGTGAAGTATCATTAAATTCTAGTCTTTGTATGTTAAAAATATGAAGAAAGTGGAACGCCGAAATGTCAAAGGGTCTACGATGTAAATACCTAAATGTGAATAATTTATAATAAATTAAATCTCGATATATGAGTGTGGACTAGCTTTTTACTGCTTTGAGCCCCTTGCAAAGTTTATATAAGAATTTAAATGGTAGAAAATATTTTAGTTCTACCTAATATAGGGGTATGTAAATGTACATAGTTAATACATATACAGCAGCGGCGGCACGTGTAGGCAAGTGTCGGGTCATGATAACGGTCAGACGTACCTACTCAAATGAAATGCGCATTTACTGTTTTATTTGTACACAATAACGAATAATACTTAAAAGGTTATAATAATATTTGTTATAATAATGCTATCTTACTTCTTAATTTATATCAAACTTTTTCGAAGTGAGGAGGGACTCTTAAGTGTAAGCATTGTAGATAAATATTAATTAATAAATCGGTTATTTGCCAAGATAGTGGTACAATTAGATCGATCAACAAGAAAAATCCGCACAATCAGCCATATATAAATAGGCATGCAAATGTCATATAATTTTTTTGCAATGTCATGTAATAAGAACATTAACATAATGTCATAATAAGAAGTTAAGTCATTTATAATTGTTATGGTCTAAAACCTAAATACTCGCTCACGCTATAAAAGCACTTTGACTTCAAAAACCTAATCACCTTCTCCTTGAAAACATTACATGGTAGCGATCTATAACTTCTAGGAAGGTGATTAAATATTCTTATAGCCATGGCGTAACAATTTTTGGAATATTGCGCGGTGCAACATGAAGGCACCCGCAGCCATGTACGATCCCTCGGTATATACAAGCAATATTCTTTGTTTTAAATAAATTTGGATGCTTCTTTACAGTCATATCATATCATACAAGATTCAGAACAGATTTAAGCTGATTCATTGCATATAATGCACATTGCGTATGACCCGGAAGTCTTAGTTTCATTAAAGGCACAAATGTCCCACGCACCATTCGCTAATGGTGATGAAATGGGTTACGGGCCTTCAAAACTAATTAACCATGCCTGAGTTATAATGGTTTTTATCAGTAGCTAAGTAGGAATAGAATTGAAACGAAAAGAAGTATCAAAACATTATTTTATTAAGACTTAAATTATCATAAGTGTTGAGAGCTAAACAGTTATTGTCTTACATTCTAATAATATTGTAACCTAATAATTAGAGAGAATCTCATTATTTATCTTAAAATTTACAATTATCTTCAAACTAATATAGAATGCAATTATCACACAGTAATAAAAAGTATTTTTTGCAACTTAACACAAATACAATACTCCTGGATTCAAGTAGATTTCGAATAACACTATTCACTACAGATAATCTCAAAGTACTGCATAGTGCATGAACTTAAACAAGAGGGTATGAGGCGGCGGAAGCGATGCCACAATGGTTGTCGCGGTTTCGCGCCATTTTGATGTACCCGAGTTCTCCCCAGGTGCGGCCCCAAGAGTTCTTCACAAGCCAATAGTCGCCACCTTGCTCGTCTGTGCCGTATCCCACCACGAGCACCTATTCACACATAAACTATTAGCAAAAACTCTTAAATAGATAAGAAATACCAATGGCTCGGACAATACTTAATATTTGATTTCTCTGTTCTGTTTTAAATCACACCGATTATTGTTTGTGATTTTTGATTACCTATGACGTATGTTAAGGGTTCAATCTTGTTTAAAAACTTCCTTATCGCCTTATACGGTTATTTAGATCGTAAAATGTTGGCTATTAAAATATTATTGTTCATAAAAAATAAATCTACTGTTATGATATTTATAATTAATAACTTTGTTTACATAGGGTAATATTTCATCATCGTGTAACGCGGTTATATACTTATAATTGCATTGCTTTAATCATCATTACGAACCGAGGATATTATTTGAAAACATAAAAAATTCAAAGTTGTTTCTGTAAAAAGGTTAAAACAGATAAAGGTCCACCTTTTACGGACGGGCAATCTGATTGTTTTTCCCCTTAAAGTATTTTAAACATTAACCTGACAGGTCATTGGCCTTTTTTAGCGGATTGAAGCTATGTATATATATATGTGTATTATAAACTTATAAAAAAGTGTTTTCTTTAAATGTGTAAAAGTTATGTTAATAAAAGACAATACTAGGTCCTAGGCCGTTCCTAGAGATTGAACATGACTGAATAAATCGCATAGATTTATTGCTAATATGCTAACGACAAATTGTTATTTAAATTATATCAAATAAATTAATTACCCCATGGTCGAGGTTATCAGAGGAGCAGTTCTCGTCGTAGTAGACACCGTCGGCGTACATCTGGAAAGATTCCTGTGAGGCATCGATAGCCACGGACACGGGTCCTATGGTGGCCACAGCCGCCTTTAGCTTTTCTTCATCCCCGGCTGGCACGTCAACAAAGCCTACATCATCAGCGCCGGAGTTCTTAGGGTTGTAGCGGCACTTGTCATCCACAGCTTCGTAGGGGTAAGTCCGCTCGGTGTCGATGCCACCGTTATCCTTGATATACTTAAACGCGTTGTCCATGAGTCCTCCGTTACAACCATTATTGCCGTATGACGCTGAACAGTCGATCAAGTTCTGCTCGGACAAAGATACTAGATATCCGCTCTGTCGGAAATGTTGTCCTTCTAGCGCGCCAGTCTGTGGATTATGAAAATTTATTTTCTTGCGGCCGATTATGAGATACAACTTAAGAATACTATTACTATAATACAAATGCGAAAATGATTTTTATCGAAGAAAAAGTTAAACATTAACCAATATATTATAATTAATACATAGAAATTATTACGAAAATGGAATGGATTGGATTCTATGGAATTCCTTACCTATCGATATCAGACGAGCTGTCTTTAAATTTATTTAAAAATATTTTTGATAATTTTTATTCTGCCTCGTAATTAGTTAGTACTTTTATATATTAATTGTGACTCAATTGACCCTTGGATTAGCTTATACAATTTTTTTTTATATATTATTGTTTATTTATTATCTTTTGCTTTGACTTTATTTTAGTTATAGGTATATGTTATTTTGAGTTTGAGTTTACTTTAATTATTTAGGCACTTCTTGTACTTTACCCTCTGTAGCTGGTTCTTTTTTTATTGTTCCATATTAGGGTTGACTGGAAGAAATCCCTTGTTAGCGATAAGGCCACTTACGTTACCTAATAACTTACGTAACCTTCTTTTTTTATAAATAAACATTTTACTTATTTTTACTCGTAATTGTCGCAAGCATCACCTAAAATAAAATGCTTTTTATTAAGAAACCTATTGTTTATCCATAAAGATTTAGGTTTATTTAAATATGTAAACTTAATAAAAATAATTCATACCGCTAGCCGACATGTGTATGGTAAAAGAACAACGTATAATTAGTTCCCCGAACCATTAACAATTTACCATCTAATATTATTAATGTCTAAACGAAAAAACATAACATTAAAACAAAATGTTAGTAAAACCGTGTAGCAATGGTTTGTATTTTTTTAATAATAAATAAATAAACAAAATACGATATTCTAACATATTATTCATATTCATGTATCAGTACAATATATTCAAATAAAAAAAGAGTTTTATGTTACGTTATGTGTATATTCTGTATAAAATTAGACCGAATTGTTTGTTGTTGTACAAACCGGAAACCGATATTTGAGAACGAGTTTCCTTGTAAGAGTTTATTACTTTATTCAATAATAATGTTTCTTTGTGCCCATTCTAGTTTTTATGAAACGTTGACCTACTTGATAATAAAACACTTGTGTGGATGACACCGAAACCCAAACCAGTATAAGAAAAACATAAGTCGGAACTTATAACTGCGTAATTTCTATTACTATCGCATTTTACCTCATACTCGTATATATAAGCAAGTTAGTGGGGCTTCTTAGGTTTTGTCAGCAATTTATAACATAAGATTTAATTTTTTACTGAATCCGTCGAACATCTTTTTGTTGTTAGAAAAACTACAATGACGTAATGTGGTATCAACTATTCTTAGATTATTATCGTTATATTGAAGTATTGTATAAGAAAAAAGGGTATACAGTCAAAACCGTTTACGATGGAACTATTACTATATTATTATACTTCTAATATATATTACTAATATTATATTAGAAGTACTTAAAATACATACCGGTTATATCTACCAAAATCAAAGCTCCCGACTGATTCTATGTATTAGGTACTTAATGACAAAGTCATCGGCTGTTACGACTGTCGGTTTTTACGACCAAATATAAGTAGTCCCTTCGATGTAGTTATAATACAATTTGACTGTATATTTAATACCAATACGACGATATATAAAGAATAGTATTCTGTTATTTTCTTAATAATAAAGATCATAGTATGACCGTGTTAACAAATGTACCTATATATAATTAATAATAAGTATAATGATCGGTATGATGTGTCGATTTCGAGGTAAGCATGACTAACCGGTTATTAACACTCATTGTTTCTATAATTCAGATCATTATATTTTACATCTGGTCATATGTTTAATTACTATCTAGGCTAAACAGAATTGAACTTTATCGCATGAATCATATTATTGTCAATATTATTATTCAAAATAATAAACATAAAGCTGTTCTTTGTTAGGTCAAATATCTATCGTCGAGTTGAATACGCCTGAGTCTTCCTACTGCTGATGCAATAATTTTAATTGTTTGGTCAACACGCAACGACCGACTTAACAATATTTAATTATTAAAACAAGCAAATCAGGCACGTTGGTTTTCATACAGCAAGACGAATCCACGTGACTGCATCGGGATTATTACCTACTTTAACTTATTGATTGACCTTCACCTAGTTACGACAATCACCAAGCTGTGATTATATTTTAATATATTATATTTATCATTAGCATGATTTTAAACAGTATTGAATTAATAAAATTATCTTTAAAAAATCGTTTACATGTGTCGATTTTTGAACGTGCCTGTATTAAGACGTAAGTGCGAATGTGATTTGTAGATACTTACGGTACTGAAAGACCAGCAAGAACCGCACTTGCCCTGGTCTTTGACATCTGTAACAGCTCCCTTGTGACGCCAGTCCACTTGTTCAGGCAGCTGAACGTTAGCCGGGGAAATGAAACGCGCGCCGCGGACATCACGCCCCTTTCCGTAAAGACCCTTGTTGTGCCTGTGAATACCATAATACTTGAAATACCATGATTCATTGCCAGAATCAGTACTCATTTAAACCAAGGAATCAGCTCTTGGCCACAGTATAATAGCAAACTAAAAGGTGTAATCAAATTATCCAAAACATAATTTGAACAAACAATCCATTTCTGATTGCACTCAAATATTGACCTAAAATGCTTATCTGTAGGACATAAAAAAATTGGAGAGTAAACAAACACTTGTTATCTTCATTGCTTTAGAAGGAAAATATTGGTCACATGATTCACACTACTAAAAATTTTTAGGTAACTAAAAACCTGAATTATATTTTTTTAAAGTTTGAAACTCAAAACCGTCTTTGGATATGAAATGAAATTTAAATATTAAGTGGATGGACAGTAAGTAACAATATAGGGTTTTGTTTCTCCACGCAGTTCGATATATAAAAATAAATTTAAAGTAAAATATTATTGCTTAAATTTTAGGTTTCCTTCAGTATTATAATGGATACTAATCTTACTGCAAATTTATTGAAGGTTGAGAGATAACATAATGTTTTGCCCTTTTCATGATACCTTTTTTTATTATTATTGATAAGCTAAGATTAAGTGCTCTTAATGTCAATGACATCTCATGTAACCAAATTGTTTTGTTTACTTTTAAGTTTTTTATTTTAGATGTGAGCAAGATATAATTACTTAGTCTGGCCATAAATACTGTTACATAAAAACTTTTTTTCAACTTTTTAATTGAATTTGGAACACGTATACTATTTTAAAAACTTCTTTCGATTTTGCGCCATTTCACATATTTTTTCGTAATCATTATCAAATTATAATACGGAATGGGGTGTTAGAGAAAATAGGATTGCAGTGATTGCCTTGCACAAAGCTTGTTATCAGCCGTATGTTCGTATCGACAGATACAACAACACTTCGTCTGTCGAAGACCAGAAAAGATCGGGGCGGCCGCGTGCTGCTAAAACTACTAAGGCTGTTTAAGCTGTTATAAACAGAATTCTTCGAAATCACGAGAAATGAAGATTCCCGCTAGGGCTCTGTCGCGTATTATAAAACAAGACTTGAAGCTCGGTGCTTATCGTCGATATACAGGATATGCCCTCAATTAATCTTTACAACTAAAAATACTCCAGCCAAAGTGTATCAAGATACAGTCTTGGATCATGTCGTAAAACCTCTCAGCAATACACTTAAAAATATACCGTGGACTTTCCAGCAGGATTCTGCACATGATCACAAGCCACGAACTACCCAAGCCTGGCTTGAAACGAATGTTCCAGACTTTATAAGAACTGAAGACTGTCCATCATCTAGCCCAGACCTCAACCCTTTAGACTTTAAATTATGATCAGTTTTAGAAGACACGGCCTGCTCTAAACGACACGGCGACATTGAGCCTCTTAAAAAATCTTTGTGAGCAAGCAGTGGCGAAATTTCACTTGGAAACAGGGCGTAAATGCATAGATTCGTGGCCAAACAGATTAGAGGCTGAGACTTTAATAAATATGTAGTTATAAACTTTAATAATATTACATTACTTCATTTAAAAAAAAAGTAACAGAACTTATGGCTGGACTAGGTAGTAATTATGTTTTAATGAAATGTAGAAAATAATAAATAAGACTTACTTGAGCGTTCTGTTGTAGCCATTCATGGTGTGGACAAATTCATGGTGCAGCATATCAGAGTATTTATTCGGCTTGAGGCGGTAGGTCACCTGACCACGTTCAAAGCGTGCATTGTGTTTGGCTACTTTGTGTTTGTTCTCTGCAAAGATCTTCATTCGGAACTTGTCTTCAACTTCACTATCATACTCCTTCTTATGCTCCAGCTGTTTCAACATAAATTTTAAAGTTGCAAATACTTTATATGAGTAAGGTGTGTATTTTAAGGAAAATTAGAAAGAATTACATACCTTGAAGGCATTCCACTCCTCACGCACAAGGTCAAAGAAGCTAACAGAGCTCACTGCTACCACAACGGCTAGCAACACGCAGGCTACGCCTTTCATGTTTGTATACGTCTCTAGCACCTAATAAAAGATTTAATAAAAAATTTATTAATTTCCAATAGTATCCTTTCTACAAAATTGTTAATTCTTTTAAATTTTTATCACTTTTATACAAAGTCCAGAAATAAGAGATTAAATAATATTTAGTGGCAGTTTTCCTTTGTTATGTATGTCCATTGAAGATGCTAAACAAAGTTCTTTGTAAACCGGATCAAGAATTGTACAATGTGATTTCTTAACTAAATTAAAGAAAAGAACCAAGGATGGTGTCGGAAAATACATCTAAGTTTTAACTTAATAGGTAATGACAATTTAATAATACATAATATTTAGCATTGTAAAGAAACTTACAGTAAAAAATACGTACACCCCAAGAAAGAATCGGGCCGGTAGGGTAATATGTTGCTGAAATAATTATTCTTTTCTTCCACTTAAATTAGATGATTAAGCAATAAAAATCTAGAACTGACGTGCTATAAACTCGGCTTTATAAGTCGTATTGTTTGTGTTTTCCCAGTGTTTCCCTTTAAATATATTGTACGCAGCATCACAGATAAAATAAACTTTTAAACTTTCTTTTTTTAAAAAAGAAATATACGGGAGGCAGTCTGTGGTTCAATTTCTCTGCTGGATGGTGAAGAATAAAAATTAAAACTGGTATAAAGTTAAAACTATTGCCATAAAAAAAATAATGAAACGAATTTAACAAAAAAAAGGTAATAATATCCGTTATGTGGAGTGTGTCACTTGCGAATTAAAATTCCTACAATATGTATTGTGTATGAAAGCTGGTTTTCAGCCTACTTTGCGTCAACGCACTCTTACGCACGTATTCTATCAAAATAAAATGTGATTAATAAAAAGCTTGTTACTCAACCATAAGGAGTTTAGAGGGCTATTAGATAATATATAATACGACATCCATAACAGGCATGTGCATTGTGCTTTCAATTCAAATTGTTTCATTCTCTCTGCTCTCATGCTGGCTGCTGCATGCTAATATCCTTGATTAGGTAATAGGTTGTCAAATGTCAATAAGTGACTAGTGTTAACTGTCATTAACATGTGCTCATGTATCTGATATATTTGTCCTTTAGGAAATATTTGTAATACATATTTTATTATTTCTGAATGCAATATGACAAATGAGAATAATTCGGAGAAACGAAATTCAAAGAAAACAAAACACAAACTTTTTAAACCTAGAAAAAAAAAGGGTGTTGAAGAGAATTCTGCTATACAATATTTACAGAGCCAATATGATAAAGTAAGTATATTGTGAACATACACCTGCCGTAGTGAATTCATATACCGTGTAAGCTTTTTTTTAATATGATGTCATTTATTCTAGATAATTCCTGAAGATATTAAATCTTTTAAAGACTTGCCACTGTCGCAAAAAACATTGAGAGGATTAAAAGATAATAATTACATAGCTCCTACAGATATTCAAAGACAGGCCATAGGATATGCTTTACAAGGTAAAGATATTTTAGGAGCTGCAAAGACTGGTTCTGGAAAGACATTAGCATTTTTAATTCCCATTCTGGAACTACTCTTCTGTAAAAAATGGACACGGCTTGATGGTGTTGGAGCTATTGTAATCTCACCCACAAGAGAATTAGCCTATCAAATTTACGAAACACTTCGTAAAATTGGACATTTCCATGATTTTTCAGCAGGTTTAATCATTGGCGGTCAAAATCTGAAATTTGAAAAAAAAAGAATGGACCAAATAAATATACTTATTTGCTCTCCAGGCCGATTACTGCAGCATATGGATGAAAATCCCCTCTTTGATTGTAGTAATCTTCAAATACTTGTTTTAGATGAGGCTGATAGATGTCTCGACATGGGATTTGAGACTGCTATGAATGCAATTATAGAAAATTTGCCTCCAAAAAGACAGACCTTATTGTTCTCAGCTACACAAACAAAATCAGTTAAAGATTTAGCTAGACTTAGTCTATCATTTCCAACATATGTGGCCCCACATGAACAGGCTGATACTGTCACACCAGAATCTCTTCAACAAAGTTTTATTGTCTGTGAGATTGATGAGAAATTGGGTATACTATGGTCATTTATTAAAAACCACTTGAAACAAAAGGTTCTTGTTTTTATGGCAACATGTAAACAAGTGAAATATACATATGAATTGTTTTGTAAATTAAGGCCAGGAGTTAGTTTGTTAGCCCTTTATGGCACACTTCACCAGGAAAAAAGAGAAAGAATCTATCAAGAATTCTGTAGAAAATCAAATGTTGTGCTATTTGCAACAGATTTGGCTTCTAGAGGTTTAGATTTTCCTAGAGTTAATTGGGTTATACAATATGATTGCCCTGAAAATGTAGAAACTTATATTCACAGAGCAGGCAGGACAGCTAGAGGTGTATTTGGTAAAGGAGAAGGTTTATTAATGTTGTTACCAACTGAAGAAAGAATTGTAGAAGACCTCAATAATAGTAAAATTCCAATTAACAAAATATCAGTAGATCCCTCAAAGATTATGTCACCCCAACGAAAAATAGAAGCTCTACTTTCAGATAATACAGACCTAAAGCAAACGGCACAGAGAGCTTTTGTAAGTTATTTAAAATCTGTGTTTCTTATGAAGAACAAAGACATATTTAATGTCCATTGTCTAGACACTGATGCATATGCTAAGTCACTTGGCTTGATTATTCCACCAAGAATAAGGTTTTTGCAAAATATCCAGAAGAATAAAGCTCTTCATGATAATCTAAAGCAAACAGAAAATGCTTTTATGATTGAAAAATTAAAATTAAAACCAGGAAATGATACACCTGCCAGTGATACAGAAGATAAAATTGACCTAGGAAAACCCAAAGTGGTATCAAATAAGAAGGAAGTCCATACATTTAGTTTTTATAATGAGGCAGATAGTGATGAAGATGACTTTCTTTATGTTAAGAAAAAAGATGTAGATATTGAACCAGTCAGTATTGTGGATGTCAAACCTTCTAAGAAAAAGAAGCCCATTACAAAAGCTGCAGTGGCTAAAAAAATTCTTAAAAAGAAAATAAAAGTTAACACAACTATAAAATTCACTGATGATGGTGAAGCTATAGATGATGAGAAAAAAGATGTTAAATCAGAATTAGCTAAGCAATTTGAGAATGAAGATGTTGGTGGAATTGATATAGAAAAAGCCAAAGAAGTTTTACAAGAAGAAGATAAGTTTGACAAAATGAGATTTAGAGAAAAGGTCAAAGCAAAGCATAAAGAACAGAAAAGGAAATTGAAAAGCAAGAAAAAAGAGGATGGTGAGAAAGATGATTTTGGAACTGAGACAGACTCTGATGGACCTGACCTTTCTTGGCTACCTGATCCAGATAAAGTCTATGAGCCAAAACATGACAGCGATAGCAAAATATTATCTTCTCAATCTGAAGATGACTCACTGTCTAGTGCATCAGAAGATGAAAAATATCATAGGTATGTTTTCCCTAGGTTTAGGCTACATCTTAAAAATATGTATTTACTTTTTTAACAAATTCTAGTCACAGTAAAATCGGCTTTGTCTTTTGTTTGTTTGTCAAAGCAGATAGAACTTTTCAAAACTTAACTCTTTAAAACTTTTCCTACAGGCCTACAAAGCGAAAGCTCATGGAGAGCAAAGGCATAGTTCAAGAAAGTGTAATTCCTAGAAAACTTAGAAAACTTGAAGATATATCAGCATCTCTGTCTGTTAGTGAAGCAGAATTACTCGCTATGCAGTTGCTTAAAGCAAAAAAGTAAAAAGTTTGTTAATATATAATATTATTAACTACAATTTCTTTTTTATCTTAATTTTTGTTGTTTCTTTATTTGCTTCCCACAATCAGAAATTTGATCTAATTTATTTATGTTAAACAGTACAACTGAATACATGTTTTGTATTATTGTTTGTGAGATAACGATAGGTACCAGCATTGCCAGATTTATTTTTAGTCAAGTCGATATTTTGGCACTTTTAAAGTGAAAAAAGCGTGATTCATTTGTTGAAAGCGGGACATAGTAAAAAAATTTAAATAATCAGAAGTTTTTAAATAATTATGTTTTTAATTGAGTAATGAGTTCAAATCACGTTTGCGTGACAGTAGACAGCGAAAATAGTCACAGAAAATGTATTTAAATGAGATTAAACCTATCGTTACATAGTTCTTATTCATCTTCTGATTAAAAAACAAAATAAAAATATTTATTAGAAAAATATAGCGTTTCAAACACTCTGAAGAGTGAGTGTTTCAAATTCCAACTTACAATAAGACAATAATTATTTATAAGAATTACTTATTCATAATATTTATATGAAGATATAACTTCTTTAAAAGTTTCATTTTTCTCTTTTAAAAGACGAAGAATACACGATAGCTGCAGATTAAACTTGATGAGTAACTCTGATTTGAGATTTCATTAAATTGACGAAGCATTTCAAAAAGAAGGCGTTTTGGTAAGCAGTTTGATGGTAGGATACTTAAAATAAAGTTTGAAGATAATCCTGGGATTTTTTTTTTGGATACCTACTGTTGAAAGAGTTGGTACCATTATTGTGCGGTGGTGGTAGTACACACTTCTTATTGCCATCGAGTTATTCCTGAAAAGCGGGACTAAGCCTGTCCCGGGCGGGACATTTCATTTTGATTTAAAAATCGGGACGTCTGGCAACGCTGATAGGTTCCTAGATTTTTCTGTTTTTCGGGCCACTCGAAAGCTTTTAAAAAATATAACCAACTACAAAATTCTGTGCAGTAGACTTCAGGCACGCCGGTTTCCTCGCGATATTTTCCTGCACATTAGTCATTAGTGTGTTAAATGCGCGCATAGACAAAGTCCCGACTACGTTTGTTACCAATGTTACAGTTAGTGTTATTTAGTTTTTTCTTACTGATTAATGGCTTAACCCATTATAATAAATTTTGACGGAAATAACATAGGTTATATCCGTTAATCTTAACTGTATTCAAGGGCGGATCCAGCTTTGGTGCCAGGAGGGGGTCACATAGTCGTGGTCAAGTCAAGAACTTATAATTTAATTTTGATAACAATAGATACAAGTAAAAAGTAGATATTTTATTAATGTACGTAAGTATTGCACTTAAAAATATTTACTCTTTATTGTACTCTTGAAAAACTTAACACATAATATTGTGTACATACAGGTTGGTCCAACTAGTGACGTCAATAATTTTTTTTAGATTCCTCACACCTAGGGGCATACGAAAATACCCCATGTAAGTATGTTCCGCAATTTTTTGTAGTTTTCGAGTTACATTTTTTTTTGTGTTTTTTTAATGTTTTCTGCCAGCGAGGTTTGAAAAATTCCTATATTTTTTTGTTGTAGGTTTTTGCAGTTTTTTTTTCTGTGAAATTATTGTCTTAAATGTTGTTTAAATAAAAAAATATATCAGCTTCCTAAAATTAGTTAAAGCTACTCAAAAAAGGTTTTAAAGTTAGAAGTTTAGTTTTTAGCTGGATTTGTCCAAACATTCGACTTCTATTTAAAAATACAAAAAGAAGTTTCCATAGCTTCTAGCTAAATTTAGAAACTCCGCAGGGTTCTAAGCTACCAAAACCATAGAAAAAAATGGTACTTAATTGGTATTTTTTTGTTGTAATCGGCCTTTAAGGTGGATAGGCTAAAAATCATTGTAGCATTAAAAATGTTTTTTTTTTCGACTTTTATTTTTCTTATGGCAAATGAAACTTTACTATCTATTTTTACAGTTTTAATGCTTCAATGATTTTTAGCCTATCCACCAGAAAAAATCCACCGATTACAACAAAAAAAGACCAATTAAGTACCATTTTTTTTTCTATGATTTTGGTAGCTTAGAACCCTGTGGAGTTTTTAAACTTAGCCAGAAGCTATGGAAACTTCTTTTTGTATTTTTAAATTGAAGTCGAATGTTTGGGCAAATCCAGCTAAAAACTAAACTTCTAACTTTAAAACCTTTTTCGAGTAGCTTTAACTAATTTTAAGAAGCTGGGATTTTTTTCACTTGAACATCATTTAAGGCAATCATTTAACAGAAAAAAAACTGCAAAATACCTACAACATAAAAAGATATGAATTTTTGAAACCTCGCTGGCAGTTTCGTAATGTAAATTCGGCTTAATGATTGGTTGCATTTTTTATAAGCGATACACAAAGCGTTACTACACTCCTTCACGACAAAAAGCGCGCGCGTCCTTACTACCTGCGCATGTAATCTGGATCACTTTCCGTGAGAATAATATGTTTATAATAATTAATGAGAATAACAATAATTGATACATAGAATAATATAGTATATCAGTTTCTATGCTTTAGCTATTATTACATTACTATGCTTCCAACTGCCAATATGACATTTACATTAGGTAAAATTAGAATTGACAGCTGACAACTAACAGTCGACAGAAATCAACTGGCAATGGGAAACAGGAGTTGGGACTTGGGATTTGGGACTTTCAAGATTACTGATTTGTTTAGCGCTGCGTTTGGGTTTTGCAACATTTCGCAAAGAAATAGATACCATTAAATTTATGGATTCATTATAGTGTCTTCAATTAAACTTAGTAACCATTAAGAATGTTTTGGAGCGCTAATTATATGACTATTAGGCAGTTGAACTTTCTTCTTAAGGAGGAGGTCGGTGTTTTGTTGTTTGTCTTGGTGGTTATGTGCAGTCACGTCTTTATTATTACGATTTTTTTATAGAGATAGGCAAAATAATGCGTAATTTGTAATTATTATCTATTAAAAAGTTCTTCCGTCGCGTATATTATAAATAAAACTGGTATCTTATTTGGTTTCAGAATGTAACTTTAACACAAATTCTGGAGGCGGACGACATCCTTCAGGAGTGTAAAGCGGACAACAAAGATCTTATACGATTGTAAATATCGGGTTTTCTATATTTGTAACAATTTAATTCATATTTGAAAATATTCATTACTACATACATAATGTATCAAAATTTCAGTCTAACAAGACCGGACATCTTAGCAGAACTCATTGCCCTAATAACTGAGGAGCCATCTAAGGATTTAGAATTAACAACACAGTACAGACATTCAAATATTGCTTGTGAAGTGCTAACCAGCCAGTTGTCTGGCCTGATGTCCAGTTTGTGCATTGATGTGAAGCAGATGAATCGACTTTGTGATTTCCTGAATAGGGATCCACCTCTCAATCCATTGCTAGCATCATACTTTAGCAGAACTATTGAAACATTGCTGAAAAGAAGCCCTATGCAGGTACATTCATAGCCAATTATATGACTCTAGCTCTGCCTTGGGTTTCACTCACATAGATATCAATCTCCTGGTAGTGGAAAGTCTACTAAGTCGGACTATAGATATAGTTTTGTTATTGTCGGAACTTAAATTACTTCCTTTCAGATTATTAGATATGTCCGACATTAATAAATTTAAATATACTTTACTGGTATTGAAAAATTCTTGATTTCAAGTAGGTAATCAAAGTATTTTTTTAACCAGTCCAGGAATTTTTTGCTTAATGACTATAAATTGTTTAAAATAAAAACAAAAATTCAAAATGAAAAACTTTCTTCTGTAATATTTATTAGAGATGAGATTTATTTTGTAGAACACAACAATTGATGTAGTTTTGTTTTGGGGCAGCAAAATAATTTCATGTTTTGGAGTTCCTATTCAAGATAGACCACATAAAAAAATCTTTTAATAGATATTTATACTTTCTATAGTACATTTTTTTTTGCCCACATTGCACGCAATTACAGATTTTTTATGGATAATTTTTTCACACCTTGGTTTATATTATTGCACTTGGATCAGGGATCCCTATTTTTTTGAAAATGTAACAATTATGTCAGTCAGTGAAGATGCAGCTTTCTAATGGTGAAAGAATTTTTGAAAGCGGTCCAGTAGTTTTTGAGTGAAAACATTACTAAAATACATACAAAAACACAAATGTTTCCTCTTTATAATATTAGTATATATTTAAATAAACTACTTGTAAAAAAATATAATCATATGTGACATCATTTGTTTGCAGGACTGCTACTTGCACCACATATTATGTTTACGAGCCCTGGACTTCTTTAAGGCTCGGAAGGATTTTTTACCAAATTTATTAAGACACATTGCAACCTCTGCTATAGCGGATACCATAAAATATTTTGTATTCTATCTTGAGGAGCCTTTTAGTGAAATAATTGAAAAGGTATATATTTATTTTTAAAAAAGTAAAATAGTTGGAAATTGTGATTTATTGAACTTGCTTTTTAAAAAGAAATTTAGTTTAGGTATGCTTAATATATACTTTGATATTATTAATGAATAAATGAAATAATGATTAATAAACTCTATGTACTTAAATATTTACAGTGGCTGGTTGAAAATGAGTTTTTGGAAAATCTTATACAAATAATTTGCTGTGATTATCAGCCAAATGAAATTCAGGCAACACCTGTACCTGTGCCAATAGAACAAAAGACAGAAAATGATGTCGAGAAAGGGGTGCATGAGGAGAGTGAAAAAGCAGAAGCAAGTCAGAAAGACTCCATCAGCAGTGGGGATTCTAGTAAAAATAGTATGTACTTTCTTTGTTTTATCTATATATTATCTTAATGAAATTAATAAATGAAGTCAACACTTAGAGAAACTAAGTATATAAGTGTATCAATTGTGAATCGGGGTGTCAGGCGCGGGGATGACGGAGCGCACGCGGCGACTGCAAGTGGCGGCGTCGGCCAGTGCCAGTGCGCTGGCGTGTGGCTTAGCGGGCAGGTGGGCTGGGGAAGACTGGCAACCTTCTTGGACGACGCGATGCTTGAGTGCCCGCTTACGCACCAAGCCCTTGGTTAACGCGCTCCTTCTCGGCTGCTTCTGTAGCCCCCCGGACTTCTACGACACCGCGCTGTTCAACGCCTGCCGTCTTCTGCGAGTGCTTATCCAGCCGTTGGAAGATACGTGCGACGTGGAGCTGCGTGATGTGACGCCGCATCTGCGGCTGCTGCAGCAAGACCTATTGCGCGAGCCAGCGATAGGGCCAAGCGGGCGTCGTAGGGTGGGAGCGGCGCGCCTCCAGGTTGTGGCGCTCATGGCAGAGCTCATGGGAACTGAAGAGCCCATGGTGCACATGGTCATGCGGACACTGGGCATGCCTGATGTACTGCTCGACATGTTCTTTGCCTTCCCTGACAACAACTTCCTACACGCGCAGGTCTGCACGATGTTGCACAACATATCACAGAACAAGTCACAGGCTCCGGTCTATTGGGTACAGGTAATTAGCCTTTTACAGACAATGATTTTGATAATTCCTTTAAAGACTGAAAAAAAAAAATTGTGTACACATGTGTATTATATTATCGTAATATAGAAGTGTAGACAATGTTTATTTAGAACAAGATAAAACAAGTTGTTGTTCTGTAGAGCCTTGTTTGCTATTGAAACAGAAGCATTTATTGGCTCTCTAGGTCACAATGGGGGGGACCTGTAGATAAAAACATCTACTCGGCCTTTTTCATGATGTTTACAGACATATTTTATTTTCAACAGACAAGTCAACAGACAAATATTAAAATAAATATTACTTATAATTTAGTTACAATGTGCTTAATTTTATTATAATTTAAAAGCTGGTGGAAGAAGGGAACTTGCTGACCCGGCTTATGGACACTTTTGAAGAAAATGAAGATAAAAAGTGAGTTTTTTTTAAATCTTTTGTTTTACAGTATGTGGTATAGAAACATAATATTTTAGGTCTGCTATTTAATATGTATACTGCATAAATCTTCACAAGTATTTAAAAGTTAATCACTTGTATTGTTAGAGACAGCAGTAGAGCATTTAACTAAGATTTTATACATCATTTTTATTTTTTAGTACATACTAGATCAACCCTGTAACTTTTAATAATAAATATGTACTCGATTGGACGGTTTATGTTTATTTAATTTATGTTCAAAGAGTTTTAGTATCAATAATGACTTAACACAGTTTAATACGGGATCGACCACTTTATTTAAAACATTAATATAACACAACTAATGAACAAAAAGAATCAAGTACGCGTACCTGCCAAGCACGTAACAATATTTGTTTTAATATAATTATAATAATAATAATAAAAAGCCATGGCGGTTATTTGTTGGTTGGATTTTATTTGTTAGCTTAAATTGTGTATTAGGACGACGCGTCGGTCGAGCTTGATGGGTCACGTGACAGTCGCCTGCCGTACTTTAGCCGCGGCGGGCGTCGGCTCGTTTGCGTTACCCGAAGTTCGCGAACGATGGGATGCCTTTCTGCAGAACCGTCTCCAACCGCTGCTGACACGCCTCGACGCGCCACTCGTAAGTATATGGGGTAATTAGAAGTAGAAAATAAATATTTTACTTAATACGTTGGGAAAGGGCAAGTCAAAATCACTCATAAGTGACGAGCATGTTTAGAGTCAAGGAAGCGACAGATGTGGGTAGGATGTCTTCACTTATTACTTACCTCCGTGTGGCAGAGACTATAAGTAATATGTAGTAAAATATTAATATAAATTTCATATATTAAAAGTATATAACACTTTCAGGGCGGCGAGTACCCATCGGAGACATGTTACGAGGTAAGTTATTATAATAGTTTATTTCATCATGTAATAGCAATATACACCAATTCATTCGTTTTGTGTCTTAAAACATAAAACGCATTTGAATGTAATAAATTATGTAAAAATAATGAATACTTTGTGTGTATTCATGTTGTATTTTTTCATTTAAAGTGATGATAATTGCAGATTGGTAACCGTTTTGCGCCGATACATTTTACATGCGTAGTTTATTAAGTGTATTAAGTAAACAAATGTATTAAGTTACCATGCTAAATATTAGATATTCTAAAATAAATGAAATTTTTATTTTATGGACTATAATACAACTGGGAACTGACAGCCCGGTAACAGTTCTCGCTACATAGGGAGACTTTTTGTTGCCAATAAATTATTATATTATTCAATTAATTGCTACTGATAACTTTTGCTACCGCGGAGTACCTGGGTTCCACGCGAAACAATACTTTTTCGGATTAGAAGGTAATGAATGAAGTGCCATAAGTACTTCATAGAATGCGAAAATGTCGTTCACTGAATCTTAAAGCAGTCTTTTAGTTGAGCAGGTGTTGGTTTAGTGGCTTCAGCGTGCAACCGTGATGCATGAGCTTATAGGTTTGAACCCCGGCTGTCCACCAAGGGACTGTCTATGTGCGCATTTAACACTGGCTCGAAAAACATCGTGAGAAAACCGGCATGCTTTAGATCCAGAAAGTCGACGGCGTGTGTCAGGCACAGGAGGCTGAACACTTAGGTGTATATTTAGAAAGTAAAGATTACGAAACAGATACAGAAATCTGAAACCCAGACTAAGAGGTTGTTACGGCGTTGTTTATTATTGAAGTGAAACTTCTGAATCGGGGTTGGAAAAAAATTTAGTGTAACATTTTTTGTTACGCGTCACATTTTTCCGTTACGCGCCATGTTGCTTTTTGAAATCAAACTTCTTTATCGGCGTTGGAATGAAAGTTCTTTATCGACGTATGGGAGAAATTTTGTAGCAAACGATATAAATGCAAATGGTCACGTTTTTCGGTTACGCGCCATCTTTTTCTTGTCCCTACCACGGTTGATCCGAAGAGATTCAAAGCCATTAATAACAAAAATATATAATAACGATAACAATGATAGTAATAATTCTATTACAATTAATGAAATACTGTAATAATCTTAGTAGTAATAAGGTAAAATGAAATAATTGTATTTGTATTCATGTCTATGATAATAAAAGCCTTTTGTTAAACTTTATTTAACCAATTTCGTTAAGTTGCATATTATAGTAGATCATTTTTCGAAAAATAAGGTCATAAAGAAGTTTCACTTCTTACGTGTGTACACCTAGTACACGCACACATTTTTATTTTTGTTTATCTGTGGTACTCGTGTTGTGTACACAGTACAGTAAATTACCATAATACCATACCATATAAATTCCCAAAATATCTCTTTTAAACAAGCAGTAAATTTTTGAAATTGATTAATGTCTATAGTGAATCAATAACGTGTTTTAATAGATGGAGGCTGGCAAGGAAGTCGTATCGCAGTATCCATCTGCGGACAACTACAGCGATGAGTGAGTATACCTCCCTATACTAGTGTGTCGGCAGAACAGATGCACCAAGCCGTGTCGTCACTGAATTTACTGTTATGTCCCGTAACACTCCAATCGGCCATTGAGATGGCTGAATCTATAAATTTTTTGAAGTTATACTTCTTTTGGCGCGTTAAAGAAATTCTTTTACGATACGAACGCACACCGTCACAATAAACCGACACGCGAACACCGTCACAAAAAACCGACACACTGAATATCTGATCAAACGTCGGTAAAACAGTCTGGGCCGCAAGTTGGCGCTTGCTCTGTTTTATCGACAAGTTGCATTGTCTGTCATGGCGTAATGTTTTTCAGAGTCGTATTTAACCAAAATAATAATTTCTATAAGAGAAAACCCGTTACAATGTGATAAAAAACATAGTGTTTGTTGTAAAATATCATGATTAGTATATGCTATATCGTTTAGATTGGAAGAGACCATTAAAATTGACAAGAAAAATGCAATTCGAAGAGGGAAACGTCCCTCTGAAGTGCTCGAAGGAAATTATTACGCCAAACAAATATAACTTCTAACGCGTATACATAAGTACAACGTTTTTTATCAAGAAAGTCAGCTTTTGTTCTCAAAATTGCGTTTCTTCTAAAATCGAATCCAAAAACCATAGTTAAAGGCCTCAGTATGATACATTTCTTCCATTTCCAAATACGCACAATAAGACTATTATATATAGAATATACCAAATGTGTTGTTCGTGTGAACTATGTTCCTGTTTCTATATTAAACATACGATTCGTAACTGCTACGAGTCGTCAAATTTTCTACAGCGGACTCATCTCTCCGAAAAACCTAATTTTACTAAGTGTATAAAAATCTAAAACTGTATTTGTTTGTAATAGTTTGTGGGAGGACAGCCCCAGTAATGTTTTGGATTTCGATGAAGGCATGCAGATGGCGCTTGACCTGCGTGAGTATATACCATTTATTTCATAATACATCAATAAAATATGTATCAGGTTTCCCTTCTAGGAGTTAGCGTGATATTCGTAGGTGAGTGTGACTCCTAGAACAGAAGACATTTATTATTATTATTCTTCTAAAAAATATTCCAATGAAATATATATTAAATATTCATCTCTCTATGTATTCTTTAGTGCAGTTTCAAATCGATTATATTTTAAATTTTCTTTTACAAATCAGATTTTGTGTAAAAATGCGACGTTTACAAGAATAAAACATTTATACGTTGTCGAGGTCTCAGTCAGTGGTATATATTGCAGCGTGGGAGCGTAGTTCCGGATGGGGAGATGAAGAGGAGAAGAATGAGGGTGAGGAAGGAGCTTCCCTCCCTCTGCCCCTCCCTGAAGACGAGGGTTGGGCCCAGTTCGGAAGTGATACGTGTCTGCCCCCCGTTGATCCCTTTGCCCCTCAAGAGTCCCATCCATGGAACCAGAACGGTGAGTCAGCAATACACAAATCTACTTGCAGAATTACTATAAAATTTAAATTATTTCATTATATCTGTGGCTTGGGCTCTGTTTTATTCCAATCAGGACCAGTTGTTGTATATGAAGAAAATAAAATAAATCAATATATTCTTCTTAACATACAAGTTAAACTAATTCTTTTTTATTATATACTTTGATAACAAATAGCTTATTACTGTCGTAAAACATTAGTTTGGTAATGCTGCCTGTGCTTTTTACATCGCTAAACAGTCATAGTTTTTGTGGGAATTCAATATGGAAATATTTAAATTTAGAAGAAGTTTTATAATTCTGTTTTTCAAACTAAGTGCTATGTGATCAGTTGCAGAAAGCGGCGAGGAGAATTGCAATATGACTGAACTGCAAGCTGAGCTGAATCAGCTGCAGCTGGACGGAACCGCTGAACTGACTCATAACTTACTGTCTGCTCTCAGTAGCCTCGCCCCTCATCACCTAGCTGAGCTCGCCGACACCGCGTCGCAGCTGCCCCCTGCCTTACCCCCCACAGACCCTCCGATATCAGACCTTCAAACCATAATCACCAACGTCGAAAGCACCACCGACCCAAAAACTGAGGTTCAACCTACCCTCGGAAATTCTGACGCAACCTCGAACTCCAACAATCCTGATACCAATGCTTTATTTACTGAGGAAGTCACGTCTCATGTAACTAGTGTTGAAAAACCCGTCAGCAATTCCACGTTTAATGACCTTGAAAATGATGACAAGGTTTCCAGTGAGGTCAACCCTAACGTGTCAACTGTTGGGAAATCTGACATAGAAATTATAAATGAAATCGGCAAATCAAACGCCAAATTGTCAGATGAAGTCGCAAATCTTGTCACCGAAGTATCTGGGACGAACAATTCTGAGACCAAAATAGTGAGTGAGGTGGACGATTCCAAGGTCGACAGCCCAGACCTCACTGCGGCCGAGAGGTGATTCCGCCGCAAATTCCGTCACAAGAAGCCTCGCGCCCGTCTCTTACCTTCCTCTCGACCCCGTAGCTCTGTCCAATAAAGGCTGTCAAAACTCAATTTTATTAAACTGTATATTTAAGACGGTTTCGAAGATTTAAAGGGTTGTGGTGCTTGCGGCTTGTAAATATCAGTTAAGCGACATTCGCTTATGGAGTTAAGTCAATTTACCCGAGGATAGCGACACTCGACACGAGGTCACGTATAAATATTGCTTGTTTATTGTTTTATTATTCATTAGTTCTTCCGAAAGTTGAGACGTCGAGTGAAGTTGTTTTATTTACTAATTAAATGAAATATTTGATCTCTTAATTCCGATTTGATCTTCATCGTAATGTCACCCACGTGATGCGAGATATTCATGATACCTCAGTGTAAAAAACAGTGCAAAATTTTAAAGATTTTTGAGGAACTTATTGGACCATTTTATTATATACAAATTTACATTACGAATAATGGCGAATAGGCTGTGAGCGCCGTTTTATATTTTGATTTAATGCGTAATATGGAGTTTCCAATATCCACTTAATCTGATATCTAAGTCGGTATTAACTATTTATGCAAATTGTTCGGTCTTAGGCTTAGATTTTGATGAATTATATTAGGGTTATTTGATCGTGGGAGATAACATACTCAGTAAGTGAAAGCGATTACACAATTGTTCGGCGCTCACGGCCACAACCTGCCTTCAGATACAGCAGAGCTCAGTATTATTGTATAGTAATACCTGTACTTGTCGATATGGGTTATGCATGCGTATCAATGCCTCCTTTATAAAATTGTAAGTGATGGTCGGTGGTCACGTTTCGGTTACCGGCGTCGGTGGTGCGCTTCGTTAAGGAATTCAATTGCTCAAGTTTTGTAAGACATTAGTTTAGCTGTTGTTCGAGTTGAAGCGGTCCGTTCGGAAGATAACTATAGTCGAAATGAATAACTGTAACCCGCTTTGAATGAAGTATTCGACGGAACGGCGCTCGTGACCGAAACGTTTCAAGCGATGGTGATAAAAGGCAACTTTAATTCGGCTGCCAGCCAGTAGTCGATACGTGTTCAATTTGTACGGTAGCGTAAATAGTGTAACGCGTAGCCTTAACATTGTACCTTATGTAGTCGATTGCTTCCTGAGGCGCTCCTATCTCGCCGTGTATATCGTTTAGGTACATATCGATGCCACGTGCTTTACTTTGCTCCCTAATTTCCTTTCTCCTAAACCAAATTGATCATCGCTTTAGCATATATAAAAATATGTTAAGGTCTGTTAAATAAAAAATAGGGATTAGATACTAAAACGAAAACGAACTGGTCCAATCAGAGACCGGGCTTACGATACGTCGTTTCGTTGGACAGTTTAAACCCCTACTATCGTTTCTGTAGAACTGTTTGTGTTTTTGTGTTTAATTGTTGGACCTGCTGGCTTACTCTGTAATTTGAATAACGATGCGATTCTATTCTGTATTGGTCCCACGTAGTTCCAAGATGAATCAGTGCGTCGATGAAAGGTCTATTAATTATTGTATTTCGTAAAAGAGGTCCAATTTCAGACTGAATTTATGTCAAGATCGGTATTGGATTTACAGAGTAATCCTGATCAAATTTTTGATTCTTAAATAGTATTCGTTTAGGGAATTGTGCCGTGGCGTCGCTTCGACTTTGTCTAAAATATATTTTGTACCTATTTAGGTACAAACAGTTCACGGTACATCTGTGTTGTTAATGTTGTAGGTAATTTTGTTACGCCCATTGTTGAGCTTATGATATCAAATGTAAAGTTTAATTGTCGTTATCGCTCCTACATATCTGCGTATCGGTGTAGTACCTACACCCTTTGTGCCGTGATATATTGAAAAAAACTTAAACGAATGTGCAATATGAAATTGTTTTATCGTTTGAAAATTATTATCGTTTCATCAACTCGTTAGCCTTTTGTACATTGCCAAACAGTCTGACGCTTGTTCCGAACAATGTTTTATCTGTGGTATTTTATGATCGTAAAGTGTAAGATAGACTTGTTTTTCATATAGTTAAGTCCGTTTCAAATGTATTAAGTATATATTCGTAGACGCCAGTATCCACCGAAAATTCGGTTTTAGCAGTACGAAGGTAGTTAAGGTGTATTTGAGATCCGATGCATATCGCTACTGTATCTAGTTCCAAACCGAGCCTTGCTATGTGTATTAAGATTTTTGTTGGTTTAAGTGACCTTTATACAATATTGTGATTTACGGGCCACACGTGCCGATGCCTAGTGCATGTTAACGATTTCAAACCCTCAGTATTGCGTAGGTAATGTCGCCCTTTCATTTATTATATGTAAATCCCACAGGTTTTTCTCGTTAACTCGCACTAGTTACTCGATACTTACACTTGTTTAAGGGAATAGTGAATGAAGTTGAATGTGATTAGACGGGCGTCGCTGCGTCAGTCACCTTCTAAAATAAAGTAAATGAAGTTAAATCGTATTATTTGTATTTCATTGCACGCACGCGACGTCCAGCGAAAGGTGCTAATTTTAAGGTATAATATGAGCGCTGTACGTATGTTTGTACATTAATATACATTATTAGAATAATAACTTTAGCTTAATAAAAAAAACCTCTCGTTGTATTTGCACAACGACCATGAAGGCTTTCTGTTTGAAGAAAATCCGTATCTCAGGTGATGAATCCATATATCACGCAAGACTAGTACTACAAAAATTGCTTTTAATTGTTTGTATTACGGAGGTAGACTTAGTATTGAAATTCTTTTAACATTTGTAGGTTACACGAATTGGTAATTTTGGGTCTTAAATTAATCAGTTTCTTTTAAAATCTGTCAATTTTTTTCCATTATGGCGCTCATATTGTCTTGCCGAGGTCAAGCGGATTATGAACCAGCTATTACCCAACGGAACTTGTTTGTCCAACTCACTTAATTATAATGGTAAGCAATGTAAGATAAACGAAAGCAGCAAATATATGTAATGTTTGAGAACACGTGATTTTTTTAAGTTTCTATTAAAAAATTTCTTTCAGCTTATACCTACGTATTTTCGAATGCCAATTCAGCGGAATCAGGTAATAAATATGTTATTTAAACCATTCTTAGGAACCACTGTTTCGAATTGAAATGCTTTTGGTTTCGGACAGGCCATTTAACGAGGAAGGTTTGCCTATAGAATATAACTTATAGGAGCGAAGCAGTAACGATAATTATTTTTTTACTTGCGCTGCGTTTATAGATGCATCATTATTTAACTCACTTTTATTGTCCAAATAGATTTTATTCTACGATATTGAACTGATTTTTGATAGACCTTATCAAAAAAATACGGGTTTAATTTTAACTAAAATGAATGATGAAGTTTTAATGTAACTCGGCATCAATATAATGGTCTGATTCCGCGGATTCACGATACGCAGATTGAATTTACCGCGGAGAACTAAAGTTAAATTATAGTTACATACTTCGGTGGCTCAGCGAACCCAAAGTGAATCGACCTGACAATGCAACGATGGAAATGACCAGTTTGAATAGAGTCAAATGACTATGGCCGAATTTTTTAATTAAAATAAATGGGCGGAGGGAGAATCAAAGAATAAAAGAAAATCAAATTCGAATTAGTCGACGTGGCTTTAATGCAAATTTTAAGGATTGATTTTTAAATTGCATCGATAGTTTTAACAACTCAGGTGTGCGTGCGAAGAAAAATAAAACAATTAAAATAGTTTGATATAGTTTTATTCTCATTTTATTTATAATATAATGACTATTATAATCATCTACTAAACTAAATAATTCAACAGCATAAATTATGTACAATATGTATAGTCATGATATCAAGTATTTAAGGAGTGACTGTTAACACAAAGTTTAAACAAATTAGTTCAAGTAACAAGAAGTAATTTGCCACAATATTGTTTATTTACAATTCTTATTTTACCTAATTTAGTCCCAACATTTGCGTTCATTTAATTCTCTGATTTAAATTAGTAACTAAATATCTGATTTCAAGTTGTGATACAAATAAACAATTTTCATCCTAAGTTTACGACATTAGCGCTGGGTTTTTGTTAAAAGTAAATTGTCACTCAAATCCTGATCAATCAGTATTGATTAAGTAAGGGATTTATACGTTTCTGCCATTATAAGAGAGAAAAAACAATTTTTTTGTGATATTATTTGGTCGTTTCGGTACTAAGAACTTTAAAATCTCGACTTAAGGTAACATACACATTTATTTCCTTCGTTCAATACTTTATTCAGTAGTCAAAAACCTCATTCAGTGATGTAAACTCCAGAGATGATAATTCAAGCCGCATTAACAATTATGAAAACAATATTCATTGAATGAATGTGTATACAAACACATTGTTTCAAATAACAAAACTTATTACGAGCATGGAGGGTTTTAGAATTGGTTTGTTACTTGCTGGTATAACCTTATATTGGAGACGACCTTTTTAATCACATTAATTTGCGATGTTTTTATTCTGAAGCAATACTTGAAATAAATTTTGGATTATACTATCTATAAAATGTTGTTTCGTGGTTTCATACAGAACAGCATTCGAACAGAATTATAAAAGTAATGAGCATTTCATTTGTGTGTAACAACGGAGCCACTATCCTTAAATTTCGTACCATTGCAGTAACATTAAAGATCGGGAGGTATTTCAAACAAAGGAGCGGTTAATCGCACCACCAACGCAATTAAGTATATAAAATTCAGCTACTTAGTATATAATAAGTCTTCATAAAATATTTATGATACGAAAATATTGACTCTTTAAATAAATCCGGAACCGACAGATACACAGCTAAATATAAGTGCAATTGTAACAAAATAAATTCTGACATCTAATTTATTATTATATCATTCGGAACATTATCATCAATCATATTCATATAATTCCACGTAATCAGTAACTCTAGCGTCGGATGCGGAACTAATTCGACTATAATATAATCCACTAAATAAAATGTTACGTTACAAATATTATAACAATAAAAACTCTTATATACAAAATAGTAAACTTTGGCATCAAACATTTATACACAGCTGAGGACGAGTAACGGAACACGGAAATCAAGGAAAGCGGCGACCGAACGCCCCTCGGGACTAACGAGCGAACACGTTAGCGTCACTCGTCAAGAGATAGTTCAAGGCTAGGGTTTACATTAAGACTAAAATAACTAGCGACACCAACACGACACCGATTGGTCCGGCCGATGGCTGCCCTCCGCAGTACAAAGTATTGCTACCGCTCATAAGCGTATTTGGTTACCGAATCACTAACGTGCGCTTTATAAAAATACTAACTAATTAACTTCAAGATACATTTTATAAGGCATACTTTTATATACAAGCGTCGAAAGAACATACCCTTTATGAAAATATATAGAAAAGTGCGCTTTCAAAAATAACTAAACGAGACACGAGTGCCGGGTGCGGCAACGCCAACTCAATCTCAACAAGGAATGTAACACAATTATTGTCATCCGATGCTTACATCTTCAATCATTTATCCGTATTTCAATAATTTAATTTTATAATTTATTATTTTATACAGACCGACGACGGCCATCGCTATCAAAGTCGCCGACGACGTATCGGCGACCGGCCGTATCTATAAAAAATTATATCTATTCATACGCTAGATCGATAATATTAATAGTCGCAACATTAAATAATCTCACGTTTATGCAATACTTTAACACGTTACACGCTAACATCTCCGACGTAACGGAGGCCCGGAGAGACGTTCTCTCTATACTCTACGGAATCGTACAAAAGTTTACAATATCGTGTATGACTCGTATTTACAATATCACGTCGCGAAATGCGATCGGTATGTACAGTGGACGAGGGAAGGAGATCGCCGATCGACGACGAGGACGTGAAGGAATCGGAGCTACGTGCTCTAACGACGAACGGGAGACGGAGAGAGCGAAAATTTTGTGCGTTCGTGTTTCTACAGACTACCGCTACGACGCGCTACGGGGACGCTAAGCTCTACGCGACGGGGGGCGACGGGGGCCGGGGGCTCACAGCTGGTACCACTTCTTATCCTTGTACTTGAGCATGAGCTGGTGCGCCGACGACGAGAAGGCCGCGGCCTCCGTGTTCATGCGCTCGGCCTTGTCCTCCAGCTGAGACAACTTGTCACCTCGCTCCACCACGAGCTGATGCGCCCGCGCTATCTCCCCTGTCGCTGCCGATGCCCGAGCCGCCACACCCTCGCAGCCGGGGATGTGCTTAGCCACGGTGCGGTTGGGCTTGCCGCTGCTCTCGCCGACTGAAACCTCCCAAACGTGCTACAATCTCTCACTACGCAAGGTGCTTGATAGAGAATCATTATGTTTATTTTAATAATCAAAGTCTTTAAATTACAACGACAAGTACAGTTTAGAGTTTGAACAGTTGCTCTTTGTCCTTCCTGCGTAGTTTTTGAGCCGTATAATACTCGAGAAGCGACAAAAACTCAGCACTGGTTACTCTACTCGCTGTCATAATATTAAGAGATATTATTTCCCTTCGTTTAAGAAGTAAAAATATGTAATACGTACACAACTCCTCCCGGTCGAGTGGCCGAACTCCACCACCAAAAAGTCCTCGGAAGAAGCTCTCTTTAGGAGGTTCCGGCATGTCGCGCGGCAGGAATAGCTCTCCCATCATTTCGGTTAATTGTTGGCTAAAACCGTTACATTTTTTATTGAGTTAATTTCACAAGAATTTAAAGATCATCTTATCATTGATCGGTCGGTAATTCTGTTATTATTTACAGTTGACACAAAAACTAAAAACCAACAGAGACGGAGAAATAATAAAATGTGTTTAAATGAAAAAATATTAATTTATATCACACGTTAATACGGTGTCATAAGTCAACGAATGTTACGCTTACCAAAACTCCGTGTCAATAGTAAACTTCTGTATTTCAGTGGGCGACGCCAGGTAGAGTCCATGCCCGCGGTTGCTAAAGCAGAACGTCTTCGCTATCCTGAAACACAACTCTCTATTACGTATACTAACTCATAATATTCCTAATATTTTCTATAATAATTTATGTCATATAATTTAAATCTATTTAGTTTAAAATGATGTGATAGGACATTCAACGAATTAAGTGATTATACCCTTTTTTGTCTATATATTACTTTAATATTTTTCTTTATTACTATTTATTTTTTTAGAATACTTTAAACATAATAGTTATGTATATAAAATTAAATTATCTCACCTTTTACGTCTCCATGATTCGGTACTAATGAAAAAAATTACATTATCTCTATACAAACTAAGAAGCAAACATGAATCGACACTGCCAAGTCAAATAAGATATAGATAAAGAAAATACAAAGTTCATGCACCAGCTACCATGCTCAAGACAAAGAAAAGTGAGACAAGGAGAAGAGGATGTAAGAAAAGACTGGTGATCGGGTACAGTGTCACAGAGTAGAGTGTATACGAGTGTGAGTGTGTACTGTCTGTTCCTGGATGGAGACAAATGGCGGGACTAGAGCGAGACAAGCCACGAGGTAAATTTCTTATTGCTGTTATTTATTTTCGTTATTGAAGTATAACGTTTCATATATTTAGTTATCAAAAAACTTAAAATACAACCATCTCGAGTATCTATCGCCCATGTCCCCGGGGAGGTAGCGGGGGAGTCTCAAAGCTCTGCGGGTAGAGGGTGGAGTGAGGGGGGAGGTAACATGAAACACTAACATGTCTATAACAAAGGAGGCGAGGTCGCGGTGAGCGACTCCACAGTGATGGCGGCGGGTACATGAGAAACGCAATTCCGCTATGGACGGAGACTTACTGGTCCGTGTCCTCGTTTACAATGAGTTGTTGGCCCCAAATGGAGAGCATAGGGTCTACGATACCCCTCTGTTTGGACTGTGTCTGGAAGCTACCAGGAACACAGGCATGGTCAGTACGGGGCGTCGCGCACTGCTCCCTGCTGCCAGAGAGCAGCGCGCGCCCGCCCCAGGTGAGTGGCGAGGGTCACGGCACCGAGTGCAGGGCACCATGCAACGTGTACGGTCATTCCGTCATACAGTCATTCGGACGGGCATGTACTGGGTAGAGTCGTGTTCGGTTCGTCCGGCGAAACTCAAATAAAAACGTAAAGTGTGCCAAATTTCGAAAGCACAGGAGGTGCTCGACAGATTGCAAAATTTTGACTACGTTTGTGATAAAAAGTCGACAGCCACTAGCACCTTACGGTCGTCTAAGTTGTCGCTTGGCAGAGAACCGGTGGGATCGAGTGATAACGAGGTGAGTGAAGATTATTAAAAATGTTAGTCGCGAGACCGGTCCCGCACCAAGCTGAGCTAACATCGAGGTGCCCGGGAGCGGTCGGGCGGCTCCAAATGATAAGTGCCGCTGACGTTTTCGTCACTGCTTAAAATAATTATCTTATATTATTCTGTTAATTTTATATTATTTATACATAACAAAGCTGGCCATTGTCATTTGACACCGCATACCGATACACTCGGATTGGCCGCGCCGCGTCGTATGTTAAACGTAATTAATTCTATAAATTAGGCTGAAGAAAATTGTCTTTTATACTTGTCTAAAGGTCAAAAAAAATTTCAAGAGGCAAAAACAATTTTCGTCAACATAAAAAGTGAATAGAATAAAAAGAATAAATCATTTAAAAAAGGAATGCTTTGCCGTGGTCTCACCTGAGTTCTGAAAGCGGCAAAAAGTCAACGTGTAGGAGCGGCCTCAACGAAGGCAGACTGTAGGCTACAAGGTGACCCGTCGATAGATAGCATACAAGGCACACGCTATCTGTAACATCCACCACTTTTTGTAAGTACATATAACATGTAATATACTGATATATAACATCCATATTTTAATAGTCGCGATCAATGACCTTTTAAGCTGACAATCTCTGCCTTGACAACAAAGTCGGATTCGACGATCTGTTGGCGATAGACACAGTTCTGGCTGGGCAACGCTACCACACGCGCTTGCTTTTCTGACGCCACCACCACAAACTGTCGGTCAGCTGCCTCCTGCGGAATCGGGCTGGTATGGCTGCCGTGCCCGCTGCCGGACGAGCTCTGCTTCGTCGGGGTCCTCTCACGACGTTCACGACTCTAAAAGTACAATTCGCCATTACGTCCTTCTCATTTGTATTTCAACAGAAAACGTTTTACGAAACACTTACATCTTTATTATCGTCCTTCCAGCTTTCGTATGAATATGGGATTAAAGCACCATTACAGTCGAGAAAAGACATTGTTAATATTGACCCTTTTAGCCTAAAAATTGGACCACCTGTAACGTATAACGATGATAGGTTTATAGTGATGTAACATTGAAATAAACAGTTTAATAGGGAATTTACCACTTGTCGATACGATGACGGGCTGTGTATGCCTCAGATCAGCCTCGGGTAGGTTAATCGTCATGGTAATCACCGATCCCAGTGTCGTTCCTATCCACAGCGTCGGAACTGACAAAGTAGGATCTAAAAAAAAAGGGTGTGTACTTATCTACACGCGTTAGAAATTATACTTCTTTGGCTTTATATTTTTTATCTTTTATCGTTTTTTCGACAAACGTTAGACTATACTAACTTGAGGGTGTCGGCTTTTTGTGACGGTGTGCGCGCGCATCGTAAAAATTTACTCTCATGATTTTTCCCTATTGCGCCAAAAGAAGTATAACATCAAAAATATAAAAAAATTGACAGAGAAAATAGGAAAATACGAAACGTATGGTGAATAGATAATTACCTGACTTTTTGATGTAACTGTCGGCAAAAGCTAGACACTGTATGCCTTCTTGCGAGATGTTTTCGAGGCTGGACATGCTGCTGGAGCGAGACCGCGAAAACGAACTGTCCAGTTTATCTACGCGACCCGTATACACAAAATACACATAAAACCTTTTGTCTCACATCACCTTCAGCCAAAAACCCATCACCATTCTCATGGTCAAGAGTTCTTAGCTTAGTCGGTGACAGAAGATCATTATTACTTTTACAACAATTAAAACTTATACAAAAAGAATTTAAATATTTAGCGTGATCACGACTGTCATCGACGGACCAAATAAAAATCTACAAATTATGAGATTTGGTACTTCAGTGCAGTTGTGAAATTAGCTGAAGGCACCGTCGGGTGCTAGAGGTATGTCGGGTGTAAAAACATCACGCACAAAGGAAACATGCTATGAGAGTACTTTGATTGCATGCCCGTCCAATCTCAGCTTATTTGCACAACGTTCACGAGTTCAGGTTTTTATATTTAGTATAGATTTATCTACCTGATGTGAAGAAAGTAAATCGCATTCCGATTACAAAATGGTTTCAACTAACATAGAGATACTACAAGGATGTTATGATTATAGCGAAAACAGCATAAGAAAACATGAATAATTCTTATTAAGAGCAACATAACATGGTATTGCTATGAATATGTATATGAATGTGGTCGGAGGCACAAGCTCCAGCGCCCAGCGACAGCTACATAAGCATCACTTAAGTTATGAGTATGCGCTATACACATTAAACACCGACCTGCAGTTTATATTATTTCATCATTCTCTAGTTGTACTCTATTAAGAAGCACGTTTGTGGACGGACAAACAAGTGCAAAGAAAACATATATTCACAACTGAAAAAAAAAATATCTAAAGCCCTTTACTCAATGCGTGCAACTGTTAGTGCGGCATGCGTCTAGTGCTCATATAAGAGAATACCATAAGCATACATAGACAAAACGACAGTCGAATATAGAGGCAGCCAAAAACGAGCCATATAAAGTTTTTGCTTTGTGGTCGAGCTAGAAAAAAAAACAAATAACATACACTTAATCAACGACTATTAATATAAAATTATTGCGAAAAATACTCATTGCGATCATATTTTGAAGCAACCACCTTAGAAACGTAGACAAAGTACAAATATAAATAATTACTCATAAAATATTGAAAGAGCAAAATAAAAGTAAAATGACCGCTTATGATAAATTATTTGGAACAAGTAAATTAACACAGAGAGAAGGCAAAAGAATTAAAGTAATGCTTTCGTGTCTTTAATATTATGGAAAGCCTCTTCAAAAATGCACAACACACAGTTAAGTAAACTTATAAGTAAGAGATTCTTTCGGCAGTTGTACACAGAGCGAGTGATAGAATATAAAGAGGATAGTTTTTAGTAGTAAGTCACCTTTTAGTTTATTTTCTAACACATGCCGCAGTTTTATAGTGTGCAATTCGAGTGCAGTGTAGGAGACATCGCTAAAACACAGCCACAATTTCGAATCTAAGGAAAATAACGACCACCTACTGTGCCAAAAAATTAAATAAAAATGGAATAAAAATAACAAAAATGTATTAATACAGATGCGTGTTCGGATACCATTCGGTTGCATTATTTGTAAGTACTCCATGGATGCGACAGACTGCGGAATAGTTGGTTCTGTATCGACAAAAACCAAAATAAGTGTTACAAGCACGGCCACTGCCCACAGCTGGGCGCGGGGAGCCGCCGCCCAGCACCTGAAGGTGGAAGGGCTCGCCGCACGCCAGCTGGCCACAACACACGGCAACAGCACCACAGACTACTACTTGGAATGACAACTAACGGGTATATATAGATATGACGAACTTTATGATTTTTTACCTATTACATGATTCCGATCTGAAAGTTGAAACAAAAAATGTAAATTACGAGCTCGACGCATGCATGTCGTGTGAGTATAAAGCTGATTATCAATTTTTACGGTTATCACCGTTTGTTTTTTTTTATTACATCCTTAATTATGATACTGTAATGTTTTAAGACTATCGTTGTTAAAGTTGTAAAGCTGAAGGTAATAAATATATACTAGAACATTGAAAAACCTTCAGATTAACAACTTCTATGACTATGTTACAAGTATTAGTAATGAAACAAGTAGATAAGTTGAGTTAGTGTAGACAGAAATAACAAAAAATAATGTATAACAGAGATAAACAAACAGAAAAGCGAGCTCGTTTGATGACAAAACGGTAGCACGTCGAGGAACATCGATGGCATTAGTCGTTCGGGTGTTAATGAAGCGACATACTCGTACGCAACTCATAAAGTTAGCAGTCTTCAGGCCGAAAAGTATCATTCCGCATTCGACCGGAGGCGACGGATCAATCGAGCGACGCGTTCAACCAAAAATAGGGTACTAAAACAAAGTAAGAAGAGGAAATTGCGACTGCTTCAGAACGGAAAGACGAGAGCGGTCTTATAAGGTGACTGTACTACCAAAACTGCAATACTGTCGCGTGGTGAGCAGAGAGTGCTGCGGGGCGGGGGGCGCGGCGTACACGTCGGACGCGGTGGAGAGGCACTTGTGCAGTTTGCGGGTACCTTGGGACCGCGAGCGCCTCACTCGCGTCGGACACGCCGCTCCGCCCCCGCCGCCCGCCGAAGCCCCGCCGCCCCCGCCGCTGCCCGGCCCGTTCATCTACAACACACATACCAGGCTCACCGCCCGGCGCCCCACTGCCCCTCCGGATGACGGGACCGAGAGACCGACACAGACCGACGTGTTAATGGTTACGGGACAAACATTGACCCCGGACGCGGTGCCACAGATTGACAGTACAGATTATTGGATTAGTGTGGTATGGACGAAGATTCAGCTTCCCCCGTTAGTTTTACGGATTCATAGATGCATACCTATTCTGTTGGGCACTTGTACGATTTCTTCGTTAGTTTCGCCACTGATCTGTTGGTTTCTCGTGCAGAGGCTCGCTACAAAGTCTCCTGAAGAAATCACATTGATCAGAGGAGGTACGATAGTGAGACGAGAGGCCCGGTCGGTCGGTGCCTCGGCGCGTGTACGAGCGGTGTGCAGCTACGGTTCGCTACTTAGCTTACTCACGTTTTAAATAAACAGCGATTACAGTAAAAACCTACTCTCTATGCTATACATATTTATGTTGTAATTAAACTACTTCAATTTACCGAAAAGATCTGCGAATAGATATCTAAGGCAGTTAGTGTCTTCGTCGGATGAGTCCTTGTCCTTGAGAAAGAAAACACACATCATTTACCTAGCGGAGTCGGACGTGTGAATTTATAACTAGTAATTATCAAATAATTATAGATATGCATATATATACTATACATATTTAACATAAAATTGAGTTCTACTTAATATAAGATAATCAATTATATTAAATTATATAAAATGTACAAAAAATTAAAAAGCACACGCAAAAATCACAAGAAGCGGAAAGCAAAACTTCAATTATTATTTAGTGTTTTAATACTAGAAACTGATTTAATGTAGGTATTTTAAAAATGGCGTTTAGTTTTATTTACAATAACTTGTTATCGCAGAAGCTAACTACGCTGGCCTAAGAGTTAAAAATTCTATATATTAATCTACGTTAGTAGTAAACAAACCATTACCATTCATAAGACTACTGTATAATAAGGCACATGATGGCGTGAGTGCTACCGACCCCGTGACGTGAGTGAGTGAGCAGTGCCGAGCTACTTACTGAAGCGTCGCATGAGGTTTCCCGCGAACGACTGCGCCGGCTGGCTCGCTTGTCTCTTTCGCAGGTCTTTCACCGATTCTTGCCTGTTATATTTTATGTTTGGCACTGACAACAGTCTTTGCTCTCTATGATCTCTATCATCTTTCTTTTTACTTTTTTGTCGAGGCGGTCGCGTAGGTTTTCCCTCGTCATCGAATAACGGAAGGTTATCTGGTCGGACAGCTTTATCGTCGTCGCCCAATTTCGACGGAGAAACATCAGGGGAAGACTCGAGCCGATCTTTATCTTGCCATCGTTCTTGTAACTCTTTATGCATTCTGTCGTAGACGTCGGACGACCGTTTTTCTTGTAACTCTCGGTGCATTCTCTCGAATACATCTGAACAAACGCGCAGCGGGGACGGTAATTGACTTTTATCTTCTTCTGACAGTTTTTCATTGGATTCTTCATCCGGCGAATCGTTACTTTCTTGAGCACTCTCTGCTTTCTCCGGAGGTTCAGTATAAAACTGCGAGTTACTCTTTTCGGTGGTTTCATCGCTGTCGATGGGGGCGAATGCAGCTTTAAGCTTAAGATCGACTTTAGAAAGCTGTCTCTTGAGATTAAATGTTTTCCAGGGCGTGGATTTCCGCCTGGCGTCGAGTTTGGGTTCGGGCAGAGTCTCCTCGGCTGGCTCCGGGCTGACCGGCGCCTCTTCCAGCTTCAGGGAGAGGGAACACATCATTTGGTTGTTGCCGCACAATTAATATTACGTGTGCGGTTGCGTTGCTCCAGACTACACCACACAGACGGATAACGATCATTCCTTTATGAAATATGTGCAAAAAATATATGACGATAATAAATGTTTGTTTAAGGAATGATCGTTAGCGAACAGCGTTAACTACTTGTACAGAAATAGAGCTAAAATAATAGTCGTATACAAAGTGATTAATCGTTAAGTTGTTATAGGTTGTATTTAGCCGGTGCGGCTACAATGGTGCGTGGTAGAGGTGGGTGAAGCTAATAACGAAGTTCTAAATGCCATGCTCTCTTCTACCTGGACAAGCAGATACCCTCATCAGCACTACACATTTATCCAAATTATTTAAGTCGTGTTTGATAGCGAACCAGAGAGAACTTTCTTAATTCACTGGTACTTGCAACAGAAATTTAATAAAATCAAATCGCAAATTAAATAAAATATGAAAATGTTGTTATTTTTTAAATTTTTTAAATAATTTTCTGAGATAATATAAATATTTTAATTAATGCAATACTTTGCAACCCCAACCCTTAACCAAGAATGAATTGTTGCTTTTTTGTATCCCAATTGAATTCTTAAACGTCGAGTTAATTACACGCATTACATTGACTATCATTTCAAATGGGCCAATATAGATGAATAAATATGTACATTTATCTTAAAATCATTACTGAATATTTTAGCATGTTCACCTAATTTTCACATCGTTCGAGATTTTTTTTACAATTAATAAGCATAGAACTTCATATGACATGACGTTTCAAAAATAATGAGAAGAGTTTTATATACAAAAATGGTATTTCAACTTTAATCGCTGCATTATCTAATGTGTATTCAGTGAGTCCTAACAAACGTCATGACGTCATCATCGTTGGTCGGCAAGTTGAAATCGTGTGGTTCTGGGTTCAGCGTGAGTTACCTGGTCGAGGTCGGGCGAGCGGCGGTCGTGTCGGTCTTGCCTGTCGGGTCGTAGGCTGGGTTCGGGCAAGTACAGGCTGTGTGCAGGCAACGCTGCTACCACTGCGCGGCGCCACATGTCCACTACCACCACGCCTCGCTCGCCGCCCCAAGCTATTCTGAAACCCAGCGTTATTGCTTTTCTCTAGAATGAGGCAAAATTGGAATGAAACTACTATAAATAATAAGATTATATAAATAAAAAAATATATATTTTTGCCACTTTTTAGAAAAAAAAAGTTTACCCACTGACAATAAATAGCCTTTTTATAAGATGTTGTGGGTTTTTAGGACCACTGCCGGATGGACTGATGACTTCAAAATAGCAAACCATGCATATTACTCTAAAAAGACTTCAAATTATAAGGACATAATATATTATTATATTTATTTAAAAATATTCTTTTTGATCATTTTTCTTCTGCCTCGTAATTAGCTAGTACTTTTATATATTAATTGTGACTCAATTAACCCTTGGATTAGCCATTACATTTTTGTTTATATATATAATTAATATTGTTTATTCATTATTTGTTGTGTTTTCTTTAGATTTTACTATATTTTAGCTATAGGTAGTTTTTGTTAATTATTTATGTACTTCTTGTACTTTACCTTCTGTAGGTGTTTTTTTTTTATTGTTTTATATTAGAGTTGCCTGGAAAAAATCTCTTGTTAGCGATAAGGCCGCCCGTTGCCTAATAACCTATGTAACCTGCTTTTTTGTATGTCTGTTTTTGTATAAGGTAAGTGTAAATAAATAAATATTTTTAAAGAATTAGCCTGTATACTTACAGTCCGTAGGAGGAGTTGATCGTGAGTGCAGCGACTGGGTTAGGTGGGCCCTGCTGCAAGGCCACAAGGGTGGCCTGGAACCCAGCTGCACGTCTTGACCCGCCCGTGCCTGATGCACCACGCACGCGTACGCTGCCCCAGGCCGACTGCACGTAACACAATTAGTTCTACATATGTTCTTAGGAAGGTATCAATTAAATATGCTTGGGAAACATCTGGGTTATTTATAGACATTTGATTGTCCAATAAATAATAGGAATTCAATAATTAATACAGTTTATCAGTTAAGTGGTACCGATTTATTATTAGTGTAAGTACGGCTCGGTGGTAAACAGTAATGCGTGTAGTACCTAAATGACGAAAGCAGATCTAATACTGTTGTTATTTCATTGCACTAATTCTAAAAAGACCATGTGGACTGTTTTAATTTAATTTAATATCCGACACACATTTTTGTAATTCTTTTTCATAGACAAATGATACAAATGCAAATTTATAAACAAACTTGAAAATTTTATAACAATTTAACACTTTAAAAGTTTTAAGTTTAAAACGCATGAGCGACATTTAATATTAAGATCTAAGGGAAGTCGTCGTGTTAAGTAAGTTAGTAATTTAAGTCTGTAAGTGATTACCAATGACTACAGACACTTGTTGGTGTTGTTGTAAAATGTGATCTTATATATAAGTCTAAAAAACATTGTATTATTTTATTTGTGAATTCTTAAATTAGCTTACGAATGTGGCACTCTTTTTAAAAAAAAATCTTCTATCTAAATTGTATACAACAACAATCAAAGTGATTAACCGTACCCGTACCCTTGGTGGGTCGTGATCGTCACGGGCTCCAGCCCCCCGGGCCCCTTCCCCCTCCGGAGACGTCTCCTCTTCTGTCGCATCACTAATTATAGGGATCTCCAACACCTGAAATACGTACGATGTTGCTTTAGGCCACGATGTGGTATGTTATTATAAATCCAAAAATAACAATGAAGCCTTTGTTACTTTGAAGACGAACTAAACGTATTAACGTGAGTATAAAACATTAAATAAGGACGTACTATATTTATACCTAATTGATATATCTTCACAAATTAATGTGACGATAAAACATCAAGGTTATTTTTGTGATAAAATAGACAAAGAAAATACCTTGTCATACCAGTTAATGCGATAATTTTTTGAGATAGTTGTGTTGTATTTGTGTTGGTTACCATGTTACTAACCAAAAAATCTGAGTTACAAACAATTTAAACATTGAAAGCTACAAATATTACAAAACGCAACAGAAAAACATTAAAGTGGAAACGACAGGAACTATTGAAGTACTTCAGTCTAGCCATAATTTTCTTTTAAAATTTTTATAACGTACATCTATAAAACCATAAATAAAAATGTGTTAAGCTATAGACACAATGAATATTTCGATTCTTATTAATGTTCTAAGGAAGACGTACATGCGTCTGCGCGGTAAGTTCTTGTTTACGGAATTTGAAGAGAAGAACATGGCCGTGGGGCAGTGCCACACATAATCGCCGGGACTCTGCACAGAGTGCCACCTGCTGGATGCCCAACGGGCTGTCCTCCTCGTTCCCGCCCATGCTGCTCGCGCTACCCGCGCTGCCTGCCCGTCTTTCGAATACTGAAAATGCAAATAAAATTCCAGTAAATCTTAAGAGACTTGTCAAATCCGGTATATCATTAATTTATTTTTTTACATTTAAAAGTACTGTCTTCTCTTTGCGACAAATCATCACACCAATTTATATTGTCCCGACCTATGGTCACGTAAAATCTTTACATTTTCAAAATAAAAAAAATGTTTAATCTTGTAATATATATTTTAGAGTTGTCCATAAATACTGGTTATTATAAAAGTGACTTTATTCTTTCATAAAAATACAACTGCCACTTGAAAAACACCTAACATCATCGATTCTTTAGTAACACTGCCAGTTAAAAAAATATAATATCAGTGCTATCCTTTCGTGTTTTGAAAAATAATGTTTACTCACCCTTAGCACATTTTAATTTATATAATATTTGTAAAGTCCCCGCGCTCGCATCCCAAAATTTTACACTGCCGTCTGCGTGTCTGAAATTTTGTTATTACTATTTTAATAATCAAAAAAGTAAGCACCCTTCTCTTAAAACAAATACAATATCCCCTAGTAAAAATGACAATTATTTCTGTGCCTGTGAGTTTCTTTATATATTCCGCTTAATCATGCTCTTCTATTTAGACTATTCGTCGAAACTTTCTTCTTTGTCTTTATTATTTAATTGTATAATTTTATTTCAAGTGTATAAAAAAATATAATCATATAAATAAATAAGACGAGTGGTCGTACCCAGTGAGTATGATCTCGCTGTAGGAACAAGACGCCGGTGACCATTCACCACCATCGACAGGCCACAATTTTTCGCTGAAGCCAGCTGGCTTCTTATTGCCTTGACGGCCAACCGAATAGAATGCTGGGATCTAAAAATTACAATCACCTTCTTAATATAACCATCGAAAAACCAGTGGCGCAACAGTCTTAGGGAAAAATCTGAGTCGGGACTTAAATCTTAGTCTTGTCTTAGAATCTTAGCCGACATGCCGGTCTTCTCACGACGTTTTCCTTTATTGTACAAGTAAGGGTCAGTTCTTAATATAGAAATAATTTTACAATTGAATTTTTCGATTTCATAATCATCCCATTGTAAAGTAAGAAAGAATAAATATTTTATTGGTTTGGGGAAGTATGCCAAGACATAATTAAACTAAAATAAACTTGCCTAATTAACTACGCTGTGTTAACAAAAGTAGTGATGTGATTCTTTTCATCACAGCTTAAAAATAATTTGAGTGAAAGAGACTAATAAAGTATTGTTAAAATAGAAGTATCTGAATTATTTAAAGGGGTAGGTTTAATAGTTAATAGAAATACGATTTCTAAAGACTGGGTTCTTACCAGGTCCGAGGGGCAGTCGGCGAAATATGAGCAGCAGGTGACAGGGGACTCGTGAATGTCCATTGGATAAGGATTCTCGAAGCAGGGATATCCCGGCGATTGAAGGTCAATTACTACCAAGTCGTTCTGCAGGAGCACTACTATCGCATACGGCTCCTGGTATTCTGGAAAACGATGGATGATCACATAAAATATGTTTCTCAAATTCATAAATTATTAATGATAACTGTATTCATAAAAACGAAATCAGTCTTATTACATAAAGACTAATCAGTACTTATGTTAACATGACATAATAAGCCTGATTAAAAAAAAAATATATGTTAGTTTAATATTAAATTTCAGTTTTCTTTTATTTTTTCTTTTTGTGTATACTTACTTAAGTTTTCTGTTTTATATATATTGTTTATCTAAGTGTTTTTTATAATGTTTTTTTATAGCTGTAACATTACTAATAAATAAATGGGGTTAAAGCGCTATTTAGTATTTACTTGTTAAGAATTACGCCTAAATAAACAATGATGTGAAACTATTACTTATTAAATTTAATTAAATATTGTACAAAAAACTCCACAACAAAACTTTTTAGACAATAACGTTTAAAAACAAAATTTTTAGACATCAAAATTTCATACAAGGAAAAGGCGTCTAATATTCGAGGAGGTTTGAAGGATAGTTAGATACTTGATACTGATTTTTTATTTTTATTTACAAAAGCCAACGCTTTGCACAATTATACATAGGTTTGTACAAAATTAAAATAATAGAAAAGAACACAGTTTTAATGTGATAGGCAAATATTGAAGGAGGAACTATCAAGTGAATAAAACTATTAAAAATTATATAAAACATCAAAGTCTGTAGATATACAGATCTAGCTCGTTAAATACACTATCGCTGATACAATTAATATATGAAAAACAAGGCGACATACCGGCGGCGTGTGGGCTTTCACAGAGAGTGACGAAGTCAACAACGCTGTGCTCCATCTCTAGTACTGTCGTTGATTTGCCATTTAAAACCGTAATGCTGTGTGTCCGGCCCGCTTTGTCCGTCGGTAGCCCGCCCGAAAATATCACCAGAGTCTCGCTGTAATGTTATACATCTAGTTAAACAATATTCAATTTAAAAGGTAAATTACCTTTACATTACGTATTGTTTAATCTTACAACAGAAAAATATGCTTACCCCGTCTTTGAAGTTTTCCATTCCAACCTGTGTATAGGTTTACAAGCTTCTAATTTACCTTCTTTGTTAGCTTTTGCTGGAACATAATTTTTAGAAATCATTCATAATCAAACAACTGTTATAACACATCCAAAAACATTTCACGAAAATCTTAGAAGTTGGTATATATAATTTACATTACTAATATGAACAACTCTCCTAAAATTGCAGAACATACCATGTGGGTAAGATAGCGAGATAGGTCTGGGACCTCGTACAGTCCAAGTGGCGAGGGCGCCATCAGCGTGCGCCGTCATGAGTTTGCCGTCATGATGCCAAGCAGCTGCGCGGATAGCATCCCCCGGCATACCTGAGCCTATGTGGCCACGCCACTCTGCTGCACGCGCCCGCAGATCCCAAACCACTATTAACCCGCTTTCGAACGCTATCAGCAACTGGAACATGATACAAACTCCTTTTACTACCAGTTCGCAAGTCAAGGGCGTAGAGCAGGCAAGAAGAACTGGCAATAAACTTTCCGCCACTCTTTTTAATCGCCAACTATTGTCATACAAATTGTTTGAACTGGAGCAAATCAATCCCAAGGATTAGGATCATTTAAGTATTCCTCAAATTTATAAAAAGCTTTATTGATTAATTTTTGTTTAACGAGGGCTTTGAATTTATTTAGTGATAATTCTCTAATTTCGCTTGGGAGTTTGTTGTAAAAACGATTCATGATTGTTACCTTGCTCGCGTCTAATGGATTGTCTATAATTTCTACTACCGCCCCGGGATGATTAGGTCGAGTTCTGAAAAAGAATTGAAGATTAAAATCAACACATAATCAAAGTAAACCAAAACTTTATTTGATAATTATCTTCTGCCGTTTCGCATTTAGTTCATAATCCAAAAACTCAAATAACAACAACACAGCGAAATCTAGTAAGTATCATTATAGATAGAGTAGGCGTTGAGTGTCAGCCGCGTGGCGCCACTTGTTGACAGCTACCGCCCTTCACTCGCATTATGCCCTTCGCATCCTAGTCTAGTCGACAAGTTGAAAATGGAACAAAATAGAGATACTGCTCTTAAAATTATGTGCGATACCTCATTGGATCCGGAATGATGTCTAGAAAAATGTGCTAAAAGCGTGTATTAGCACATAAAAAATTGCAAAAGTTATACACAATTAAAGATGAAAAAAAAATGTAATTTAGTTTTTTGCCAATATTTAATAAACTATTAATATTTAAGAAATTTCAAAAAAGATTCTAAAAGAAGAGGAAATTTCCAATAAAAAACTCTCTACTCCCGGAACTCTATCTCCATTATTTATAGTTTTAATTTAACGCTGAAAATAGGTCTACGCGTGACATTTTTAGGATTCGCGCGTGGCGTCAAAAGCGACTACGGCACATTAATTAATTTATTTAAGGTGTAGAATATTTTTTTTTAAATTTGAAAAAATTATGGTGTGTTCTGAACACTATAAATAATTTATTCCCGTTGGAAATTTTACTTAAAGTTAATTTTTCAACAAGTTAAACAATTGTTAACTAACGAAATTTTCTCGAACGACCGTCTTAATTGTAAGTGAAAAAAAATGTTTAAATAATGGTCGTAAAAATATTTCGCTTCGTAGAGCCTTTCTTACATACATACTTAACAAGATCGTGCCATAAAAGTTAAAGAAATATTTATACTTTGTTTATAACAATTTTTTTACTTAAACAAAAACTTAAAAATGCATGTACTGTTGTTAAAAATTTTTTTTTTCTAAATCATCATATAATCGTTTTTTTATTAATACAAGATATTTATTGATTTGCAAAAAAAAAATTCCCGCCATTTGTTAATAAATTTTTTTTAAAAAATGATTAAATCAATTTTTTTTTTTCTAGACTTTGTTATATATGGTTGTTTTTGTTAATTTTAGAAGTTTTAGAAAAAAAATATAAAAAAGTTGAACATTTGTTTATAACAAATTGGTAAGTTAATAAACAATAGAATTGTTGATTAAAAAAAAATTTTTTTCTGTTACTTTATAGAGGACTGTCAATTATGATTTTTAGAAAAAAAAAATTTCTTAACTAATTATTTAAACAATAGAAAATTAAAAAAAACGATTATAAACAATTAAAAATTGTTATGAAGGAAAAATTTTTTTTTTAAAAATCATAATATTTTTAATGTAATAAAGTTGTGTAAATTTTTTTTTTAAATATTGATTTAATCATTTTTTTAAAAAAAAATTTTATTAACAAATGGCGGGAATTTTTTTTTGCAAATCAATAAATATCTTGTATTAATAAAAAAACGATTATATGATGATTTAGAAAAAAAAAAAAATTTTAACAACAGTACATGCATTTTTAAGTTTTTGTTTAAGTAAAAAAATTGTTATAAACAAAGTATAAATATTTCTTTAACTTTTATGGCACGATCTTGTTAAGTATGTATGTAAGAAAGGCTCTACGAAGCGAAATATTTTTACGACCATTATTTAAACATTTTTTTTCACTTACAATTAAGACGGTCGTTCGAGAAAATTTCGTTAGTTAACAATTGTTTAACTTGTTGAATAATTAACTTTAAGTAAAATTTCCAACGGGAATAAATTATTTATAGTGTTCAGAACACACCATAATTTTTTCAAATTTAAAAAAAAATATTCTACACCTTAAATAAATTAATTAATGTGCCGTAGTCGCTTTTGACGCCACGCGCGAATCCTAAAAATGTCACGCGTAGACCTATTTTCAGCGTTAAATTAAAACTATAAATAATGGAGATAGAGTTCCGGGAGTAGAGAGTTTTTTATTGGAAATTTCCTCTTCTTTTAGAATCTTTTTTTGAAATTTCTTAAATATTAATAGTTTATTAAATATTGGCAAAAAACTAAATTACATTTTTTTTTCATCTTTAATTGTGTATAACTTTTGCAATTTTTTATGTGCTAATACACGCTTTTAGCACATTTTTCTAGACATCATTCCGGATCCAATGAGGTATCGCACATAATTTTAAGAGCAGTATCTCTATTTTGTTCCATTTTCAACTTGTCGACTAGACTATCCTATTCTTGAACACTTATTGTGAGAAGACAAATCGCATAACTACTCCTACTGCCTACAGAAAGTGTTTATAGGTTTACAATATTACTAACAGGATCATACATTTAAAATAAGTGTAATTAAGATTATATTTTATTCCATAACATCTAAATTAAATATAAACATAATACGGATATATAATAATTACTATTTGGTATCTGAGACAACATTGAAGCGAATTGTAGTGTATTTAGGAGTATTTGAACACATGCCGGGCTCTCTCTCAAACTAATTACAACTGAATAAACGGTCCGACTGAAACTGCCCTATTACTCTGGCAATAACCTATCATAAACAAATATTAGCTTTGGCAAATAAATTACAGCTAAAAATGTCTAACTCTTTTGGATTTATTGACCTTTTAATTTTAACTCTATGCTTAATATTATAAACCTCAAGAATTTGTTTGTTAAACATACTAATCTCGACACCAGTTGTCTAATCTAATATATAATGTTCTCGTGACACAATGTTCGTTCCTATACTCCTCCGAAACGGCTCGACCGATTCTTATACATATTCAGTAATTCTGAGAATCGGATACTATCTTTCAAACCCCTAAGTGATAAGAAGTGTCCACCCTAAAAAAAACATTTTTATTTTTTAATTTTTTTATGCATACAGCATACAAAAATATATACAAACCCTAATTTTCACCCCTTTACGATCAACCCCTTTTTTATTATAGTAGATAGTTAATTTATTGAACTAAAAAAATGTTTCCTAGAAATAATATACATGGCAAAACAACCCTTGCGGGTCAGCTAGTTAAGTTATATATTTTTAAGGTATAAGTTCTATATATATAGACGTCAATATGTATGTAGTTGATTTCTCGGTTCATTCACATGAAAGCAATTTAAGAGTGATTGTTACGTGGTGATGCTGCGTTGTGGATTTACGACAGTATTGTTCCATCAAGGGGCCGCCATCTCGTAAACACGCAAATTGATATTTTATGACAAATTTGTAATCTACTCTCATAACGTCAAGACCGTAAATATGATGTAATATTTTGAATTAACTACGTGACAGCCTCTTCGATATATACAATAGTAATGTATAAAATGACAAGGAAACTTGTGTAGAATTGAACTTAAACATAATGGGTATATGTATAAACATCATACTAGGATAAAACACAAGGTAAATCCTACTAATATTATAAACGCGAAAGGTTGTAAGTATGGATGGATGTTTATTACCCTTTCAGGTAAAAACTACTAAATGGATTTTATTGTAACTTTACAATTATATAGCTTATACATCAGAATAACACATAGGCTACTATTTATAAAGATATTGTGAGAATTGTGCAAAATATCAAGTAAGTAGGAAAAAATCTACCATCTGTGACCTATATTGGCGTGCGCTGCCAAAACCGCTAGAGTTACACATATGTAATGTATGATGAAAATGTTTATCTGAAATAGTCCTATAAAGCCAGCCACAGTATATAAGCCATTATAGCCAATGAATTATAACTACAATAAAAATTGGTAATTTATTCCAAATGCACATTTGGTAGTAATAAAGTGATTCCTGAAAATATCTACTTTTATATTTTAAGACAAATATTATTTTAATCCTGCGCAGATTAAGTCGCGGGCACCAGCTAGTAATGTTATAAACTCGCGAATATCAAGGCTATTCAACTTCTTGACACCACCGTATAAAACGTACCTTCAAAACCATTTGAAATAGTCTAGTGCACGTTAGTCTTAAATGCTAAACAGTGCTAAGTGCAAAATTGAACGGAAGAACAGTCTTTCCCTTAAGTTAGGCTATATCGTAAAGTACCATGATGTCTCAGTGAAGAGACAATGTATACAAAATTGCGTTTAAGACGTTTTATGTATAGTAGGTACCCACTTATAATAAAACATTATCTGGCTCTTATCGATGTAGACCCCAAAACAAGACTTCGTTAGCAAGCCATTTAAAAATAGAAATAAAAGTTAGTTCAGTCTGATGAATGCCGAACAGAATGAATGTAAAACAGGGCCCATGTGAATGGCCCTTGCTGTGCCAAGGTCCATTCCATTTCCACGAAAGTCCTTTCCATTTCCTCACGAAAAAATAAAGGATGAATGCCAGGAGTCTAGAAACAACTATCAACGCGTTAAGCCGTACGTGGTACTTATCTCGAGTGGAGCTCTAACCATGTTAGTGTTGAAACCGGAAGTTTACCGGATATTACAGCGTCAAGCCTGCCATGGAACGGGTATGACGAAATATTATGGTGGTATTTTATGATGCATTTCAGATATAAATAAAATAACCTATACTTTAGCATTAGTCGTTGAACCCCGAATACGCACCAATGCAAATGGATTGATCTATGTATGTACGCAATCAATACTTTGTGTCAAGCACAGAAGGCGGATCGTTACCGTTTTTTAATATGACAGCATTTTTTAAAACCTTTTATTTTCTTAATTATTATATTTAATCTATACTTAGATAACAATTTAAACATGCTCTATGAGAAAGGGTTGAAGTACTTATAGGGTGGACTTGATTGTTATTAATGCATTTTGTTCAGAAATCTTACCAATCTTATTAACAACAATTAATTTTTTTTATATTGGGTGTTGTTTTCCCCATTATGGGAAATATACCAACAAAATCATCAGGAAATATATGCGTAAATATAACAGCTACCTAGAGAAACTCCATATGAAGAAGGATTTGCACACAGTAGTACGTATTATATTACTGTACGTATAAATGTTAGACAATGAAACACCGCTAGAAATATTAAACGTTCGCTTACACTGCTCACTTATAGAATCTCTCAACAATGAAACTGTAACAATTGAAGGATTTCTGCGAGGCTTGCGGGTATGTAATAACGAGTTTAATTGTCTGGTCCCGTCCCGTCTGTCCTGCGGCGGGACACAGCATCCAATTAACACTCTTGTTATTCCACAACTAATTGAGTTGCATCAATTTCAAGAGAGCGCTCTTCGCGTAATGAGAACGGGAAACACTTTTTTTGAAAATGTATATTCACATAGAAACGACAAAATAGTCTTAAATATTCATACACTACAAAATAACTATACAATTACAATTTAATATAATATCATATACTCATGGGGGTTTGTAAATTAATCAAGTATCTTCCGCCGCAATTATTGATGAAAATTTAATGAACCTTGTTAGGGATCTAACCGCAGGGTGGTGGGCGGTTAAAACATAACTAATTTTATCAAAATTGTGTAATTATTTTGCGATGTGTATGAGGAAGAAAAATATATTTTTAATATTTATATTAAGATTGATACATGGTAGTAACGTTTAAAATAAACTTTAAATGGGGATGCGATACAGTATTGCATCAAGTTGTTCGTTTTATGTGTCAAATTCATGGGCCATCTGGTTATGACGTAGGATTTGTTGGTACTTTGTGCCTGGCTGTCCCTCGTTATACAATTTACGACCTAGCAGTACATGAAAGGAAGTGCTACAGGACTGATAGTGGTTCTGTTTTTGTAAATTCTAATTTCAGAGGTAGGATCATTTTGATTAATTTTGGATCTCAGGGCCAGAAAGAGTCTCGCTATTTTTTAAATTAGGAGATAACCATATTGCCTATGTTTTTTTCGCTATATAAGTTGAGACTAATAAAAAATATTCTACAGATCCTACGTTTTCAGAATGCTACGGCTGTAATCTATTTATTTGCAAACAAGAAACCTACATCTTGATTCACTTTCAGTGTTTCAGTGTGTTAAGTTTAGAATCAACCAAGTACGAGATAAGAGCATGTGAAGGCGGCGAATGCAAATGCCGGTATTGCATTACCCTAACAATCTAAAAGGGGATAAATATTTAACGTATACCGCTCGAGTTGCATAGCGAGTAGGCGTGGAACTAGGGTTGACCAAGCACATAATATAACGCCGTTCTCTACGTCATATATGTACTACGTATTATATATTTTAAATATGTTCCATTAAATTCTCATGGAGATATAAATAAAATTAAAATTACTTGGAATACTAATTATACACGACAGAGATGTGAATTAAATCTGTAACTATAAATTACGTAATAAAAATAAAGCATAATTAGGAAATAATAGCAACTAGCTTGATAAACTAGTATATTTATTAAAATAATTTAGATTGATTTTCAATATAATTAATTGATTTCATAATGAAATATTATCACTATAGCAATATTACTAAAGTCAAATTTGTCATAAAACTTTTATCTTTATAACGGTATTAGACGTTCAAAGGGTTAAAGTTGCCTTAGACAATTAAATAGGTGGGGTAATTATTGTAAGTATAGGGCGCTACTTAATGTCCTAATTAGACGCTAAGAGACTTGTACGGGCTTAATTAGTTAAGAGCTGTAATTTGTTGTTACTTTAAGATAAGGTTGTTTTAAGGTATTTAAACATATATAGTTTACTGTGAATCACTATTAAAAAGATTGAATAAATATTTTGTTACATTTTTATGAAAAATAGTTGGTGCTAAGGTAATGAGGGTGATAGTCGCATAGACGGCTCGTAAACGTTAATGTTTGCTACACAATGTGTAGACAGTTCGGCCACGCGACGCATTATTGAACATTATGTTTTACACTCCGGAAGAGTGCCGCTATCTGTAGCTATTAAACCATTACGCTTAAACCGGCTACGTAGCCGCTACGCCGTAGCGCCATCGACGTTCTTTAGAAATGTACAATTTCAAAAGATACACATTTTTTATTTAAGGTAATTTGTTTAATAATTTAAACAGCTTTACATGGTATAATTTGATATTTAAAATGGTATTCGTTTGCTTAGTTAGCAATGTGGAAAGTTGGTATTGCCAAAAATAACGGTATAACTAAGATTGCTGCAATGTCATTACAATTAAAATTATACACTTATAATTTTAAAACAGAAGTGTCTTAATATTTTAGCAATGTTTTTAAGGGTTTATTCGTAAAGAATTCTCTAGAAAATCGTTTAGAAGTACCGTAAGAACTTTGTATCACATAATGCTGTTAAAAACTGAAACCTGTATGACGCGACCTAAGTAATGGCCTCTAGAGGCTGCGCTCGCTACGAGATTGTGAACCTGTTACGACCTACTATAAACTCTTTAAAAAGCTTCAAACAACATTTCCTAGAAGCCATTTTATGGTCGTTTACTTCCGGTTTGAAGGCTGTCAGCTATAATTACTTTTCATAATCTACGTTTAAAAAACCTGTTGTCGAAATCCTCCTCGAAATCCTTTTCCTTATTTTTTTCGATTAATTAATTTCGAGGGTATATAAACTTCTTAAGCTATGCCATTTTCCAAGTAATCCGTAAACAAGTAATTACCGGAGGCGCCTTGGAAACACAAATACGAATTTAAATATTAGAATTATCTTTGAAATTTGAATAAGGAGTGCCTAATGTTTGTTAAAAATACTCTTGTAATATCTCAAGATAAGATATAGATATTCAGACTTAAAAATAAATATTTGAAAAATTGTAGCATATGTTTTATGTAGAAACAGTATTAAACATTACAAATAAAGCGATGCACATTTTCAAGATTTTTGCTATAAATGTACTGAAAGTCTGTGATTGGTTGCTTGTATTGTTAACTGTAAAGATTAATCGCAGATGATGATGCAAGAGAGAATAAATGGGGTAATTAGCTGCGGCTAACGACCACGTCAAATCTTTAGACATCCATTTAATAAACTAATTTATCATTTCTACAGAATCGTCATTAGAAAATGTTGATTTCTGCCATCTGTACACTACATCATTTATATACTTAGCTTTTGCCTGTGACATCTCTAATACATACGCCGCAAGATACCTATGACTAACGAAAATCAAATGAAACGCATATAATATGACATAAAAAACGGCAAACGATACCTTCATTTCGTTTCGAAGGTTAAGACAGAACCAGCGGCGAGAGTGTGTGTGAGTGATGATCCAATTACAACATTTACTACTCACACTTCGATTGCTTTATTCCAGTTTATAACGTAGCCGCTGAGGGCAAACGTCTCGATGTTGACGACATGCACGTTCCCTCGTTCTGTGCCAACATGCATCCATTTTGAAGACAACGGAAGATGTAGACAAGTTATCCTGTAATAAAAGAATATTAAGGTTTACTAAATATTGTATTGAAACTGCCTTTAAACAGATTCAAAACACATATTAAAAAATATAATGTGTAAAGGTTACACAGTTGATGACTACCTAGAAGATAAAAACGCTTGGCAATAATTCTAATGATATTGTTATAATTTGTTTTGTTAATATGTGTGTAATGGTGAATGTGGTAAATCACAGAACAGATTTTTTTTACTTATGTAACTTTAATGACGTTGTGGTTTATGACATTTTCCTTTGAATAATTGTAATGTAGAGGGATGGTAAAACTTGCTGAGTTTCTTGCCTGTTCTACTTAGAACAAGCCCAAGGCCTCCTGGTAGTTTTGCGAACGGATGGCGTAGTCTTGCTCTTTCGCGAATTTTGTTAACGTTTTTGACATTCATAAGCATGCCCTAACACGCATCTAAACTGAATAAACGTATTTTAATTGATTTGTAATAAGTGTAGTAACAAAAACTTTTGGTAACTAACGGCATTTTGTATGGGTGTTAGGTCAGTTTTAAAAAGCATCGTAGTTTATAATATCAATTTTATTTTAGACCAGCTCTCCTTAAGTTTTTATGATTGTTTTGCCTACGTATGTTACGGAATCTAAAGGAATCAATACCATTAATACAGCCGTGGTCAAGTGGATAACGTCCATGTCATATAACCAAGATTCAAACGAAAAATAATTGTTGGGGCATAGAAGCATGGCATGTCTTAGGTAAGGTAGGATATAATTTTTCTATAAAAATAACGATGCTATTATATTCCACTTCTTTAAACGAAGTGAACTTATTTTACCCTTATTTTCCTTAACACAAAAGTTATATTTCAAGCCAGAAAACTTTAGAACTCTGAGTTCGGAACAAGATTTTAAACTGCAGCATAGTTTAACATTTTTGATTTCTAGATTATTAAAAGTTTCTATAAACAAATATTTTTTTTGTAAACTGCAAACATTTAAAAAAATAATTTGCTCTTGAATTTGCTGAACATTCGTTTGAATGTGTTTGTTAAACCATTGAATGTGACATAGCTGGAAAATGAAAATGGTTTATTTTATCCGGTTCAATCTATTGGAAACCTATAAAACGCGTATATACACGTAAAACGCACAGATTCTGGCGCTAAATTGAGGATTTGGCTTTAGATCACACATGAGCATACGAAGGTTTATTATATTACCTAGAATTCTAAGGGCATATACAACGTATTGAACTGAAATATTTTGATTATTTGAAATTAAGGAAAAACATGTTATAGAATTCATAAATTATTATTTCAAATGTCGGTAATAATTTACTTAATTTAAATATAAATGAACTTAATGCAGACTTAGACTTAGAACTTTTTATGACGGAATTATTCTTTCAAATTTGAATAAGTTTTACTCGAAAAGTTGAGAGAGTCTCATCAAATTACTTAACAACAAATGATAAATTTAGTATTTTAAAACGGTTCTAGGTAGCAACTAGACTTTCTTGATGAAAAACAACTAAATTCAATAATAATATTTGTTTCTAAGTAGTAATATGGATATTTTAGTTGTTAGGTCAGATACTTTGTCATACAAAGACACAGATATAATAGAAAACTTATTACCGTTATTGAAAGTGAATCCATTAACAACTAATTATCAAATAGTAAATGAGTAGAAAAATCAAGCTAAATGTACTTGTTACAAAATTTAAATAAATACCAACAAATTCCCATTTAAATGTTTAATTGTCAGTCGGTGATTCAAGCCAATCACGTTCCCACGTGAACAACAAATGAAATTGTTCATTCACCAGAACCCGTTCATTAATCCGCCCGCTTTGTTCTACTGAATTTCAATTGTTAATATGTTTTTGTATGAAAACAATATTTGCACGAAAATATTTTGCTAGAATTAGATGTAAAAACCGTCGGCGATAAGGACAGTTGTTACGGTAATTGTAACTCCGAGGTAACGAACGGATCGCGTGTGTCATGTGGCGTCACAGTACGCGTATAATCACAGAAAAGCGATTATCGCGTAACTGATGTAATTGGAACAAACGAATAGGTTATCGGGTGGCATTAGAAATTCGCTTAACTTAAATATCTCTCTATTAATGTAAGTTAACGATTAATTGTTGATTTACGCAATACTATTTTAGTAATAAAGATTTATTTGTGATAGGTTATTATTTACGTGACAAAAAAAATAAATTTAAAACTAGCGTACCTAATTAAATTTCAATAGATCAATTTATTCATTTTATAAATGTCATCAATCAAAAAATTAAGTAGTAAATGCGAACACTGTCATTAGATTTACTAAACAGAAAGTTTTAAATAATATGCAAGTTTTAATCTTTTCATCTATATTCAATAACATTTTGAAGGTTTATAAAAGTTATCAATATTAATGTTAGACTTATATAGTAGTCATTTCTACAAAATGGTTATGAAATAAGGTTTTTCAAATTAAGGTTTAACACACGTTCAATTTAGAGTAACCAGCGATTAAATTTGCCATAAAATTTAACGACTCCCGAAATGTTTTTTGTGTCAGCGCTTTCAAAATTCATAAAAGAAGAAATATCATATCGTATAAATTCACGTTATTTTAGTATTATATTGTTACATTATATGAAATAACGTAACTAATCCTAATAATACGTAAGATGTTACGCAATATTTGTTTATTAAGCTGATTAAATCACAACAATATTAATTTTTATGCAATAATGTAAAATAAATATTTACTTACCGACGGCAAGAAAAAAAATACTACAATAATTATGAATTGTTCTTATAGCTTATTTTATAGTCGGTTTGTCTATATGTGTGTGTGTCTTGGTATACATATATAAATAGGTAATAAAAATACTTATTATTATAAGGCGTATTTTTATTAAGGTAGGGTTGTAAAATCATCACTTTCAGTAAAACATTTCAAATCTCACTAATGTAAGCTGGATGCCGTTCAACGCAATGGCCGAGTAATTACGGCCTCGTGGGCCATCGCTGCCTTCTATGTAGTGTGGGGATGGGGGAGATGTATTGTTAACGTACATGTTAATTACCTATTTTATACAACACGTATGCAAACGGCGTCAATGAAATATGGATTGGATAAAGGTGGATTATCCTATCTAAGCACTTCATACGAGTTATTTTACGGAGTTGTTACCTGCTCAGTTAAACAGCTTACGCTACCAATACTAACTACAACTCAAACTAAGAGAATACAATGCAATAGCATGTTCAGTGTTAAAGAATCTAATTATCTAATGTTATTAGGATTATGGACAATGCAATCCGATTCATATCAAATAAATAGTTATAGGTTTAAGATATATCTTTATTGGCACGACAACTTGTATTGAAACTGATAAAAAATAATATTTACCACAAAGATAAAAAGGTTAAGTAAAAAATTGTTTAAGAGCCTACATTCATTTAAATACCTTTTTGAAAATTCATAATTAAAAGTAAAGCTATATTTGACTTAATTACTATATATACCAAAGCCTAAGCAAGACACGGAAATTGTACTGATTTCAATTATTTTTTTAAATTGGAATACAAAATTTATTACCAGTATTAAAAAGCTATTTACTAGTGTTTTACAGGACATTTTGTAACAGTCTCTGGCATTAAGCGCGTACGTTTGTATTTGTACTAATAAGGGAGTTTTTACAATAGGGAAATATCCCTCATATAGACAATTTTTTGATACGTCAATAATGCTTATAAAAATAATGTATGCGTATATATGCGTAATGGTAATGTTCATATTACATTACATTATGAATAATCATAATACAAATAGTAAATATTACTCAAAATTTACAGCATCTTCAATGTTATGAAGAAAGCGCTAAGATGAGGCCACTACGAGAACTGAAGGGATAGATCCTCGTAAAGACTGCAATTAAACTACACCCACGTTTATTGCTCAAGTTTGGTTTTCTACGGTAATCAAAGAACATGGTCAAGCTCGTTTAGAGAGGTACACAAAGTATACTCGTTAAGATTAAAAAAGGGAAAATAGTTTAGAGTTAAAGAACATATCATACCAGTAACATTCTGGTAACCTCAGTATCCGTTTACTATCAAATATCATTTTAAAGAGAACAGATTTGTATTTTTGTATGTCTGTAATCAATTTCAATATTCTTTCCTTTACTTATTGTTTTTTTATTTTTTTTTATTTATTCAGAAGATTCACAGCACAATACAGAAATAGATGTATATATATATAACATCATGGATCAATTAAAAATCTTCACATATATTTTTTTTTTACAACAAGAAGGTATACTTTTGCCATGCCAAATATGCCAAATATTTTTTAGTTTATAATACAAAAAAGAAAAAAAAAACAGAATCTAAATCTCAATGCATTTCATTCCTCCTGGTGAAGTAATTTTGTGTTAAAGCTTTCCTGGCTGTCACCACACTCTCAGCGAACATATCGATGTCAATCTTTAAGTTATTAAATTTGTTCGCCGCTCTAACCATAAATTTGTTCCCTCTATAATTTGTGTTTACTTTGGGTACATGTATATCATAATTGTCTGCAATATAATTTCCTTCAAACATCACTCTCTTCAAGATGTCCATTTCAATAAAACTTTAACAGTTAACCATTCAAAAGTTTAGTTTAACAACTTTCTCAATTGCTTGTCTGTACTTTTCGCAAATGTTGGACATAATTACTTCACGTTAACTTTTATGTTATCCTCGAAAACTCTTTATTCTACAAGGTTTACGAGTACATATACAGAAAATACATTTCATAATATCCTACGCGCTTCAGACATTTGCACTTCGTTTAGAATTTAAAGTAGCAACGCAAACTACAATGAAGATCATAACACGAAAATTCAATCCGTCTTCAATAAACCGATACGTCATAATCCCCGGCGTACAATGTGAAATGCAAAGCTAAGGAGTCCACGCTACTGCGACAATTTTCTATTCACTTATCAAGTTTGAGCACAAAGTTCCACATTGCCGATGCAGTATACGTCATTTATTGAGACTTGTAATGTGAAATATCCTTATTTCTATCCACATTTCAGTTTATGTAAATAAAGTCATTGGCGCAACAACCTTTATAGGTCTGGGCCTCAGATTTATGTATCTGTTTCATGATCATTTGTCAATGTAATAGGCAAGTAGGTTATCAGCTTCCTGTGCCTGACACTAGCCGTCGAGTTTTTGGGTCTAAGGCAAGCCGGTTTCCTCACGTTTTCCTTCACCGTTCGAGCGAATGTTAAATGCGCACATAGAAAGCAAGTCCATTGGTGCATAGCTAGGGAGATCGAACCTACGACCACAAGGATGAGAGTCGCACGCTGATGCCACTAGGTCAACACCGCTCAGTTTATGTAACCCACTATAAATACTTATCTTTATCTTTATAAACTAGGTGCAGGTAGAAATATTGTGCATCAATTATAAGAACTAGGTATGTTACTAGCAAATGCCTAGAATATTATCTGACTATATTGAAAAAACCTTACAAGTTTATAATGGAATTTAATCGTATAGTGAGAAATTTTTACTTGGTAATTTAATATGTAGTACAAAAATGATAAAGGTCTATTATTTAAATGAAGCAATCTCAATACCGTTTTAACATACATTGTTATTCAATGTTATTAAATTACTGTATGAACGAGGTAAAAACGGTTTATAAGCTACCGAGGATTTGTGAGGATCCTTTCTACGCTAAGCCTACGTCGGGTATAAAACAGAGGATTGTGGTAAAGCGACGCGGTTTCCGTCGTTCAATTAATCGTGCGAAGGGCGGCATAGTGGGGTCCCTTCGTTTCATCTTTTCCACATACCACCCCCATTGTCTCTTTATTTAATTTAGATATGACAACTGATGTGTTGCGGATTTTCTGCGATAAATTCTTCTCTGAGAGAGATTATTAGAATCTACTTACAATAGATTCCACATTTAAGCACTTGGTTAAGATAAATTTAATTTTGCTATAATATTTATTGATATTTGAAATAGATAATAATAAATAATAAAAACTTTACTCATGACAAAAGTGTTGAGACAAAATTCATCTATCGCTAGTCCCTGTGTCGTGGGTAACTAGAAAACAATTATTAAGTGGTACATGTTTAAAACAGTTTTCCTAAAAAAAGTAATGTTAACGTTACAACTAAATGATAGTTATCGATCTCTAAAGCGTTGATATCTGATGAGTAAATTATATAGTGAAACTTACGTCAAAATCCCGAATATATTTTCTTAAATATTTTGATTGGAGTAATCTTATAACGAAAAATTTTAATAAATATATTTTTTATAAATACAAACACTTACCGTTCTCTTTGAAATTTGAGCGATTGTACGCGCTGTGGGGATTTTTGCCGAAATGTCCATAGATGTAGCTGGTCGTCGGCGGTGGCGGTCACAAGACCGCCGTCGTTGACTAGGAACTTGGCGTGAAGAACAACGTCCCCGGAGTCGTGACGAACGTGCGCATCCACCCCGGGCCCACCCAGACTGTGTGCTCATCAGGAATAATATCGTAGGTTTAGTTTATATACCACAAGTATATTTTAACATTTTTTTTTATTTAGTAATGGTTGCCAACAAGACAACAAACAACAAAGACAAGACAAAACAACGAAAAACAGGATAGAAGAAATTATATATTTTGCAACCAATGTGACATCGATAATAGGCGATTATAACATATTATTGTTTAAAATTAATAAGTCTACACAGAACAACATCACTATAGGATCACAAAACAAAAGACCTCAATTTACAAAATACCTTAAAATTTGATAAACAACTTTTAATATTGTGTTACTAGTGTAAAAACACGCCAATTTCTGGCCATCAATATAACTTTCGACTGACCTGCCCGTAAATTGACGGTTTTAATAAAATTCTCCACTTCGACTTCCGTAAACCATAGTTTATAACCTTTTATAAATAAAATCGTATCGAATAAGGTCGAACAATGAGGTGCAATTTGCAATACAGTATACACTGTATGTTGCTGCTTGTTCAAGATCAAACGCTTTGTCCCATACTGTCAACACCAAACATTCGGAACTATTGTTCTACGTTATACTTGGAGAACAATCTAATATAGCCTTTTCCTGTTCTATAAATATGAGAGGTAAAAAAATTATTTAGTTAAAAAATAATTTAATAAAGGATCGCAAATATATTTTACTTTGTACGTTATATTTAGCCAAGAAATTGTTAATTTTTTGCGAAGTAAAGCATTGAATTAGCAACTCAAAGGATCTTATTAATACGAGTATGAATATGTTAGCCACGACTCTTCTATGCATTTGAAATTGCGACGAATATAGTCAATGTTATACCTTTGTATGTAAAATCATGATTTTATAGTATCATTTGTAATATAAACTGTTAACAATTACAAAATAAACTTTTTTCTTACATGTTGCCATAACTCAAACTCAAAATATCTTTATTCAAATGGGTAACCAAGTACACTTTTGAATCGTCATGACATAAAAGGATGTGAAAACTTAAAGTTATTTAATTTAAGCACCTCGTAATTGTCAATGCTCCTATTTTTCGGTATTATCTCCATGATTTCGATCACCCGCTTACTAGCCATAAAGTAGCTTATTGCATTTTTTTTCTATATTCATTATGTCTACTAAGAAACTAAACTAAAACTAAGTTCAAAATAAAGTATTGTTTTTAATAAACAGTTAAATTAGTTAATATTTTATTTTTAATCACCTGCACTAATCACTAATCAAAGTGAATACAGGCCTTTATACAAAGTTGATCTGAAAGGTAAAATACCCAGAGGTTATTGCTAAATTATTCGGAACTCATATTAACTCGCACGTATGCAGATGGTCCCACAATAAATTTAATAACAAACGTTATGGAAACACGTTCAACATCACCCGAAAGTTTCGTAAACTTATGCACAATATGTTAATTACATACAATAATGGAATACGTGAAAATATTGCACTAGAATAATAATCATTATGAAATACAATTAAGTGTTTCCAACTGTAAATTTATTAATATAGTGGTTTCAACAAATTATCTGTTGAAAATAGATATTTATTAACATTAGTCTCGACATTTTATGCGTCACGAAACAACATATTTACTTGTGGGGCCGCCTTCGTAACAAGTATCTAAAAGTAATGCTACATAGCTTTAGTATTATACTTGTAAGTCTAGCGTTTGCGAGAATCAGGTATTTCATTCGTAAATTATTATTATTATTTTCTACTTGGTATTATTATTATTTATTTTATTTTATTAGAGGCGCAAACTAGCTGCTGTGGTCTCTGGCAGAATGACCAGCGCTGTGGAACTTTTTGCCAGGGCCAATTACAACCACAGTACACACACATTGCACACTGGAAGCGAACTGAATGGCAAAAGAGAATTTGTTAATTTTTATTGTTTTTGATGTCTTTTTTTTCTTTTTCTTTATGGTAGGGGAGCCCAAGAGGGGATTTCGGGATTTACTAAAGCGCGGCAGATTAATATATAGGGGGATACCTTGTACCCGGTTAAGTACCTCCACAAAATATGAGGCCCATATATAAGGCCGCCCGTGAAGGAGACAGGATCAGTTACTAAAAAAAATTGACCATCAGAAATTCCCGAGCGCGTCAGATTAAGGTAGGGTGAGTTCATTACATCCTAAAAAGTGTTTGTTCCACTAATCTGACAATTTGAGAGTGACGTAAAAAAAGGAGAGGGCAACAAAGTTGTAAAAAAAAACGTCATCTCGACATTCTCGAGCGTAGCTAATTTATTATTTATTTTGAAGGAAATAATTCAAGAATATTGAAAAATATATAATCTGACGATTTCCGCAAGCCGAAATAACAAAAATTCGTCGATAAAGTTAAATGCGTGCAGCTGCGTGATGCCTACATTTCCTTAAACCGATCGGAATCTACTAAACGGCGTTCTAAATATTTCCCTCAAAATTACATTTCCTGTGAATTTGAACCGATTCAGACCGATAGATTTTGAGAAATTTTGAAAAATCTTAAAAAAATAAGAAATATTTTTTTTTAAAGTGGTTTCTTTATCGATCAACTACAAAAACTAATCCGCCTTTGTGCTTGAAAAACCACGTTGATCGCCACCAAGCTGGTCAAAAGCGGTTGATTCGTTCGAGAGATATCGTGAACGAAAGAAACCCGAAAAAGTGTTTGGTGGCGATCAACGTGGTTTTTCAAGCACAAAGGCGGATTAGTTTTTGTAGTTTTTACTCCGAAATTTGTGGTTCGATCAATTAAAAATTTATTTTTTTAAGATTACTTATGAGGATGATAAAACTGCGTCGAATGCCGCCAACCGCGTGAAAATTGCTTGATCCATTCAAAAGTTATTGCGGTTTGAAAATTCCAAAAATACTGTTCTATGAATCTTCTATCAGACTTTCGAGCTGGGAGAGCTCAAATGCATAGAAATATTATTTCTTTGAACTCAGCGAGCTCAAAATATCAATTTTAAGCGCCCAGGAATGGAATTAGCGGGAAGTTGCAGGGATGGCCCTTTAGGTGAACCGTTTTTCTAATTTTTTTTTGTCAGATCAGGCGAATCCCTCTAGATAATCGTCAGATTATGAGACAGTACGTTTAGAACATAAAGATGAACCACATATATCTTAATCTGACGCGCTTGAGTATTTCGATTTTTTTTTTGCAAATTATGAAAATGGCCGTGGGTTTGCGTCCCATCGAAATCGTCAGATTAGTGAATGAGAGCTTTTTTTTGGTGTACTTAACATTCCCTTAGAAAAGCTGACGCGCTCGATAACTTTTTTTTTTTTTCATTTTCAACCCTTAAATACAACCACCCGCATCATGCAAGCGATCAGATTAACATACGTACATTATTAAAAATACGTAGGGCATTGATGCTATCAATATCTGACGCGCTCGAGGATGGCCATGCAAAAGTTTTTTTTTACATATTTAACAATCTATAGCCGCTTCCCCCACCGATGAAAAGGTATATATCATATAACATTTTTTTCTTCTTATCATCTAAGCTTTGCATCCCAATAGGTCTCTACGACGCTCGAGTAAATCCCCATTTAGCATCGTGGGCTCCCCTACCATTATGTATTGTTATTTTGTGAGTTTATGTGTGTGTGTTTTCGTTTGTAATAAATGTTATGTTATGTTATGTTAAATTATGTCTTTATTCTCCGACATACATTTGCTTGATGAGCATTTAGGTTACACGAGATAAATTTTTAAATATCTGTGCTATAAATTAATATGTACTATCACGTATCCCATATCTACATATCACATCTTAAGCATTTGCTAAAAGTAATAATAATGAATTATATCACACTCATAATCGAGAACATATAAAGACGGGAGATTTATAACTCATAATTCCGATCATTAAAATAATTTAAAGCGCGGAGATGGCGTCAAATGTCGGCTCGTAAAAGCTCTCAACGTTACTGCGGCGCACATTTATATCGCAGTATCTCTTTGTAATGTACTGATTTTGTTGCTGAGTGTAACGGAAATTGTGATATACAAATGATACTAAAATAAAAAGAAACATCATAGGGTTTTGTTTTTATTTTTAGCGTTCACATATTCAACTAAAAATATAGAGATAGAGATATTAATTCACTATCCAATTAAAACAAAAATTAAGTGAAAATGGGCGGCCCACATCGCTCGCATGAACTATGGTAGATGATGATGAGATAGGGAAAAGAAAGAGAGGTCGCACGGCACCTTGCACGGTGGGCTAACTAGCTTAAAGAAGAGCTCGAGAGGAGGCGATCGGGAGAAAAATGCTTAAGATAGCGAGAGACTGAGGCAGAGGAAGCCTATACTCTAAAAGAGATCCTTGAAAAAAAATATAATTATTTTTGTATAAAAATTTAAGTGTGTGTACTGTGTATGTTTCGTAAATATGGATAAATGTTTCAAGGAATAAATAAGGCTTAGTTATTATTTTTTCTACATTCAACTAAAAATCTAATCAAAGCTTAGGAAATCCAAGAAAATCCAATCTAATTATGCGACTCCTTAATTAAAAAGTCATGTCAAGACCATCTAAGCTGGCGGCGAACGTTGACACCGGTCTGATACGTGCCTAAGAGTGAGTTGGCTCACATTATGCCGTCCTGCGTTCTTCATTCGACAAACTTCAACTTCAATTGTGGTATTGTCGTGAATATATTTTTATTTATTTAATATCGAGTACATAGTTACTAATATTTAAATCTAATATATTGTCGTTTTTATCATAAGTTGGTTCTAAGATATGCTCCATACGACAATCATAGAGTCTTGACAAAACCAAATTGGTTGTTGATCTAATTTTACTATTTTTTTTTATTTTTTTATTATTTTATAATACTACAAACTGTAACTATTTTATTTCTATCTCACACACTGTTTTATTATTATTATCTTTGATGTATAATATTCTACGGTTTCAATATATGTAAATATGATAATATACAATACAATAATTGACCTATCCGCTGCATTGCTTAATTTGTAAGTAATACTTTGTGCCTATTTAAGTATAGTAGTTTTATTTTAAGAGTACATTGTCTTCACATATACTTACTTAACCAATGTATACAAAATATTGTAAAACCTATTTTAAAAGAGTGGGTGTGGAGTTTCTTACCCATTCTTCTCGACACGACTCTACCTTTTGGAAGGGGCAACTAGAATCATCTTTATATTTTATTTTATGTTCAAAAGTGCCATTTTAGGTGGTCTAATTGGAATAATAGATTTGACTATTGACTATAAATAAGTCATATGCCCTTCACGTAATGTTCAATTCAACGCGATGACCTTCCAACAGAGACCTTACCACAGAGGCAGAGACAAGAGATACAGTATTTCTCATGACAAATACATACAACATTTATTTAGATATAAATATTGGTATTGGTATTTAAACCACATAAATATATTTCAAGCAGTTTAAAGACTGTTTTGACACTTAGATCACACTGCTATCAATGAATGGCAATATTATGACAAGATTCATAGCTAGTGGCGCGTTGCCAGAGGAGTAGTGAGCGCTGATTTACTACGCGGAAAGTGGAACGGAGATAGCTACTTCCGGCGCAGCCTTAGATGTACCGGAATCTATGTGAATAGCCTGAAAAGATATTTTGAATATTTTACTGATATATAAATCAAAGGCATTTAAACCCTTTGTAATAAAAGTCTGTTTTTAAGTGCGCGTTAATTACACGCAACTTAAGTTAGAAAAAAAATCATGATTCAAATCCCGCCAATAAATATATTAAAATATTCTATTTACTATAATCTTAACTTTTATGAAAAATGATATATCAGCTGTAGCTGTTGGTTTATTATGTCAAATTAACATCGATAAACATTTTATACATAGGCTACTCTTTTAAGAAGTTGTGTAGTACTTGCATAAATTAAAACAAATTTAAAACGGACTAATATTTCATAATATCGTTTAATTCTCGAGTGACAATTCTCATTCAATTAGTGAAATGGCGAGAGAATGAATAATTTATGATGACTGAATTAATTTTATTTCTCGGTAATTAATAACGGCCTACGTAATTTAATCTCACTCTTTAAAAGATTAATTTCAATAACGTACGATTAACTTTGTACTTATTGAATAATTTCAACATCGTCAAGTTATTGTAACTTGATTGAAAATTAATGTAATTAGTGCCCGTTAAACAAACATAAATTATATTTATAGAATATGGGAACAAGACTCTATAAACTATAAAAAATCAAATCCAATGCTGGGAATGATTACATTTTTTGAGGAACTATACAAGGTTTTCATCAAGAGTCATATTAGAGGAAGATTTATTTTTATATAATATATAAAACTTTTACATCGTACGAAAGTTTTCTCCAACATCTGTACGCTTAGATCATTTAGCTTTCCTATTTCCACGCGAATGAAGTCGAGCGAGCAATAGCAATAAAGTAATATTTTTATTATTCTATTGCAAATAGTAAAAAGTTGGGACGTTGCGAGTTGTGGGATGGGTAATGGCAGAGTAATTGTAATTGCGTCGTTGGGACGTAATGTGATTAAGCATACACGAGTAACAGATTCTTTATTATTTTTATAACCAAGCAGAAACTGTATGTTTCACGTCAATGATTAATATTACATAATGTATACCCGACTAAAATAGAACGAAGAATTCAAACGCATTTATGGAACACTTCAATAGTTTTATAAAAGTCAAGAGCTAAATCAATAGTATACATTTTCAATAGACACTCGTAGCACTAGTGCTACGAGAAACTGTAGATATACTGTAGCAGTTGGTAACCTGCAAAAACGTAGGCTCTTCCGTATAGATAGATAGGTGTTTTTTTTTTTTTTTTCACTAATTAGAAAAACATAGTTACATTAAAGATAAAAACAGATAGGTAACATAAAATATTAGGTATACATAGGTGACCTTATCGCTAACAAGCGATCTATTCCAGGCCGACCTTGTAAGAAAAAATAAAGAAATAATAAGAATAAGTGCAAGAAACAACAAAAATAAAATAACAGGTAACAATGAATCAAACAATTACTAAACTAAAATCTAAAATAATTAAAAAAAGTCAAAACTAATCTTAAGGTTCATGAATAAAAACTCACGATTGAGCAGAATAGGATATGGTTAAGAGGTTGTAGAAGACTTTTAAAACACGAGGTAGCCAATCGTATGGAATTGGGAAGCGTATTCCACAACTTTATGGCGGAGATACTAAATGACTTACCTAAAAAGATGAGCTGTGAAATGAAATGTATAAGGTTATAAGGATAATGAATAATTTAGTATGACTCCTATGTGTCAAAAACGTATTTGATCATACTTAATGTTAAGTCTCAAAGAAACATATTCTTATTAAAAAGATAAATCCGTGGGCATAGGTCAGAATATGATAAATGCAATTTCATTACTTTACAGGACAAGCAATTAAATATTATTAAGTAATCTTGAAGGCACCTTTAAAATATGAAACACTCGAATGAATGAATGTACTTATCTTTGTCTGATCTATGACCACAGATATAGAACAAGAGGCAAACGGGCAGCAGGCTCACCCGATGATAAGTGATACCGCCGCCCATGGACAATCTCCATGGCAGAGGGTTCGTGAGTGCGTTGCCGGCCCGTTTAAGAATCGGTACGCTCTTTTCTTAAAGGACCTTAAGTGTTTGAAGTAAACTGTTCATAAGAAAAGTATACAAAGGAATATTAAAAATATATATATACATATATAGATATATTTATATAAAATATATGTAGATAAACCGAATTAATGAAAGGTACTTAATGCTCACTCAAAGAAATGGATAGGCCGAGTGGGTTCGCCCGTCACTCAGATTTCACCCACTCAGCCATTTAACGTTGTAAAATTAATTATATCATTAGCAGTAGGTACAGATATTGAACAAACGTTAAGGTTTTAATGAATTTACTTATAAACGTATTATTTAAATGTTTATGTAATTATTGTATGAAACAAAGTCGCTTTCTCTGTCCCTATGTATACTTAAATCGTTAAAACTACATAACGGATTTTGATGCGTTTTTTTTTAAAAGATAAAGTGATTGAAGAGGAATGTTTATATGTATAATAACATCCATTAAATAAGGATGGAGAAATACTGTTATTTTTGAAGTCTCTAATGTGATGTCATAAATCGTAAATAATTATTTTTTTCCGCTTACGTTGCGAACCCTACAAGATTTATCAAAATAATGTACTTAGTATTGTACACATTGAAAAGGTCTACAGAAAATTGCGCATTTTTTTGTCAATTACTTTTTACGACAAATAATGGCTAATTTTCGAAGCGATTTTAACCAATACAGCATTAATCCTTATCCAATTAAATACCTTAAATACATTGTTGATTGAGGGCGCGGTTCTCCCTATACTCTATAGCACTATAATTTAGTATCAGCATTGCATCTGTGTGAAGCCGGGGCGGGTCGCTAGTTTAGGATAAACTTCAAATTTTATACTTATCTATATAACACTCAGTACTTTCCAATAACATCCATAATAATACATTAAATTCGACAAAAGGTCGAGATTACCAGAGAGTTCATTGTCCATGTACTCGCGAACATTCTGAACAGCTGTTGCCGAGGACAACTGCGATATTGCTTACATCAAACTGATAACATTAACAACAATGTAATAATCGAATTCGAGGTCATGGGGTGGACATTACGTTATCAACATACATATTTTTTTAAAAGCGGTTTTAGAATATTTACAGTCTTTTAAAGCTTTTCAATATTTTGGCAATTATCACTTGGAAAAAAATAGATGAGACAAGAAACACTTAAGTAACGCTTGTAGTACGTATTAGAGTTTAGTTTACTGGGCGACATTTTTTACTTAGTAAACGATCACAAACAAATTATATGAAACAAAGAAACTTCAATTAGTATGAGGATTTTCCAGTGTATAAGCATGCGGAAAATATGTAGATTAGAAATCTGTTTCCAGTTTGTTTGTTTAGGCAAAGTAATAAATTTTCATTTTATAAACACTACATCATAATATAAAGATGACATAATTATTATCAAATTAAGCATATTGCAACATGAAGAGCGGTACAGTTATGAAAAAAAAATGTGCTCTATAAAAATAATTTTAGAATCCATTTTCGTGAAAATATGATCACAAAACATCTCAACAATACTACTTAGGGGCCATCCATAAAGTACGTCACACGTTAATGGGGAGGGAGGGTATCACCGAAGTGTGACATCGTGTGACAAGGGGCATGGGGGGGTCAATACTTTTGTGACGTCACATGTTAAAATTTTAAATACTAAAACCATTGATATACAAAAAACCCAAGATGCACAGTCTCGAATAAAAGTAACGCTCGAAAGTGACTCGAAACACTATTTCTGTCTCTTTCTATAAGTTACAAGCATATATTATTGCAAAATCAACCTTACGCGAATTGTTTAAAGTTGTTATTACAACGATTATTTTTAAATACATACATAAATTTAAAAAATGTGTGACGTCACATCAGGGGGGGGGGGTTATAAAAATGTGACAACCTGTCACAAGGACGGGGGGAGGGGTTCAAAAGTCCTAAAATTCGTGTGACGTACTTTATGGATGGCCCCTTATAATTCCGAAATAAAAATTCAATTACGATTAAATGCACATAACATTACTAATTCGTAATTTTTAACGGCGAATCTTTTGGATTTTTTCAACCATAGAAACTTATTTTAATAAAAAAAGAATGATATCGGATATTATAGCCACTTTTTGTAACCACTACGACCGGCAGAACTTCCAGAGGTCTGGGTTGGGTTGCATTATGCCGGAATCGCGTAACTAAATTATATCTTAAATATAATAACATATAAAATAAATATTTTAAATTGAAATTTGAAGCCGAGTATATAATTACTGCCATCGTAATATTGTACCCGAATGTACTGAACATTGTTTTTAATTTAAAACTAAAACAATATCATAAGTGTATTTTATGTGATTATTATGCAATTTTAGTAATTACTAATTATTAGTGTATTTTATGTGATTATTAAGGTCAAACAAATTATTTAATAAAATAAAGCTTACACGATCTTAACCTTAATTCGACGTTTATTAAACGTTAATTCAACTTTTTTTGCCGATGTCCAAGGATAGCTCTTCCATTCGAGGACTAATCTCGATGATTAAGGTGAATTGCCTCTGCAGAGAATTGATCCAATAGAATCAAAAGCGTGGCTTTCAGAGTTAATAACCCCTTGTAACTTGATGGTGATATTTTTTATAAAGGAATTCATAAAATAATTATTCCTGTATCCATGCGAAGGCGAACAGCCTTTAGACATGTAGGTACAGCTTAGTGTAGTATATCGAATTATTTCAAACGTATTGACTATGATAAGTTTTATCTATTTGCGATAAGGGTTGATAAACAAAACATTGAAGAGCTATGAGCTTTTGCTATACAAAATAAATGTTTGAATTTGTGTTTACGACCTAAAATAAACTTTGACAATTTTGTTAGCAATCAATCATCAGAAATTGGTAATTAAGTTAGCGAAGTAATTTGAGCACAATCTCGATGTAGCTAATGTAAATGTTTTCCTTCGACAATTAAATTCGTTATTCTGATATTTGTAATAATGTAAGTGAAGTTCAAGGTCATATTAAAATGTCACGAAATACCAAGAATGTCTTATATTTTACTAGCAGACTAGGTCTGTTCGGTGGTCTGTCCCTAGTAGTCCTGTAAATATTTAATTTGAATTGGTAGATATAATTAATAAAAAAATATATTATTTATAAACTTAGCTTGACTTTGTTTTTATATTTATTATTCTGTAAATCGCTGACAATTGTCAGTTACGTAACATTAATATTGTCGTTTAATTTCAGAACTTTTTAATGTTCCGCTCTTCCTTCAATGTTTCTTCCTAACAACCTTCTTCCGACTATAATAAACTAAAAAATAACCAGCGGAAAAGTTCCAAAATAAAGTTCCAAAAGGGAATATATAAAATATTATTTTAGTATCTTTTAACAACTACCGTTATATAAAATCAAGTCAAAAATTATTGACCTCGTCATTACATCCATATTAGAAATAGTAAAGGATACATCCTAAGGTTTCCGCTCTTGTCGCCAATAGCAAGGAGCTTTTGTATGGGGTCCCAGGCCAGCGCCGTCGGAGAGAAGGGGAATCCATGACGAAAGGTCTGTGGACAAAGAAAAGCCTTTACTTTAAGGTTCATGGAAATTAATTAATTAAGGCCAATATATTTAGTTTCATCGTTCAAGGTTCACTCTAAATAATGTATTTAGCTTTAGTATAAATATACAATGCCCTAAGTAAGGCCCGGTAATTAAATACTTAAATAATTTTAAACCTTATCGTAACGATACACTCTCGAACTCGTAGAATTCAAGAATACTGTCGAAGAATCGTATTGCATTTTTAAAGAAATATAAGTATTACGTATAGTGTATACGATAAGTTATAGAAGTTATGAAAAATAAGAACGAGCATGGTGATTGAAAGAAACCTCTTAAATACTACTTGTACAAACATATGGATATCAAACTTGGGCGCCTACTAAAGCGCAGCACAAAAGGCTACAGTTGTATCAAAGATCGACGTAACAATGTATGATAGGGAAGAAAATAAAGAATACAGCGTTAAGGAAAATAACTAAGGCAACAGATGTTACAATAACAATAAAGAAACTAAAATGGGCGGGGCACATGGCAGAAGGAACAGGAAAATGGAGCATAGAACTACTAAACTTGCGCCCAAGGTACAGCAAACGGAAAAGTGGGAGGCAACTTAGAAGGTGGATAGACCACTTTAAAAAAAACGACAGACGGTACATGGCATAGAGTGGCACAATGCAGAGAGGAATGGCGGGATTTGGGGGAGGTCTTTGTCAAGAAAGTGCACAGAGATACACTTATCTGCGTGCCCAGAAGAGGATTAAAATCGAAATGTGTTTAAATATAAATGTATCTAAATTAAAGGATTTTATTATTAACATTTACGATAACTATTAGGTAGAAAGATATGCACCCGACAGTATCACCTTGGGTGCATATTTTTATTATGTTAGTATCACCTGCCATCAATATCAAACGGTCAGAGGTTATCAAGAGAGAGTACAGCTATTATAAATAAAAAACAAAAAATAGTATAAAATGGCTTGTTGAGGAGCATTGTGGCATAGTCGGCAGGAACAGGCAGCAGCATGAGGTTCTTGGTGTTGGCGACTCTGGTCGCTGCGGCGGCAGCTTCCGCACTTAAAGATACCAACTACAACGATTTCGTTAT